>JANJGN010000205.1:0-585000 GCA_026770705.1 Isurus oxyrinchus
TGTTTGGAAGCTGGGACACTTGGTGTCTGAGAGCTGGAACAGTTTGGTGTTTGGAGGCTGGGACACTTCGTGTTTGAGAGCTGGGACACTTGGTGTTTGAGAGCTGGGACACCAGGTCTTTGAGGGCTGGGACACTTGGTGTTTGGGAGCCGGGACATTGGGTGTTTGGAAGCTGGTACACTTGGTGTTTGAGAGCTGTGACACCTGGTGTTTGAGAGTTGGGACATTTGGTCTTTGCAAGCTGGGAAATCTGCGGTTTGGTAGCCTGGACACTTGGTTATAGAGAGCTGGGACAGTTGGTGTTTGGGAGCGTGGAGTCCTGGTGTTTGAGAGATGGTACACTTGGAGTTTGAGAGCTGGGACACTTGTTGTTTGAGAGCTGGGACAGTTGGTGTTTGAGATCTGGGACACTTGGTTTTTGAGAGCGGGACTCATGCTGTTTGGAAGCTGGGAAACTTGTTGTTGCAGAAATGGGACACTTTGTGTTTGGAACCTGGGAGACTTGGTGTTGGAGATCTGGGACTCTTGGTTTTTCAGAGCTGGGACACTTGGTGTTTGGGAGGTGGGACACTTGGTGTTTGAGAGCTGGGACTCTTGGCGTTTGAGAGCTGGGTCTATAGGTCTTTGAGAGATGGGAGACTTGGTGTTTGGAAGCTGGAGACTTGGTGTTTGAGAGCTGGAACACGTGGTCTTTGGAAGCTTGGTCACTTGGTGTTTGAGAGCAGGGACTCCTGGTGTTTGAGAGCTGGGACGCTTGGTCTTTGAGAGCTGGGTCACTTGGTGTTTGGAAGCTGGGAAACTTAGTGTTGGGAGCTGGGACTCTTGTTTCTTGAGAGCTGGGACACGTGGAGTTTGGAAGCTGGGACTCATGGTGTTTGAGAACTGGGACTCTTGGTGTTTGCGAGCTGGGACAACTGTTCTTTGACAGCTGGGACACTGGTGTTTAGGAGCGGGGACATCTGTTGTTTGGAAGCCGGAACATTTAGTGTTTGGAAGCTGGGACACTTGCTGTTTGTGAGCTGGGACACGTGGTGTTTGGGAGTCGGGACATTTAGTGCTTGGAAGCTGGGACATTTGGTGTTTGGAAGCAGGGACACTTAGTCTTTGAGACCTGGGACACATGGTGTTTATGAGCTGGGAAGCTTGGTGTTTGGAAGTTGGGCGACATGGTTTTTGGAAGCTGGGACACTTGGCTTTTGAGAGCTGGAACAGCTGGTGTTGGAAGCTGGGACACTTGGTGCTTGAGAGCTGGGACACTTGGTGTTTGAGAGCTGGGACACCTGGTCTTTGAGAGCTGGGACACTTGGTGTTGGGAGCCGGGACATTTGGTGTTTGGAAGCTGGGATACTTGGTGTTTGAGAGCAGGGACACCTGGTGTTTGAGATTTGGGACATTTGGTCTTTGCAAGCTGGCAGATTTGGTGTTTGGAAGCTGGGACACTTGGTTATAGAGAGCTGAGACAATTGCTGTTTGGGAGTTGGGACATATGCTTTTTGCAAGCTGGGAAATGTGGCGTTTGGAAGCCGGGACATTTAGTGTTTGGAAGCTGGGACACTTGGTGTTTGGAGGCTGGAACACTTGGTGTTTGTGAGCTGGGACACGTGGGTGTTTGGGAGTCGGGACATTTAGTGCTTGGAAGCTGGGACAGTAGGCGTTTGGAAGGTGGGACACTACGTGTTTGACACTAGGTGTTTGTGAGCTGGGACAGTTGGTATTTGAGAGCCTGGACACTTGGTGTTTGGAAGCGGGTACACTTGGTGTTTGAGAGGTGGAACAGTTGGTTTTTGAGAGCTGCGACAGTTGATATTTGAGAGCTGGGTCACTTGGGGTTTGGAAGCTGGGACACGTGGTGTTTGAGATCTGGAACTGTTGGTGTTTGAGAGCTGGGGCAGTTGATGTTTAAGACCTGGGAGACTTAGTGTTTGGAAGCAGGGACTCTTGCTGTTTGGAACCTGGGACATTTAGTGTTTGAGTGCTGAGACACTTGGTGCTTGGAAGCTGGGACACCTTCGTGTTCGTTTGTGAGAAACTTGGTGCTGGAGAGTTGGGACTCTTGGTGTTTTAGAGCTGGGACTCTTGGCGTTTGGAAGCTGGGACACTTGGTGTTTGGAGGCTGGGACATTTCGTGTTTGAGAGCTGGGACACTTGGTGTTTGACAGCTGGGACACCTGGTCTTTGAGAGCTGGGACACTTGGTAATTGGGAGTCGGGACATTTGGTGTTTGGAAGCTGGGACACTTGGTGTTTGAGAACTGGGCCACCTGGAATTTGAGAGTTGGGACATTTGGTCTTTGCAAGCTGGGAAATCTGGTTTTTGGAAGCCTGGACACTTCGTTATTGAGAGCTGGGACAATTGGTGTTTGGGAGCTGGGAAACGGGGGTGTTTGGGAGCAAGGGCATTTGGTGCTTGGAAGCTGGGACATTTGGTGTTTGGACGCTGGGACACTTGGTGCTTGAGAGATGGAACAGCTGGTATTTGAGAGCTGGGACACTTGGTTTTTGAGAGCTGAACTCTTGGTGTTTGAGAGGTAGGACAGTTGGTGTCAGAGAGCCTGGACAATGATGTTGGAGAGCTGGGAAACGTGGTTTTGGAAGCTGGAACACATGGTGTTTCAGAGCTGGAACAGTTGGTGTTTGAGATCGGGGACACTTGGTTCTTGAGAGCTGGGACACTTGGTGTTTGGAAGCTGGGAAACTTGTTGTTGGACAAATGGGACACTCGGTGTTGGAGAGCTGGGACTATTGGTTCTTGAGAGCTGGGACACGTGGTGTTTGGAAGCTGGGACTCTTGGTTTTTGAGAGCTGGGACACCGGGTGGTCGAGAGCTGGGACATTTGGTGTTTGGAAGCTGCGAGTCTTGGTGTTTGAGAACTGGGTCTCATTGTGTTTTAGAGCTGGAACACGTGGTGTTGGGATGCTGGGACACTTGGTGTTTGAGAGCTGGGACTCTTGGTGTTTGAGAGCTGGAACACGTGGTGTTTGGAAGCTGCGACAGTTGGTGTTTGAGATGTGGGACTCCTGGTGTCTGAGAGCAGGGACACTTGGTTTCTGAGAGCTGGGACACTTGGTGTTTGGTAGCTGGGACTCTTGGTGTTTGGAAGCTGGGACATTTGGTCTTTGGAAGCTGGTACACTTGGTGTTTGAGAGCAGGAACAGTTGGTGTTTGAGAGCTGGGACAGTTGATGTTTGTGAGCTGGGACACTTGGTGTTTGGAAGCTGGGACACTTGGTGTTTGAGAGCTGGAACAGTTGGTGTTTGAGAGCTGGGACACCTGGACTTTGAGAGCTGGGACACTTGGTGTTTGGGAGCAGGGACATTTGGTGTTTGGAAGCTGGGACACTTGGTGTTTGAGAGCCGGGACATCTGGAGTTTGAGAGTTGGAACATTTGGTCTTTACAAGCTGGGAGATTTTGTGTTTGGAAGCTGGGACACTTGCTTATAGAGAGCTGGGACAATTGCTGCTTGTGAGTTGGGACATATGTTTTTTGCAAGCTAGGAAATTAGACGTTTGGAAGCCGGGACATTTAGTGTTTGGAAGCTGGGACACTTGGTTTTTGGAGGCTAGGACACTTGGTGTTTGTGAGCTGGGCCACGTGGTGTTGGAGAGCTGGAACAGTTGGTGTTTGAGATCTGGGACAGTTGGTTTTTGAGAGCTGGGACAACTGTGTGTTTGGAAGCTGGGACACTTGGTGTTGGAGAAATGGGACACTTGGTGTTTGGAAGCTGGGAGACTTGGTGTTATAGAGCTGTGACTCTGTTTCTTGAGAGCTGGGACACGTGGAGTTTGGAAGCTGGGACACTTGGTGTTGGAGAAATGGGACTCCTGCTGTTTGAGAGCAGGGACACTTGGTTTTTCAGAGCTGGGACACTTGGTGTTTGGTAGCTGGGACACTTGGTGTTTGGAAGTCAGGACATTTGGAGTTTGAAAGCTGACATACTTGTTGTTTGAGAGCTGGGACACTTGGTGTTTGGAAGCTGGTACAATTGGTGTTTGAGATCAGGAACTGTTGGGGTTTGAGACCTGGGACCGTTCATGTTTGTGAGCAGGGTCACTTGGTGTTTGGAAGCTGGGACACTTGGTGTCTGAGAGCTGGAACAGTTGGTGTTTGGAGGCTGGGACACTTCGTGTTTGAGAGCTGGGACACTTGGTGTTTGAGAGCTGGGACACCAGGTCTTTGAGGGCTGGGACACTTGGTGTTTGGGAGCCGGGACATTGGGTGTTTGGAAGCTGGTACACTTGGTGTTTGAGAGCTGTGACACCTGGTGTTTGAGAGTTGGGACATTTGGTCTTTGCAAGCTGGGAAATCTGCGGTTTGGTAGCCTGGACACTTGGTTATAGAGAGCTGGGACAGTTGGTGTTTGGGAGCGTGGAGTCCTGGTGTTTGAGAGATGGTACACTTGGTGTTTGAGAGCTGGGACACTTGTTGTTTGAGAGCTGGGACAGTTGGTGTTTGAGATCTGGGACACTTGGTTTTTGAGAGCCGGGACTCTTGCTGTTTGGAAGCTGGGAAACTTGTTGTTGCAGAAATGGGACACTTTGTGTTTGGAACCTGGGAGACTTGGTGTTGGAGATCTGGGACTCTTGGTTTTTCAGAGCTGGGACACTTGGTGTTTGGGAGGTGGGACACTTGGTGTTTGAGAGCTGGGACTCTTGGCGTTTGAGAGCTGGGTCTATAGGTCTTTGAGAGATGGGAGACTTGGTGTTTGGAAGCTGGGAGACTTGGTGTTTGAGAGCTGGAACACGTGGTCTTTGGAAGCTTGGTCACTTGGTGTTTGAGAGCAGGGACTCCTGGTGTTTGAGAGCTGGGACGCTTGGTCTTTGAGAGCTGGGTCACTTGGTGTTTGGAAGCTGGGAAACTTAGTGTTGGGGAGCTGGGACTCTTGTTTCTTGAGAGCTGGGACACGTGGAGTTTGGAAGCTGGGACTCATGGTGTTTGAGAACTGGGACTCTTGGTGTTTGCGAGCTGGGACAACTGTTCTTTGACAGCTGGGACACCTGGTGTTTAGGAGCGGGGACATCTGTTGTTTGGAAGCCGGAACATTTAGTGTTTGGAAGCTGGGACACTTGCTGTTTGTGAGCTGGGACACGTGGTGTTTGGGAGTCGGGACATTTAGTGCTTGGAAGCTGGGACATTTGGTGTTTGGAAGCAGGGACACTTAGTCTTTGAGACCTGGGACACATGGTGTTTATGAGCTGGGAAGCTTGGTGTTTGGAAGTTGGGCGACATGGTTTTTGGAAGCTGGGACACTTGGCTTTTGAGAGCTGGAACAGCTGGTGTTTGGAAGCTGGGACACTTGGTGCTTGAGAGCTGGGACACTTGGTGTTTGAGAGCTGGGACACCTGGTCTTTGAGAGCTGGGACACTTGGTGTTTGGGAGCCGGGACATTTGGTGTTTGGAAGCTGGGATACTTGGTGTTTGAGAGCAGGGACACCTGGTGTTTGAGATTTGGGACATTTGGTCTTTGCAAGCTGGCAGATTTGGTGTTTGGAAGCTGGGACACTTGGTTATAGAGAGCTGAGACAATTGCTGTTTGGGAGTTGGGACATATGCTTTTTGCAAGCTGGGAAATGTGGCGTTTGGAAGCCGGGACATTTAGTGTTTGGAAGCTGGGACACTTGGTGTTTGGAGGCTGGAACACTTGGTGTTTGTGAGCTGGGACACGTGGTGTTTGGGAGTCGGGACATTTAGTGCTTGGAAGCTGGGACAGTAGGCGTTTGGAAGGTGGGACACTACGTGTTTGACACTAGGTGTTTGTGAGCTGGGACAGTTGGTATTTGAGAGCCTGGACACTTGGTGTTTGGAAGCGGGTACACTTGGTGTTTGAGAGGTGGAACAGTTGGTTTTTGAGAGCTGCGACAGTTGATATTTGAGAGCTGGGTCACTTGGGGTTTGGAAGCTGGGACACGTGGTGTTTGAGATCTGGAACTGTTGGTGTTTGAGAGCTGGGGCAGTTGATGTTTAAGACCTGGGAGACTTAGTGTTTGGAAGCAGGGACTCTTGCTGTTTGGAACCTGGGACATTTAGTGTTTGAGTGCTGAGACACTTGGTGCTTGGAAGCTGGGACACTTCGTGTTCGTTTGTTGAGAAACTTGGTGCTGGAGAGTTGGGACTCTTGGTGTTTTAGAGCTGGGACTCTTGGCGTTTGGAAGCTGGGACACTTGGTGTTTGGAGGCTGGGACATTTCGTGTTTGAGAGCTGGGACACTTGGTGTTTGACAGCTGGGACACCTGGTCTTTGAGAGCTGGGACACTTGGTAATTGGGAGTCGGGACATTTGGTGTTTGGAAGCTGGGACACTTGGTGTTTGAGAACTGGGCCACCTGGAATTTGAGAGTTGGGACATTTGGTCTTTGCAAGCTGGGAAATCTGGTTTTTGGAAGCCTGGACACTTCGTTATTGAGAGCTGGGACAATTGGTGTTTGGGAGCTGGGAAACGGGGTGTTTGGGAGCAAGGGCATTTGGTGCTTGGAAGCTGGGACATTTGGTGTTTGGACGCTGGGACACTTGGTGCTTGAGAGATGGAACAGCTGGTATTTGAGAGCTGGGACACTTGGTTTTTGAGAGCTGAACTCTTGGTGTTTGAGAGGTAGGACAGTTGGTGTCAGAGAGCCTGGACAATGATGTTGGAGAGCTGGGAAACGTGGTTTTGGAAGCTGGAACACATGGTGTTTCAGAGCTGGAACAGTTGGTGTTTGAGATCGGGGACACTTGGTTCTTGAGAGCTGGGACACTTGGTGTTTGGAAGCTGGGAAACTTGTTGTTGGACAAATGGGACACTCGGTGTTGGAGAGCTGGGACTATTGGTTCTTGAGAGCTGGGACACGTGGTGTTTGGAAGCTGGGACTCTTGGTTTTTGAGAGCTGGGACACCGGGTGGTCGAGAGCTGGGACATTTGGTGTTTGGAAGCTGCGAGTCTTGGTGTTTGAGAACTGGGTCTCATTGTGTTTTAGAGCTGGAACACGTGGTGTTGGGATGCTGGGACACTTGGTGTTTGAGAGCTGGGACTCTTGGTGTTTGAGAGCTGGAACACGTGGTGTTTGGAAGCTGCGACAGTTGGTGTTTGAGATGTGGGGACTCCTGGTGTCTGAGAGCAGGGACACTTGGTTTCTGAGAGCTGGGACACTTGGTGTTTGGTAGCTGGGACTCTTGGTGTTTGGAAGCTGGGACATTTGGTCTTTGGAAGCTGGTACACTTGGTGTTTGAGAGCAGGAACAGTTGGTGTTTGAGAGCTGGGACAGTTGATGTTTGTGAGCTGGGACACTTGGTGTTTGGAAGCTGGGACACTTGGTGTTTGAGAGCTGGAACAGTTGGTGTTTGAGAGCTGGGACACCTGGACTTTGAGAGCTGGGACACTTGGTGTTTGGGAGCAGGGACATTTGGTGTTTGGAAGCTGGGACACTTGGTGTTTGAGAGCCGGGACATCTGGAGTTTGAGAGTTGGAACATTTGGTCTTTACAAGCTGGGAGATTTTGTGTTTGGAAGCTGGGACACTTGCTTATAGAGAGCTGGGACAATTGCTGCTTGTGAGTTGGGACATATGTTTTTTGCAAGCTAGGAAATTAGACGTTTGGAAGCCGGGACATTTAGTGTTTGGAAGCTGGGACACTTGGTTTTTGGAGGCTAGGACACTTGGTGTTAGTGAGCTGGGCCACGTGGTGTTGGAGAGCTGGAACAGTTGGTGTTTGAGATCTGGGACAGTTGGTTTTTGAGAGCTGGGACAACTGTGTGTTTGGAAGCTGGGACACTTGGTGTTGGAGAAATGGGACACTTGGTGTTTGGAAGCTGGGAGGACTTGGTGTTATAGAGCTGTGACTCTGTTTCTTGAGAGCTGGGGACACGTGGAGTTTGGAAGCTGGGACACTTGGTGTTGGAGAAAATGGGACTCCTGCTGTTTGAGAGCAGGGACACTTGGTTTTTCAGAGCTGGGACACTTGGTGTTTGGTAGCTGGGGACACTTGGTGTTTGGAAGTCAGGACATTTGGAGTTTGAAAGCTGACATACTTGTTGTTTGAGAGCTGGGACACTTGGTGTTTGGAAGCTGGTACAATTGGTGTTTGAGATCAGGAACTGTTGGGGTTTGAGACCTGGGACCGTTCATGTTTGTGAGCAGGGTCACTTGGTGTTTGGAAGCTGGGACACTTGGTGTCTGAGAGCTGGAACAGTTGGTGTTTGGAGGCTGGGACACTTCGTGTTTGAGAGCTGGGACACTTGGTGTTTGAGAGCTGGGACACCAGGTCTTTGAGGGCTGGGACACTTGGTGTTTGGGAGCCGGGACATTGGGTGTTTGGAAGCTGGTACACTTGGTGTTTGAGAGCTGTGACACCTGGTGTTTGAGAGTTGGGACATTTGGTCTTTGCAAGCTGGGAAATCTGCGGTTTGGTAGCCTGGACACTTGGTTATAGAGAGCTGGGACAGTTGGTGTTTGGGAGCGTGGAGTCCTGGTGTTTGAGAGATGGTACACTTGGTGTTTGAGAGCTGGGACACTTGTTGTTTGAGAGCTGGGACAGTTGGTGTTTGAGATCTGGGACACTTGGTTTTTGAGAGCCGGGACTCTTGCTGTTTGGAAGCTGGGAAACTTGTTGTTGCAGAAATGGGACACTTTGTGTTTGGAACCTGGGAGACTTGGTGTTGGAGATCTGGGACTCTTGGTTTTTCAGAGCTGGGACACTTGGTGTTTGGGAGGTGGGGACACTTGGTGTTTGAGAGCTGGGACTCTTGGCGTTTGAGAGCTGGGTCTATAGGTCTTTGAGAGATGGGAGACTTGGTGTTTGGAAGCTGGGAGACTTGGTGTTTGAGAGCTGGAACACGTGGTCTTTGGAAGCTTGGTCACTTGGTGTTTGAGAGCAGGGACTCCTGGTGTTTGAGAGCTGGGACGCTTGGTCTTTGAGAGCTGGGTCACTTGGTGTTTGGAAGCTGGGAAACTTAGTGTTGGGGAGCTGGGACTCTTGTTTCTTGAGAGCTGGGACACGTGGAGTTTGGAAGCTGGGACTCATGGTGTTTGAGAACTGGGACTCTTGGTGTTTGCGAGCTGGGACAACTGTTCTTTGACAGCTGGGACACCTGGTGTTTAGGAGCGGGGACATCTGTTGTTTGGAAGCCGGAACATTTAGTGTTTGGAAGCTGGGACACTTGCTGTTTGTGAGCTGGGACACGTGGTGTTTGGGAGTCGGGACATTTAGTGCTTGGAAGCTGGGACATTTGGTGTTTGGAAGCAGGGACACTTGTTGTTTGGAAGCTGGGACACTTGTTCTTTGAGAGCTGGGACACTTGGTGTTTGTGAGCTGAGAAACGTGGTTTTTGGGAGCCGGGGCATTTGGTGCTTGGAAGCTGGGACATTTGGTGTTTGGAAGGTGGGACACTTAGTGTTTGAGACCTGGGACACATGGTGTTTATGAGCTGGGAAGCTTGGTGTTTGGAAGTTGGGCGACATGGTTTTTGGAAGCTGGGACACTTGGCGTTTGAGAGCTGGAACAGCTGGTGTTTGGAAGCTGGGACACTTGGTGCTTGAGAGCTGGGACACTTGGTGTTTGACAGCAGGGACACCTGGTGTTTGGGAGCGGGGACATTTGTTGTTTGGAAGCCGGGACAGTTAGTGTTTGGAAGCTGGGACACTTGCTGTTTGTGAGCTGGGACTCGTGGCGTTTGGGAGTCGGGTCATTTAGTGCTTGGAAGCTGGGACATTTGGTGTTTGGAAGCTGGGACACTTGTTGTTTGGAAGCTGGGACACTTGTTCTTTGAGAGCTGGGACACCTGGTGTTTGTGAGCTGAGAAACGTGGTGTTTGGGAGCCGGGGCATTTGGTGCTTGGAAGCTGGGACATTTGGTGTTTGGAAGGTGGGACACTTAGTATTTGAGACCTGGGACACATGGTGTTTATGAGCTGGGAAGCTTGGTGTTTGGAAGTTGGGCGACATGGTTTTTGGAAGCTGGGACACTTGGCGTTTGAGAGCTGGAACAGCTGTTGTTTGGAAGCTGGGACAACTGGTGCTTGAGAGCTGGGACACTTGGTGTTTTTGAGAGCTGGGACACCTGGTCTTTGAGAGCTGGGACACTTGGTGTTTGGGAGCCGGGACATTTGGTGTTTGGAAGCTGGGACACTTGGTGTTTGAGAGCAGGGACACCTGGTGTTTGAGATTTGGGACATTTGGTCTTTGCAAGCTGGCAGATTTGGTGTTTGGAAGCTGGGACACTTGGTTATAGAGAGCTGAGACAATTGGTGTTTGGGAGTTGGGACATATGCTTTTTGCAAGCTGGGAAATGTGGCGTTTGGAAGCCGGGACATTTAGTGTTTGGAAGCTGGGATACTTGGTGTTTGGAGGCTGGAACACTTGGTGTTTGTGAGCTGGGACACGTGGTGTTTGGGAGTCGGGACATTTAGTGCTTGGAAGCTGGGACATTTGGTGTTTGGAAGGTGGGACACTACGTGTTTGACACTAGGTGTTTGTGAGCTGGGGCAGTTGGTATTTGAGAGCTGAGACACTTGGTGCTTTGAAGCTGGGACACTTCGTGATCGTTTGTTGAGAAACTTGGTGCGTGAGAGTTGGGATTCTTGGTGTTTTAGAGCTGGGACTCTTGGCGTTTGGAAGCTGGGACACTTGGTGTTTGGAGGCTGGGACATTTCGTGTTTGAGAGCTGGGACACTTGGTGTTTGACAGCTGGGACACCTGGTCTTTGAGAGCAGGGACACTTGGTATTTGGGAATCGGGACATTTGGTGTTTGGAAGCTGGGGCACTTGGTGTTTGAGAACAGGGCTACCTGGAATTTGAGAGTTGGGACATTTGGTCTTTGCAAGCTGGGAAATCTGGTTTTTGGAAGCCTGGACACTTCGTTATTGAGAGCTGGGACAATTGGTGTTTGGGAGCTGGGAAACGGGGTGTTTGGGAGCAAGGGCATTTGGTGCTTGGAAGCTGGGACATTTGGTGTTTGGACGCTGGGACACTTGGTGCTTGAGAGATGGAACAGCTGGTATTTGAGAGCTGGGACACTTGGTTTTTGAGAGCTGTACTCTTGGTGTTTGAGAGGTAGGACAGTTGGTGTCAGAGAGCCTGGACAATGATGTTGGAGAGCTGGGAAACGTGGTTTTGGAAGCTGGAACACATGGTGTTTGAGAGCTGGAACAGTTGGTGTTTGAGATCGGGGACACTTGGTTCTTGAGAGCTGGGACACTTGGTGTTTGGAAGCTGGGAAACTTGTTGTTGGACAAATGGGACACTCGGTGTTGGAGAGCTGGGATTCTTGGTTCTTGAGAGCTGGGACACGTGGTGTTTGGAAGCTGGGACTCTTGGTTTTTGAGAGCTGGGACACCGGGTGGTCGAGAGCTGGGACATTTGGTGTTTGGAAGCTGCGAGTCTTGGTGTTTGAGAACTGGGTCTCATTGTGTTTTAGAGCTGGAACACGTGGTGTTGGGATGCTGGGACACTTGGTGTTTGAGAGCTGGGACTCTTGGTGTTTGAGAGCTGGAACACGTGGTGTTTGGAAGCTGCGACAGTTGGTGTTTGAGATGTGGGACTCCTGGTGTCTGAGAGCAGGGACACTTGGTTTCTGAGAGCTGGGACACTTGGTGTTTGGTAGCTGGGACTCTTGTTGTTTGGAAGCCGGAACAGTTGGAGTTTGAAAGCTGGGTCACTTGTTGTTTGAGAGCTGGGACATTTGGTGTTTGGAAGCTGGTACACTTGGTGTTTGAGAGCAGGAACAGTTGGTGTTTGAGAGCTGGGACAGTTGATGTTTGTGAGCTGGGACACTTGGTGTTTGGAAGCTGGGACACTTGGTGTTTGAGAGCTGGAACAGTTGGTGTTTGAGAGCTGGGACACCTGGACTTTGAGAGCTGGGACACTTGGTGTTTGGGAGCAGGGACATTTGGTGTTTGGAAGCTGGGACACTTGGTGTTGGAGAAATGGGACACTTGGTGTTTGGAAGCTGGGAGACTTGGTGTTATAGAGCTGTGACTCTGTTTCTTGAGAGCTGGGACACGTGGAGTTTGGAAGCTGGGACACTTGGTTTTGGAGAAATGGGACTCCTGCTGTTTGAGAGCAGGGACACTTGGTTTTTCAGAGCTGGGACACTTGGTGTTTGGTAGCTGGGACACTTGGTGTTTGGAAGTCAGGACATTTGGAGTTTGAAAGCTGGCATACTTGTTGTTTGAGAGCTGGGACACTTGGTGTTTGGGATCAGGAACTGTTGGTGTTTGAGACCTGGGACCGTTCATGTTTGTGAGCAGGGTCACTTGGTGTTTGGAAGCTGGGACACTTGGTGTCTGAGAGCTGGAACAGTTGGTGTTTGAGACCTGGGACACTTGGTGTTTGGAGGCTGGGACACTTCGTGTTTGAGAGCTGGGACACTTGGTGTTTGAGAGCTGGGACACCAGGTCTTTGAGGGCTGGGACACTTGGTGTTTGGGAGCCGGGACATTTGGTGTTTGGAAGCTGGTACACTTGGTGTTTGAGAGCTGTGACACCTGGTGTTTGAGAGTTGGGACATTTGGTCTTTGCAAGCTGGGAAATCTGCGGTTTGGTAGCCTGGACACTTGGTTATAGAGAGCTGGGACAGTTGGTGTTTGGGAGCGTGGAGTCCTGGTGTTTGAGAGATGGGACACTTGGTGTTTGAGAGCTGGGACACTTGTTGTTTGAGAGCTGGGACAGTTGGTGTTTGAGATCTGGGACACTTGGTTTTTGAGAGCCGGGACTCTTGGTGTTTGGAAGCTGGGAAACTTGTTGTTGCAGAAATGGGACACTTTGTGTTAGGAACCTGGGAGACTTGGTGTTGGAGATCTGGGACTCTTGGTTTTTCTGAGCTGGGACACTTGGTGTTTGGGAGGTGGGACACTTGGTGTTTGAGAGCTGGGACTCTTGGCGTTTGAGAGCTGGGTCTATAGGTCTTTGAGAGATGGGAGACTTGGTGTTTGGAAGCTGGGAGACTTGGTGTTTGAGAGCTGGAACACGTGGTCTTTGGAAGCTTGGTCACTTGGTGTTTGAGAGCAGGGACTCCTGGTGTTTGAGAGCTGGGACGCTTGGTCTTTGAGAGCTGGGTCACTTGGTGTTTGGAAGCTGGGAAACTTGGTGTTGGGGAGCTGGGACTCTTGTTTCTTGAGAGCTGGGACACGTGGAGTTTGGAAGCTGGGACTCATGGTGTTTGAGAACTGGGACTCTTGGTGTTTGCGAGCTGGGACAACTGTTCTTTGACAGCTGGGACACCTGGTGTTTAGGAGCGGGGACATTTGTTGCTTGGAAGCCGGAACATTTAGTGTTTGGAAGCTGGGACACTTGCTGTTTGTGAGCTGGGACACGTGGTGTTTGGGAGTCGGGACATTTAGTGCTTGGAATTTGGGACATTTGGTGTTTGGAAGCAGGGACACTTGTTGTTTGGAAGCTGGGACACTTGTTCTTTGAGAGCTGGGACACTTGGTGTTTGTGAGCTGTGAAACGTGGTTTTTGGGAGCCGGGGCATTTGGTGCTTGGAAGCTGGGACATTTGGTGTTTGGAAGGTGGGACACTTAGTGTTAGAGACCTGGGACACATGGTGTTTATGAGCTGGGAAGCTTGGTGTTTGGAAGTTGGGCGACATGGTTTTTGGAAGCTGGGACACTTGGCGTTTGAGAGCTGGAACAGCTGGTGTTTGGAAGCTGGGACACTTGGTGCTTGAGAGCTGGGACACTTGGTGTTTGACAGCTGGGACACCTGGTGTTTGGGAGCGGGGACATTTGTTGTTTGGAAGCCGGGACAGTTAGTGTTTGGAAGCTGGGACACTTGCTGTTTGTGAGCTGGGACTCGTGGCGTTTGGGAGTCGGGTCATTTAGTGCTTGGAAGCTGGGACATTTGGTGTTTGGAAGCTGGGACACTTGTTGTTTGGAAGCTGGGACACTTGTTCTTTGAGAGCTGGGACACCTGGTTTTTGTGAGCTGATAAACGTGGTGTTTGGGAGCCGGGGCATTTGGTGCTTGGAAGCTGGGACATTTGGTGTTTGGAAGGTGGGACACTTAGTGTTTGAGACCTGGGACACATGGTGTTTATGAGCTGGGAAGCTTGGTGTTTGGAAGTTGGGCGACATGGTTTTTGGAAGCTGGGACACTTGGCGTTTGAGAGCTGGAACAGCTGGTGTTTGGAAGCTGGGACACTTGGTGCTTGAGAGCTGGGACACTTGGTGTTTGACAGCTGGGACACCTGGTGTTTGGGAGCGGGGACATTTGTTGTTTGGAAGCCGGGACAGTTAGTGTTTGGAAGCTGGGGCACTTGGTGTTTGGAGGCTGGGACATTTCGTGTTTGAGAGCTGGGACACTTGGTGTTTGACAGCTGGGACACCTGGTCTTTGAGAGCTGGGACACTTGGTATTTGGGAGTCGGGACATTTGGTGTTTGGAAGCTGGGGCACTTGGTGTTTGAGAACAGGGCTACCTGGAATTTGAGAGTTGGGACATTTGGTCTTTGCAAGCTGGGAAATCTGGTTTTTGGAAGCCTGGACACTTCGTTATTGAGAGCTGGGACAATTGGTGTTTGGGAGCTGGGAAACGGGGTGTTTGGGAGCAAGGGCATTTGGTGCTTGGAAGCTGGGACATTTGGTGTTTGGACGCTGGGACACTTGGTGCTTGAGAGATGGAACAGCTGGTATTTGAGAGCTGGGACACTTGGTTTTTGAGAGCTGAACTCTTGGTGTTTGAGAGGTAGGACAGTTGGTGTCAGAGAGCCTGGACAATGATGTTGGAGAGCTGGGAAACGTGGTTTTGGAAGCTGGAACACATGGTGTTTGAGAGCTGGAACAGTTGGTGTTTGAGATCGGGGACACTTGGTTCTTGAGAGCTGGGACACTTGGTGTTTGGAAGCTGGGAAACTTGTTGTTGGACAAATGGGACACTCGGTGTTGGAGAGCTGGGATTCTTGGTTCTTGAGAGCTGGGACACGTGGTGTTTGGAAGCTGGGACTCTTGGTTTTTGAGAGCTGGGACACCGGGTGGTCGAGAGCTGGGACATTTGGTGTTTGGAAGCTGCGAGTCTTGGTGTTTGAGAACTGGGTCTCATTGTGTTTTAGAGCTGGAACACGTGGTGTTGGGATGCTGGGACACTTGGTGTTTGAGAGCTGGGACTCTTGGTGTTTGAGAGCTGGAACACGTGGTGTTTGGAAGCTGCGACAGTTGGTGTTTGAGATGTGGGACTCCTGGTGTCTGAGAGCAGGGACACTTGGTTTCTGAGAGCTGGGACACTTGGTGTTTGGTAGCTGGGACTCTTGTTGTTTGGAAGCCGGAACAGTTGGAGTTTGAAAGCTGGGTCACTTGTTGTTTGAGAGCTGGGACATTTGGTGTTTGGAAGCTGGTACACTTGGTGTTTGAGAGCAGGAACAGTTGGTGTTTGAGAGCTGGGACAGTTGATGTTTGTGAGCTGGGACACTTGGTGTTTGGAAGCTGGGACACTTGGTGTTTGAGAGCTGGAACAGTTGGTGTTTGAGAGCTGGGACACCTGGACTTTGAGAGCTGGGACACTTGGTGTTTGGGAGCAGGGACATTTGGTGTTTGGAAGCTGGGACACTTGGTGTTGGAGAAATGGGACACT
Source organism: Isurus oxyrinchus (assembly GCA_026770705.1). Classification (NCBI taxonomy): domain Eukaryota; kingdom Metazoa; phylum Chordata; class Chondrichthyes; order Lamniformes; family Lamnidae; genus Isurus; species Isurus oxyrinchus. The sequence continues at coordinate 15,534 of JANJGN010000205.1, forward strand.
TGGTGTTTGGAAGCTGGGAGACTTGGTGTTATAGAGCTGTGACTCTGTTTCTTGAGAGCTGGGACACGTGGAGTTTGGAAGCTGGGACACTTGGTTTTGGAGAAATGGGACTCCTGCTGTTTGAGAGCAGGGACACTTGGTTTTTCAGAGCTGGGACACTTGGTGTTTGGTAGCTGGGACACTTGGTGTTTGGAAGTCAGGACATTTGGAGTTTGAAAGCTGGCATACTTGTTGTTTGAGAGCTGGGACACTTGGTGTTTGGGATCAGGAACTGTTGGTGTTTGAGACCTGGGACCGTTCATGTTTGTGAGCAGGGTCACTTGGTGTTTGGAAGCTGGGACACTTGGTGTCTGAGAGCTGGAACAGTTGGTGTTTGAGACCTGGGACACTTGGTGTTTGGAGGCTGGGACACTTCGTGTTTGAGAGCTGGGACACTTGGTGTTTGAGAGCTGGGACACCAGGTCTTTGAGGGCTGGGACACTTGGTGTTTGGGAGCCGGGACATTTGGTGTTTGGAAGCTGGTACACTTGGTGTTTGAGAGCTGTGACACCTGGTGTTTGAGAGTTGGGACATTTGGTCTTTGCAAGCTGGGAAATCTGCGGTTTGGTAGCCTGGACACTTGGTTATAGAGAGCTGGGACAGTTGGTGTTTGGGAGCGTGGAGTCCTGGTGTTTGAGAGATGGGACACTTGGTGTTTGAGAGCTGGGACACTTGTTGTTTGAGAGCTGGGACAGTTGGTGTTTGAGATCTGGGACACTTGGTTTTTGAGAGCCGGGACTCTTGGTGTTTGGAAGCTGGGAAACTTGTTGTTGCAGAAATGGGACACTTTGTGTTAGGAACCTGGGAGACTTGGTGTTGGAGATCTGGGACTCTTGGTTTTTCTGAGCTGGGACACTTGGTGTTTGGGAGGTGGGACACTTGGTGTTTGAGAGCTGGGACTCTTGGCGTTTGAGAGCTGGGTCTATAGGTCTTTGAGAGATGGGAGACTTGGTGTTTGGAAGCTGGGAGACTTGGTGTTTGAGAGCTGGAACACGTGGTCTTTGGAAGCTTGGTCACTTGGTGTTTGAGAGCAGGGACTCCTGGTGTTTGAGAGCTGGGACGCTTGGTCTTTGAGAGCTGGGTCACTTGGTGTTTGGAAGCTGGGAAACTTGGTGTTGGGGAGCTGGGACTCTTGTTTCTTGAGAGCTGGGACACGTGGAGTTTGGAAGCTGGGACTCATGGTGTTTGAGAACTGGGACTCTTGGTGTTTGCGAGCTGGGACAACTGTTCTTTGACAGCTGGGACACCTGGTGTTTAGGAGCGGGGACATTTGTTGTTTGGAAGCCGGAACATTTAGTGTTTGGAAGCTGGGACACTTGCTGTTTGTGAGCTGGGACACGTGGTGTTTGGGAGTCGGGACATTTAGTGCTTGGAATTTGGGACATTTGGTGTTTGGAAGCAGGGACACTTGTTGTTTGGAAGCTGGGACACTTGTTCTTTGAGAGCTGGGACACTTGGTGTTTGTGAGCTGAGAAACGTGGTTTTTGGGAGCCGGGGCATTTGGTGCTTGGAAGCTGGGACATTTGGTGTTTGGAAGGTGGGACACTTAGTGTTAGAGACCTGGGACACATGGTGTTTATGAGCTGGGAAGCTTGGTGTTTGGAAGTTGGGCGACATGGTTTTTGGAAGCTGGGACACTTGGCGTTTGAGAGCTGGAACAGCTGGTGTTTGGAAGCTGGGACACTTGGTGCTTGAGAGCTGGGACACTTGGTGTTTGAGAGCTGGGACACCTGGTCTTTGAGAGCTGCGACAGTTGGTGTTTGAGATGTGGGACTCCTGGTGTCTGAGAGCAGGGACACTTGGTTTCTGAGAGCTGGGACACTTGGTGTTTGGTAGCTGGGACTCTTGGTGTTTGGAAGCTGGGACATTTGGTGTTTGGAAGCTGGTACACTTGGTGTTTGAGAGCAGGAACAGTTGGTGTTTGAGAGCTGGGACAGTTGATGTTTGTGAGCTGGGACACTTGGTGTTTGGAAGCTGGGACACTTGGTGTTTGAGAGCTGGAACAGTTGGTGTTTGAGAGCTGGGACACCTGGACTTTGAGAGCTGGGACACTTGGTGTTTGGGAGCAGGGACATTTGGTGCTTGGAAGCTGGGACACTTGGTGTTTGTGAGCTGAGAAACGTGGTGTTTGGGAGCCGGGGCATTTGGTGCTTGGAAGCTGGGACATTTGATGTTTGGAAGGTGGGACACTTAGTGTTTGAGACCTGGGACACATGGTGTTTATGAGCTGGGAAGCTTGGTGTTTGGAAGTTGGGCGACATGGCTTTTGGAAGCTGGGACACTTGGCGTTTGAGAGCTGGAACTGCTGGTGTTTGGAAGCTGGGACACTTGGTGCTTGAGAGCTGGGACACTTGGTGTTTGAGAGCTGGGACACCTGGTCTTTGAGAGCTGGGACACTTGGTGTTTGGGAGCCGGGACATTTGGTGTTTGGAAGCTGGGACACTTGGTGTTTGAGAGCAGGGACACCTGGTGTTTGAGATTTGGGACATTTGGTCTTTGCAAGCTGGCAGATTTGGTGTTTGGAAGCTGGGACACTTGGTTATAGAGAGCTGAGACAATTGCTGTTTGGGAGTTGGGACATATGCTTTTTGCAAGCTGGGAAATGTGGCGTTTGGAAGCCGGGACATTTAGTGTTTGGAAGCTGGGACACTTGGTGTTTGGAGGCTGGAACACTTGGTGTTTGTGAGCTGGGACACGTGGTGTTTGGGAGTCGGGACATTTAGTGCTTGGAAGCTGGGACATTTGGTGTTTGGAAGGTGGGACACTACGTGTTTGACACTAGGTGTTTGTGAGCTGGGACAGTTGGTATTTGAGAGCCTGGACACTTGGTGTTTGGAAGCGGGTACACTTGGTGTTTGAGAGGTGGAACAGTTGGTTTTTGAGAGCTGCGACAGTTGATATTTGAGAGCTGGGTCACTTGGGGTTTGGAAGCTGGGACACGTGGTGTTTGAGATCTGGAACTGTTGGTGTTTGAGAGCTGGGGCAGTTGATGTTTAAGACCTGGGAGACTTAGTGTTTGGAAGCAGGGACTCTTGGTGTTTGGAACCTGGGACATTTAGTGTTTGAGTGCTGAGACACTTGGTGCTTGGAAGCTGGGACACTTCGTGTTCGTTTGTTGAGAAACTTGGTGCTGGAGAGTTGGGACTCTTGGTGTTTAAGAGCTGGGACTCTTGGCGTTTGGAAGCTGGGACACTTGGTGTTTGGAGGCTGGGACACTTCGTGTTTGAGAGCTGGGACACTTGGTGTTTGACAGCTGGGACACCTGGTCTTTGAGAGCTGGGACACTTGGTGTTTGGGAGTCGGGGCATTTGGTGTTTGGAAGCTGGGACACTTGGTGTTTGAGAGCTGGGCCACCTGAAATTTGAGAGTTGGGACATTTGGTATTTGAAAGCTGGGAAATCTGGTGTTTGGAAGCTTGGACACTTGGTTGATTGCTGGGACAATTGGTGCTTGGGAGCTGGGACATATGCTTTTTGCAAGCTGCGAAATTTGGTCTTTGTAAGCCGGGACATTTGGTGTTTGGAAGCTGGGACACTTGTTGTTTGGAAGCTGGGACACTTGTTCTTTGACAGCTGGGACACTTGGTGTTTGTGAGCTGAGAAACGTGGTGTTTGGGAGCCGGGGCATTTGGTGCTTGGAAGCTGGGACATTTGGTGTTTGGAAGGTGGGACACTTAGTTTTTAAGACCTGGGACACATGGTGTTTCTGAGCTGGGAAGCTTGGTGTTTGGAAGTTGGGCGACATGGTGTTTGGAAGCTGGGACTCTTGGCGTTTGAGAGCTGGAACAGCTGGTGTTTGGAAGCAGGGACACTTGGTGCTTGAGAGCTGGGACACTTGGTGTTTGAGAGCTGGGACACCTGGTCTTTGAGAGCTGGGTCACTTGGTGTTTGGGAGCCGGGACATTTGGTGTTTGGAAGCTGGGACACTTGGTCTTTGAGAGCAGGGACACCTGGTGTTTGAGAGTTGGGACATTTGGTCTTTGCAAGCTGGCAGATTTGGTGTTTGGAAGCTGGGACACTTGGTTATAGAGAGCTGGGACAATAGCTGTTTGGGAGTTGGGACATATGCTTTTTGCAAGCTGGGAAATGTGGCGTTTTGAATCTGGGACAATTCGTGTTTGGAAGCTGGGACATTTGGTGTTTGAGAGCTGGAACAGTTGGTGCTTGAGAGCTGTGGCTGTTGATGTTTGAGAGCTGGGACACTTGGTGTATGGAAGCTGCAACACCTGGTGTTTGAGTACTGGGACAGTTGGTTTTTGGAAGCAGGGACACTTGGTGTTTGAGAGCTGGGACTCTTGGTTTTTGAGAGCTGGGAAGCTTGGCGTTTGCAAGTTGGGACACATGGTGTTTGGAAGCTGGGACACTTGGTGTTTGAGAGCTGGAACAGTTGGTGTTTGACAGCTGGGGACCTTGGTGTTTGAGAGCTGGACACCTGGTGTTTGAGAGCTAGGACTGTTGGTGTTTGAGAGCCTGGATACTTGGTGTTGCAGAGCTGGGACATTTGTTTTTGAAAGCTGGGAGTCATGGTGTTGGAGAGCTGAGACTCTTGTTTCTATAGAGCTGGGACACGTGCAGTTTGGAAGCTGGGACTCTTGGTGTTTGAGAGCTGGGACAGCGGGTGGTCGAGAGCTGGGACACTTGGTGCAACAGAGCTTGGACACTTGGTGTTTGGAAGCTGCGGGACTTGGTGTTTGAGAGCTGGGACTCTTGGTGTTTGAGAGCTGGAACAGGTGGTGTTTGGATGCTGGGACACTTCGTGTTTGAGAGCTGGGACACTTGGTGTTTGGGAGCTGGGACACTTGGTGTTTGAGAGCTGGGACACTTGGTGTTTGTGACCTGGCACACTTGGTGTTTGGAAGCTGGGAGACTTGGTCTTGAGAGCTGCGTCTCTTGTTTCTATAGAGCTGTGACACGTGGAGTTGGGAAGCTGGGACTCTTGGTGTTTGAGAGCTGGGACACTTGGTGCAAGAGAGCTGGGACACTTGGTGTTTGGAAGCTGGGTCACTTGCTGTTTTTGAGCTGGGACACGTGGTGTTTGGGAGCCGGGACATTTAGTGCTTGGAAGCTGGGACATTTGGTGTTTGGAAGGTGCGACACTAGGTGTTTGAGACCTGGGACACTAGGTGTTTGTGAGCTGTGACAGTTGGCGTTTGAGAGCCTAGACACTTGGTGTTTGGAAGCTGGTACACTTGGTGTTTGAGAGGTGGAACAGCTGGTTTTTGAGAGCTGGGACAGTTGATATTTGAGAGCTGGGTCACTCTGTGTTTGGAAGCTGGGACACTTGGTGTTTGAGAGCTGGAACAGTTGGTGTTTGAGAGCTGGGACCGTTGATGTTTGAGAGGTGGGGCAGTTGATGTTAAAGACCTGGGACACTTAGTGTTTGGAAGCAGGGACTCTTGGTGTTTGGAACCTGGGACATTTAGTGTTTGAGAGCTGAGACACTTGGTGCTTGGAAGCTGGGACACTTCGTGTTCGTTTGTTGAGAAACTTGGTGCTTGAGAGTTGGGACTCTTGGTGTTTAAGGGCTGGGACTCTTGGCGTTTGGAAGCTGGGACACTAGGTGTTTGGAGGCTGGGACATTTCGTGTTTGAGAGCTGGGACACATGGTGTTTATGAGCTGGGAAGCTTGGTGTTTGGAAGTTGGGCGACATGGTTTTTGGAAGCTGGGACACTTGGCATTTGAGAGCTGGAACAGCTGGTGTTTGGAAGCTGGGACACTTGGTGCTTGAGAGCTGGGACACTTGGTGTTTGAGAGCTGGGACACCTGGTCTTTGAGAGCTGGGACACTTGGTGTTTGGGAGCCGGGACATTTGGTGTTTGGAAGCTGGGACACTTGGTGTTTGAGAGCAGGGACACCTGGTGTTTGAGATTTGGGACATTTGGTCTTTGCAAGCTGGCAGATTTGGTGTTTGGAAGCTGGGACACTTGGTTATAGAGAGCTGAGACAATTGGTGTTTGGAAGCTGGGACACTTGGTGTCTGAGAGCTGGAACAGTTGGTGTTTGAGACCTGGGACACTTGGTGTTTGGAGGCTGGGACACTTCGTGTTTGAGAGCTGGGACACTTGGTGTTTGAGAGCTGGGACACCAGGTCTTTGAGAGCTGGGACACTTGGTGTTTGGGAGCCGGGACATTTGGTGTTTGGAAGCTGGTACACTTGGTGTTTGAGAGCTGTGACACCTGGTGTTTGAGAGTTGGGACATTTGGTCTTTGCAAGCTGGGAAATCTGCGGTTTGGTAGCCTGGACACTTGGTTATAGAGAGCTGGGACAGTTGGTGTTTGGGAGAGTGGAGTCCTGGTGTTTGAGAGATGGGACACTTGGTGTTTGAGAGCTGGGACACTTGTTGTTTGAGAGCTGGGACAGTTGGTGTTTGAGATCTGGGACACTTGGTTTTTGAGAGCCGGGACTCTTGGTGTTTGGAAGCTGGGAAACTTGTTGTTGCAGAAATGGGACACTTTGTGTTTGGAACCTGGGAGACTTGGTGTTGGAGATCTGGGACTCTTGGTTTTTCACAGCTGGGACACTTGGTGTTTGGGAGGTGGGACACTTGGTGTTTGAGAGCTGGGACTCTTGGCGTTTGAGAGCTGGGTCTATAGGTCTTTGAGAGCTGGGAGACTTGGTGTTTGGAAGCTGGGACACTTGGTGTTTCTGAGCTCGGACACTTGGTGTTTGGAAGCTGGGACACTTGGTGTTTGAGAGCTTGGACTCCTGGTGTTTGAGAGATGGGACACTTGGTGTTTGAGAGCTGGGACACTTATTGTTTGAGAGCTGGGACAGTTGGTGTTTGAGATCTGGGACACTTGGTTTTTGAGAGCCGGGACTCTTGGTGTTTGGAAGCTGGGAATCCTGTTTTTGCAGAAATGGGACACTTGGTGTTTGGAACCTGGGAGACTTGGTGTTGGAGATCTGGGACTCTTGGTTTTTCAGAGCTGGGACACTTGGTGTTTGGGAGATGGGACACTTGATGTTTGAGAGCTGGGACTCTTGGCGATTGAGAGCTGGGTCTATAGGTCTTTGAGAGCTGGGAGACTTGGTGTTTGGAAGCTGGGACACTTGGTGTTTCTGAGCTGGGACACTTGGTGTTTGGAAGCTGGGACACTTGGTGTTTGAGAGCTTGGACTCCTGGTGTTTGAGAGATGGGACACTTGGTGTTTGAGAGCTGGGACACTTATTGTTTGAGAGCTGGGACAGTTGGTGTTTGAGATCTGGGACACTTGGTTTTTGAGAGCCGGGACTCTTGGTGTTTGGAAGCTGGGAATCCTGTTGTTGCAGAAATGGGACACTTGGTGTTTGGAACCTGGGAGACTTGGTGTTGGAGATCTGGGACTCTTGGTTTTTCAGAGCTGGGACACTTGGTGTTTTGAAGCTGGGGAACTTGGTGTTGGAGAGCTGGGACTCTTGTTTCTTGAGAGCTGGGACACGTGGAGTTTGGAAGCTGGGACTCATGGTGTTTGAGAGCCTGGACACCAGGTGGTTGAGAGCTGGGACACTTGGTGCAAGAGAGCTGGGGCACTTGGTGTTTGGAACCTGGGACACTTGGTGCGTGAGAGCTGGGAGACTTGGTGTTTGAGAGCTGGGAGACTTGGTGTTTGGAATCTGGGACACTTGGTGTTTGAGAGCTGGGACTCTTGGTGTTTGCGAGCTGGGACAACTGTTCTTTGACAGCTGGGACACCTGGTGTTTAGGAGCGGGGACATTTGTTGTTTGGAAGCCGGGACATTTAGTGTTTGGAAGCTGGGACACTTGCTGTTTGTGACCTGGGACACGTGGTGTGTGGGAGTAGGGACATTAAGTGCTTGGAAGCTAGAACATTTGGTGTTTGGAAGCTGGGACACTTGTTGTTTGGAAGCTGGGACACTTGTTCTTTGAGAGCTGGACCACTTGGTGTTTGTGAGCTGAGAAACGTGGTGTTTGGGAGCCGGGGCATTTGGTGCTTGGAAGCTGGGACATTTGGTGTTTGGAAGGTGGGACACTTAGTGTTTGAGACCTGGGACACATGGTGTTTATGAGCTGGGAAGCTTGGTGTTTGGAAGTTGGGCGACATGGTTTTTGGAAGCTGGGACACTTGGCGTTTGAGAGCTGGAACAGCTGGTGTTTGGAAGCTGGGACACTTGGTGCTTGAGAGCTGGGACACTTGGTGTTTTTGAGAGCTGGGACACCTGGTCTTTGAGAGCTGGGACACTTGGTGTTTGGGAGCCGGGACATTTGGTGTTTGGAAGCTGGGACACTTGGTGTTTGAGAGCAGGGACACCTGGTGTTTGAGATTTGGGACATTTGGTCTTTGCAAGCTGGCAGATTTGGTGTTTGGAAGCTGGGACACTTGGTTATAGAAAGCTGAGACAATTGCTGTTTGGGAGTTGGGACATATGCTTTTTGCAAGCTGGGAAATGTGGCGTTTGGAAGCCGGGACATTTAGTGTTTGGAAGCTGGGACACTTGGTGTTTGGAGGCTGGAACACTTGGTGTTTGTGAGCTGGGACACGTGGTGTTTGGGAGTCGGGACATTTAGTGCTTGGAAGCTGGGACAGTTGGCGTTTTGAAGGTGGGACACTACGTGTTTGACACTAGGTGTTTGTGAGCTGGGACAGTTGGTATTTGAGAGCCTGGACACTTGGTGTTTGGAAGCTGGGAATCCTGTTTTTGCAGAAATGGGACACTTGGTGTTTGGAACCTGGGAGACTTGGTGTTGGAGATCTGGGACTCTTGGTTTTTCAGAGCTGGGTCTATAGGTCTTTGAGAGCTGGGAGACTTGGTGTTTGGAAGCTGGGACACTTGGTGTTTCTGAGCTGGGACACTTGGTGTTTGGAAGCTGGGACACTTGGTGTTTGAGAGCTTGGACTCCTGGTGTTTGAGAGATGGGACACTTGGTGTTTGAGAATTGGGACACTTATTGTTTGAGAGCTGGGACAGTTGGTGTTTGACATCTGGGACACTTGGTTTTTGAGAGCCGGGACTCTTGGTGTTTGGAAGCTGGGAATCCTGTTGTTGCAGAAATGGGACACTTGGTGTTTGGAACCTGGGAGACTTGGTGTTGGAGATCTGGGACTCTTGGTTTTTCAGAGCTGGGACACTTGGTGTTTTGAAGCTGGGAAACTTGGTGTTGGAGAGCTGGGACTCTTGTTTCTTGAGAGCTGGGACACGTGGAGTTTGGAAGCTGGGACACATGGTGTTTGAGAGCCTGGACACCAGGTGGTTGAGAGCTGGGACACTTGGTGCAAGAGAGCTGGGGCACTTGGTGTTTGGAACCTGGGACACTTGGTGCGTGAGAGCTGGGAGACTTGGTGTTTGAGAGCTGGGAGACTTGGTGTTTGGAATCTGGGACACTTGGTGTTTGAGAGCTGGGACTCTTGGTGTTTGCGAGCTGGGACAACTGTTCTTTGACAGCTGGGACACCTGGTGTTTAGGAGCGGGGACATTTGTTGTTTGGAAGCCGGGACATTTAGTGTTTGGAAGCTGGGACACTTGCTGTTTGTGACCTGGGACACGTGGTGTGTGGGAGTAGGGACATTAAGTGCTTGGAAGCTAGAACATTTGGTGTTTGGAAGCTGGGACACTTGTTGTTTGGAAGCTGGGACACTTGTTCTTTGAGAGCTGGACCACTTGGTGTTTGTGAGCTGAGAAACGTGGTGTTTGGGGGCCGGGGCATTTGGTGCTTGGAAGCTGGGACATTTGGTGTTTGGAAGGTGCGACACTTAGTGTTTGAGACCTGGGACACATGGTGTTTATGAGCTGGGAAGCTTGGTGTTTGGAAGTTGGGCGACATGGTTTTTGGAAGCTGGGACACTTGGCGTTTGAGAGCTGGAACAGCTGGTGTTTGGAAGCTGGGACACTTGGTGCTTGAGAGCTGGGACACTTGGTGTTTTTGAGAGCTGGGACACCTGGTCTTTGAGAGCTGGGACACTTGGTGTTTGGGAGCCGGGACATTTGGTGTTTGGAAGCTGGGACACTTGGTGTTTGAGAGCAGGGACACCTGGTGTTTGAGATTTGGGACATTTGGTCTTTGCAAGCTGGCAGATTTGGTGTTTGGAAGCTGGGACACTTGGTTATAGAGAGCTGAGACAATTGCTGTTTGGGAGTTGGGACATATGCTTTTTGCAAGCTGGGAAATGTGGCGTTTGGATGCCGGGACATTTAGTGTTTGGAAGCTGGGACACTTGGTGTTTGGAGGCTGGAACACTTGGTGTTTGTGAGCTGGGACACGTGGTGTTTGGGAGTCGGGACATTTAGTGCTTGGAAGCTGGGACAGTTGGCGTTTGGAAGGTGGGACACTACGTGTTTGACACTAGGTGTTTGTGAGCTGGGACAGTTGGTATTTGAGAGCCTGGACACTTGGTGTTTGGAAGCGGGTACACTTGGTGTTTGAGAGGTGGAACAGTTGGTTTTTGAGAGCTGCGACAGTTGATATTTGAGAGCTGGGTCACTTGGGGTTTGGAAGCTGGGACACGTGTTGTTTGAGATCATGAACTGTTGGTGTTTGAGAGCTGGGGCAGTTGATGTTTAAGACCTGGGAGACTTAGTGTTTGGAAGCAGGGACTCTTGGTGTTTGGAACCTGGGACATTTAGTGTTTGAGTGCTGAGACCCTTGGTGCTTGGAAGCTGGGACACTTCGTGTTCGTTTGTTGAGAAACTTGGTGCTGGAGAGTTGGGACTCTTGGTGTTTAAGAGCTGGGACTCTTGGCGTTTGGAAGCTGGGACACTTGGTGTTTGGAGGCTGGGACATTTCGTGTTTGAGAGCTGGGACACTTGGTGTTTGACAGCTGGGACACCTGGTCTTTGAGAGCTGGGACACTTGGTATTTGGGAGTCGGGACATTTGGTGTTTGGAAGCTGGGACACTTGGTGTTTGAGAACTGGGCCACCTGGAATTTGAGGGTTGGGACATTTGGTCTTTGCAAGCTGGGAAATCTGGTTTTTGGAAGCCTGGACACTTCGTTATTGAGAGCTGGGACAATTGGTGTTTGGGAGCTGGGAAATGGGGTGTTTGGGAGCAAGGGCATTTGGTGCTTGGAAGCTGGGACAATTGGTGTTTGGACGCTGGGACACTTGGTGCTTGAGAGATGGAACAGCTGGTATTTGAGAGCTGGGACACTTGGTTTTTGAGAGCTGAACTCTTGGTGTTTGAGAGGTAGGACAGTTGGTGTCAGAGAGCCTGGACAATGATGTTGGAGAGCTGGGAAACGTGGTTTTGGAAGCTGGAACACATGGTGTTTGAGAGCTGGAACAGTTGGTGTTTGAGATCGGGGACACTTGGTTCTTGAGAGCTGGGACACTTGGTGTTTGGAAGCTGGGAAACTTGTTGTTGGACAAATGGGACACTCGGTGTTGGAGAGCTGGGACTCTTGGTTCTTGAGAGCTGGGACACGTGGTGTTTGGAAGCTGGGACTCTTGGTTTTTGAGAGCTGGGACACCGGGTGGTCGAGAGCTGGAACATTTGGTGTTTGGAAGCTGCGAGTCTTGGTGTTTGAGAACTGGGTCTTATTGTGTTTTAGAGCTGGAACACGTGGTGTTGGGATGCTGGGACACTTGTTGTTTGAGAGCTGGGACTCTTGGTGTTTGAGAGCTGGAACACGTGGTGTTTGGAAGCTGCGACAGTTGGTGTTTGAGATGTGGGACTCCTGGTGTCTGAGAGCAGGGACACTTGGTTTCTGAGAGCTGGGACACTTGGTGTTTGGTAGCTGGGACTCTTGGTGTTTGGAAGCTGGGACATTTGGTGTTTGGAAGCTGGTACACTTGGTGTTTGAGAGCAGGAACAGTTGGTGTTTGAGAGCTGGGACAGTTGATGTTTGTGAGCTGGGACACTTGGTGTTTGGAAGCTGGGACACTTGGTGTTTGAGAGCTGGAACAGTTGGTGTTTGAGAGCTGGGACACTTGGTGTTTGAGAGCTGGGACACTTGGTGTTTGGGAGCAGGGACATTTGGTGCTTGGAAGCTGGGACACTTGGTGTTTGTGAGCTGAGAAACGTGGTGTTTGGGAGCCGGGGCATTTGGTGCTTGGAAGCTGGGACATTTGATGTTTGGAAGGTGGGACACTTAGTGTTTGAGACCTGGGACACATGGTGTTTATGAGCTGGGAAGCTTGGTGTTTGGAAGTTGGGCGACATGGCTTTTGGAAGCTGGGACACTTGGCGTTTGAGAGCTGGAACTGCTGGTGTTTGGAAGCTGGGACACTTGGTGCTTGAGAGCTGGGACACTTGGTGTTTGAGAGCTGGGACACCTGGTCTTTGAGAGCTGGGACACTTGGTGTTTGGGAGCCGGACATTTGGTGTTTGGAAGCTGGGACACTTGGTGTTTGAGAGCAGGGACACCTGGTGTTTGAGATTTGGGACATCTGGTCTTTGCAAGCTGGCAGATTTGGTGTTTGGAAGCTGGGACACTTGGTTATAGAGAGCTGAGACAATTGCTGTTTGGGCGTTGGGACATATGCTTTTTGCATGCTGGGAAATGTGGCGTTTGGAAGCAGGGACATTTAGTGTTTGGAAGCTGGGACACTTGGTGTTTGGAGGCTGGAACACTTGGTGTTTGTGAGCTGGGACACGTGGTGTTTGGGAGTCGGGACATTTAGTGCTTGGAAGCTGGGACATTTGGTGTTTGGAAGGTGGGACACTACGTGTTTGACACTAGGTGTTTGTGAGCTGGGACAGTTGGTATTTGAGAGCCTGGACACTTGGTGTTTGGAAGCGGGTACACTTGGTGTTTGAGAGGTGGAACAGTTGGTTTTTGAGAGCTGCGACAGTTGATATTTGAGAGCTGGGTCACTTGGGGTTTGGAAGCTGGGACACGTGGTGTTTGAGATCTGGAACTGTTGGTGTTTGAGAGCTGGGGCAGTTGATGTTTAAGACCTGGGACACTTAGTGTTTGGAAGCAGGGACTCTTGGTGTTTGGAACCTGGGACATTTAGTGTTTGAGTGGTGAGACACTTGGTGCTTGGAAGCTGGGACACTTCGTGTTCGTTTGTTGAGAAACTTGGTGCTGGAGAGTTGGGACTCTTGGTGTTTAAGAGCTGGGACTCTTGGCGTTTGGATGCTGGGACACTTGGTGTTTGGAGGCTGGGACACTTCGTGTTTGAGAGCTGGGACACTTGGTGTTTGACAGCTGGGACACCTGGTCTTTGAGAGCTGGGACACTTGGTGTTTGGGAGTCGGGACATTTGGTGTTTGGAAGCTGGGACACTTGGTGTTTGAGAGCTGGGCCACCTGAAATTTGAGAGTTGGGACATTTGGTATTTGAAAGCTGGGAAATCTGGTGTTTGGAAGCTTGGACACTTGGTTGATTGCTGGGACAATTGGTGCTTGGGAGCTGGGACATATGCTTTTTGCAAGCTGCGAAATTTGGTCTTTGTAAGCCGGGACATTTGGTGTTTGGAAGCTGGGACACTTGTTGTTTGGAAGCTGGGACACTTGTTCTTTGACAGCTGGGACACTTGGTGTTTGTGAGCTGAGAAACATGGTGTTTTGGAGCCGGGGCATTTGGTGCTTGGAAGCTGGGACATTTGGTGTTTGGAAGGTGGGACACTTAGTTTTTAAGACCTGGGACACATGGTGTTTATGAGCTGGGAAGCTTGGTGTTTGGAAGTTGGGCGACATGGTGTTTGGAAGCTGGGACTCTTGGCGTTTGAGAGCTGGAACAGCTGGTGTTTGGAAGCAGGGACACTTGGTGCTTGAGAGCTGGGACACTTGGTGTTTGAGAGCTGGGACACCTGGTCTTTGAGAGCTGGGACACTTGGTGTTTGGGAGCCGGGACATTTGGTGTTTGGAAGCTGGGACACTTGGTCTTTGAGAGCAGGGACACCTGGTGTTTGAGAGTTGGGACATTTGGTCTTTGCAAGCTGGCAGATTTGGTGTTTGGAAGCTGGGACACTTGGTTATAGAGAGCTGGGACAATAGCTGTTTGGGAGTTGGGACATATGCTTTTTGCAAGCTGGGAAATGTGGCGTTTTGAATCTGGGACAATTCGTGTTTGGAAGCTGGGACATTTGGTGTTTGAGAGCTGGAACAGACGGTGCTTGAGAGCTGTGGCTGTTGATGTTTGAGAGCTGGGACACTTGGTGTATGGAAGCTGCAACACCTGGTGTTTGAGTACTGGGACAGTTGGTTTTTGGAAGCAGGGACACTTGGTGTTTGAGAGCTGGGACTCTTGGTTTTTGAGAGCTGGGAAGCTTGGCGTTTGCAAGTTGGGACAAATGGTGGTTGGAAGCTGGGACACTTGGTGTTTGAGAGCTGGAACAGTTGGTGTTTGACAGCTGGGGACCTTGGTGTTTGAGAGCTGGACACCTGGTGTTTGAGAGCTAGGACTGTTGGTGTTTGAGAGCCTGGATACTTGGTGTTGCAGAGCTGGGACATTTGTTTTTGAAAGCTGGGAGTCATGGTGTTGGAGAGCTGAGACTCTTGTTTCTATAGAGCTGGGACACGTGCAGTTTGGAAGCTGGGACTCTTGGTGTTTGAGAGCTGGGACAGCGGGTGGTCGAGAGCTGGGACACTTGGTGCAACAGAGCTTGGACACTTGGTGTTTGGAAGCTGCGGGACTTGGTGTTTGAGAGCTGGGACTCTTGGTGTTTGAGAGCTGGAACAGGTGGTGTTTGGATGCTGGGACACTTCGTGTTTGAGAGCTGGGACACTTGGTGTTTGGGAGCTGGGACACTTGGTGTTTGAGAGCTGGGACACTTGGTGTTTGTGACCTGGCACACTTGGTGTTTGGAAGCTGGGAGACTTGGTCTTGAGAGCTGCGTCTCTTGTTTCTATAGAGCTGTGACACGTGGAGTTGGGAAGCTGGGACTCTTGGTGTTTGAGAGCTGGGACACTTGGTGCAAGAGAGCTGGGACACTTGGTGTTTGGAAGCTGGGTCACTTGCTGTTTTTGAGCTGGGACACGTGGTGTTTGGGAGCCGGGACATTTAGTGCTTGGAAGCTGGGACATTTGGTGTTTGGAAGGTGCGACACTAGGTGTTTGAGACCTGGGACACTAGGTGTTTGTGAGCTGGGACAGTTGGCGTTTGAGAGCCTGGACACTTGGTGTTTGGAAGCTGGTACACTTGGTGTTTGAGAGGTGGAACAGCTGGTTTTTGAGAGCTGGGACAGTTGATATTTGAGAGCTGGGTCACTCTGTGTTTGGAAGCTGGGACACTTGGTGTTTGAGAGCTGGAACAGTTGGTGTTTGAGAGCTGGGACCGTTGATGTTTGAGAGGTGGGACACTTCGTGTTTGGAAGCAGGGATTCTTGGTGTTTGGAACCTGGGACATTTAGTGTTTGAGAGCTGAGACACTTGGTGCTTGGAAGCTGGGACACTTCGTGTTCGTTTGTTGAGAAACTTGGTGCTTGAGAGTTGGGACTCTTGGTGTTTAAGGGCTGGGACTCTTGGCGTTTGGAAGCTGGGACACTAGGTGTTTGGAGGCTGGGACACTTCGTGTTTGAGAGCTGGGACACTTGGTGTTTGACAGCTGGGACACCTGGTCTTTGAGAGCTGGGACACTTGGTGTTTGGGAGCTGGGCCACCTGGAATTTGAGAGTTGGGACATTTGGTTTTTGAAAGCTGGGAAATCTGGTGTTTGGAAGCTTGGACACTTGGCTATTGATTGCTGGGACAATTGGTTCTTTGGAGCTGGAACATATGGTGTTTGCAAGCTGCGAAATGTGGTCTTTGTAAGCCGGGACATTTGGTGTTTGGAAGCTGGGACAATTGTTGTTTGGAAGCTAGGACACTTGTTCTTTGAGAGCTGGACCACTTGGTGTTTGGGAGCTGAGAAACGTGGTGTTTGGCAGCCGGGGCATTTGGTGCTTGGAAGCTGGGACATTTGGTGTTTGGAAGGTGGTACACTTGGTGTTTGAGACCTGGGACACATGGTGTTTATGAGCTGGGAAGCTTGCTGTTTGGAAGTTGGGCGGCATGGTTTTTGGAAGCTGGGACACTGGGCGGTTGCGAGCTGGAACAGCTGGTGTTTGAGAGCTGGGACACTTGGTGTTTCGGGGCTGGTACACTTGGTTTTTGGAAGCAGGGACACTTGGTGCTTGAGAGCTGGGACTCTTGGTGTTTGAGAGCTGGGACACCTGGTCTTTGAAAGCTGGGACACTTAGTATTTGGGTGCCGGGATATTTGGTGTTTGGAAGCTGGGACACTTGGTGTTTGAGACCTGGGGCACTTCGTGTTTGGAAGCAGGGACTCTTGGTGTTTCGAACCTGGGACATCTAGTGTTTGAGAGCTGAGACAATTGGTGCTAGGAAGCTGGGACACTTCGTGTTTGTTTGTTGAGAAACTTGGTGCTTGAGATTTGGGAGACTTGGTGTTTGAGAGCTGGGAAACTTGGTGTTTGAGAGCTGGGACACTTGGTGTTTGTGAGCTTGCACACTTGGTGTTTCAGAGCTGGAACAGTTGGTGTTTGAGAGCTGGGACACTTGGTCTTTGGAGATTTGGGACTATTGGTGTTTGGAAGATGGGAGACGTGGTTTTGGAGAGCTGGGACTCTTGGTGTTTGGAATCTGGGACACTTGGTGTTTGTTTGTTGAGAAACTTGGTGCTTGAGATTTGGGACACTTGGTGTTTGAGAGCTGGGAAACTTGGTGTTTGAGAGCTGGGACACTTGGTGTTTGTGAGCTGGCACACTTGGTGTTTCAGAGCTGGAACAGTTGGTGTTTGAGAGCTGGGAAACTTGGTGTTTGAGAGCTGGGACACTTGGTGTTTGTGAGCTGGCACACTTGGTGTTGGAGAGCTGCGTCTCTTGTTTCTATAGAGCTGGGACTCGTGGAGTTTGGAAGCTGGGACTCTTGGTGTTTGAGAGCTGGGACACCGGTTGGTCGAGAGCTGGGACACTTGGCGCAAGAGAGCTGGGACGCTTGGTGTTTGGATTTTGCGAGACATGGTCTTTGAGAGCTGGGACTCTTGGTGTTTGAGAGCTGGAACACGTGTGTTTGGAAGCTGGGACACTTGGTGTTTGAGAGTTGGGACTCTTGGTGTTTGGGAGCTGGGACACCTGGTCTTTGAGAGCTGGGACACTTGGTTTTTGGGAGCTGGGACACTTGGTGTTTGAGAGCTGGAACAGTTGGTGTTTGAGAGATGCGACACTTGGTGTTTGAGAGCTGGAACAGTTGGTGTTTGAGAGATGCGACACTTGGAGTTTGAGAACTGGGACATTTGGTGTTTGGAAGCTGGGACACTTGGTGTTTGAGAGCAGGGACATTTGGTCTCTGCAAGCTGACAGATTTGGTGTTTGGAAGCTGGGACAATTGGTTATAGAGAGCTGGGATAATTGCTGTTTGGCAGCTGGGACATATGCTTTTTGCAAGCTGGGAAATATGGCGTTTTGAATCTGGGACTATTAGTGTTTGGAAGCTGGGACACTTGGTCTTTGAGAGCTGGGACACTTGGTGTTTGAGAGCTGGAACAGTTGGTGTTTGAGAGCTGTGACTGTTGATGTTTGAGAGCTGGGACACTTGGTGTTTGGAAGCTGGGACACTTGGCGTTTGAGAGCTGGAACAGTTGGTGTTTGAGAGCTGGGGAACTTGGTATTTGAGTACTGGGACACCTGGTTTTTGGAAACAGGGGGACTTGGTGTTTGAGAGCTGGGACTCTTCGTGTTTGAGTGCTGGGACACTTGGTGTTTGGACGCTGGGACCCTTGGTTTTTGAGAGCTGGGAAGCTTGGTGTTTGGAAGTTGGGACACATGGAGCTTGGAAGCTGGGACACTTGGTGTTTGAGAGCTGAGGCACTTGGTGTTTGAGAGCTGGGACACTTGGTGTTTGGACGCTGGGACCCTTGGTTTTTCAAAGCTGGGAGGCTTGGCGTTTGGAAGGTGGGACACATGGTGTTTGGAAGCTGGGACACTTGGTGTTTGAGAGCTGGAACAGCTGGTGTTTGAGAGCGGGGTAACTTGGTGTTTGAGAGCTGGGACACCGGGTGTTTGAGAGTTAGGACAGTTGGTGTTTGAGAGCCTGGATACTTGGTGTTGCAGAGCTGGGACACTTGTTTTTGGAAGCTGGGAGACATGGTGTTGGAGAGCTGAGACTCTTGTTTCTATAGAGCTGGGACACGTGGAGTTTGGAAGCTGGGACTCTTGGTGTTTGAGAGCTGGGACACCGGGTGGTCGAGAGCTGGGACACTTGGTGCAAGAGAGCTTGGACACTTGGATTTTGGAAGCTGCGAGACTTGGTGTTTGAGAGCTGGAACAGGTGGTGTTTGGAAGCTGGGACACTTGGTGTTTGAGAGCTGGGACACCTCGTGTTTGAGAGTTGGGACATTTGGTGTTTGCAAGCTGGGAAATCTGGTTTTTGGAAGCCTGGACACTTCGTTATTGAGAGCTTTGACAATTGGTGTTTGGGAGCTGGGAAACGGGCTGTTTGGGAGCCGGGGCATTTGGTGCTTGGAAGCTGGGACATTTGGTGTTTGGACGCTGGGACACTTGGTGCTTGAGAGCTGGAACAGCTGGTATTTGAGAGCTGGGACACTTGGTGTTTGAGAGATAGGACAGTTGGTGTCAGAGAGCCTGGACAATGGTGTTGGTGAGCTGGGAAACTTGGTTTTGGAAGCTGGAACAAATGGTGTTTGAGAGCTGGAACAGTTGGTGTTTGAGATCGGGGACACTTGGTTCTTGAGAGCTGCGACACTTGGTGTTTGGAAGCTGGGACACTCGGTGTTTCAGAGCTGGAACAGTTAGTGTTTGAGATCTGGGACACTTGGTGTTTGGACGCTGGGACCCTTGGTTTTTCAAAGCTGGGAGGCTTGGCGTTTGGAAGTTGGGACACATGGTGTTTGGAAGCTGGGACACATGGTCTTTGAGAGCTGGAACAGCTGGTGTTTGAGAGCGGGGTAACTTGGTGTTTGAGAGCTGGGACAGTTGATGTTTGTGAGCTGGGACACTTGGTGTTTGGAAGCTGGGACACTTGGTGTTTGAGAGCTGGAACAGCTGGTGTTTGAGAGCGGGGTAACTTGGTGTTTGAGAGCTGGAACAGTTGGTGTTTGAGAGCTGGGACACCTGGACTTTGAGAGCTGGGACACTTGGTGTTTGGGAGCAGGGACATTTGGTGTTTGGAAGCTGGGACACTTGGTGTTTGAGAGCCGGGACACCTGGAGTTTGAGAGTTGGAACATTTGGTCTTTACAAGCTGGGAGATTTTGTGTTTGGAAGCTGGGACACTTGCTTATAGAGAGCTGGGACAATTGCTGCTTGTGAGTTGGGACATATGTTTTTTGCAAGCTAGGAAATTAGACGTTTGGAAGCCGGGACATTTAGTGTTTGGAAGCTGGGACACTTGGTTTTTGGAGGCTAGGACACTTGGTGTTTGTGAGCTGGGCCACGTGGTGTTGGAGAGCTGGAACAGTTGGTGTTTGAGATCTGGGACAGTTGGTTTTTGAGAGCTGGGACAACTGTGTGTTTGGAAGCTGGGACACTTGGTGTTGGAGAAATGGGACACTTGGTGTTTGGAAGCTGGGAGACTTGGTGTTATAGAGCTGTGACTCTGTTTCTTGAGAGCTGGGACACGAGGAGTTTGGAAGCTGGGACACTTGGTGTTGGAGAAATGGGACTCCTGCTGTTTGAGAGCAGGGACACTTGGTTTTTCAGAGCTGGGACACTTGGTGTTTGGTAGCTGGGACACTTGGTGTTTGGAAGTCAGGACATTTGGAGTTTGAAAGCTGGCATACTTGTTGTTTGAGAGCTGGGACACTTGGTGTTTGGAAGCTGGTACAATTGGTGTTTGAGATCAGGAACTGTTGGTGTTTGAGACCTGGGACCGTTCATGTTTGTGAGCAGGGTCACTTGGTGTTTGGAAGCTGGGACACTTGGTGTCTGAGAGCTGGAACAGTTGGTGTTTGAGAACTGGGACAGTTGATGTTTGAGAGCTGGGACACTTGGTGTTTGGAGGCTGGGACACTTCGTGTTTGAGAGCTGGGACACTTGGTGTTTGAGAGCTGGGACACCAGGTCTTTGAGAGCTGGGACACTTGGTGTTTGGAAGCAGGGACTCTTGGTGTTTGGAACCTGGGACATTTAGTGTTTGAGAGCTAAGACACTTGGTGCTTGGAAGCAACTTCGTGTTCGTTTGTTGAGAAACTTGGTGCTTGAGAGTTGGGACTCTTGGTGTTTAAGAGCTGGGACTCTTGGCGTTTGGAAGCTGGGACACTAGGTGTTTGGAGGCTCGGACACTTCGTGTTTGAGAGCTGGGACACCTGGTCTTTGAGAGCTGGGACACTTGGTGTTTGGGAGCTGGGCCACCTGGAATTTGAGAGTTGGGACATTTGGTTTTTGAAAGCTGGGAAATCTGGTGTTTGGAAGCTTGGACACTTGGCTATTGATTGCTGGGACAATTGGTTCTTTGGAGCTGGAACATATGGTGTTTGCAAGTTGCGAAATGTGGTCTTTGTAAGCCGGGACATTTGGTGTTTGGAAGCTGGGACACTTGTTGTTTGGAAGCTAGGACACTTGTTCTTTGAGAGCTGGACCACTTGGTGTTTGGGAGCTGAGAAACGTGGTGTTTGTGAGCCGGGGCATTTGGTGCTTGGAAGCTGGGACATTTGGTGTTTGGAAGGTGGGACACTTGGTGTTTGAGACCTGGGACACATGGTGTTTATGAGCTGGGAAGCTTGCTGTTTGGAAGTTGGGCGACATGGTTTTTGGAAGCTGGGACACTGGGCGGTTGAGAGCTGGAACAGCTGGTGTTTGAGAGCTGGGACACTTGGTGTTTCGGGGCTGGTACACTTGGTTTTTGGAAGCAGGGACACTTGGTGCTTGAGAGCTGGGACTCTTGGTGTTTGAGAGCTGGGACACTTGGTCTTTGGAGGCTGGGACACTTGGTGCTGGAGATTTGGGACTATTGGTGTTTGGAAGATGGGAGACGTGGTTTTGGAGAGTTGGGACTCTTGGTGTTTGGAATCTGGGACACTTGGTGTTTGGAATTTGGGACTCTAGGTGTTTGAGATCTGGGACAATTGGTGTTTGTGAGCTCGGACACTTGGTGTTTGGAAGCTGGGACACTTGGTGTTGGAGAGCTGCGTCTCTTGTTTCTATAGAGCTGGGACTCGTGGAGTTTGGAAGCTGGGACTCTTGGTGTTTGAGAGCTGGGACACCGGTTGGTCGAGAGCTGGGACACTTGGCGCAAGAGAGCTGGGACGCTTGGTGTTTGGATTTTGCGAGACATGGTCTTTGAGAGCTGGGACTCTTGGTGTTTGAGAGCTGGAACACGTGTGTTTGGAAGCTGGGACACTTGGTGTTTGAGAGCTGGGACTCTTGGTGTTTGGGAGCTCGGACACCTGGTCTTTGAGAGCTGGGACACTTGGTTTTTGGGAGCTGGGACACTTGGTGTTTGAGAGCTGGAACAGTTGGTGTTTGAGAGATGCGACACTTGGTGTTTGAGAGCTGGAACAGTTGGTGTTTGAGAGATGCGACACTTGGAGTTTGAGAACTGGGACATTTGGTGTTTGGAAGCTGGGACACTTGGTGTTTGAGAGCAGGGACATTTGGTCTCTGCAAGCTGACAGATTTGGTGTTTGGAAGCTGGGACAATTGGTTATAGAGAGCTGGGATAATTGCTGTTTGGCAGCTGGGACATATGCTTTTTGCAAGCTGGGAAATATGGCGTTTTGAATCTGGGACTATTAGTGTTTGGAAGCTGGGACACTTGGTCTTTGAGAGCTGGGACACTTGGTGTTTGAGAGCTGGAACAGTTGGTGTTTGAGAGCTGTGACTGTTGATGTTTGAGAGCTGGGACACTTGGTGTTTGGAAGCTGGGACACTTGGCGTTTGAGAGCTGGAACAGTTGGTGTTTGAGAGCTGGGGAACTTGGTATTTGAGTACTGGGACACTTGGTTTTTGGAAACAGGGGGACTTGGTGTTTGAGAGCTGGGACTCTTCGTGTTTGAGTGCTGGGACACTTGGTGTTTGGACGCTGGGACCCTTGGTTTTTGAGAGCTGGGAAGCTTGGTGTTTGGAAGTTGGGACACATGGAGCTTGGAAGCTGGGACACTTGGTGTTTGAGAGCTGAGGCACTTGGTGTTTGAGAGCTGGGACACTTGGTGTTTGGACGCTGGGACCCTTGGTTTTTCAAAGCTGGGAGGCTTGGCGTTTGGAAGTTGGGACACATGGTGTTTGGAAGCTGGGACACTTGGTGTTTGAGAGCTGGAACAGCTGGTGTTTGAGAGCGGGGTAACTTGGTGTTTGAGAGCTGGGACACCGGGTGTTTGAGAGTTAGGACAGTTGGTGTTTGAGAGCCTGGATACTTGGTTTTGCAGAGCTGGGACACTTGTTTTTGGAAGCTGGGAGACATGGTGTTGGAGAGCTGAGACTCTTGTTTCTATAGAGCTGGGACAAGTGGAGTTTGGAAGCTGGGACTCTTGGTGTTTGAGAGCTGGGACACCGGGTGGTCGAGAGCTGGGACACTTGGTGCAAGAGAGCTTGGACACTTGGATTTTGGAAGCTGCGAGACTTGGTGTTTGAGAGCTGGAACAGGTGGTGTTTGGAAGCTGGGACACTTGGTGTTTGAGAGCTGGGACACCTCGTGTTTGAGAGTTGGGACATTTGGTGTTTGCAAGCTGGGAAATCTGGTTTTTGGAAGCCTGGACACTTCGTTATTGAGAGCTTTGACAATTGGTGTTTGGGAGCTGGGAAACGGGCTGTTTGGGAGCCGGGGCATTTGGTGCTTGGAAGCTGGGACATTTGGTGTTTGGACGCTGGGACACTTGGTGCTTGACAGCTGGAACAGCTGGTATTTGAGAGCTGGGACACTTGGTTTTTGAGAGCTTTGACTCTTGGTGTTTGAGAGATAGGACAGTTGGTGTCAGAGAGCCTGGACAATGGTGTTGGTGAGCTGGGAAACTTGGTTTTGGAAGCTGGAACAAATGGTGTTTGAGAGCTGGAACAGTTGGTGTTTGAGATCGGGGACACTTGGTTCTTGAGAGCTGCGACACTTGGTGTTTGGAAGCTGGGACACTCGGTGTTTCAGAGCTGGAACAGTTAGTGTTTGAGATCTGGGACACTTGGTGTTTGGACGCTGGGACCCTTGGTTTTTCAAAGCTGGGAGGCTTGGCGTTTGGAAGTTGGGACACATGGTGTTTGGAATCTGGGACACATGGTCTTTGAGAGCTGGAACAGCAGGTGTTTGAGAGATGGGACACTTGGTGTTTGAGAGCTGGGACACTTGTTGTTTGAGAGCTGGGACAGTTGGTGTTTGAGATCTGGGACACTTGGTTTTTGAGAGCCGGGACTCTTGGTGTTTGGAAGCTGGGAATCTTGTTGTTGCAGAAATGGGACACTTTGTGTTTGGAACCTGGGAGACTTGGTGTTGGAGATCTGGGACTCTTGGTTTTTCAGAGCTAGGACACTTGGTGTTTGGGAGGTGGGACACTTGGTGTTTGAGAGCTGGGACTCTTGGCGTTTGAGAGCTGGGTCTATAGGGCTTTGAGAGCTGGGAGACTTGGTGTTTGGAAGCTGGGACTCTTGGTTTTTCAGAGCTGGGACACTTGGTGTTTTGAAGCTCGGAAACTTGGTGTTGGAGAGCTGGGACTCTAGTTTCTTGAGAGCTGGGACATGTGGAATTTGGAAGCTGGGACTCATGGTGTTTGAGAGCCTGGACACCAGGTGGTTGAGAGCTGGGAAACTTGGTGCAAGAGAGCTGGGGCACTTGGTGTTTGGAACCTGGGACACTTGGTGTGTGAGAGCTGGGAGACTTGGTGTTTGGAATCTGGGACACTTGGTGTTTGAGAGCTGGGACTCTTGGTGTTTGCGAGCTGGGACAACTGTTCTTTGACAGCTGGGACACCTGGTGTTTAGGAGCGGGGACATTTGTTGTTTGGAAGCCGGGACATTTAGTGTTTGGAAGCTGGGACACTTGCTGTTTGTGAGCTGGGACACGTGGTGTTTGGGAGTCGGGACATTAAGTGCTTGGAAGCTAGAACATTTGGTGTTTGGAAGCTGGGACACTTCTTGTTTGGAAGCTGGGACACTTGTTCTTTGAGGGCTGGACCACTTGGTGTTTGTGAGCTGAGAAACGTGGTGTTTGGGAGCCGGGGCATTTGGTGCTTGGAAGCTGGGACATTTGGTGTTTGGAAGGTGGGACACTTAGTGTTTGAGACCTGGGACACATGGTGTTTATGAGCTGGGAAGCTTGGTGTTTGGAGGTTGGGCGACATGGTTTTTGGAAGCTGGGACACTTGGCGTTTGAGAGCTGGAACAGCTGGTGATTGGAAGCTGGGACACTTGGTGCTTGAGAGCTGGGACACCTGGTCTTTGAGAGCTGGGACACTTGGTGTTTGGGTGCCGGGACATTTGGTGTTTGGAAGCTGGGACACTTGGTGTTTGAGAGCAGGGACACCTGGTGTTTGAGATTTGGGACATTTGGTCTTTGCAAGCTGGCAGATTTGGTGTTTGGAAGCTGGGACACTTGGTTATAGAGAGCTGAGACAATTGGTGTTTGGGAGTTGGGACATATGCTTTTTGCAAGCTGGGTAATGTGGCGTTTTGAATCTGGGACATTTAGTGTTTGGAAGCTGGGACACTTGGTGTTTGGAGGCTGGAACACTTGGTGTTTGTGAGCTGGGACACGTGGTGTTTGGGAGTCGGGACATTTAGTGCTTGGAAGCTGGGACATTTGGTGTTTGGAAGGTGGGACACTACGTGTTTGACACTAGGTGTTTGTGAGCTGGGACAGTTGGTATTTGAGAGCCTGGACACTTGGTGTTTGGAAGCGGGTACACTTGGTGTTTGAGAGGTGGAACAGTTGGTTTTTGAGAGCTGCGACAGTTGATATTTGAGAGCTGGGTCACTTCGTGTTTGTGAGCTGGGACACGTGGTGTTTGAGATCTGGAACTGTTGGTGTTTGAGAGCTGGGGCAGTTGATGTTAAAGACCTGGGAGACTTAGTGTTTGGAAGCAGGGACTCTTGGTGTTTGGAACCTGGGACATTTAGTGTTTGAGAGCTGAGACACTTGGTGCTTGGAAGCTGGGACACTTCGTGTTCGTTTGTTGAGGAACTTGGTGCTTGAGAGTTGGGACTCTTGGTGTTTAAGAGCTGGGACTCTTGGCGTTTGGAAGCTGGGACACTTGGTGTTTGGAGGCTGGGACATTTCGTGTTTGAGAGCTGGGACACATGGTGTTTATGAGCTGGGAAGCTTGGTGTTTGGAAGTTTGGCGACATGGTTTTTGGAAGCTGGGACACTTGGCATTTGAGAGCTGGAACAGCTGGTGTTTGGAAGCTGGGACACTTGGTGCTTGAGAGCTGGGACACTTGGTGTTTGAGAGCTGGGACACCTGGTCTTTGAGAGCTGGGACACTTGGTGTTTGGGAGCCGGGACATTTGGTGTTTGGAAGCTGGGACACTTGGTGTTTGAGAGCAGGGACACCTGGTGTTTGAGATTTGGGACATTTGGTCTTTGCAAGCTGGCAGATTTGGTGTTTGGAAGCTGGGACACTTGGTTATAGAGAGCTGAGACAATTGGTGTTTGGGAGTTGGGACATATGCTTTTTGCAAGCTGGGTAATGTGGCATTTTGAATCTGGGACATTTAGTGTTTGGAAGCTGGGACACTTGGTGTTTGGAGGCTGGAACACTTGGTGTTTGTGAGCTGGGACACGTGGTGTTTCGGAGTCGTGACATTTAGTGCTTGGAAGCTGGGACATTTGGTGTTTGGAAGGTGGGACACTACGTGTTTGACACTAGGTGTTTGTGAGCTGGGACAGTTGGTATTTGAGAGCCTGGACACTTGGTGTTTGGAAGCGGGTACACTTGGTGTTTGAGAGGTGGAACAGTTGGTTTTTGAGAGCTGCGACAGTTGATATTTGGGAGCTCGGTCACTTGGTGTTTGTGAGCTGGGACACGTGGTGTTTGAGATCTGGAACTGTTGGTGTTTGAGAGCTGGGGCAGTTGATGTTTAAGACCTGGGACACTTAGTGTTTGGAAGCAGGGACTCTTGGTGTTTGGAACCTGGGACATTTAGTGTTTGAGAGCTGAGACACTTGGTGCTTGGAAGCTGGGACACTTGGTGTTTGGAGGCTGGAACACTTGGTGTTTGTGAGCTGGGACACGTGGTGTTTGGGAGTCGGGACATTTAGTGCTTGGAAGCTGGGACATTTGGTGTTTGGAAGGTGGGACACTACGTGTTTGACACTAGGTGTTTGTGAGCTGGGACAGTTGGTATTTGAGAGCCTGGACACTTGGTGTTTGGAAGCGGGTACACTTGGTGTTTGAGAGGTGGAACAGTTGGTTTTTGAGAGCTGCGACAGTTGATATTTGAGAGCTGGGTCACTTGGTGTTTGTGAGCTGGGACACGTGGTGTTTGAGATCTGGAACTGTTGGTGTTTGAGAGCTGGGGCAGTTGATGTTAAAGACCTGGGACACTTAGTGTTTGGAAGCAGGGACTCTTGGTGTTTGGAACCTGGGACATTTAGTGTTTGAGAGCTGAGACACTTGGTGCTTGGAAGCTGGGACACTTCGTGTTCGTTTGTTGAGAAACTTGGTGCTTGAGAGTTGGGACTCTTGGTGTTTTAGAGCTGGGACTCTTGGCGTTTGGAAGCTGGGACACTTGGTGTTTGGAGGCTGGGACATTTCGTGTTTGAGAGCTGGGACACTTGGTGTTTGAGTGCTGGGACACCTGGTCTTTGAGAGCAGGGACACTTGGTGTTTGGGAGGCGGGACATTTGGTGTTTGGAAGCTGGGACACTTGGTGTTTGAGAACTGGGCCACCTGGAATTTGAGAGTTGGTTCATTTGGTATTTGCAAGCTGGCAGATTTGGTGTTTGGAAGCTGGGACACTTGGTTATAGAGAGCTGAGACAATTGGTGTTTGGGAGTTGGGACATATGCTTTTTGCAAGCTGGGAAATGTGGCGTTTGGAAGCCGGGACATTTAGTGTTTGGAAGCTGGGACACTTGGTCTTTGGAGGCTGGAACACTTGGTGTTTGTGAGCTGGGACACGTGGTGTTTGGGAGTCGGGACATTTAGTGCTTGGAAGCTGGGACATTTGGTGTTTGGAAGGTGGGACACTACGTGTTTGACACTAGGTGTTTGTGAGCTGGGACAGTTGGTATTTGAGAGCCTGGACACTTGGTGTTTGGAAGCGGGTACACTTGGTGTTTGAGAGGTGGAACAGTTGGTTTTTGTGAGCTGCGACAGTTGATATTTGAGAGCTGGGTCACTTGGGGTTTGGAAGCTGGGACACGTGGTGTTTGAGATCTGGAACTGTTGGTGTTTGAGAGCTGGGGCAGTTGATGTTTAAGACCTGGGAGACTTAGTGTTTGGATGCAGGGACTCTTGGTGTTTGGAACCTGGGACATTTAGTGTTTGAGTGCTGAGACACTTGGTGCTTGGAAGCTGGGACACTTCGTGTTCGTTTGTTGAGAAACTTGGTGCTGGAGAGTTGGGACTCTTGGTGTTTAAGAGCTGGGACTCTTGGCGTTTGGAAGCTGGGACACTTGGTGTTTGGAGGCTGCGACATTTCGTGTTTGAGAGCTGGGACACTTGGTCTTTAAGAGCTGGGACACTTGGTGTTTGGGAGTCGGGACATTTGGTGTTTGGAAGCTGGGACACTTGGTGTTTGAGAGCTGGGCCACCTGAAATTTGAGAGTTGGGACATTTGGTCTTTGCAAGCTGGGAAATCTGGTGTTTGGAAGCTTGGGCACTTGTTGTTTGGAAGCTGGGACACTTGTTCTTTGACAGCTGGGACACTTGGTGTTTGTGAGCTGAGAAACGTGGTGTTTGGGAGCCGGGGCATTTGGTGTTTGGAAGCTGGGACATTTGGTGTTTGGAAGGTGGGACACTTAGTTTTTAAGACCTGGGACACATGGTGTTTATGAGCTGGGAAGCTTGGTGTTTGGAAGTTGGGCGACATGGTGTTTGGAAGCTGGGACACTAGGCGTTTGAGAGCTGGAACAGCTGGTGTTTGGAAGCTGGGACACTTGGTGCTTGAGAGCTGGGACACTTGGTGTTTGAGAGCTCGGACACCTGGTCTTTGAGAGCTGGGACACTTGGTGTTTGGGAGCCGGGACATTTGGTGTTTGGAAGCTGGGACACTTGGTGTTTGAGAGCAGGGACACCTGGTGTTTGAGATTTGGGACATTTGGTCTTTGCAAGCTGGCAGATTTGGTGTTTGGAAGCTGGGACACTTGGTTATAGAGAGCTGAGACAATTGCTGTTTGGGAGTTGGGACATATGCTTTTTGCAAGCTGGGAAATGTGGCGTTTTGAATCTGGGACATTTAGTGTTTGGAAGCTGGGACACTTGGTGTTTGGAGGCTGGAACACTTGGTGTTTGTGAGCTGGGACACGTGGTGTTTCGGAGTCGTGACATTTAGTGCTTGGAAGCTGGGACATTTGGTGTTTGGAAGGTGGGACACTACGTGTTTGACACTAGGTGTTTGTGAGCTGGGACAGTTGGTATTTGAGAGCCTGGACACTTGGTGTTTGGAAGCGGGTACACTTGGTGTTTGAGAGGTGGAACAGTTGGTTTTTGAGAGCTGCGACAGTTGATATTTGGGAGCTCGGTCACTTGGTGTTTGTGAGCTGGGACACGTGGTGTTTGAGATCTGGAACTGTTGGTGTTTGAGAGCTGGGGCAGTTGATGTTTAAGACCTGGGACACTTAGTGTTTGGAAGCAGGGACTCTTGGTGTTTGGAACCTGGGACATTTAGTGTTTGAGAGCTGAGACACTTGGTGCTTGGAAGCTGGGACACTTGGTGTTTGGAGGCTGGAACACTTGGTGTTTGTGAGCTGGGACACGTGGTGTTTGGGAGTCGGGACATTTAGTGCTTGGAAGCTGGGACATTTGGTGTTTGGAAGGTGGGACACTACGTGTTTGACACTAGGTGTTTGTGAGCTGGGACAGTTGGTATTTGAGAGCCTGGACACTTGGTGTTTGGAAGCGGGTACACTTGGTGTTTGAGAGGTGGAACAGTTGGTTTTTGAGAGCTGCGACAGTTGATATTTGAGAGCTGGGTCACTTGGTGTTTGTGAGCTGGGACACGTGGTGTTTGAGATCTGGAACTGTTGGTGTTTGAGAGCTGGGGCAGTTGATGTTTAAGACCTGGGACACTTAGTGTTTGGAAGCAGGGACTCTTGGTTTTTGGAACCTGGGACATTTAGTGTTTGAGAGCTGAGACACTTGGTTGAAAACAAAGAAAACTGCGGATGCTGGAAATCTAAAACAAAAACAGAATTACCTGGAAAAACTCAGTAGGTCTGGCAGCATCGGCGGAGAAGAAAAGAGTTTTTTCTTCTCCGCCGATGCTGCCAGACCTACTGAGTTTTTCCAGGTAATTCTGTTTTTGAGACACTTGGTGCTTGGAAGCTGGGACACTTCGTGTTCGTTTGTTGAGAAACTTGGTGCTTGAGAGTTGGGACTCTTGGTGTTTTAGAGCTGGGACTCTTGGCGTTTGGAAGCTGGGACACTTGGTGTTTGGAGGCTGGGACATTTCGTGTTTGAGAGCTGGGACACTTGGTGTTTGAGAGCTGGGACACCTGGTCTTTGAGAGCAGGGACACTTGGTGTTTGGGAGTCGGGACATTTGGTGTTTGGAAGCTGGGACACTTGGTGTTTGAGAACTGGGCCACCTGGAATTTGAGAGTTGGTTCATTTGGTATTTGCAAGCTGGCAGATTTGGTGTTTGGAAGCTGGGACACTTGGTTATAGAGAGCTGAGACAATTGGTGTTTGGGAGTTGGGACATATGCTTTTTGCAAGCTGGGAAATGTGGCGTTTGGAAGCCGGGACATTTAGTGTTTGGAAGCTGGGACACTTGGTGTTTGGAGGCTGGAACACTTGGTGTTTGTGAGCTGGGACACGTGGTGTTTGGGAATCGGGACATTTAGTGCTTGGAAGCTGGGACATTTGGTGTTTGGAAGGTGGGACACTACGTGTTTGACACTAGGTTTTTGTGAGCTGGGACAGTTGGTATTTGAGAGCCTGGACACTTGGTGTTTGGAAGCGGGTACACTTGGTGTTTGAGAGGTGGAACAGTTGGTTTTTGTGAGCTGCGACAGTTGATATTTGAGAGCTGGGTCACTTGGGGTTTGGAAGCTGGGACACGTGGTGTTTGAGATCTGGAACTGTTGGTGTTTGAGAGCTGGGGCAGTTGATGTTTAAGACCTGGGAGACTTAGTGTTTGGATGCAGGGACTCTTGGTGTTTGGAACCTGGGACATTTAGTGTTTGAGTGCTGAGACACTTGGTGCTTGGAAGCTGGGACACTTCGTGTTCGTTTGTTGAGAAACTTGGTGCTGGAGAGTTGGGACTCTTGGTGTTTAAGAGCTGGGACTCTTGGCGTTTGGAAGCTGGGACACTTGGTGTTTGGAGGCTGCGACATTTCGTGTTTGACAGCTGCGACACTTGGTCTTTAAGAGCTGGGACACTTGGTGTTTGGGAGTCGGGACATTTGGTGTTTGGAAGCTGGGACACTTGGTGTTTGAGAGCTGGGCCACCTGAAATTTGAGAGTTGGGACATTTGGTCTTTGCAAGCTGGGAAATCTGGTGTTTGGAAGCTTGGGCACTTGTTGTTTGGAAGCTGGGACACTTGTTCTTTGACAGCTGGGACACTTGGTGTTTGTGAGCTGAGAAACGTGGTGTTTGGGAGCCGGGGCATTTGGTGTTTGGAAGCTGGGACATTTGGTGTTTGGAAGGTGGGACACTTAGTTTTTAAGACCTGGGACACATGGTGTTTATGAGCTGGGAAGCTTGGTGTTTGGAAGTTGGGCGACATGGTGTTTGGAAGCTGGGACACTAGGCGTTTGAGAGCTGGAACAGCTGGTGTTTGGAAGCTGGGACACTTGGTGCTTGAGAGCTGGGACACTTGGTGTTTGAGAGCTCGGACACCTGGTCTTTGAGAGCTGGGACACTTGGTGTTTGGGAGCCGGGACATTTGGTGTTTGGAAGCTGGGACACTTGGTGTTTGAGAGCAGGGACACCTGGTGTTTGAGATTTGGGACATTTGGTCTTTGCAAGCTGGCAGATTTGGTGTTTGGAAGCTGGGACACTTGGTTATAGAGAGCTGAGACAATTGCTGTTTGGGAGTTGGGACATATGCTTTTTGCAAGCTGGGAAATGTGGCGTTTTGAATCTGGGACATTTAGTGTTTGGAAGCTGGGACACTTGGTGTTTGGAGGCTGGAACACTTGGTGTTTGTGAGCTGGGACACGTGGTGTTTGGGAGTCGGGACATTTAGTGCTTGGAAGCTGGGACATTTGGTGTTTGGAAGGTGGGACACTACGTGTTTGACACTAGGTGTTTGTGAGCTGGGACAGTTGGTATTTGAGAGCCTGGACACTTGGTGTTTGGAAGCGGGTACACTTGGTGTTTGAGAGGTGGAACAGTTGGTTTTTGAGAGCTGCGACAGTTGATATTTGAGAGCTG
This sequence comes from Isurus oxyrinchus, assembly GCA_026770705.1. Taxonomy (NCBI): domain Eukaryota; kingdom Metazoa; phylum Chordata; class Chondrichthyes; order Lamniformes; family Lamnidae; genus Isurus; species Isurus oxyrinchus. The sequence continues at coordinate 46,869 of JANJGN010000205.1, forward strand.
GGTCACTTGGTGTTTGTGAGCTGGGACACGTGGTGTTTGAGATCTGGAACTGTTGGTGTTTGAGAGCTGGGGCAGTTGATGTTTAAGACCTGGGACACTTAGTGTTTGGAAGCAGGGACTCTTGGTTTTTGGAACCTGGGACATTTAGTGTTTGAGAGCTGAGACACTTGGTTGAAAACAAAGAAAACTGCGGATGCTGGAAATCTAAAACAAAAACAGAATTACCTGGAAAAACTCAGTAGGTCTGGCAGCATCGGCGGAGAAGAAAAGAGTTTTTTCTTCTCCGCCGATGCTGCCAGACCTACTGAGTTTTTCCAGGTAATTCTGTTTTTGAGACACTTGGTGCTTGGAAGCTGGGACACTTCGTGTTCGTTTGTTGAGAAACTTGGTGCTTGAGAGTTGGGACTCTTGGTGTTTTAGAGCTGGGACTCTTGGCGTTTGGAAGCTGGGACACTTGGTGTTTGGAGGCTGGGACATTTCGTGTTTGAGAGCTGGGACACTTGGTGTTTGAGAGCTGGGACACCTGGTCTTTGAGAGCAGGGACACTTGGTGTTTGGGAGTCGGGACATTTGGTGTTTGGAAGCTGGGACACTTGGTGTTTGAGAACTGGGCCACCTGGAATTTGAGAGTTGGTTCATTTGGTATTTGCAAGCTGGCAGATTTGGTGTTTGGAAGCTGGGACACTTGGTTATAGAGAGCTGAGACAATTGGTGTTTGGGAGTTGGGACATATGCTTTTTGCAAGCTGGGAAATGTGGCGTTTGGAAGCCGGGACATTTAGTGTTTGGAAGCTGGGACACTTGGTGTTTGGAGGCTGGAACACTTGGTGTTTGTGAGCTGGGACACGTGGTGTTTGGGAATCGGGACATTTAGTGCTTGGAAGCTGGGACATTTGGTGTTTGGAAGGTGGGACACTACGTGTTTGACACTAGGTTTTTGTGAGCTGGGACAGTTGGTATTTGAGAGCCTGGACACTTGGTGTTTGGAAGCGGGTACACTTGGTGTTTGAGAGGTGGAACAGTTGGTTTTTGTGAGCTGCGACAGTTGATATTTGAGAGCTGGGTCACTTGGGGTTTGGAAGCTGGGACACGTGGTGTTTGAGATCTGGAACTGTTGGTGTTTGAGAGCTGGGGCAGTTGATGTTTAAGACCTGGGAGACTTAGTGTTTGGATGCAGGGACTCTTGGTGTTTGGAACCTGGGACATTTAGTGTTTGAGTGCTGAGACACTTGGTGCTTGGAAGCTGGGACACTTCGTGTTCGTTTGTTGAGAAACTTGGTGCTGGAGAGTTGGGACTCTTGGTGTTTAAGAGCTGGGACTCTTGGCGTTTGGAAGCTGGGACACTTGGTGTTTGGAGGCTGCGACATTTCGTGTTTGACAGCTGCGACACTTGGTCTTTAAGAGCTGGGACACTTGGTGTTTGGGAGTCGGGACATTTGGTGTTTGGAAGCTGGGACACTTGGTGTTTGAGAGCTGGGCCACCTGAAATTTGAGAGTTGGGACATTTGGTCTTTGCAAGCTGGGAAATCTGGTGTTTGGAAGCTTGGGCACTTGTTGTTTGGAAGCTGGGACACTTGTTCTTTGACAGCTGGGACACTTGGTGTTTGTGAGCTGAGAAACGTGGTGTTTGGGAGCCGGGGCATTTGGTGTTTGGAAGCTGGGACATTTGGTGTTTGGAAGGTGGGACACTTAGTTTTTAAGACCTGGGACACATGGTGTTTATGAGCTGGGAAGCTTGGTGTTTGGAAGTTGGGCGACATGGTGTTTGGAAGCTGGGACACTAGGCGTTTGAGAGCTGGAACAGCTGGTGTTTGGAAGCTGCGACACTTGGTGCTTGAGAGCTGGGACACTTGGTGTTTGAGAGCTCGGACACCTGGTCTTTGAGAGCTGGGACACTTGGTGTTTGGGAGCCGGGACATTTGGTGTTTGGAAGCTGGGACACTTGGTGTTTGAGAGCAGGGACACCTGGTGTTTGAGATTTGGGACATTTGGTCTTTGCAAGCTGGCAGATTTGGTGTTTGGAAGCTGGGACACTTGGTTATAGAGAGCTGAGACAATTGCTGTTTGGGAGTTGGGACATATGCTTTTTGCAAGCTGGGAAATGTGGCGTTTTGAATCTGGGACATTTAGTGTTTGGAAGCTGGGACACTTGGTGTTTGGAGGCTGGAACACTTGGTGTTTGTGAGCTGGGACACGTGGTGTTTCGGAGTCGTGACATTTAGTGCTTGGAAGCTGGGACATTTGGTGTTTGGAAGGTGGGACACTACGTGTTTGACACTAGGTGTTTGTGAGCTGGGACAGTTGGTATTTGAGAGCCTGGACACTTGGTGTTTGGAAGCGGGTACACTTGGTGTTTGAGAGGTGGAACAGTTGGTTTTTGAGAGCTGCGACAGTTGATATTTGGGAGCTCGGTCACTTGGTGTTTGTGAGCTGGGACACGTGGTGTTTGAGATCTGGAACTGTTGGTGTTTGAGAGCTGGGGCAGTTGATGTTTAAGACCTGGGACACTTAGTGTTTGGAAGCAGGGACTCTTGGTGTTTGGAACCTGGGACATTTAGTGTTTGAGAGCTGAGACACTTGGTGCTTGGAAGCTGGGACACTTCGTGTTCGTTTGTTGAGAAACTTGGTGCTTGAGAGTTGGGACTCTTGGTGTTTAAGAGCTGGGACTCTTGGCGTTTGGAAGCTGGGACACTTGGTGTTTGGAGGCTGGGACATTTCGTGTTTGAGAGCTGGGACACTTGGTGTTTGAGAGCTGGGACACCTGGTCTTTGAGAGCTGGGACACCTGGTGTTTGGGAGTCGGGACATTTGGTGTTTGGAAGCTGGGACACTTGGCGTTTGAGAACTGGGCCTCCTGGAATTTGAGAATTGGGTCATTTGGTCTTTGCAAGCTGGCAGATTTGGTGTTTGGAAGCTGGGACACTTGGTTATAGAGAGCTGAGACAATTGGTGTTTGGGAGTTGGGACATATGCTTTTTGCAAGCTGGCAAATGTGGCGTTTGGAAGCCGGGACATTTAGTCTTTGGAAGCTGGGACACTTGGTGTTTGGAGGCTGAAACACTTGGTGTTTGTGAGCTGGGACACGTGGTGATTGGGAGTAGGGACATTTAGTGCTTGGAAGCTGGGACATTTGGTGTTTGGAAGGTGGGACACTACGTGTTTGACACTAGGTGTTTGTGAGATGGGACAGTTGGTATTTGAGAGCCTGGACACTTGGTGTTTGGAAGCGGGTACACTTGGTGTTTGAGAGGTGGAACAGTTGGTTTTTGAGAGCTGCAACAGTTGATATTTGAGAGCTGGGGCAGTTGATGTTTAAGACCTGGGAGACTTAGTGTTTGGAAGCAGGGACTCTTGGTGTTTGGAACCTGGGACATTTAGTGTTTGAGAGCTGAGACACTTGGTGCTTGGAAGCTGGGACACTTCGTGTTCGTTTGTTGAGAAACTTGGTGCTTGAGAGTTGGGACTCTTGGTGTTTAAGAGCTGGGACTCTTGGCGTTTGGAAGCTGGGACTCTTGGTGTTTGGAGGCTGGGACATTTCGTGTTTGACAGCTGGGACACCTGGTCTTTGAGAGCGGGGACACTTGGTGTTTGGGAGTCGGGACATTTGGTGTTTGGAAGCTGGGACACTTGGTCTTTGAGAGCTGGGCCACCTGAAATTGGAGAGTTGGGACATTTGGTATTTGAAAGCTGGGAAATCTGGTGTTTGGAAGCTTGGGCACTTGTTGTTTGGAAGCTGGGACACTTGTTCTTTGACAGCTGGGACACTTGGTGTTTGTGAGCTGAGAAACGTGGTGTTTGGGAGCCGGGGCATTTGGTGTTTGGAAGCTGGGACATTTGGTGTTTGGAAGGTGGGACACTTAGTTTTTAAGACCTGGGACACATGGTGTTTATGAGCTGGGAAGCTTGGTGTTTGGATGCTGGGCGACATGGTGTTTGGAAGCTGGGACACTTGGCGTTTGAGAGCTGGAACAGCTGGTGTTTGAGAGCTGTGACTGTTGATGTTTGAGAGCTGGGACACTTGGTGTTTGGAAGCTGGGACACTTGGCGTTTGAGAGCTGGAACAGTTGGTGTTTGAGAGCTGGGAAACTTGGTATTTGAGTACTGGGACACTTGGTTTTTGGAAACAGGGGGACTTGGTGTTTGAGAGCTGGGACTCTTCGTGTTTGAGTGCTGGGACACTTGGTGTTGGGAAGCTGGGACCCTTGGTTTTTGAGAGCTGGGAAGCTTGGTGTTTGGAAGTTGGGACACATGGAGCTTGGAAGCTGGGACATTTGGTGTTTGAGAGCTGAGGCACTTGGTGTTTGAGAGCTGAGACACTTGGTGTTTGGACGCTGGGACCCTTGGTTTTTCAACGCTGGGAGGCTTGGCGTTTGGAAGTTGGGACACATGGTGTTTGGAAGCTGGGACACATGGTGTTTGAGAGTTAGGACAGTTGATGTTTGAGAGCCTGGATACTTGGTGTTGCAGAGCTGGGACACTTGTTTTTTGAAGCTGGGAGACATGGTGTTGGAGAGCTGAGACTCTTGTTTCTATAGAGCTGGGACACGTGGAGTTTGGAAGCTGGGACTCTTGGTGTTTGAGAGCTGGGACACCGGGTGGTCGAGAGCTGGGACACTTGGTGCAAGAGAGCTTGGACACTTGGATTTTGGAAGCTGCGAGACTTGGTGTTTGAGAGCTGGAACAGGTGGTGTTTGGAAGCTGGGACACTTGGTGTTTGAGAGCTGGGACACCTCGTGTTTGAGAGTTGGGACATTTGGTGTTTGCAAGCTGGGAATTCTGGTTTTTGGAAGCCTGGACACTTCGTTATTGAGAGCTGGGACAATAGGTGTTTGGGAGCTGGGAAACGGGCTGTTTGGGAGCCGGGGCATTTGGTGCTTGGAAGCTGGGACATTTGGTGTTTGGACGCTGGGACACTTGGTGCTTGAGAGCTGGAACAGCTGGTATTTGAGAGCTGGGACACATGGTTTTTGAGAGCTGGGACTCTTGATGTTTGAGAGATAGGACAGTTGGTGTCAGAGAGCCTGGACAATGGTGTTGGTGAGCTGGGAAACTTGGTTTTGGAAGCTGGAACACATGGTGTTTGAGAGCTGGAACAGTTGGTGTTTGAGATCTGGGACACTTGGTGTTTGGACGCTGGGACCCTTGGTTTTTCAAAGCTGGGAGGCTTGGCGTTTGGAAGTTGGGACACATGGTGTTTGGAAGCTGGGACACTTGGTGTTTGAGAGCTGGAACAGCTGGTGTTTGAGAGCGGGGTAACTTGGTGTTTGAGAGCTGGGACACCGGGTGTTTGAGAGCTAGGACAGTTGGTGTTTGAGAGCCTGGATACTTGGTGTTGCAGAGCTGGGACACTTGTTTTTGGAAGCTGGGAGACATGGTGTAGGAGAGCTGAGACTCTTGTTTCTATAGAGCTGGGACACGTGGAGTTTGGAAGCTGGGACTCTTGGTGTTTGAGAGCTGGGACACCGGGTGGTCGAGAGCTGGGACACTTGGTGCAAGAGAGCTTGGACACTTGGATTTTGGAAGCTGCGAGACTTGGTGGTTGAGAGCTGGAACAGGTGGTGTTTGGAAGCTGGGACACTTGGTGTTTGAGAGCTGGGACACCTCGTGTTTGAGAGTTGGGACATTTGGTGTTTGGAAGCTGGGAAATCTGGTGTTTGGAAGCTTGGACACTTGGTTATTGATTGCCTGGACAATTGGTTCTTTGGAGCTGGGACATATGGTGATTGCAAGCTGCGAAATTTGGTCTTTGTAAGCCGGGACATTTGGTGTTTGGAAGCTGGGACACTTGTTGTTTGGAAGCTGGGACACTTGTTCTTTGAGAGCTGGACCACTTGGTGTTTGGGAGCTGAGAAACGTGGTGTTTGGGAGCCGGGGCATTTGGTGCTTGGAAGCTGGGACATTTGGTGTTTGGAAGGTGGGACACTTGGTGTTTGAGACCTGGGTCACATGGTGTTTATGAGCTGGGAAGCTTGCTGTTTGGAAGTTGGGCGACATGGTTTTTGGAAGCTGGGACACTGGGCGGTTGAGAACTGGAACAGCTGGTGTTTGAGAGCTGGGACACTTGGTGTTTCGGAGCTGGTACACTTGGTGTTTGGAGGCAGGGACACTTGGTGCTTGAGAGCTGGGACTCTTGTTGTTTGAGAGCTGGGACACCTGGTCTTTGAAAGCTGGGACACTTAGTATTTGGTGCCGGGATATTTGGTGTTTGGAAGCTGGGACACTTGGTGTTTGAGACCTGGGGCACTTCGTGTTTGGAAGCAGGGACTCTTGGTGTTTCGAACCTGGGACATCTAGTGTTTGAGAGCTGAGACACTTGGTGCTTGGAAGCTGGGACACTTCGTTTTTGTTTGTTGAGAAACTTGGTGCTTGAGATTTGGGACACTTGGTGTTTGAGAGCTGGAACAGCTGGTGTTTGAGAGCGGGGTAACTTGGTGTTTGAGAGCTGGGACACCGGGTGTTTGAGAGCTAGGACAGTTGGTGTTTGAGAGCCTGGATACTTGGTGTTGCAGAGCTGGGACACTTGTTTTTGGAAGCTGGGAGACATGGTGTTGGAGAGCTGAGACTCTTGTTTCTATAGAGCTGGGACACGTGGAGTTTGGAAGCTGGGACTCTTGGTGTTTGAGAGCTGGGACACCGGGTGGTCGAGAGCTGGGACACTTGGCGCAAGAGAGCTTGGACACTTGGATTTTGGAAGCTGCGAGACTTGGTGTTTGAGAGCTGGAACAGGTGGTGTTTGGAAGCTGGGACACTTGGTGTTTGAGAGCTGGGACACCTCGTGTTTGAGAGTTGGGACATTTGGTGTTTGCAAGCTGGGAAATCTGGATTTTGGAAGCCTGGACACTTCGTTATTGAGAGCTGGGACAATTGGTGTTTGGGAGCTGGGAAACGGGCTGTTTGGGAGCCGGGGCATTTGGTGCTTGGAAGCTGGAACAGCTGGTATTTGAGAGCTGGGACACTTGGTTTTTGAGAGCTGGGACTCTTGGTGTTTGAGAGGTAGGACAGTTGGTGTCGGAGAGCCTGGACAATGGTGTTGGTGAGCTGGGAAACATGGTATTTGAAGCTGGAACATATGGTGTTTGAGAGCTGGAACAGTTGGTGTTTGAGATCCGGGACACTTTGTTCTTGAGAGCTGCGACACTTGGTGTTTGAGAGCTGGGACACTTGGTGTTTCAGAGCTGGAACAGTTGGTGTTTGAGATCTGGGACACTTGGTTTTTGAGAGCTGGGACACATGGTGTTTGGAAGCTGGGAAACTTGTTGTTGGACAAATGGGACACTCGGTGTTGGAGAGCTGGGACTCTTGGTTCTTGAGAGCTGGGACACGTGGTGTTTGGAAGCTGGGGCTCTTGGTGTTTGAGAGCTGGGACACCGGGTGGTCGAGAGCTGGAACATTTGGTGTTTGGAATCTGCGAGTCTTGGTGTTTGAGAACAGGGTCTCATTGTGTTTTAGAGCTGGAACACGTGGTGTTGGGATGCTAGGACACTTGGTGTTTGAGAGCTGGGACTCTTGGTGTTTGAGAGCTGGAACACGTGGTGTATGGAAGCTGCGACAGTTGGTGTTTGAGATGTGGGACTCCTGGTGTCTGAGAGCAGGGACACTTGGTTTCTGAGAGCTGGGACACTTGGTTTTTGGTAGCTGGGACTCTTGGTGTTTGGAAGCCGGGACATTTGGAGTTTGAAAGCTGGGTCACTTGTTGTTTGAGAGCTGGGACATTTGGTGTTTGGAAGCTGGTACACTTGGTGTTTGAGAGCAGGAACAGTTGGTGTTTGAGAGCTGGGACAGTTGATGTTTGTGAGCTGGGACACTTGGTGTTTGGAAGCTGGGACACTTGGTGTTTGAGAGCTGGAACAGTTGGTGTTTGAGAGCTGGGACACCTGGACTTTGAGAGCTGGGACACTTGGTGTTTGGGAAAAGGGACATTTGGTGTTTGGAAGCTGGGACACTTGGTTTTTGGAGGCTAGGACACTTGGTGTTTGTGAGCTGGGCCACGTGGTGTTGGAGAGCTGGAACAGTTGGTGTTGGAGACCTGGGACACTTCGTGTTTGGAAGCAGGGACTCTTGGTGTTTGGAACCTGGGACATTTAGTGTTTGAGAGCTGAGACACTTGGTGCTTGGAAGCTGGGACACTTCGTTTTCGTTTGTTGAGAAACTTGGTGCTTGAGAGTTGGGACTCTTGGTGTTTAAGAGCTGGGACTCTTGGCGTTTGGAAGCTGGGACACTAGGTGTTTGGAGGCTGGGACACTTGGTGTTTGAGAGCTGGGACACTTGGTGTTTGATAGCTGGGACACCTGGTCTTTGAGAGCTGGGACACTTGGTGTTTGGGAGCTGGGCCACCTGGGAATTGAGAGTTGGGACATTTGGTTTTTGAAATCTGGGAAATCTGGTGTTTGGAAGCTTGGACACTTGGTTATTGATTGCTGGGACAATTGGTTCTTTGGAGCTGGGACATATGGTGTTTGCAAGCTGCGAAATTTGGTCTTTGTAAGCCGGGACATTTGGTCTTTGGAAGCTGGGACACTTGTTGTTTGGAAGCTGGGACACTTGTTCTTTGAGAGCTGGACAACTTGGTGTTTGAGAGCTGAGAAACGTGGTGTTTGGGATCCGGGGCATTTGGTGCTTGGAAGCTGGGACATTTGGTGTTTGGAAGGTGGGACACTTGGTGTTTGAGACCTGGGACACATGGTGTTTATGAGCTGGGAAGCTTGCTGTTTGAAAGTTGGGCGACATGGTTTTTGGAAGCTGGGACACTGGGCGGTTGAGAGCTGGAACAGCTGGTGTTTGAGAGCTGGGACACTTGGTGTTTCGGAGCTGGTACACTTGGTGTTTGGAAGCAGGGACACTTGGTGCTTGAGAGCTGGGACTCTTGGTGTTTGAGAGCTGGGACACCTGGTCTTTGAAAGCTGGGACACTTAGTATTTGGGTGCCGGGATATTTGGTGTTTGGAAGCTGGGACACTTGGTGTTTGGATTTTGCGAGACATGGTCTTTGAGAGCTGGGACTCTTGGTGTTTGAGAGCTGGAACACGTGTGTTTGGAAGCTGGGACACTTGGTGTTTGAGAGCTGGGACTCTTGGTGTTTGGGAGCTGGGACACCTGGTCTTTGAGAGCTGGGACACTTGGTTTTTGGGAGCTGGGACACTTGGTGTTTGAGAGCAGGGACATTTGGTGTCTGCAAGCTGACAGATTTGGTGTTTGGAAGCTGGGGCACTTGGTTATAGAGAACTGGGATAATTGCTGTTTGGCAGGTGGGACATATGCTTTTTGCAAGCTGGGAAATTTGGCGTTTTGAATCTGGGACTATTAGTGTTTGGAAGCTGGGACACTTGGTCTTTGAGAGCTGGGACACTTGGTGTTTGAGAGCTGGAACAGTTGGTGTTTGAGAGCTGTGACTGTTGATGTTTGAGAGCAGGGACACGTGGTGTTTGGAAGCTGGGACACTTGGCGTTTGAGAGCTGGAACAGTTGGTGTTTGAGAGCTGGGAAACTTGGTATTTGAGTACTGGGACACTTGGTTTTTGGAAACAGGGGGACTTGGTGTTTGAGAGCTGGGACTCTTCGTGTTTGAGTGCTGGGACACTTGGTGTTGGGAAGCTGGGACCCTTGGTTTTTGAGAGCTGGGAAGCTTGGTGTTTGGAAGTTGGGACACATGGTGCTTGGAAGCTGGGACATTTGGTGTTTGAGAGCTGAGACACTTGGTGTTTGGACGCTGGGACCCTTGGTTTTTGAAAGCTGGGAGGCTTGGCGTTTGGAAGTTGGGACACATGGTGTTTGGAAGCTGGGACACATGGTGTTTGAGAGCTGGAACAGCTGGTGTTTGAGAGCGGGATAACTTGGTGTTTGAGAGCTGGGACACCTGGTGTTTGAGAGCTAGGACTGTTGGTGTTTGAGAGCCTGGACACTTGGTGTTGCAGAGCTGGGACACTTGTTTTTGGAAGCTGGGAGACATGGTGTTGGAGAGCTGAGACTCTTGTTTCTATAGAGCTGGGACACGTGGAGTTTGGAAGCTGCGAGACTTGGTGTTTGAGAGCTGGAATTGGTGGTGTTTGGAAGCTGGGACACTTGGTGTTTGAGAGCTGGGACACCTCGTGTTTGAGAGTTGGGACATTTGGTGTTTGCAAGCTGGGAAATCTGTTTTTTGGAAGCCTGGACACTTCGTTATTGAGAGCTGGGACAATTGGTGTTTGGGAGCTGGGAAACGGACTGTTTGGGAGCCGGAGCATTTGGTGCTTGGAAGCAGGGACATTTGGTGTTTGGACGCTAGGACACTTGGTGCTTGAGAGCTGGAACAGCTGGTATTTGAGAGCTGGGACACTTGGTTTTTGAGAGCTGGGACTCTTGGTGTTTGAGAGGAAGGACAGTTGGTGTCAGAGAGCCTGGACAATGGTGTTGGTGAGCTGGGAAACTTGGTTTTGGAAGCTGGAACACATGGTTTTTGAGAGCTGGAACAGTTGGTGTTTGAGATCGGGGACACTTGGTTCTTGAGAGCTGCGACACTTGGTGTTTGGAAGCTGGGACACTTGGTGTTTCAGAGCTGGAACAGTTGGTGTTTGAGATCTGGGACACTTGGTTTTTGAGAGCTGGGACACATGGTGTTTGGAAGCTGGGAAACTTGTTGTTGAACAAATGGGACACTCGGTGTTGGAGAGCTGGGACTCTTGGTTCCTGAGAGCTGGGACACGTGGTGTTTGGAAGCTGGGACTCTTGGTGTTTGAGAGCTGGGACACCGGGTGGTCGAGAGCTGGAACTTTTGGTGTTTGGAAGCTGCGAGTCTTGGTGTTTGAGAACTGGGTCTCATTGTGTTTTAAAGCTGGAAAACGTGGTGTTGGGATGCTGGGACACTTGGTGTTTGAGAGGTGGGACTCTTGGTGTTTGAGAGCTGGAACACGTGGTGTTTGGAAGCTGCGACAGTTGGTGTTTGAGATGTGGGACTCCTGGTGTCTGAGAGCACTTGGTTTCTGAGAGCTGGGACACTTGGTGTTTGGTAGCTGGGACTCTTGGTGTTTGGAAGCCGGGACATTTGGAGTTTGAAAGCTGGGTCACTTGTTGTTTGAGAGCTGGGACATTTGGTGTTTGGATGCTGGTACACTTGGTGTTTGAGACCAGGAGCAGTTGGTGTTTGAGAGCTGGGACAGTTGATGTTTGTGAGCTGGGACACTTGGTGTGTGGAAGCTGGGACACTTGATGTTTGAGAGCTGGAACAGTTGGTGTTTGAGAGCTGGGACACCTGGACTTTGAGAGCTGGGACACCTGGAGTTTGAGAGTTGGAACATTTGGTCTTTGCAAGCTGGGAGATTTTGTGTTTGGAAGCTGGGACACTTGCTTATAGAGAGCTGGGACAATTGCTGCTTGTGAGTTGGGACATATGTTTTTTGCAAGCTAGGAAATTAGACGATTGGAAGCCGGGACATTTAGTGTTTGGAAGCTGGGACACTTCGTGTTTGAGAGCTGGGACACTTGGTGTTTGGGAGCTGGGCCACCTGGAATTTGAGAGTTGGGACATTTGGTTTTTGAAAGCTGGGAAATCTGGTGTTTGGAAGCTTGGACACTTGGTTATTGATTGCTGGGACAATTGGTTCTTTGGAGCTGGGACATATGGTGTTTGCAAGCTGCGAAATTTGGTCTTTGTAAGCCGGGACATTTGGTGTTTGGAAGCTGGGACACTTGTTGTTTGGAAGCTGGGACACTTGTTCTTTGAGAGCTGGACCACTTGGTGTTTGGGAGCTGAGAAACGTGGTGTTTGGGAGCGGGGGCATTTGGTGCTTGGAAGCTGGGACATTTGGTGTTTGGAAGGTGGGACACTTGGTGTTTGAGACCTGGGACACATGGTGTTTATGAGCTGGGAAGCTTGCTGTTTGGAAGTTGGGCAACATGGTTTTTGGAAGCTGGGACACTGGGCGGTTGAGAGCTGGAACAGCTGGTGTTTGAGAGCTGGGACACTTGGTGTTTCGGAGCTGGTACACTTGGTGTTTGGAAGCAGGGACACTTGGTGCTTGAGAGCTGGGACTCTTGGTGTTTGAGAGCTGGGACACCTGGTCTTTGAAAGCTGGGACACTTAGTATTTGGGTGCCGGGATATTTGGTGTGTGGAAGCTGGGACACTTGGTGTTTGAGACCTGGGGCACTTCGTGTTTGGAAGCAGGGACTCTTGGTGTTTCGAACCTGGGACATCTAGTGTTTGAGAGCTGAGACACTTGGAGCTTGGAAGCTGGGACACTTCGTGTTTGTTTGTTGAGAAACTTGGTGCTTGAGATTAGGGACACTTGGTGTTTGAGAGCTGGGACACTTGGTGTTTGAGAGCTGGGACACTTGGTGTTTGTGAGCTGGCACACTTGGTGTTTCAGAGCTGGAACACTTGGTGTTTGAGAGCTGGGACACTTGGTGTTTGAGAGCTGGAACATTTGGTGTTTGAGAGATGCGACACTTGGTGTTTGAGAACTGGGACATTTGGTGTTTGGAAGCTGGGACACTTGGTGTTTGAGAGCAGGGACATTTGGTCTCTGCAAGCTGACAGATTTGGTGTTTGGAAGCTGCGACACATGGTTATAGAGAACTGGGATAATTGCTGTTTGGCAGCTGGGACATATGCTTTTTGCAAGCTGGGAAATTTGGCGTTTTGAATCTGGGACTATTCGTGTTTGGAAGCTGGGACACTTGGTCTTTGAGAGCTGGGACACTTGGTGTTTGAGAGCTGGAACAGTTGGTGTTTGAGAGCTGTGACTGTTGGTGTTTGAGAGCTGGGAAACTTTGTATTTGAGTACTGGGAAACTTGGTTTTTGGAAACAGGGGGACTTGGTGTTTGAGAGCTGGGACTCTTCGTGTTTGAGTGCTGGGACACTTGGTGTTGGGAAGCTGGGACCCTAGGTTTTTGAAAGCTGGGAAGCTTGGTGTTTGGAAGTTGGGACACATGGTGCTTGGAAGCTGGGACATTTGGTGTTTGAGAGCTGAGACACTTGGTGTTTCAGAGCTGGGACACTTGGTGTTTGGACGCTGGGACCCTTGGTTTTTGAAAGCTGGGAGGCTTGGCGTTTGGAAGTTGGGACACATGGTGTTTGGAAGCTGGGACACTTGTTCTTTGAGAGCTGGGACGCTTGGTGTTTGTGAGCTGAGAAACGTGGTGTTTGGGAGCCGGGGCATTTGGTGCTTGGAAGCTGGGACACTTGGTGTTTGAGAGCTGGAACAGTTGGTGTTTGAGAGCTGGGACCGTTGATGTTTGAGACCTGGGACACTTCGTGTTTGGAAGCAGGGACTCTTGGTGTTTGGAACCTGGGACATTTAGTGTTTGAGAGCTGAGACACTTGGTGCTTGGAAGCTGGGACACTTCGTGTTCGTTTGTTGAGAAACTTGGTGCTTGAGAGTTGGGACTCTTGGTGTTTAAGAGCTGGGACTCTTGGCGTTTAGAAGCTGGGACACTAGGTGTTTGGAGGCTGGGACATTTCGTGTTTGGGAGTCGGGACATTTGGTGTTTGGAAGCTGGGACACTTGGTGTTTGAGAGCTGGGCCACCTGGAATTTGAGAGTTGGGACATTTGGTATTTGAAAGCTGGGAAATCTGGTGTTTGGAAGCTTGGACACTTGGTTATTGATTGCTGGGACAATTGGTGCTTGGGAGCTGGGACATATGGTGTTCGCAAGCTGAGAAATATGGTCTTTGTAAGCCGGGACATTTGGCGTTTGGAAGCTGGGACACTTGTTGTTTGGAAGCTGGGACACTTGTTCTTTGAGAGCTGGGACACTTGGTGTTTGTGAGCTGAGAAACGTGGTGTTTGGGAGCCGGGGCATTTGGTGCTTGGAAGCTGGGACATTTGGTGTTTGGAAGGTGGGACACTTAGTGTTTAAGACCTGGGACACATGGTGTTTATGAGCTGGAAAGCTTGGTGTTTGGTAGTTGGGCGACATGGTTTTTGGAAGCTGGGACACTTGGCGTTCGAGAGCTTGAACAGCTGGTGTTTGGAAGCTGGGACACTTGGTGCTTGAGAGCTGGGACACTTGGTGTTTGAGAGCTGGGACACCTGGTCTTTGAGAGCTGGGACACTTGGTGTTTGGGAGCCGGGACATTTGGTGTTTGGAAGCTGGGACACTTGGTCTTTGAGAGCAGGGACACCTGGTGTTTGAGAGTTGGGACATTTGGTCTTTGCAAGCTGGCAGATTTGGTGTTTGGAAGCTGGGACACTTGGTTATAGAGAGCTGGGACAATTGCTGTTTGGGAGTTGGGACTTATCCTTTTTGCAAGCTGGGAAATGTGGCGTTTTGAATCTGGGACAATTAGTGTTTGGAAGCTGGGACACTTGGTGTTTGAGAGCTGGAACAGTTGGTGCTTGAGAGCTGTGACTGTTGATGTTTGAGAGCTGGGACACTTGGTGTTTGGAAGCTGCGACACTTGGTGTTTGAGTACTGGGACAGTTGGTTTTTGGAAGCAGGGACACTTGGTGTTTGAGAGCTGGGACTCTTCGTGTTTGAGAACTCGGGCACTTGGTGTTTGGACGCTGGGACCCTTGGTTTTTGAGAGCTGGGAATCTTGGCGTTTGGAAGTTGGGACACATGGTGTTTGGAAGCTGGGACACTTGGTGTTTGAGAGCTGGAACAGCTGGTGTTTGACAGCTGGGGACCTTGGTGTTTGAGAGCTGGGACACCTGGTGTTTGAGAGCTAGGACTGTTGGTGTTTGAGAGCCTGGACACTTGGTGTTGCAGAGCTGGGACATTTGTTTTTGGAAGCTGGGAGACATGGTGTTGGAGAGCTGAGACTCTTGTTTCTATAGAGCTGGGACACGTGCAGTTTGGAAGCTGGGACTCTTGGTGTTTGAGAGCTGGGACAGCGGGTGGTCGAGAGCTGGGACACTTGGTGCAAGAGAGCTTGGACACTTGGTGTTTGGAAGCTGCGGGACTTGGTGTTTGAGAGGTGGGTCTCTTGGTGTTTGATAGCTGGAACAGGTGGTGTTTGGAAGCTGGGACACTTCGTGTTTGAGAGCTGGGACACTTGGTGTTTGGGAGCTGGGACACTTGGTGTTTGAGAGCTGGGACACTTGGTGTTTGTGACCTGGCACACTTGGTGTTTGGAAGCTGGGAGACTTGGTCTTGAGAGCTGCGTCTCTTGTTTCTATAGAGCTGTGACACGTGGAGTTTGGAAGCTGGGACTCTTGGTGTTTGAGAGCTGGGACACTTGGTGCAAGAGAGCTGGGACACTTGGTGTTTGGAAGCTGGGACACTTGCTGTTTGTGAGCTGGGACACGTGGTGTTTGGGAGCCGGGACATTTAGTGCTTGGAAGCTGGGACATTTGGTGTTTGGAAGGTGCGACACGAGGTGTTTGAGACCTGGGACACTAGGTGTTTGTGAGCTGGGACAGTTGGTGTTTGAGAGCCTGGACACTTGGTGTTTGGAAGCTGGTACACTTGGTGTTTGAGAGGTGGAACAGTTGGTTTTTGAGAGCTGGGACAGTTGATATTTGAGAGCTGGGTCACTTGGTGTTTGGAAGCTGGGACACTTGGTGTTTGAGAGCTGGAACAGTTGGTGTTTGAGAGCTGGGACCGTTGATGTTTGAGACCTGGGACACTTCGTGTTTGGAAGCAGGGACTCTTGGTGTTTGGAACCTGGGACATTTAGTGTTTGAGAGCTGAGACACTTGGTGCTTGGAAGCTGGGACACTTCGTGTTCGTTTGTTGAGAAACTTGGTGCTTGAGAGTTGGGACTCTTGGTGTTTAAGAGCTGGGACTCTTGGCGTTTGGAAGCTGGGACACTAGGTGTTTGGAGGCTGGGACACTTCGTGTTTGAGAGCTGGGACACTTGGTGTTTGACAGCTGGGACACCTGGTCTTTGAGAGCTGGGACACTTGGTGTTTGGGAGCTGGGCCACATGGAATTTGAGAGTTGGGACATTTGGTTTTTGAAAGCTGGGAAATCTGGTGTTTGGAAGCTTGGACACTTGGTTATTGATTGCTGGGACAATTGGTTCTTTGGAGCTGGGACATATGGTGTTTGCAAGCTGCGAAATGTGGTCTTTGTAAGCCGGGACATTTGGTGTTTGGAAGCTGGGACACTTGTTGTTTGGAAGCTGGGACACTTGTTCTTTTAGAGCTGGACCACTTGGTGTTTGTGAGCTGAGAAACGTGGTGTTTGGGAGCCGGGGCATTTGGTGCTTGGAAGCTGGGACATTTGGTGTTTGGAAGGTGGGACACTTATTGTTTGAGACCTGGGACACATGGTGTTTATGAGCTGGGAAGCCTGGTGTTAGGAAATTGGGCGACATGGTTTTTGGAAGCTGGGACACTTGGCGTTTGAGAGCTGGAACAGCTGGTGTTTGGAAGCTGGGACACTTGGTGCTTGAGAGCTGGGACACTTGGTGTTTGAGAGCTGGGACACCTGGTCTTTGTGAGCTGGGACACTTGGTGTTTGGGAGCCGGGACATTTGGTGTTTGGAAGCTGGGACAATTGGTGTTTGAGAGCAGGGACACCTGGTGTTTGAGATTTGGGACATTTGGTCTTTGCAAGCTGGCAGATTTGGTGTTTGGAAGCTGGGACACTTGGTTATAGAGAGCTGAGACAATTGCTGTTTGGGAGTTGAGACATATGCTTTTTGCAAGCTGGGAAATGTGGCGTTTGGAAGCCCGGACATTTAGTGTTTGGAAGCTGGGACACTTGGTGTTTGGAGGCTGGAACACTTGGTGTTTGTGAGCTGGGACACGTGGTGTTTGGGAGTCGGGACATTTAGTGCTTGGAAGCTGGGACATTTGGTGTTTGGAAGGTGGGACACTACGTGTTTGACACTAGGTGTTTGTGAGCTGGGACAGTTGGTATTTGAGAGCCTGGACACTTGGTGTTTGGAAGCGGGTACACTTGGTGTTTGAGAGGTGGAACAGTTGGTATTTGAGAGCTGGGACAGTTGATATTTGAGAGCTGGGTCACTTGGTGTTTGGAAGCTGGGACACGTGGTGTTTGAGATCTGGAACTGTTGGTGTTTGAGAGCTGGGGCAGTTGATATTTAAGACCTGGGACACTTAGTGTTTGGAAGCAGGGACTCTTGGTGTTTGGAACCTGGGACATTTAGTGTTTGAGAGCTGAGACACTTGGTGCTTGGAAGCTGGGACACTTCGTGTTCGTTTGTTGAGAAACTTGGTTCTTGAGAGCTGGGACTCTTGGTGTTTAAGAGCTGGGACTCTTGGCGTTTGGAAGCTGGGACACTTGGTGTTTGGAGGCTGGGACATTTCGTGTTTGACAGCTGGGACACCTGGTCTTTGAGAGCTGGGACACTTGGTGTTTGGGAGTCGGGACATTTGGTGTTTGGAAGCTGGGACACTTGGTGTTTGAGAGCTGGGCCACCTGGAATTTGAGAGTTGGGACATTTGGTATTTGAAAGCTGGGAAATCTGGTGTTTGGAAGCTTGGACACTTGGTTATTGATTGCTGGCACAATTGGTGCTTGGGAGCTGGGACATATGGTGTTTGCAAGCTGAGAAATTTGGTCTTTGTAAGCCGGGACATTTGGCGTTTGGAAGCTGGGACACTTGTTGTTTGGAAGCTGGGACACTTGTTCTTTGAGAGCTGGGACACTTGGTGTTTGTGAGCTGAGAAACGTGGTGTTTGGGAGCCGGGGCATTTGGTGCTTGGAAGCTGGGACATTTGGTGTTTGGAAGGTGGGACACTTTGTGTTTAAGACCTGGGACACATGGTGTTTATGAGCTGGGAAGCTTGGTGTTTGGAAGTTGGGCGACATGGTTTTTGGAAGCTGGGACACTTGGCGTTTGAGAGCTTGAACAGCTGGTGTTTGGAAGCTGGGACACTTGGTGCTTGAGAGCTGGGACACTTGGTGTTTGAGAGCTGGGACACCTGGTCTTTGAGAGCTGGGACACTTGGTGTTTGGGAGCCGGGACATTTGGTGTTTGGAAGCTGGGACACTTGGTCTTTGAGAGCAGGGACACCTGGTGTTTGAGAGTTGGGACATTTGGTCTTTGCAAGCTGGCAGATTTGGTGTTTGGAAGCTGGGACACTTGGTTATAGAGAGCTGGGACAATTGCTGTTTGGGAGTTGGGACTTATCCTTTTTGCAAGCTGGGAAATGTGGCGTTTTGAATCTGGGACAATTAGTGTTTGGAAGCTGGGACACTTGGTGTTTGAGAGCTGGAACAGTTGGTGCTTGAGAGCTGTGACTGTTGATGTTTGAGAGCTGGGACACTTGGTGTTTGGAAGCTGCGACACTTGGTGTTTGAGTACTGGGACAGTTGGTTTTTGGAAGCAGGGACACTTGGTGTTTGAGAGCTGGGACTCTTCGTGTTTGAGAACTCGGGCACTTGGTGTTTGGACGCTGGGACCCTTGGTTTTTGAGAGCTGGGTCACTTGGCGTTTGGAAGTTGGGACACATGGTGTTTGGAAGCTGGGACACTTGGTGTTTGAGAGCTGGAACAGCTGGTGTTTGACAGCTGGGGACCTTGGTGTTTGAGAGCTGGGACACCTGGTGTTTGAGAGCTAGGACTGTTGGTGTTTGAGAGCCTGGACACTTGGTGTTGCAGAGCTGGGACATTTATTTTTTGGAAGCTGGGAGACATGGTGTTGGAGAGCTGAGACTCTTGTTTCTATAGAGCTGGGACACGTGCAGTTTGGAAGCTGGGACTCTTGGTGTTTGAGCGCTGGGACAGCGGGTGGTCGAGAGCTGGGACACTTGGTGCAAGAGAGCTTGGACACTTGGTGTTTGGAAGCTGCGGGACTTGGTGTTTGAGAGCTGGGACTCTTGGTGTTTGAGAGCTGGAACAGGTGGTGTTTGGATGCTGGGACACTTCGTGTTTGAGAGCTGGGACACTTGGTGTTTGTGACCTGGCACACTTGGTGTTTGGAAGCTGGGAGACTTGGTCTTGAGAGCTGCGTCTCTTGTTTCTATAGAGCTGTGACACGTGGAGTTTGGAAGCTGGGACTCTTGGTGTTTGAGAGCTGGGACACTTGGTGCAAGAGAGCTGGGACACTTGGTGTTTGGAAGCTGGGACACTTGCTGTTTGTGAGCTGGGACACGTGGTGTTTGGGAGCCGGGACATTTAGTGCTTGGAAGCTGGGACATTTGGTGTTTGGAAGGTGCGACACGAGGTGTTTGAGACCTGGGACACTAGGTGTTTGTGAGCTGGGACAGTTGGTGTTTGAGAGCCTGGACACTTGGTGTTTGGAAGCTGGTACACTTGGTGTTTGAGAGGTGGAACAGTTGGTTTTTGAGAGCTGGGACAGTTGATATTTGAGAGCTGGGTCACTTGGTGTTTGGAAGCTGGGACACTTGGTGTTTGAGAGCTGGAACAGTTGTTGTTTGAGAGCTGGGACCGTTGATGTTTGAGACCTGGGACACTTCGTGTTTGGAAGCAGGGACTCTTGGTGTTTGGAACCTGGGACATTTAGTGTTTGAGAGCTGAGACAACTGGTGCTTGGAAGCTGGGACACTTCGTGTTCGTTTGTTGAGAAACTTGGTGCTTGAGAGTTGGGACTCTTGGTGTTTAAGAACTGGGACTCTTGGCGTTTAGAAGCTGGGACACTAGGTGTTTGGAGGCTGGGACATTTCGTGTTTGAGAGCTGGGACACTTGGTGTTTGACAGCTGGGACACCTGGTCTTTGAGAGCTGGGACACTTGGTGTTTGGGAGCTGGGCCACCTGGAATTTGAGAGTTGGGACATTTGGTTTTTGAAAGCTGGGAAATCTGGTGTTTCGAAGCCTGGACACTTGGTTATTGATTGCTGGGACAATTGGTTCTTTGGAGCTGGGACATATGGTGTTTGCAAGCTGCGAAATGTGGTCTTTGTAAGCCGGGACATTTGGTGTTTGGAAGCTGGGACACTTGTTGTTTGGAAGCTGGGACACTTGTTCTTTTAGAGCTGGACCACTTGGTGTTTGTGAGCTGAGAAACGTGGTGTTTGGGAGCCGGGGCATTTGGTGCTTGGAAGCTGGGACATTTGGTGTTTGGAAGGTGGGACACTTATTGTTTGAGACCTGGGACACATGGTGTTTATGAGCTGGGAAGCTTGGTGTTTGAAAGTTGGGCGACATGGTTTTTGGAAGCTGGGACACTTGGCGTTTGAGAGCTTGAACAGCTGGTGTTTGGAAGCTGGGACACTTGGTGCTTGAGAGCTGGGACACTTGGTGTTTGAGAGCTGGGACACCTGGTCTTTGTGAGCTGGGACACTTGGTGTTTGGGAGCCGGGACATTTGGTGTTTGGAAGCTGGGACACTTGGTCTTTGAGAGCAGGGACACCTGGTGTTTGAGAGTTGGGACATTTGGTCTTTGCAAGCTGGCAGATTTGGTGTTTGGAAGCTGGGACACTTGGTTATAGAGAGCTGGGACAATTGCTGTTTGGGAGTTGGCACATATGCTTTTTGCAAGCTGGGAAATGTGGCGTTTTGAATCTGGGACAATTAGTGTTTGGAAGCTGGGACACTTGGTGTTTGAGAGCTGGAACAGTTGGTGCTTGAGAGCTGTGACTGTTGATGTTTGAGAGCTGGGACACTTGGTGTTTGGAAGCTGCGACACTTGGTGTTTGAGTACTGGGACAGTTGGTTTTTGGAAGCAGGGACACTTGGTGTTTGAGAGCTGGGACTCTTCGTGTTTGAGAACTCGGGCACTTGGTGTTTGGACGCTGGGACCCTTGGTTTTTGAGAGCTGGGAATCTTGGCGTTTGGAAGTTGGGACACATGGTGTTTGGAAGCTGGGACACTTGGTGTTTGAGAGCTGGAACAGCTGGTGTTTGACAGCTGGGGACCTTGGTGTTTGAGAGCTGGGACACCTGGTGTTTGAGAGCTAGGACTGTTGGTGTTTGAGAGCCTGGACACTTGGTGTTGCAGAGCTGGGACATTTGTTTTTGGAAGCTGGGAGACATGGTGTTGGAGAGCTGAGACTCTTGTTTCTATAGAGCTGGGACACGTGCAGTTTGGAAGCTGGGACTCTTGGTGTTTGAGAGCTGGGACAGCGGGTGGTCGAGAGCTGGGACACTTGGTGCAAGAGAGCTTGGACACTTGGTGTTTGGAAGCTGCGGGACTTGGTGTTTGAGAGCTGGGACTCTTGGTGTTTGAGAGCTGGAACAGGTGGTGTTTGGAAGCTGGGACACTTCGTGTTTGAGAGCTGGGACACTTGGTGTTTGGGAGCTGGGACACTTGGTGTTTGAGAGCTGGGACATTTGGTGTTTGTGACCTGGCACACTTGGTGTTTGGAAGCTGGGAGACTTGGTCTTGAGAGCTGCGTCTCTTGTTTCTATAGAGCTGTGACACGTGGAGTTTGGAAGCTGGGACTCTTGGTGTTTGAGAGCTGGGACACTTGGTGCAAGAGAGCTGGGACACTTGGTGTTTGGAAGCTGGGACACTTGCTGTTTGTGAGCTGGGACACGTGGTGTTTGGGAGCCGGGACATTTAGTGCTTGGAAGCTGGGACATTTGGTGTTTGGAAGGTGCGACACGAGGTGTTTGAGACCTGGGACACTAGGTGTTTGTGAGCTGGGACAGTTGGTGTTTGAGAGCCTGGACACTTGGTGTTTGGAAGCTGGTACACTTGGTGTTTGAGAGGTGGAACAGTTGGTTTTTGAGAGCTGGGACAGTTGATATTTGAGAGCTGGGTCACTTGGTGTTTGGAAGCTGGGACACTTGGTGTTTGAGAGCTGGAACAGTTGGTGTTTGAGAGCTGGGACCGTTGATGTTTGAGACCTGGGACACTTCGTGTTTGGAAGCAGGGACTCTTGGTGTTTGGAACCTGGGACATTTAGTGTTTGAGAGCTGAGACACTTGGTGCTTGGAAGCTGGGACACTTCGTGTTCGTTTGTTGAGAAACTTGGTGCTTGAGAGTTGGGACTCTTGGTGTTTAAGAGCTGGGACGCTTGGCGTTTAGAAGCTGGGACACTAGGCGTTTGGAGGCTGGGACATTTCGTGTTTGAGAGCTGGGACACTTGGTGTTTGACAGCTGGGACACCTGGTCTTTGAGATCTGGGACACTTGGTGTTTGGGAGCTGGGCCACCTGGAATTTGAGAGTTGGGACATTTGGTTTTTGAAAGCTGGGAAATCTGGTGTTTGGAAGCTTGGACACTTGGTTATTGATTGCTGGGACAATTGGTTCTTTGGAGCTGGGACATATGGTGTTTGCAAGCTGCGAAATGTGGTCTTTGTAAGCCGGGACATTTGGTGTTTGGAAGCTGGGACACTTGTTGTTTGGAAGCTGGGACACTTGTTCTTTGAGAGCTGGACCACTTGGTGTTTGTGAGCTGAGAAACGTGGTGTTTGGGAGCCGGGGCATTTGGTGCTTGGAAGCTGGGACATTTGGTGTTTGGAAGGTGGGACACTTGGTGTTTGAGACCTGGAACACATGGTGTTTATGAGCTGGGAAGCTTGCTGTTTGGAAGTTGGGCGATATGGTTTTTGGAAGCTGGGATACTGGGCGGTTGAGAGCTGGAACAGCTGGTGTTTGAGAGCTGGGACACTTGGTGTTTCGTAGCTGGTACACTTGGTGTTTGGAAGCAGGGACACTTGGTGCTTGAGAGCTGGGACGCTTGGTGTTTGAGAGCAGGGACACCTGGTCTTTGAAAGCTGGGACACTTAGTATTTGGGTGCCGGGATATTTGGTGTTTGGAAGCTGGGACACTTGGTGTTTGAGACCTGGGGCACTTCGTGTTTGGAAGCAGGGACTCTTGGTGTTTCGAACCTGGGACATCTAGTGCTTGAGAGCTGAGACACTTGGTGCTTGGAAGCTGGGACACTTCGTGTTTGTTTGTTGAGAAACTTGGCGCTTGAGATTTGGGACACTTGGTGTTTGAGAGCTGGGACACTTGGTGTTTGAGAAGTGGGACACTTGGTGTTTGTGAGCTGGCACACTTGGTGTTTCAGAGCTGGAACAGTTGGTGTTTGAGAGCTGGGACACTTGGTGTTTGGGAGTCGGGACATTTGGTGTTTGGAAGCTGGGACACTTGGTGTTTGAGAGCTGGGCCACCTGGAATTTGAGAGTTGGGACATTTGGTTTTTGAAAGCTGGGAAATCTAGTGTTTGGAAGCTTGGGCACTTGGTTATTGATTGCTGGGACAATTGGTGCTTGGGAGCTGGGACATATGGTGTTTGCAAGCTGCGAAATGTGGTCTTTGTAAGCCGGGACATTTGGTGTTTGGAAGCTGGGACACTTGTTGTTTGGAAGCTGGGACACTTGTTCTTTGAGAGCTGGGACACTTGGTGTTTGTGAGCTGAGAAACGTGGTGTTTGGGAGCCGGGGCATTTGGTGCTTGGAAGCTGGGACATTTGGTGTTTGGAAGGTGGGACACTTTGTGTTTAAGACCTGGGACACATGGTGTTTATGAGCTGGGAAGCTTGATGTTTGGAAGTTGGGCGACATGGTTTTTGGAAGCTGGGACACTTGGCGTTTGAGAGCTTGAACAGCTGGTGTTTGGAAGCTGGGACACTTGGTGCTTGAGAGCTGGGACACTTGGTGTTTGAGAGCTGGGACACCTGGTCTTTGAGAGCTGGGACACTTGGTGTTTGGGAGCCGGGACATTTGGTGTTTGGAAGCTGGGACACTTGGTGTTTGAGAGCAGGGACACCTGGTGTTTGAGAGTTGGGACATTTGGTCTTTGCAAGCTGGCAGATTTGGTGTTTGGAAGCTGGGACACTTGGTTATAGAGAGCTGGGACAATTGCTGTTTGGGAGTTGGGACATATGCTTTTTGCAAGCTGGGAAATGTGGCGTTTTGAATCTGGGACAATTAGTGTTTGGAAGCTGGGACACTTGGTGTTTGAGAGCTGGAACAGTTGGTGCTTGAGAGCTGTGACTGTTGATGTTTGAGAGCTGGGACACTTGGTGTTTGGAAGCTGCGACACTTGGTGTTTGAGTACTGGGACAGTTGGTTTTTGGAAGCAGGGACACTTGGTGTTTGAGAGCTGGGACTCTTCGTGTTTGAGAACTCGGGCACTTGGTGTTTGGACGCTGGGACCCTTGGTTTTTGAGAGCTGGGAATCTTGGCGTTTGGAAGTTGGGACACATGGTGTTTGGAAGCTGGGACACTTGGTGTTTGAGAGCTGGAACAGCTGGTGTTTGACAGCTGGGGACCTTGGTGTTTGAGAGCTGGGACACCTGGTGTTTGAGAGCTAGGACTGTTGGTGTTTGAGAGCCTGGACACTTGGTGTTGCAGAGCTGGGACATTTGTTTTTGGAAGCTGGGAGACATGGTGTTGGAGAGCTGAGACTCTTGTTTCTATAGAGCTGGGACACGTGCAGTTTGGAAGCTGGGACTCTTGGTGTTTGAGAGCCTGGACAGCGGGTGGTCGAGAGCTGGGACACTTGGTGCAAGAGAGCTTGGACACTTGGTGTTTGGAAGCTGCGGGACTTGGTGTTTGAGAGCTGGGACTCTTGGTGTTTGAGAGCTGGAACAGGTGGTGTTTGGAAGCTGGGACACTTCGTGTTTGAGAGCTGGGACACTTGGTGTTTGTGACCTGGCACACTTGGTGTTTGGAAGCTGGGAGACTTGGTCTTGAGAGCTGCGTCTCTTGTTTCTATAGAGCTGTGACACGTGGAGTTTGGAAGCTGGGACTCTTGGTGTTTGAGAGCTGGGACACTTGGTGCAAGAGAGCTGGGACACTTGGTGTTTGGAAGCTGGGACACTTGCTGTTTGTGAGCTGGGACACGTGGTGTTTGGGAGCCGGGACATTTAGTGCTTGGAAGCTGGGACATTTGGTGTTTGGAAGGTGCGACACGAGGTGTGTGAGACCTGGGACACTAGGTGTTTGTGAGCTGGGACAGTTGGTGTTTGAGAGCCTGGACACTTGGTGTTTGGAAGCTGGTACACTTGGTGTTTGAGAGGTGGAACAGTTGGTTTTTGAGAGCTGGGAGAGTTGATATTTGAGAGCTGGGTCACTTGGTGTTTGGAAGCTGGGACACTTGGTGTTTGAGAGCTGGAACAGTTGGTGTTTGAGAGCTGGGACCGTTGATGGTTGAGACCTGGGACACTTCGTGTTTGGAAGCAGGGACTCTTTGTCTTTGGAACCTGGGACATTTAGTGTTTGAGAGCTGAGACACTTGGTGCTTGGAAGCTGGGACACTTCATGTTCGTTTGTTGAGAAACTTGGTGCTTGAGAGTTGGGACTCTTGGTGTTTAAGAGCTGGGACTCTTGGCGTTTAGAAGCTGGGACACTAGGTGTTTGGAGGCTGGGACATTTCGTGTTTGAGAGCTGGGACACTTGGTGTTTGACAGTTGGGACACCTGGTCTTTGAGAGCTGGGACACTTGGTGTTTGGGAGCTGGGCCACCTGGAATTTGAGAGTTGGGACATTTGGTTTTTGAAAGCTGGGAAATCTGGTGTTTGGAAGCTTGGACACTTGGTTATTGATTGCTGGGACAATTGGTTCTTTGGAGCTGGGACATATGGTGTTTGCAAGCTGCGAAATGTGGTCTTTGTAAGCCGGGACATTTGGTGTTTGGAAGCTGGGACACTTGTTGTTTGGAAGCTGGGACACTTGTTCTTTGAGAGCTGGACTACTTGGTGTTTGTGAGGTGAGAAACGTGGTGTTTGGGAGCTGGGGCATTTGGTGCTTGGAAGCTGGGACATTTGGTGTTTGGAAGGTTGGACACTTGGTGTTTGAGACCTGGGACACATGGTGTTTATGAGCTGGGAAGCTTGCTGTTTGGAAGTTGGGCGAAATGGTTTTTGGAAGCTGGGATACTGGGCGGTTGAGAGCTGGAACAGCTGGTGTTTGAGAGCTGGGACACTTGGTGTTTCGGAGCTGGTACACTTGGTGTTTGGAAGCAGGGACACTTGGTGCTTGAGAGCTGGGACTCTTGGTGTTTGAGAGCAGGGACACCTGGTCTTTGAAAGCTGGGACACTTAGTATTTGGGTGCCGGGATATTTGGTGTTTGGAAGCTGGGACACTTGGTGTTTGAGACCTGGGGCACTTCGTGTTTGGAAGCAGGTACTCTTGGTGTTTCGAACCTGGGACATCTAGTGTTTGAGAGCTGAGACACTAGGTGCTTGGAAGCTGGGACACTTCGTGTTTGTTTGTTGAGAAACTTGGTGCTTGAGATTTGGGACACTTGGTGTTTGAGAGCTGGGACACTTGGTGTTTGAGAACTGGGACACTTGGTGTTTGTGAGCTGGGACACTTGGTGTTTCAGAGCTGGAACAGTTGTTTTTTGAGAGCTGGGACACTTGGTGTTTGAGAGCTGGGACACTTGGTGTTTCGGAGCTGGTACACTTGGTGTTTGGAAGCAGGGACACTTGGTGCTTGAGAGCTGGGACTCTTGGTGTTTGAGAGCAGGGACACCTGGTCTTTGAAAGCTGGGACAGTTAGTATTTGGGTGCCGGGATATTTGGTGTTTGGAAGCTGGGACACTTGGTTTTTGAGACCTGGGGCACTTCGTGTTTGGAAGCAGGGACTCTTGGTGTTTGTTTATTGAGAAACTTGGTGCTTGAGATTTGGGACACTTGGTGTTTGAGAGCTGGGACACTTGGTGTTTGAGAACTGGGACACTTGGTGTTTGTCAGCTGGCACACTTGGTGTTTCAGAGCTGGAACAGTTGTTTTTTGAGAGCTGGGACACTTGGTGTTTGAGAGCTGGGACACTTGGTGTTTCGGAGCTGGTACACTTGGTGTTTGGAAGCAGGGACACTTGGTGCTTGAGAGCTGGGACTCTTGGTGTTTGAGAGCAGGGACACCTGGTCTTTGAAAGCTGGGACAGTTAGTATTTGGGTGCCGGGATATTTGGTGTTTGGAAGCTGGGACACTTGGTTTTTGAGACCTGGGGCACTTCGTGTTTGGAAGCAGGGACTCTTGGTGTTTGTTTATTGAGAAACGTGGTGCTTGAGATTTGGGACACTTGGTGTTTGAGAGCTGGGACACTTGGTGTTTGAGAACTGGGACACTTGGTGTTTGTCAGCTGGCACACTTGGTGTTTCAGAGCTGGGACACTTGGTGTTTGAGAGCTGGGACACTTGGTGTTTGAGAGCTGCGACACTTGGTGTTTGAGATCTTGGACACTTGGTTTTTGAGAGCTGGGACACTTGGTGTTTGGAGGCTGGGACACTTGGTGCTGGAGATTTGGGACTATTGGTGTTTGGAAGATGGGAGACGTGGTTTTGGAGAGCTGGGACTCTTGGTGTTTGGAATCTGGGACACTTGGTGTTTGGAATTTGGGACACTAGGTGTTTGAGACCTGGGACAATTGGTGTTTGTGAGCTCGGACACTTGGTGTTTGGAAGCTGGGACACTTGGTGTTGGAGACCTGCGTCTCTTGTTTCTATAGAGCTGGGACACGTGGAGTTTGGAAGCTGGGACACTTGGTGTTTGAGAGCTGGGACACCGGTTGGTCGAGAGCTGGGACACTTGGCGCATGAAAGCTGGGACACTTGGTGTTTGGATTTTGCGAGCCATGGTGTTTGAGAGCTGGGACTATTGGTGTTTGAGAGCTGGAACACGTGTGTTTGGAAGCTGGGACACTTGGTGTTTGAGAGCTTTGACTCTTGGTGTTTGGGAGCTGGGACACCTGTCTTTGAGAGCTGGGACACTTGGCTTTTGGGAGCTGGGACACTTGGTGTTTGAGAGCTGGAACAGTTGGTGTTTGAGAGATGCGACACTTGGTGTTTGAGAGCTGGAACAGTTGGTGTTTGAGAGATGCGACACTTGGTGTTTGAGAACTGGGACATTTGGTGTTTGGAAGCTGGGACACTTGGTGTTTGAGAGCAGGGACATTTGGTCTCTGCAAGCTGACAGATTTGGTGTTTGGAAGCTGGGACACTTGGTTATAGAGAACTGGGATAATTGCTGTTTGGCAGCTGGGACATATGCTTTTTGCAAGCTGGGAAATTTGGCGTTTTGAATCTGGGACTATTAGTGTTTGGAAGCTGGGACACTTGGTGTTTGGAAGCTGGGACACGTGGCGTTTGAGAGCTGGAACAGTTGGTGTTTGAGAGCTGGGAAACTTGGTATTTGAGTACTGGGACACTTGGTTTTTGGAAACAGGGGGACTTGGTGTTTGAGAGCTGGGACTCTTCGTGTTTGAGTGCTGGGACACGTGGTGTTGGGACGCTGGGATCCTTGGTTTCTGAGAGCTGGGAAGCTTGGTGTTTGGAAGTTGGGACACATGGTGCTTGGAAGCTGGGATATTTGGTGTTTGAGAGCTGGGACACCGGGTGTTTGAGAGCTAGGACAGTTGGTGTTTGAGAGCCTGGATACTTGGTGTTGCAGAGCTGGGACATTTGTTTTTGGAAGCTGGGAGGCATGTTGTTGGAGAGCTGAGACTCTTGTTTCTATAGAGCTGGGACACGTGGAGTTTGGAAGCTGGGACTCTTGGTGTTTGAGAGCTGGGACACCGGGTGGTCGAGAGCTGGGACACTTGGTGCAAGAGAGCTCGGACACTTGGATTTTGGAAGCTGCGAGACTTGGTGTTTGAGAGCTGGAACAAGTGGTGTTTGGAAGCTGGGACACTTCGTGTTTGTGAGCTGGCACACTTGGTGTTTGAGATCGTGGACACTTGGTTTTTGAGAGCTGGGACACTTGGTGTTTGTGAGCTGGCCCTCTTGGTGTTTCAGAGCTGGAACAGTTGGTGTTTGAGAGCTGGGACACTTGGTGTTTGAGAGCTGGGACACTTGGTGTTTGAGATCTTGGACACTTGGTTTTTGAGAGCTGGGACACTTGGTGTTTGGAAGCTGGGACACTTGGTGCTGGAGATTTGGGACTCTTGGTGTTTGGAAGCTGGGAGACGTGGTTTTGGAGAGCTGGGACTCTTGGTGTTTGGAATCTGGGACACTTGGTGTTTGAGAGCCGGGACACCGGGTGGTCGAGTGCTGGGACACTTGGTGCAAGAGAGCTGGGACAGTTGGTGTTTCGAAGCTGGGAGACTTGGTGTTTGAGAGCTGGGACTCTTGGTTTTTGAGAGCTGGAACATGTGGTGTTTGGAAGCTGGGACACTTGGTGTTTGAGAGCTGGGACTCCTGGTGTTTGAGAGCTGGAACACTTGGTGTTTCAGAGCTGGGACACTTGGTGTTTGGAAGCTGGGACACTTGGTGTTTGAAAGCTGGAACTGTTGGTGTTTGAGAGCTGGGACTATTGGTGTTTGAGAGCTGGGACACTTGGCGTTTTGAAGCTGGGACACTTGGTGTTTCAGAGCTGGAACATTTGCTGTTTGAGATCTGGGACACTTTGTTTTTGAGTGCTCGGACACTTGGTGTTTGGAAGCTGGGAAACCTGGTGTTGGAGAAATGGGACACTTGGTTTTTGGAACCTGGGAGACTTGGGGTTGGAGACCTGGGACTCTTGTTTCTTGAGAGCTGGGACACGTGGAATTTGGAAACTGGGACTTATGGTTTTTGAGAGCTGGTACTCCGGGTGGTCGAGAGCTGGGGCACTTGGTGCAAGAGAGCTGGGACCCTTGGTGTTTGGAAGCTGGGACACTTGGAGTTTGAGAGCTGTGACTCCTGGTGTTTGAGAGGTGGGAGACTTGGTGTTTGTGAGCTGGGACACTTGGTGTTTGGAATCTGGGACACTTGGTGTTTGAGAGCTGGGACACCTGTTGTTTGTGAGTTGGGACATTTGGCCTTTGCAAGCTGGGAGATTTGGTGTTTGGAAGCTGGGACACTTGGTGTTTGTAAGCTGGGACACGTGGTGTTTGGGCGCAGGGTCTCTTGGTTTTTGGAACCTGGGACATTTAGTGTTTGAGAACGGAGACACTTGGTGCTTGGAGGCTGGTTCACTTCGTGTTTGCTTGTTGAGAAACTTTGTGCTTGAGAGTTGGGACTCTTGGTGTTTTAGATTTTGGACTCTTGGCGTTTTGAAGCTGGGACACTTGGTGTTTGCAGTTTGGGACACTTCGTGTTTGAGAGCTGGGACACATGGTGTTTGAGAGCTGGGACACTTGGTGTTTGAGAGCTAGGACAGTTGGTGTTTGAGGGCCTGGGCACTTGGTGTTGGAGAGCTGGGACATTTGGTGTTTGAGAGCAAGAACAAGTGGTGTTTGGAAGCTGGGACACTTGGTATTTGAGAGCTGGGACATTTGGTTCTTGAGAGCTGGGACACTTGGTGTTTGGAAGCTGGGACACTTGGTGTTGGAGTGCTGGTACACATGGTGTTTGGATGCTGGGAGACTTGGTGTTGGAGAGCTGCGACGTTTGTTTCTATAGCGCTGGGACACGTGGAGTTTGGAAGCTGGGACTCTTGGTGTTGGAGAGCTGGGACACCCGGTGTTCGAGAGCTGGGACACTTGGTGCAAGAGAGCTGGGACACTTGGTGTTTGGAAGCTGGGAGACTTGGTGTTTGAGAGCTGAGACTCTTGGTGTTTGAGAGCAAGAACAGGTGGTGTTGGAAGCTGGGACACTTGGTATTTGAGGTCTGGGACTCCTGGTGTTTGAGAGCTGGGACACTTGGTGTTTGAGAGCTGGAACAGTTGGTGTTTGAGAGCTGTGACTGTTGATGTTTGAGAGCTGGGACACTTGGTGTTTGGAAGCTGGGACACTTGGCGTTTGAGAGCTGGAACAGTTGGTGTTTGAGAGCTGGGAAACTTGGTATTTGAGTACTGGGACACTTGGTTTTTGGAAACAGGGGGACTTGGTGTTTGAGAGCTGGGACTCTTCGTGTTTGAGTGCTGGGACACTTGGTGTTGGGACGCTGGGATCCTTGGTTTTTGAGAGCTGGGAAGCTTGGTGTTTGGAAGTTGGGACACATGGTGCTTGGAAGCTGGGACATTTGGTGTTTGAGAGCTGAGACACTTGGTGTTTGAGAGCTGGGACACTTGGTGTTTGGAAGCTCTCGACGCTTGGTTTTTGAAAGCTGGGAGGCTTGGCGTTTGGAAGCTGGGACACA
This sequence comes from Isurus oxyrinchus, assembly GCA_026770705.1. Classification (NCBI taxonomy): domain Eukaryota; kingdom Metazoa; phylum Chordata; class Chondrichthyes; order Lamniformes; family Lamnidae; genus Isurus; species Isurus oxyrinchus. The sequence goes on from JANJGN010000205.1 coordinate 77,620, forward strand.
TGGTGTTTGGAAGCTGGGACACATGGTGTTTGAGAGCTGGAACAGCTGGTGTTTGAGAGCGGGGTAACTTGGTGTTTGAGAGCTGGGACACTTGGTGTTTGGAAGCTCTCGACGCTTGGTTTTTGAAAGCTGGGAGGCTTGGCGTTTGGAAGCTGGGACACATGGTGTTTGGAAGCTGGGACACATGGTGTTTGAGAGCTGGAACAGCTGGTGTTTGAGAGCGGGGTAACTTGGTGTTTGAGAGCTGGGACACCGGGTGTTTGAGAGCTAGGACAGTTGGTGTTTGAGAGCCTGGATACTTGGTGTTGCAGAGCTGGGACACTTGTTTTTGGAAGCTGGGAGACATGGTGTTGGAGAGCTGAGACTCTTGTTTCTATAGAGCTGGGACACGTGGAGTTTGGAAGCTGGGACTCTTGGTGTTTGAGAGCTGGGACACCGGGTGGTCGAGAGCTGGGACACTTGGCGCAAGAGAGCTTGGACACTTGGATTTTGGAAGCTGCGAGACTTGGTGTTTGAGAGCTGGAACAGGTGGTGTTTGGAAGCTGGGGCACTTGGTGTTTGAGAGCTGGGACACTTTGTGTTTGTGAGCTGGCACACTTGGTGTTTGAGATCTTGGACACTTGGTTTTTGAGAGCTATGACACTTGGTGTTTGTGAGCTGGCACACTTGGTGTTTCAGAGCTGGAACAGTTGGTGTTTGAGAGCTGGGACTCTTGGTGTTTGAGAGCTGGGACACTTGGTGTTTGAGATCTTGGACACTTGGTTGTTGAGAGCTGGGACACTTGGTGTTTGGAAGCTGGGACACTTGGTGCTGGAGAGCTGGGACTCTTGGTGTTTGGAATCTGGGACACTTGGTGTTTGAGAGCTGGGACACCTGGTGTTTGAGAGTTGGGACATTTGGTCTTTGCAAGCTGGGAAATCTGCGGTTTGGTAGCCTGGACACTTGGTTATAGAGAGCTGGGACAGTTGTTGTTTGGGAGCGGGGAGATATGGTGTTTGCAAGCTGGGAAATCTGGTCTTTGGAAGCCGGGACATTTGGTGTTTGGAAGCTGGGACACTTGGTGTTTGGAAGCTGTGACACTTGGTGTTAGTGAGCTGGGAAACGGGGTGTTTGGGAGCCGGGAAATTTGGTGCTTGGAAGCTGGGACATTTGGTGTTTGGAAGGTGGGACACTTGGTGTTTGAGACCTGGTACACGTGGTGTTTAGGAGCTGGGACACTTGGAGGTTGGAAACTGGGACACTTGGTGTTTGAGAGCTGGAAGAGCTGTTGTTTGAGAGCTGGGACACTTGGTGTTTGAGAGCTGGGATACTTGGTGTTTGAGAGTTAGGAGAGTTGGTATTTGAGAGCATGAACACTTGGTGTGGGAGCGCTGGGACTCTTCGTTTTGGAAGCTTGGACACTTGGTGTTTGAGCGTTGGAACATTTGGTGTTTGAGATCTGGGACACTTGGTTCTGGAGAGCTGGGAGACTTGGTGTTGGAGAGCTGGGACTTTTGTTTCTATAGAGCTGGGACACGTGTAGTTTGGAAGCTGGGACACTTGGTTTTTGAGAGCCGGGACACCGGGTGGTCGAGAGCTGGGACACTTAGCGCAAGAGAGCTGGGACAGTTGGTGTTTCGAAGCTGGGAGACTTGGTGTTTGAGAGCTGGGACTCTTGGTTTTTGAGAGCTGGAACATGTGGTGTTTGGAAGCTGGGACACTTGGTGTTTGAGAGCTGGGACTCCTGGTGTTTGAGAGCTGGAACACTTGGTGTTTCAGAACTGGGACACTTGGTGTTTGGAAGCTGGGACACTTGGTGTTTGAAAGCTGGAAATGTTGGTGTTTGAGAGCTGGGACTATTGGTGTTTGAGAGCTGGGACACTTGGCGTTTTGAAGCTGGGACACTTGGTGTTTGAGAGCTGGAACATTTGGTGTTTGAGATCTGGGACGCTTTGTTTTTGAGTGCTCGGACACTTGCTGTTTGGAAGCTGGGAAACTTGGTGTTGGAGAAATGGGACACTTGTTTTTTGGAACCTGGGAGACTTGGTGTTGGAGAGCTGGGACTCTTGTTTCTTGAGAGCTGGGACACGTGGAGTTTGGAAGCTGGGACTTATGGTTTTTGAGAGCTGGGACTCCGGGTGGTCGAGAGCTGGGGCACTTGGTGCAAGAGAGCTGGGACACTTGGTGTTTGGAAGCTGGGACACTTGGAGTTTGAGAGCTGTGACTCCTGGTGTTTGAGAGGTGGGAGACTTGGTTTTGTGAGCTGGGACACTTGGTGTTTGGAATCTGGGACACTTGGTGTTTGAGAGCTGGGACACCTGTTGTTTGTGAGTTGGGACATTTGGCCTTTGCAAGCTGGGAGATTTGGTGTTTGGAAGCTGGGACACTTGGTGTTTGTAAGCTGGGACACGTGGTGTTTGGGCGCAGGGTCTCTTGGTGTTTGGAACCTGGGACATTTAGTGTTTGAGAGCGGAGACACTTGGTGCTTGGAGGCTGGTTCACCTCGTATTTGTTTGTTGAGAAACTTTGTGCTTGAGAGTTGGGACTCTTGGTGTTTTAGATTTTGGACTCTTGGCGTTTTGAAGCTGGGACACTTGGTGTTTGCAGTTTGGGACACTTCGTGTTTGAGAGCTGGGACACATGGTGTTTGAGAGCTAGGGCAGTTGGTGTTTGAGTGCCTGGGCACTTGGTGTTGGAGAGCTGGGACATTTGGTGTTTGAGAGCAAGAACACGTGGTGTTTGGAAGCTGGGACACTTGGTATTTGAGAGCTGGGACATTTGGTTCTTGAGAGCTGGGAGACTTGGTGTTTGGAAGCTGGGACACTTGGTGTTGGAGTGCTGGTACACTTGGTGTTTGGAAGCTGGGAGACTTGGTGTTGGAGAGCTGGGACCCTTGTTTCTATAGCGCTGGGACACGTGGAGTTTGGATGCTGGGACTCTTGGTGTTGGAGAGCTGGGACACCCGGTGCTCGAGAGCTGGGACACTTGGTGCAAGAGAGCTGGGACAGTTGGTGTTTCGAAGCTGGGAGACTTGGTGTTTGAGAGCTCGGACTCTTGGTTTTTGAGAGCTGGAACATGTGGTGTTTGGAAGCTGGGACACTTGGTGTTTGGAAGCTGGGACACTTGGTGTTTGAGAGCTGGGACACTTGGTGTTTGTGAGCTGGCACACTTGGTGTTTCAGAGCTGGAACAGTTGGTGTTTGAGAGCTGGGACACCTGGTGTTTGTGAGCTGGGACACTTGGTATTTGAGATCTTGGACACTTGGTTTTTTGAGAGCTGGGACACTTGGTGTTTGGAAGCTGGGACACTTGGTGTTTGAGAGCTGGGACACTTGGTGTTTGTGAGCTGGCACACTTGGTGTTTCAGAGCTGGAACAGTTGGTGTTTGAGAGCTGGGACACTTGGTGTTTGAGATCTTGGACACTTGGTTTTTGAGAGCTGGGACACTTGGTGTTTGGAAGCTGGGACACTTGGTGCTGGAGATTTGCGACTCTTGGTCTTTGGAAGCTGGGAGACGTGGTTTTGGAGAGCTGGGACTCTTGATGTTTGGAATCTGGGACACTTGGTGTTTGAGAGCTGGGACACCTGGTGTTTGAGCGTTGGGACATTTGGTCTTTGCAAGCTGGGAAATCTGCGGTTTGGTAGCCTGGACACTTGGTTATAGAGAGCTGGGAGAGTTGGTTTTTGGGAGTGGGGACATATGGTGTTTGCAAGCTGGGAAATCTGGTCTTTGGAAGGCGGGACATTTGGTGTTTGGAAGCTGGGACACTTGGCGTTTGGAAGCTGTGGCACTTGGTGTTAGTGAGCTGGGAAACGGGGTGTTTGGGAGCCGGGACATTTGGTGCTTGGAAGCTGGGATATTTGGTGTATGGAAGGTGGGACACTTGGTGTTTGAGACCTGGCACACGTGGTGTTTAGGAGCTGGGACACTTGGAGTTTGGAAACTGGCACACTTGGTGTTTGAGAGCTGGAACAGCTGGTGTTTGAGAGCTGGGACACTTGGTGTTTGAGAGCTGGGATACTTTGTGTTTGAGAGCTAGGAGAGTTGGTATTTGAGAGCATGAACACTTGGTGTGGGAGGGCTGGGACTCTTCGTTTTGGAAGCTTGGACACTTGGTGTTTCGAGGCTGGGATACTTGGTGTTTGGAAGATTGGACACTTGGTGTTTCGAAGCTGGGACACTTGGTGTTTGGAAGCTTGGACACTTGGTGTTTGAGCGCTTGAACCGTTGGTGTTTGAGATCTGGGACACTTGGTTCTGGAGAGCTGGGAGGCTTGGTGTCGGAGAGCTGGGACTTTTGTTTCTATAGAGCTGGAACACATGTAGTTTGGAAGCTGGGATACTTGATTTTTGAGAGCCGGGACACCGGGTGGCCGAGAGCTGGGACACTTGGTGCAAGAGAGCTGGGACAGTTGGTGTTTCGAAGCTGGGTGACTTGGTGTTTGAGAGCTGGGACTCTTGGTTTTTGAGAGCTGGAACATGTGGTGTTTGGAAGCTGGGACACTTGGTGTTTGAGAGCTGGGACTCCTGGTGTTTGAGAGCTGGAACACTTGGTGTTTCAGAGCTGGGACACTTGGTGTTTGGAAGCTGGGACACTTGGTGTTTGAAAGCTGGAACTGTTGGTGTTTGAGAGCTGGGACTATTGGTGTTTGAGAGCAGGGACACTTGGTGTTTGGAAGCTGGGAAACTTGGTGTTGGAGAAATGGGACACTTGGTTTTTGGAACCTGGGAGACTTGGTGTTGGAGAGCTGGGATTCTTGTTTCTTGAGAGCAGGGACACGTGGAGTTTGGAAGCTGGGACTTAAGGTTTTTGAGAGCTGGGACACCGGGTGGTCGAGAGCTGGGTCACTTGGTGCAAGAGAGCTGGGACACTTGGTGTTTGGAATCTGGGACACTTGGTGTTTGAGAGCTGGGACTCTTGGTGTTTGAAAGCTGGGATACTTGGTGTTTGAGAGCTAGGAGAGTTGGTATTTGAGAGCATGAACACTTGGTGTGGGAGCGCTGGGACTCGTCGTTTTGGAAGCTTGGACACTTGGTGTTTGAGCGCTGGAACATTTGGTGTCTGAGATCTGGGACAGTTGGTTCTGGAGAGCTGGGAGACTTGGTGTTGGAGAGCTGGGACTTTTGTTTCTATAGAGCTGGGAGACGAGTAGTTTGGAAGCTGGGACACTTGGTTTTTGAGAGCCGGGACACCGGGTGGTCGAGAGCTGGGACACTTGGTGCAAAAGAGCTGGGACAGTTGGTGTTTCGAAGCTGGGAGACTTGGTGTTTGAGAGCTGGGACACCTGGTGTTTGGAAGCTGGGACACTTGGTGCTTGAAAGCTGGAACTGTTGGTGTTTGAGAGCTGGGACTATTGGTGTTTGAGAGCTGGGACACTTGGCGTTTTGAAGCTGGGACACTTGGTGTTTCAGAGCTGGAACATTTGGTGTTTTAGATCTGGGACACTTTGTTTTTGAGTGCTCGGACACTTGGTGTTTGGAAGCTGGGAAATCTGGTGTTGGAGAAATGGGACACTTGGTTTTTGGAACCTGGGAGACTTGGTGTTGGAGAGCTGAGACTCTTGTTTCTATAGAGCTGGGACACGTGGAGTTTGGAAGCTGGGACTCTTGGTGTTTGAGAGCTGGGACACTTGGCGCAAGAGAGCTTGGACACTTGGATTTTGGAAGCTGCGAGACTTGGTGTTTGAGAGCTGGAACAGGTGGTGTTTGGAAGCTGGGACACTTGGTGCAAGAGAGCTGGGACACTTCGTGTTTGTGAGCTGGCACACTTGGTGTTTGAGATCTTGGACACTTGGTGTTTCAGAGCTGGGACACTTGGTGTTTGGAAGCTGGGACACTTGGTGTTTGAAAGCTGGAACTGTTGGTGTTTGAGAGCTGGGACTATTGGTGTTTGAGAGCTGGGACACTTGGCGTTTTGAAGCTGGGACACTTGGTGTTTCAGAGCTGGAACATTTGGTGTTTTAGATCTGGGACACTTTGTTTTTGAGTCCTCGGACACTTGGTGTTTGGAAGCTGGGAAATCTGGTGTTGGAGAAATGGGACACTTGGTTTTTGGAACCTGGGAGACTTGGTGTTGGAGAGCTGGGACTCTTGTTTCTTGAGAGCTGGGACACGTGGAGTTTGAAGCTGGGACACTTGGTGTTTGAAAGCTGGAACTGTTGGTGTTTGAGAGCTGGGACTATTGGTGTTTGAGAGCTGGGACACTTGGTGTTTTGAAGCTGGGACACTTGGTGTTTGAAAGCTGGAACTGTTGGTGTTTGAGAGCTGGGACTATTGGTGTTTGAGAGCTGGGACACTTGGTGTTTTGAAGCTGGGACACTTGGTGTTTGAGAGCTAGGAGAGTTGGTATTTGAGAGCATGAACACTTGGTGTGGGAGCGCTGGGACTCCTCGTTTTGGAAGCTTGGACACTTGGTGTTTGAGCGCTGGAACATTTGGTGTCTGAGATCTGGGACAGTTGGTGCTGGAGAGCTGGGAGACTTGGTGTTGGAGAGCTGGGACTTTTGTTTCTATAGAGCTGGGACACGTGTAGTTTGGAAGCTGGGACACTTGGTTTTTGAGAGCCGGAACACCGGGTGGTCGAGAGCTGGGACACTTGGTGCAAAAGAGCTGGGACAGTTGGTGTTTCGAAGCTGGGAGACTTGGTGTTTGAGAGATCGGACTCTTGGTGTTTGAGAGCAAGAGTACGTGGTGTTTGGAAGCTGGGACACTTTGTATTTGAGGTCTGGGACACTTGGTGTTTGAGAGCTGGGACACTTGGTGTTTGGAAGCTGGGACACTTGGTGTTTGGAAGCTGGGAGACTTGGTGTTGGAGAGCTGCGACGTTTGTTTCTATAGCGCTGGGACACGTGGAGTTTGGAAGCTGGGACTCTTGGTGTTGGAGAGCTGGGACACCCGGTGCTCGAGAGCTGGGACACTTGGTGCAAGAGAGCTGGGACACTTGGTTTTTGGAAGCTGGGAGACTTGGTGTTTGAGAGCTGGGACTCTTGGTGTTTGAGAGCAAGAACACGTGGTGTTTGGAAGCTGGGACACTTGGTATTTGAGGTCTGGGTCTTCTGGTGTTTGAGAGCTGGGACACTTGGTGTTTGAGAGCTGGGACACTTGGTGTTTGAGAGCTGGGACACTTGGTGTTTGAGAGCTGGAACAGTTGGTGTTTGAGAGCTGTGACTGTTGATGTTTGAGAGCTGGGACACTTGGTGTTTGGAAGCTGGGACACTTGGCGTTTGAGAGCTGGAACAGTTGGTGTTTGAGACCTGGGAAACTTGGTATTTGAGTACTGGGACACTTGGTTTTTGGAAACAGGGGGACTTGGTGTTTGAGAGCTGGGACTCTTCGTGTTTGAGTGCTGGGACACTTGGTGTTGGGACGCTGGGATCCTTGGTTTTTGAGAGCTGGGAAGCTTGGTGTTTGGAAGTTGGGACACATGGTGCTTGGAAGCTGGGACATTTGGTGTTTGAGAGCTGAGAAACTTGGTGTTTGAGAGCTGGGACACTTGGTGTTTGGACGCTGGGACGCTTGGTTTTTGAAAGCTGGGAGGCTTGGCGTTTGGAAGCTGGGACACATGGTGTTTGGAAGCTGGGACACATGGTGTTTGAGAGCTGGAACAGCTGGTGTTTGAGAGCGGGGTAACTTGGTGTTTGAGAGCTGGGACACCGGGTGTTTGAGAGCTAGGACAGTTGGTGTTTGAGAGCCTGGATACTTGGTGTTGCAGAGCTGGGACACTTGTTTTTGGAAGCTGGGAGACATGGTGTTTGAGAGCTGAGACTCTTGTTTCTATAGAGCTGGGACACGTGGAGTTTGGAAGCTGGGACTCTTGGTGTTTGAGAGCTGGGACACCGGGTGGTCGAGAGCTGGGACACTTGGTTCAAGAGAGCTTGGACACTTGGATTTTGGAAGCTGCGAGACTTGGTGTTTGAGAGCTGGAACAGGTGGTGTTTGGAAGCTGGGGCACTTGGTGTTTGAGAGCTGGGACACTTCGTGTTTGTGAGCTGGCACACTTGGTGTTTGAGATCTTGGACACTTGTTTTTTGAGAGCTGGGACACTTGGTATTTGTGAGCTGGCACACTTGGTGTTTCAGAGCTGGAACAGTTGATGTTTGTGAGCTGGGACACTTGGTGTTTCAGAGCTGGGACACTTGGTGTTTGAGATCTTGGACACTTGGTTGTTGAGAGCTGGGACACTTGGTGTTTGGAAGCTGGGACACTTGGTGCTGGAGAGCTGGGACTCTTGGTGTTTGGAATCTGGGACACTTGGTGTTTGGGAGCTGGGACACCTTATGTTTGAGAGTTGGGACATTTGGTCTTTGCAAGCTGGGAAATCTGCCGTTTGGTAGCCTGGACACTTGGTTATAGAGAGCTGGGAGAGTTGGTGTTTGGGAGCCGGGAGATATGGTGTTTGCAAGCTGGGAAATCTGGTCTTTGGAAGCCGGGACATTTGGTGTTTGGAAGCTGGGACACTTGGTGTTTGGAAGCTATGACACTTGGTGTTAGTGAGCTGGGAAACGGGGTGTTTGGGAGCTGGGAAATTTGGTGCTTGGAAGCTGGGACATTTGGTGTTTGCAAGGTGGGACACTTGGTGTTTGAGACCTGGTACACGTGGTGTTTAGGAGCTGGGACACTTGGAGTTTGGAAACTGGGACACTTGGTGTTTGAGAGCTGGAACAGCTGGTGTTTGAGAGCTGGGACACTTGGTGTTTGAGAGCTGGGATACTTGGTGTTTGAGAGCTAGGAGAGTTGGTATTTGAGAGCATGAACACTTGGTGTGGGAGCGCTGGGACTCTTCGTTTTGGAAGCTTGGACACTTGGTGTTTGAGCGCTGGAACATTTGGTGTTTGAGATCTGGGACACTTGGTTCTGGAGAGCTGGGAGACATGGTGTTGGAGAGCTGGGACTTTTGTTTCTATAGAGCTGGGACACGTGTAGTTTGGAAGCTGGGACACTTGGTTTTTGAGAGCCGGGACACCGGGTGGTCGAGAGATGTTACACTTGGTGCAAGAGAGCTGGGACAGTTGGTGTTTCGAAGCTGGGAGACTTGGTGTTTGAGAGCTGGGACTCTTGGTTTTTGAGAGCTGGAACATGTGGTGTTTGGAAGATGGGACACTTGGTGTTTGAGAGCTGGGACTCCTGGTGTTTGAGAGCTGGAACACTTGGTGTTTCAGAGCTGGGACACTTGGTGTTTGGAAGCTGGGACACTTGGTGTTTGAAAGCTGGAACTGTCGGTGTTTGAGAGCTGGGACTATTGGTGTTTGAGAGCTGGGACACTTGGCGTTTTGAAGCTGGGACACTTGGTGTTTCAGAGCTGGAACATTTGCTGTTTGAGATCTGGGACACTTTGTTTTTGAGTGCTCGGACACTTGCTGTTTGGAAGCTGGGAGACTTGGTGTTGGAGAAATGGGACACTTGGTTTTTGGAACCTGGGAGACTTGGTGTTGGAGAGCTGGGACTCTTGTTTCTTGAGAGCTGGGACACGTGGAGTTTGGAAGCTGGGACTTATGGTTTTTGAGAGCTGGGACACCGGGTGGTCGAGAGCTGGGGCACTTGGTGCAAGAGAGCTGGGACACTTGGTGTTTGGAAGCTGGGACACTTGGAGTTTGAGAGCTGTGACTCCTGGTGTTTGAGAGGTGGGAGACTTGGTGTTTGTGAGCTGGGACACTTGGTGTTTGGAATCTGGGACACTTGGTGTTTGAGAGCTGGGACACCTGTTGTTTGTGAGTTGGGACATTTGGCATTTGCAAGCTGGGAGATTTGGTGTTTGGAAGCTGGGACACTTGGTGTGTGTAAGCTGGGACACGTGGTATTTGGGCGCAGGGTCTCTTGGTGTTTGGAACCTGGGACATTTAGTGTTTGAGAGCGGAGACACTTGGTGCTTGGAGGCTGGTTCACTTCGTGTTTGTTTGTTGAGAAACTTTGTGCTTGAGAGTTGGGACTCTTGGTGTTTTAGATTTTGGACTCTTGGCGTTTTGAAGCTGGGACACTTGGTGATTGCAGTTTGGGACACTTCGTGTTTGAGAGCTGGGACACATGGTGTTTGAGAGCTAGGACAGTTGGTGTTTGAGAGCCTGGGCACTTGGTGTTGGAGAGCTGGGACATTTGGTGTTTGAGAGCAAGAACACGTGGTGTTTGGAAGCTGGGACACTTGGTATTTGAGAGCTGGGACATTAGGTTCTTGAGAGCTGGGACACTTGGTGTTTGGAAGCTGGGACACTTGGTGTTGGAGTGCTGGTACACTTGGTGTTTGGAAGCTGGGAGACTTGGTGTTGGAGAGCTGGGACGTTTGTTTCTATAGCGCTGGGACACGTGGAGTTTGGAAGCTGGGACTCTTGGTGTTGGAGAGCTGGGACACCCGGTGCTCGAGAGCTGGGACACTTGGTGCAAGAGAGCTGGGACACTTGGTGTTTGGAAGCTGGGAGACTTGGTGTTTGAGAGCTGGGACTCTTGGTGTTTGTTGGCAAGAACACGTGGTGTTTGGAAGCTGGGACACTTGGTATTTGAGGTCTGGGACTCCTGGTGTTTGAGAGCTGGGACACTTGGTGTTTGAGAGCTGGGACACATGATTTTTGAGAGCCGGGACACCGGGTGGTCGAGAGCTGGGACACTTGGTGTAAGAGAGCTGGGACAGTTGGTGTTTCGAAGCTTGGAGACTTGGTGTTTGAGAGCTCGGACTCTTGTTTTTTGACAGCTGGAACATGTGCTGTTTGGAAGCTGGGACACTTGGTGTTTGGAAGCTGGGACACTTGGTGTTTGAGAGCTGGGACACTTGGTGTTTGTGAGCTGGCACACTTGGTGTTTCAGAGCTGGAATAGTTGGTGTTTGAGAGCTGGGACACCTGGTGTTTGAGAGCTGGGACACTTGGTGTTTGAGATCTTGGACACTTGGTTTTGAGAGCTGGGACACTTGGTGTTTGGAAGCTGGGACACTTCGTACTGGAGATTTGGGACTCCTGGTGTTTGGAAGCTGGGAGACGTGGTTTTGGAGAGCTGGGACTCTTGGTGTTTGGAATCTGGGACACTTGGTGTTTGAGAGCTGGGACACCTGGTGTTTGAGAGTTGGGACATTTGGTCTTTGCATTCTGGGAAATCTGCGGTTTGGTAGCCTGGACACTTGGTTATAGAGAGCTGGGACAGTTGGTGTTTGGGAGTGGGGACATATGGTGTTTGCAAGCTGGGAAATCTGGTCTTTGGAAGGCGGGACATTTGGTGTTTGGAAGCTGGGACACTTGGTGTTTGGAAGCTGTGGCACTTGGTGTTAGTGAGCTGGGAAACGGGGTGTTTGGGAGCCGGGACATTTGGTGCTTGGAAGCTGGGACATTTGGTGTTTGGAAGGTGGGACACTTGGTGTTTGAGACCTGGCACACGTGGTGTTTAGGAGCTGGGACACTTGGAGTTTGGAAACTGTGACACTTGGCGTTTGAGAGCTGGAACAGCTCGTGTTTGAGAGCTGGGACACTTGGTGTTTGAGAGCTGGGATACTTTGTGTTTGAGAGCTAGGAGAGTTGGTATTTGAGAGCATGAACACTTGGTGTGGGAGCGCTGGGACTCTTCGTTTTGGAAGCTTGGACACTTGGTGTTTCGAGGCTGGGATACTTGGTGTTTGGAAGCTTGGACACTTGGTGTTTCGAAGCTGGGACACTTGGTGTTTGGAAGCTTGGACACTTGGTGTTTGAGCGCTTGAACAGTTGGTGTTTGAGATCTGGGACACTTTGTTCGGGAGAGCTGGGAGGCTTGGTGTCGGAGAGCTGGGACTTTTGTTTCTATAGAGCTGGCACACGTGTAGTTTGGAAGCTGTGACACTTGATTTTTGAGAGTCGGGACACCGGGTGGTCGAGAGCTGGGACACTTGGTGCAAAAGAGCTGGGACAGTTGATGTTTCGATGCTGGGAGACTTGGTGTTTGAGAGCTGGGACTCTTGGTTTTTGAGAGCTGGAACATGTGGTGTTTGGAAGCTGGGACACTTGGTGTTTGAGAGCTGGGACTCCTGGTGTTTGAGAGCTGGAACACTTGGTGTTTCAGAGCTGGGACACTTGGAGTTTGGAAACTGGGACACTTGGTGTTTGAGAGCTGGAACAGCTGGTGTTTGAGAGCTGGGACACTTGGTGTTTGAGAGCTGGGATACTTGGTGTTTGAGAGCTAGGAGAGTTGGTATTTGAGAGCATGAACACTTGGTGTGGGAGCGCTGGGACTCTTCGTTTTGGAAGCTTGGACACTTGGTGTTTGAGCGCTGGAACATTTGGTGTTTGAGATCTGGGACACTTGGCTCTGGAGAGCTGGGAGACATGGTGTTGGAGAGCTGGGACTTTTGTTTCTATAGAGCTGGGACACGTGTAGTTTGGAAGCTGGGACACTTGGTTTTTGAGAGCCGGGACACCGGGTGGTCGAGAGCTGTTACACTTGGTGCAAGAGAGCTGGGACAGTTGGTGTTTCGAAGCTGGGAGACTTGGTGTTTGAGAGCTGGGACTCTTGGTTTTTGAGAGCTGGAACATGTGGTGTTTGGAAGATGGGACACTTGGTGTTTGAGAGCTGGGACTCCTGGTGTTTGAGAGCTGGAACACTTGGTGTTTCAGAGCTGGGACACTTGGTGTTTGGAAGCTGGGACACTTGGTGTTTGAAAGCTGGAACTGTCGGTGTTTGAGAGCTGGGACTATTGGTGTTTGAGAGCTGGGACACTTGGCGTTTTGAAGCTGGGACACTTGGTGTTTCAGAGCTGGAACATTTGGTGTTTGAGATCTGGGACACTTTGTTTTTGAGTGCTCGGACACTTGCTGTTTGGAAGCTGGGAGACTTGGTGTTGGAGAAATGGGACACTTGGTTTTTGGAACCTGGGAGACTTGGTGTTGGAGAGCTGGGACTCTTGTTTCTTGAGAGCTGGGACACGTGGAGTTTGGAAGCTGGGACTTATGGTTTTTGAGAGCTGGGACACCGGGTGGTCGAGAGCTGGGGCACTTGGTGCAAGAGAGCTGGGACACTTGGTGTTTGGAAGCTGGGACACTTGGAGTTTGAGAGCTGTGACTCCTGGTGTTTGAGAGGTGGGAGACTTGGTGTTTGTGAGCTGGGACACTTGGTGTTTGGAATCTGGGACACTTGGTGTTTGAGAGCTGGGACACCTGTTGTTTGTGAGTTGGGACATTTGGCATTTGCAAGCTGGGAGATTTGGTGTTTGGAAGCTGGGACACTTGGTGTGTGTAAGCTGGGACACGTGGTATTTGGGCGCAGGGTCTCTTGGTGTTTGGAACCTGGGACATTTAGTGTTTGAGAGCGGAGACACTTGGTGCTTGGAGGCTGGTTCACTTCGTGTTTGTTTGTTGAGAAACTTTGTGCTTGAGAGTTGGGACTCTTGGTGTTTTAGATTTTGGACTCTTGGCGTTTTGAAGCTGGGACACTTGGTGATTGCAGTTTGGGACACTTCGTGTTTGAGAGCTGGGACACATGGTGTTTGAGAGCTAGGACAGTTGGTGTTTGAGAGCCTGGGCACTTGGTGTTGGAGAGCTGGGACATTTGGTGTTTGAGAGCAAGAACACGTGGTGTTTGGAAGCTGGGACACTTGGTATTTGAGAGCTGGGACATTAGGTTCTTGAGAGCTGGGACACTTGGTGTTTGGAAGCTGGGACACTTGGTGTTGGAGTGCTGGTACACTTGGTGTTTGGAAGCTGGGAGACTTGGTGTTGGAGAGCTGGGACGTTTGTTTCTATAGCGCTGGGACACGTGGAGTTTGGAAGCTGGGACTCTTGGTGTTGGAGAGCTGGGACACCCGGTGCTCGAGAGCTGGGACACTTGGTGCAAGAGAGCTGGGACACTTGGTGTTTGGAAGCTGGGAGACTTGGTGTTTGAGAGCTGGGACTCTTGGTGTTTGTTGGCAAGAACACGTGGTGTTTGGAAGCTGGGACACTTGGTATTTGAGGTCTGGGACTCCTGGTGTTTGAGAGCTGGGACACTTGGTGTTTGAGAGCTGGGACACATGATTTTTGAGAGCCGGGACACCGGGTGGTCGAGAGCTGGGACACTAGGTGCAAGAGAGCTGGGACAGTTGGTGTTTCGAAGCTTGGAGACTTGGTGTTTGAGAGCTCGGACTCTTGGTTTTTGACAGCTGGAACATGTGCTGTTTGGAAGCTGGGACACTTGGTGTTTGGAAGCTGGGACACTTGGTGTTTGAGAGCTGGGACACTTGGTGTTTGTGAGCTGGCACACTTGGTGTTTCGGAGCTGGAATAGTTGGTGTTTGAGAGCTGGGACACCTGGTGTTTGAGAGCTGGGACACTTGGTGTTTGAGATCTTGGACACTTGGTTTTTGAGAGCTGGGACACTTGGTGTTTGGAAGCTGGGACACTTCGTGCTGGAGATTTGGGACTCCTGGTGTTTGGAAGCTGGGAGACGTGGTTTTGGAGAGCTGGGACTCTTGGTGTTTGGAATCTGGGACACTTGGTGTTTGAGAGCTGGGACACCTGGTGTTTGAGAGTTGGGACATTTGGTCTTTGCATTCTGGGAAATCTGCGGTTTGGTAGCCTGGACACTTGGTTATAGAGAGCTGGGACAGTTGGTGTTTGGGAGTGGGGACATATGGTGTTTGCAAGCTGGGAAATCTGGTCTTTGGAAGGCGGGACATTTGGTGTTTGGAAGCTGGGACACTTGGTGTTTGGAAGCTGTGGCACTTGGTGTTAGTGAGCTGGGAAACGGGGTGTTTGGGAGCCGGGACATTTGGTGCTTGGAAGCTGGGACATTTGGTGTTTGGAAGGTGGGACACTTGGTGTTTGAGACCTGGCACACGTGGTGTTTAGGAGCTGGGACACTTGGAGTTTGGAAACTGTGACACTTGGCGTTTGAGAGCTGGAACAGCTGGTGTTTGAGAGCTGGGACACTTGGTGTTTGAGAGCTGGGATACTTTGTGTTTGAGAGCTAGGAGAGTTGGTATTTGAGAGCATGAACACTTGGTGTGGGAGCGCTGGGACTCTTCGTTTTGGAAGCTTGGACACTTGGTGTTTCGAGGCTGGGACACTTGGTGTTTGGAAGCTTGGACACTTGGTGTTTCGAAGGTGGGACAGTTGGTGTTTGGAAGCTTGGACACTTGGTGTTTGAGCGCTTGAACAGTTGGTGTTTGAGATCTGGGACACTTTGTTCGGGAGAGCTGGGAGGCTTGGTGTCGGAGAGCTGGGACTTTTGTTTCTATAGAGCTGGGACACGTGTAGTTTGGAAGCTGTGACACTTGATTTTTGAGAGTCGGGACACCGGGTGGTCGAGAGCTGGGACACTTGGTGCAAAAGAGCTGGGACAGTTGGTGTTTCGATGCTGGGAGACTTGGTGTTTGAGAGCTGGGACTCTTGGTTTTTGAGAGCTGGAACATGTGGTGTTTGGAAGATGGGACACTTGGTGTTTGAGAGCTGGGACTCCTGGTGTTTGAGAGCTGGAACACTTGGTGTTTCAGAGCTGGGACACTTGGTGTTTGGAAGCTGGGACACTTGGTGTATGAAAGCTGGAACTGTTGGTGTTTGAGAGCTGGGACTATTGGTGTTTGAGAGCAGGGACACTTGGCGTTTTGAAGCTGGGACACTTGGTGTTTGAAGCGGGAAAATTTGGTGTTTGAGATCTGGGACACGTTGTTTTTGAGTGCTCGGACACTTGGTGTTTGGAAGCTGGGAAACTACATGTTGGAGAAATGGGACACTTGGTTTTTGGAACCTGGGAGACTTGGTGTTGGAGAGCTGGGACTCTTGTTTCTTGAGAGCTGGGACACGTGGAGTTTGGAAGCTGGGACTTATGGTTTTTGAGAGCTGGGACACCGGGAGGTCGTGAGCTGGGGCACTTGGTGCAAGAGAGCTGGGACACTTGGTGTTTGGAATCTGGGACACTTGGTGTTTGAGAGCTGGGACTCTTGGTGTTTGGGAGCAGGGACATTTGATGTTTGGAAGCTGGGACACTTGGTGTTTGAGAGCTGGGACACCTGTTGTTTGTGAGTTGGGACATTTGGCCTTTGCAAGCTGGGAGATTTGGTGTTTGGAAGCTGGGACACTTGGTGTTTGTGAGCTGGGACACGTGGTGTTTGGGAGCAGGAGCTCTTGCTGTTTGGAACCTGGGACATTTAGTGTTTGAGAGCGGAGACACTTGGTGCTTGGAGGCTGGTTCACTTCGTGTTTGTTTGTTGAGAAACTTTGTGCTTGAGAGTTGGGACTCTTGGTGTTTTAGAGCTTGGACGCTTGGCGTATTGAAGCTGGGACACTTGGTGTTTGCAGTTTGGGACACTTCGTGTTTGAGAGCTGGGACACATGGTGTTTGAGAGCTGGGACACTTGGTGTTTGAGAGCTTGGACAGTTGGTGTTTGAGAGCCTGGACACTTGGTGTTGGAGAGCTGGGAGATTTGGCTTTGGAAGCTGGAACAGTTGGTGTTTGAGATCTGGGACATTTGGTTCTTGAGAGCTGGGACACCTGGTGTTTGGAAGCTGGGACACATGGTGTTGGAGTGCTGGTACACTTGGTGTTTGGAAGCTGGGACACTTGGTGTTGCAGTGCTGGTACACTTGGTGTTTGGAAGCTGGGAGACTTGGTGTTGGAGACCTGGGACGTTTGTTTCTATAGCGCTGGGACAGGTGGAGTTTGGAAGCTGGGACTCTTGGTGTTGGAGAGCTGGGACACCCGGTGCTCGAGAGCTGGGACACTTGGTGCAAGAGAGCTGGGATACTTGGTGTTTGGAAGCTGGGAGACTTGGTGTTTGAGAGCTGGGACTCTTGGTGTTTGAGAGCAAGAACACGTGGTGCTTGGAAGCTGGGACACTTGGTGTTTGAGAGCTGGGACACTTGGTGTTTGAGACCTGGGACACATGGTGTTTTTGAGCTGGGAAGCTTGGTGTTTGGAACTTGGGCGACATGGTTTTTGGAAGTTGGGACACTTGGTGCTTGAGAGCTGGGACACCTGGTCTTTGAGAGCTGGGACACTTGGTGTTTGGGAGGCGGGACATTTGGTGTTTGGAAGCTGGGACACTTGGTGTTTGAGAGCAGGTACACCTGGTGTTTGAGAGTTGGGACATTTGGTCTTTGCAAGCTGGCAGATTTGGTGTTTGGAAGCTGGGACACTTGGTTATAGAGAGCTGGGACAATTGCTGTTTGGGAGTTGGGACATATGCTTTTTGCAAGCTGGGAAATGTGGCGTTTGGAAGCCGGGACATTTAGTGTTTGGAAGCTGGGACACTTGGTGTTTGGAGGCTGGGACACTTTATGTTTGTGAGCTGGGACACGTGGTGTTTGGGAGTCGGGACATTTAGTGCTTGGAAGCTGGGACATTTGGTGTTTGGAAGGTGGGACACTACGTGTTTGACACTAGGTGTTTGTGAGCTGGGACAGTTGGTTTTTGAGAGCTGGGAGAGTTGATATTTCAGAGCTGGTTCACTTGGTGTTTGGAAGCTGGGACACGTGGTGTTTGGGATCTGGAACTGTTGGTGTTTGAGAGCTGGGGCAGTTGATGTTTAAGACCTGGGACACTTGGTGTTTGGAAGCAGGGACTCTTGGTGTTTGGAACCTGAGACATTTAGTGTTTGAGAGCTGAGACACTTGGTGCTTGGAAGCTGGGACACTTCGTGTTCGTTTGTTGAGAAACTTGGTGCTGGAGAGTTGGGACTCTTGGTGTTTAAGACCTGGGACTCTTGGCGTTTGGAGGCTGGGACACTTGGTGTTTGGAGGCTGGGACACTTCGTGTTTGAGAGCTGGGACACTTGGTGTTTGACAGCTGGGACACCTGGTCTTTGAGAGCTGGGACACTTGGTGTTTGGGAGTCGGGACATTTGGTGTTTGGAAGCTGGGACACTTGGTGTTTGAGAGCTGGGCCACCTGGAATTTGAGAGTTGGGACATTTGGTATTTGAAAGCTGGGAAATCTGGTGTTTGGAAGCTTGGGCACTTGGTTATTGATTGCTGGACAATTGGTGCTTGGGAGCTGGGACATATGGTGTTTGCAAGCTGCGAAATTTGGTCTTTGTAAGCCGGGACATTTGGTGTTTGGAAGCTGGGACACTTGTTGTTTGGAAGCTGGGACACTTGTTCTTTGAGAGCTGGGACACCTGGTGTTTGTGAGCTGAGAAACGTGGTGTTTGGGAGCCGGGGCATTTGGTGCTTGGAAGCTGGGACATTTGGTGTTTGGAAGGTGGGACACTTAGTGTTTAAGACCTGGGACACATGGTGTTTATGAACTGGGAAGCTTGGTGTTTGGAAGTTGGGCGACATGGTTTTTGGAAGCTGGGACACTTGGTGTTTGAGAGCAAGAACACGTGGTGTTTGGAAGCTGGGACACATGGTATTTGAGAGCTGGGACTCCTGGTGTTTGAGAGCTGGGACACTTGGTGTTTGAGAGCTGGGACACTTGGTGTTTGAGAGCTGGGACACTTGGTGTTTGGAAGCTGGGAGACTTGGTGTTGGAGAGCTGGGACTCTTGTTTCTTCAGAGCCGGGACTCCTGGTGCAAGAGAGCTGGAACGCTTGTTGTTTGAGAGCTGGGACACTTGGTGTTCGGAAGCTGGGACACTTGGTGTTTGAAAGCTGGAACAGTTGGTGTTTGAGAGCTGGGACACTTGGTGTTTGAGAGCAGGGACACTTGGTCTTTGCAAGCTGCGAGATTTGTTGTTTGGAAGCCGGGACATTTAGTGCTTGGAAGCTGGGACACTTGGTGTTTGGAGGCTGGGACACTTGCTGTTTGTGAGCTGGGACCCGTGGTGTTTGGGAGCCGGGACATTTGGTGCTTGGAAGCTGGGACTTTTGTTCTTTGGAAGCTGGGACAGTAGTTGTTTGAGACCTTGGACACTTGGTGTTTCTGAGCTGGGACACTTGGTGTTTGGAAGCAGGGAAACTTGTTGTTGGAGATCTGGGACTCTTGGTTTTTTAGAGCTGGGACACATGGTTTTTGGAAGCTGGGAAACTTGGAGTTGGAGAGCTGGGACTCTTGTTTCTTTAGAGCTGGGACACGTGGAGTTTGGTGTTTGAGAGCCTGGACACCAGGTGGTTGAGAGCTGGTACACTTGGTGCAATAGAGCTGGGGCACTTGGTGTTTGGAACCTCGGACACTTGATTTTTGAGAGCTGGGAGACTTGGTGTTTGAGAGCTGGGAGACTTCGTGTTTGGAATCTGGGTCACTTTGTGTTTGAGAGCTGGGACTCTTGGTGTTTGCGAGCTGGGACACCTGTTCTTTGACAGCTGGGACACCTGGCGTTTGGAAGCCGGGACATTTAGTGTTTGGAAGCTGGGACACTTGGTGTTTGGAGGCTGGGACACTTGGTGTTTGTGAGCTGGGACACGTGGTGTTTGGGAGTCGGCACATTTAGTGCTTGGAAGCTGGGACATTTGTTGTTTGGAAGGTGGGGCACTACGTGTTTGACACAAGGTGTTTGAGAGCTGGGACAGTAGGTATTTGAGAGCCCGGACACTTGGTGTTTGGAAGCTGGTACACTTGGTGTTTGAGAGGTGGAACAGTTGGTTTTTGAGAGCTGGGAGAGTTGATATTTGAGAGCTGAGTCACTTGGTGTTTGGAAGCTGGGACACTTGGTGTTTGAGATCTGGAACAGTTGGTGTTTGAGAGCTGGGGCAGTTGATTTTTAAGACCTGGGACACTTGGTGTTTGGAAGCAGGGACTCTTGGTGTTTGGAACCTGGGACATTTAGTGTTTGAGAGCTGAGACACTTGGTGCTTGGAAGCTGGGACACTTCGTGTTCGTTTGGTGAGAAACTTGGTGCTTGAGAGTTGGGACTCTTGGTGTTTAAGACCTGGGACTCTTGGCGTTTGGAAGCTGGGACACTAGGTGTTTGGAGGCTGTGACACTTCGTGTTTGAGAGCTGGGACACTTGGTGTTTGGGAGTCGGGACATTTGGTGTTTGGAAGCTGGGACACTTGGTGTTTGAGAGCTGGGCCACCTGGAATTTGAGAGTTGGGACATATGGTTTTTGAAATCTGGGAAATCTGGTGTTTGGAAGCTTGGACACTTGGTTATTGATTGCTGGGACAATTGGTGCTTGGGAGCTGGGACATATGGTGTTTGCAAGCTGCGAAATTTGGTCTTTGTAACCCGGGACATTTGGTGTTTGGAAGCTGGGACACTTGTTGTTTGGAAGCTGGGACAGTTGTTCTTTGAGAGCTGGGACACTTGGTGTTTGTGAGCTGAGAAACGTGGTGTTTGGGAGCCGGGGCATTTGGTGCTTGGAAGCTGGGACATTTGGTGTTTGGAAGGTGGAAAACTTAGTGTTTGAGACCTGGGACACATGGTGTTTATGAGCTGGGATCTTGGTGTTTGGGAGTTGGGCGACATGGTTTTTGGAAGCTGGGACACTTGGCCTTTGAGAGCTGGAACAGCTGGTGTTTGGAAGCTGGGACACGTTGTGCTTGAGAGCTGGGACACCTGGTCTTTGAGAGCTGGGACACTTGGTGTTTGGGAGCCGGGACATTTGGTGTTTGGAAGCTGGGACTCTTGGTGTTTGAGAGCAGTGACACCTGGTGTTTGAGAGTTGGGACATTTGGTCTCTGCAAGCTGACAGATTTGGTGTTTGGAAGCTGGGACACTTGGTTATAGAGAGCTGGGACAATTGCTGTTTGGGAGTTGGGACATATGCTGTTTGCAAGCTGGGAAATGTGGCGTTTTGAATCTGGGACAATTAGTGTTTGGAAGCTGGGAGACTTGGTGTTTGAGAGCTGGAACAGTTGGTGCTTGAGAGCTGTGACTGTTGATGTTTGAGAGCTGGGACACTTGGTGTTTGGAAGCTGGGACACTTGGTGTTTGAGAGGTGGAACAGTTGGTTTTTGAGAGCTGGGAGAGTTGATATTTGAGAGCTGAGTCACTTGGTGTTTGGAAGCTGGGACACTTGGTGTTTGAGATCTGGAACAGTTGGTGTTTGAGAGCTGGGGCAGTTGATTTTTAAGACCTGGGACACTTGGTGTTTGGAATCAGGGACTCTTGGTGTTTGGAACCTGGGACATTTAGTGTTTGAGAGCTGAGACACTTGGTGCTTGGAAGCTGGGACACTTCGTGTTCGTTTGGTGAGAAACTTGGTGCTTGAGAGTTGGGACTCTTGATGTTTAAGACCTGGGACTCTTGGCGTTTGGAAGCTGGGACACTAGGTGTTTGGAGGCTGTGACACTTCGTGTTTGAGAGCTGGGACACTTGGTGTTTGGGAGTCGGGACATTTGGTGTTTGGAAGCTGGGACACTTGGTGTTTGAGAGCTGGGCCACCTGGAATTTGAGAGTTGGGACATTTGGTTTTTGAAAGCTGGGAAATCTGGTGTTTGGAAGCTTGGACACTTGGTTATTGATTGCTGGGACAATTGGTGCTTGGGAGCTGGGACATATGGTGTTTGCAAGCTGCGAAATTTGGTCTTTGTAAGCCGGGACATTTGGTGTTTGGAAGCTGGGACACTTGTTGTTTGGAAGCTGGGACAGTTGTTCTTTGAGAGCTGGGACACTTGGTGTTTGTGAGCTGAGAAACGTGGTGTTTGGGAGCCGGGGCATTTGGTGCTTGGAAGCTGGGACATTTGGTGTTTGGAAGGTGGAAAACTTAGTGTTTGAGACCTGGGACACATGGTGTTTATGAGCTGGGATCTTGGTGTTTGGAAGTTGGGCGACATGGGACACTTGGCCTTTGAGAGCTGGGACACCTGGTCTTTGAGAGCTGGGACACTTGGTGTTTGGGAGCCGGGACATTTGGTGTTTGGAACTGGGACTCTTGGTGTTTGAGAGCAGGGACACCTGGTGTTTGAGAGTTGGGACATTTGGTCTCTGCAAGCTGACAGATTTGGTGTTTGGAAGCTGGGACACTTGGTTATAGAGAGCTGGGACAATTGCTGTTTGGGAGTTGGGACATATGCTGTTTGCAAGCTGGGAAATGTGGCGTTTTGAATCTGGGACAATTAGTGTTTGGAAGCTGGGAGACTTGGTGTTTGAGAGCTGGAACAGTTGGTGCTTGAGAGCTGTGACTGTTGATGTTTGAGAGCTGGGACACTTGGTGTTTGGAAGCTGGGACACTTGGTGTTTGAGAGGTGGAACAGTTGGTTTTTGAGAGCTGGGAGAGTTGATATTTGAGAGCTGAGTCACTTGGTGTTTGGAAGCTGGGACACTTGGTGTTTGAGATCTGGAACAGTTGGTGTTTGAGAGCTGGGGCAGTTGATTTTTAAGACCTGGGACACTTGGT
Source organism: Isurus oxyrinchus (assembly GCA_026770705.1). NCBI lineage: Eukaryota > Metazoa > Chordata > Chondrichthyes > Lamniformes > Lamnidae > Isurus > Isurus oxyrinchus. The sequence goes on from JANJGN010000205.1 coordinate 99,731, forward strand.
GTTTGGAATCAGGGACTCTTGGTGTTTGGAACCTGGGACATTTAGTGTTTGAGAGCTGAGACACTTGGTGCTTGGAAGCTGGGACACTTCGTGTTCGTTTGGTGAGAAACTTAGTGCTTGAGAGTTGGGACTCTTGGTGTTTAAGACCTGGGACTCTTGGCGTTTGGAAGCTGGGACACTAGGTGTTTGGAGGCTGTGACACTTCGTGTTTGAGAGCTGGGACACTTGGTGTTTGGGAGTCGGGACATTTGGTGTTTGGAAGCTGGGACACTTGGTGTTTGAGAGCTGGGCCACCTGGAATATGAGAGTTGGGACATTTGGTTTTTGAAAGCTGGGAAATCTGGTGTTTGGAAGCTTGGACACTTGGTTATTGATTGCTGGGACAATTGGTGCTTGGGAGCTGGGACATATGGTGTTTGCAAGCTGCGAAATTTGGTCTTTGTAAGCCGGGACATTTGGTGTTTGGAAGCTGGGACACTTGTTGTTTGGAAGCTGGGACAGTTGTTCTTTGAGAGCTGGGACACTTGGTGTTTGTGAGCTGAGAAACGTGGTGTTTGGGAGCCGGGGCATTTGGTGCTTGGAAGCTGGGACATTTGGTGTTTGGAAGGTGGAAAACTTAGTGTTTGAGACCTGGGACACATGGTGTTTATGAGCTGGGATCTTGGTGTTTGGAAGTTGGGCGACATGGGACACTTGGCCTTTGAGAGCTGGAACAGCTGGTGTTTGGAAGCTGGGACACGTGGTGCTTGAGAGCTGGGACACCTGGTCTTTGAGAGCTGGGACACTTGGTGTTTGGGAGCCGGGACATTTGGTGTTTGGAAGCTGGGACTCTTGGTGTTTGAGAGCAGGGACACCTGGTGTTTGAGAGTTGGGACATTTGGTCTCTGCAAGCTGACAGATTTGGTGTTTGGAAGCTGGGACACTTGGTTATAGAGAGCTGGGACAATTGCTGTTTGGGAGTTGGGACATATGCTGTTTGCAAGCTGGGAAATGTGGCGTTTTGAATCTGGGACAATTAGTGTTTGGAAGCTGGGAGACTTGGTGTTTGAGAGCTGGAACAGTTGGTGCTTGAGAGCTGTGACTGTTGATGTTTGAGAGCTGGGACACTTGGTGTTTGGAAGCTGGGACACTTGGTGTTTGAGAGCTAGAACATTTGCTGTTTGAGAGCTGGGACTCTTGGTGTTTGAGTACTGGGACAGTTGGTTTTTGGAAGCAGGGACACTTGGTGTTTGAGAGCTGGGACTCTTCGTGTTTGAGAGCACGGACACTTGCTGTTTGGACGCTGGTACCCTTGGTTTTTGAGAGCTGGGTCACTTGGCGTTTGGAAGTTGGGACACATGGTGTTTGGAAGCTGGGACACTTGGTGTTTGAGAGCTGGAACAGCTGGTGTTTGACAGCTGGGGAACTTGGTGTTTGAGAGCTGGGACACCTGGTGTTTGAGAGCTAGGACTGTTGGTGTTTGAGAGCCTGGATACTTGGTGTTGCAGAGCTGGGACACTTGTTTTTGGAAGCTGGGAGACATGGTGTTGGAGAGCTGAGACACTTGTTTCTATAGAGCTGGGACACGTGGAGTTTGGAAGCTGGGACCCTTGGTGTTTGAGAGCTGGGACACCGGGTGGTCGAGAGCTGGGACACTTGGTGCAAGAGAGCTTGGACACTTGGATTTTGGAAGCTGCGAGACTTGGTGTTTGGGAGCTGGGACTCTTGGTGTTTGAGAGCTGGGACACTTGCTGTTTGGAAGCTGGGAGGCTTGGTGTTGGAGAGCTGGCACTCTTGTTTCTTCAGAGCCGGGACTCCTGGTGCAAGAGAGCTGGAACACTTGGTGTTTGGAAGCTGGGACACTTGGTGTTTGAACGCTGGAACAGTTGGTGTTTGAGAGCTGGGCCACATGGTGTTTGCAAGCTGGGGGATTTGGTGTTTGGAAGCCGGGACATTTAGTGCTTGGAAGCTGGGACACTTGGTGTATGGAGGCTGGGACACTTGCTGTTTGTGAGCTGGGACCCGTGGTGTTTGGGAGCCGGGACATTTGGTGCTTGGAACCTGGGACATTTGTTCTTTGGAAGCTGGGACAGTAGGTGTTTGAGACCTTGGACACTTGGTGTTTCTGAGCTGGGACACTTGGTGTTTGGGTGCCGGGACATTTGGTGTTTGAGAGCTTGGACTCCTGGTGTTTGAGAGATGGGACACTTGGTGTTTGAGAGCTGGGACACTTGTTGTTTGAGAGCTGGGACAGTTGGTGTTTGAGATCTGGGACACTTGGTTTTTGAGAGCTGGGACATTTGGGGTTTGGAAGCTGGGACACTTGGTGTTGGAGATTTGGGACTCTTGGTTCTTGGAAGCTGGGAAACTTGGTGTTGGAGAGCTGGGACTCTTGGTGTTTGAGAGCTGGGACACGTGGACTTTGGAAGCTGGGACTCTTGGTGTTTGAGAGCTGGGACACCGGGTGGTCGAGAGCTGGGACACTTGACGCAAGAGAGCTGGGACACTTGGTGTTTGGAAGCTGGGACATTTGGTGTTTGGGAGCCGGGACTCCTGGTGTTTGAGAGCTGGGAGACTTGGTGTTTGAGTGCTGGCACACTTTGTGTTTGGAATCTGGAACACTTGGTTAGAGAGAGCTGGGACAATTGCTGTTTTGGTGTTGGGACATAAGGTTTTTGCTCGCTGGGAAATTTGGCGTTTGGAAACCTGGACAGTTAGTGTTAGGGAGCTGGGACACTTGGTGTTTGGGAGCTGGGACAGTTGGCGTTTGAGAGCGGGGACACTTGGTGTTTGAGAGCTGGGACACTTGGTGTTTGAGAGCTGGGACATTTGGTGTTTGAGAGCCTGGACACTTGGTGTTGGAGAGCTGGGACACTTGTACTTGGAAGCTGGAACACTTGGTGTTTGAGAGCTGGAACAGTTGGCGTTTGAGATCTGGGACACTTGGTTTTTAACACCTGGGACACTTGTTGTTTCAAAGCTCGGACACTTGGTGTTGGAGTGCTGGGACACTTGGTGTTTGGAAGCTGGGAGACTTGCTGTTGCAGAACTGCGACTCTTTTATCAATTGGGCTGGGACACGTGGAGATTGGAAGCTGGGACTCTTGGTATTTGAGAGCTGGGACACTTGGTGTTTGGAAACTGGGACACTTGGCGTTTGGGAGCCGGGAGTCTTGGTATTTCGGATTTGGAACACGTGGTGTTTGGAAGCTGGGACACTTGGTGTTTGAGAGCTGGGACTCCTGGTGTTTGAGAGCTGGGACACCTGGTCATTGAGAGCTGGGACACTTTGTGTTTGGGAGCTGGGACACATGGTGTTTGAAAGTTGGGACACCTGATGTTTGAGAGCTGGGACAGTTGTTATTTGAGAGTTGGGACATTTGGTCTCTGCAAGCTGACAGATTTGGTGTTTGGAAGCTGGGACACTTGGTTATAGAGAGCTGGGACAATTGCTGTTTGGGAGTTGGGACATATGCTGTTTGCAAGCTGGGAAATGTGGCGTTTTGAATCTGGGACAATTAGTGTTTGGAAGCTGGGAGACTTGGTGTTTGAGAGCTGGAACAGTTGGTGCTTGAGAGCTGTGACTGTTGATGTTTGAGAGCTGGGACACTTGGTGTTTGGAAGCTGGGACACTTGGTGTTTGAGAGGTGGAACAGTTGGTTTTTGAGAGCTGGGAGAGTTGATATTTGAGAGCTGAGTCACTTGGTGTTTGGAAGCTGGGACACTTGGTGTTTGAGATCTGGAACAGTTGGTGTTTGAGAGCTGGGGCAGTTGATTTTTAAGACCTGGGACACTTGGTGTTTGGAATCAGGGACTCTTGGTGTTTGGAACCTGGGACATTTAGTGTTTGAGAGCTGAGACACTTGGTGCTTGGAAGCTGGGACACTTCGTGTTCGTTTGGTGAGAAACTTGGTGCTTGAGAGTTGGGACTCTTGATGTTTGAGACCTGGGACTCTTGGCGTTTGGAAGCTGGGACACTAGGTGTTTGGAGGCTGTGACACTTCGTGTTTGAGAGCTGGGACACTTGGTGTTTGGGAGTCGGGACATTTGGTGTTTGGAAGCTGGGACACTTGGTGTTTGAGAGCTGGGCCACCTGGAATTTGAGAGTTGGGACATTTGGTTTTTGAAAGCTGGGAAATCTGGTGTTTGGAAGCTTGGACACTTGGTTATTGATTGCTGGGACAATTGGTGCTTGGGAGCTGGGACATATGGTGTTTGCAAGCTGCGAAATTTGGTCTTTGTAAGCCGGGACATTTGGTGTTTGGAAGCTGGGACACTTGTTGTTTGGAAGCTGGGACAGTTGTTCTTTGAGAGCTGGGACACTTGGTGTTTGTGAGCTGAGAAACGTGGTGTTTGGGAGCCGGGGCATTTGGTGCTTGGAAGCTGGGACATTTGGTGTTTGGAAGGTGGAAAACTTAGTGTTTGAGACCTGGGACACATGGTGTTTATGAGCTGGGATCTTGGTGTTTGGAAGTTGGGCGACATGGGACACTTGGCCTTTGAGAGCTGGAACAGCTGGTGTTTGGAAGCTGGGACACGTGGTGCTTGAGAGCTGGGACACCTGGTCTTTGAGAGCTGGGACACTTGGTGTTTGGGAGCCGGGACATTTGGTGTTTGGAACTGGGACTCTTGGTGTTTGAGAGCAGGGACACCTGGTGTTTGCGAGTTGGGACATTTGGTCTCTGCAAGCTGACAGATTTGGTGTTTGGAAGCTGGGACACTTGGTTATAGAGAGCTGGGACAATTGCTGTTTGGGAGTTGGGACATATGCTGTTTGCAAGCTGGGAAATGTGGCGTTTTGAATCTGGGACAATTAGTGTTTGGAAGCTGGGAGACTTGGTGTTTGAGAGCTGGAACAGTTGGTGCTTGAGAGCTGTGACTGTTGATGTTTGAGAGCTGGGACACTTGGTGTTTGGAAGCTGGGACACTTGGTGTTTGAGAGGTGGAACAGTTGGTTTTTGAGAGCTGGGAGAGTTGATATTTGAGAGCTGAGTCACTTGGTGTTTGGAAGCTGGGACACTTGGTGTTTGAGATCTGGAACAGTTGGTGTTTGAGAGCTGGGGCAGTTGATTTTTAAGACCTGGGACACTTGGTGTTTGGAATCAGGGACTCTTGGTGTTTGGAACCTGGGACATTTAGTGTTTGAGAGCTGAGACACTTGGTGCTTGGAAGCTGGGACACTTCGTGTTCGTTTGGTGAGAAACTTAGTGCTTGAGAGTTGGGACTCTTGGTGTTTAAGACCTGGGACTCTTGGCGTTTGGAAGCTGGGACACTAGGTGTTTGGAGGCTGTGACACTTCGTGTTTGAGAGCTGGGACACTTGGTGTTTGGGAGTCGGGACATTTGGTGTTTGGAAGCTGGGACACTTGGTGTTTGAGAGCTGGGCCACCTGGAATTTGAGAGTTGGGACATTTGGTTTTTGAAAGCTGGGAAATCTGGTGTTTGGAAGCTTGGACACTTGGTTATTGATTGCTGGGACAATTGGTGCTTGGGAGCTGGGACATATGGTGTTTGCAAGCTGCGAAATTTGGTCTTTGTAAGCCGGGACATTTGGTGTTTGGAAGCTGGGACACTTGTTGTTTGGAAGCTGGGACAGTTGTTCTTTGAGAGCTGGGACACTTGGTGTTTGTGAGCTGAGAAACGTGGTGTTTGGGAGCCGGGGCATTTGGTGCTTGGAAGCTGGGACATTTGGTGTTTGGAAGGTGGAAAACTTAGTGTTTGAGACCTGGGACACATGGTGTTTATGAGCTGGGATCTTGGTGTTTGGAAGTTGGGCGACATGGGACACTTGGCCTTTGAGAGCTGGAACAGCTGGTGTTTGGAAGCTGGGACACGTGGTGCTTGAGAGCTGGGACACCTGGTCTTTGAGAGCTGGGACACTTGGTGTTTGGGAGCCGGGACATTTGGTGTTTGGAAGCTGGGACTCTTGGTGTTTGAGAGCAGGGACACCTGGTGTTTGAGAGTTGGGACATTTGGTCTCTGCAAGCTGACAGATTTGGTGTTTGGAAGCTGGGACACTTGGTTATAGAGAGCTGGGACAATTGCTGTTTGGGAGTTGGGACATATGCTGTTTGCAAGCTGGGAAATGTGGCGTTTTGAATCTGGGACAATTAGTGTTTGGAAGCTGGGAGACTTGGTGTTTGAGAGCTGGAACAGTTGGTGCTTGAGAGCTGTGACTGTTGATGTTTGAGAGCTGGGACACTTGGTGTTTGGAAGCTGGGACACTTGGTGTTTGAGAGCTAGAACATTTGCTGTTTGAGAGCTGGGACTCTTGGTGTTTGAGTACTGGGACAGTTGGTTTTTGGAAGCAGGGACACTTGGTGTTTGAGAGCTGGGACTCTTCGTGTTTGAGAGCACGGACACTTGCTGTTTGGACGCTGGTACCCTTGGTTTTTGAGAGCTGGGTCACTTGGCGTTTGGAAGTTGGGACACATGGTGTTTGGAAGCTGGGACACTTGGTGTTTGAGAGCTGGAACAGCTGGTGTTTGACAGCTGGGGAACTTGGTGTTTGAGAGCTGGGACACCTGGTGTTTGAGAGCTAGGACTGTTGGTGTTTGAGAGCCTGGATACTTGGTGTTGCAGAGCTGGGACACTTGTTTTTGGAAGCTGGGAGACATGGTGTTGGAGAGCTGAGACACTTGTTTCTATAGAGCTGGGACACGTGGAGTTTGGAAGCTGGGACCCTTGGTGTTTGAGAGCTGGGACACCGGGTGGTCGAGAGCTGGGACACTTGGTGCAAGAGAGCTTGGACACTTGGATTTTGGAAGCTGCGAGACTTGGTGTTTGGGAGCTGGGACTCTTGGTGTTTGAGAGCTGGGACACTTGCTGTTTGGAAGCTGGGAGGCTTGGTGTTGGAGAGCTGGCACTCTTGTTTCTTCAGAGCCGGGACTCCTGGTGCAAGAGAGCTGGAACACTTGGTGTTTGGAAGCTGGGACACTTGGTGTTTGAACGCTGGAACAGTTGGTGTTTGAGAGCTGGGCCACATGGTGTTTGCAAGCTGGGGGATTTGGTGTTTGGAAGCCGGGACATTTAGTGCTTGGAAGCTGGGACACTTGGTGTATGGAGGCTGGGACACTTGCTGTTTGTGAGCTGGGACCCGTGGTGTTTGGGAGCCGGGACATTTGGTGCTTGGAAGCTGGGACATTTGTTCTTTGGAAGCTGGGACAGTAGGTGTTTGAGACCTTGGACACTTGGTGTTTCTGAGCTGGGACACTTGGTGTTTGGGTGCCGGGACATTTGGTGTTTGAGAGCTTGGACTCCTGGTGTTTGAGAGATGGGACACTTGGTGTTTGAGAGCTGGGACACTTGTTGTTTGAGAGCTGGGACAGTTGGTGTTTGAGATCTGGGACACTTGGTTTTTGAGAGCTGGGACATTTGGGGTTTGGAAGCTGGGACACTTGGTGTTGGAGATTTGGGACTCTTGGTTCTTGGAAGCTGGGAAACTTGGTGTTGGAGAGCTGGGACTCTTGGTGTTTGAGAGCTGGGACACGTGGACTTTGGAAGCTGGGACTCTTGGTGTTTGAGAGCTGGGACACCGGGTGGTCGAGAGCTGGGACACTTGACGCAAGAGAGCTGGGACACTTGGTGTTTGGAAGCTGGGACATTTGGTGTTTGGGAGCCGGGACTCCTGGTGTTTGAGAGCTGGGAGACTTGGTGTTTGAGTGCTGGCACACTTTGTGTTTGGAATCTGGAACACTTGGTTAGAGAGAGCTGGGACAATTGCTGTTTTGGTGTTGGGACATAAGGTTTTTGCTTGCTGGGAAATTTGGCGTTTGGAAACCTGGACAGTTAGTGTTAGGGAGCTGGGACACTTGGTGTTTGGGAGCTGGGACAGTTGGCGTTTGAGAGCGGGGACACTTGGTGTTTGAGAGCTGGGACACTTGGTGTTTGAGAGCTGGGACATTTGGTGTTTGAGAGCCTGGACACTTGGTGTTGGAGAGCTGGGACACTTGTACTTGGAAGCTGGAACACTTGGTGTTTGAGAGCTGGAACAGTTGGCGTTTGAGATCTGGGACACTTGGTTTTTAACACCTGGGACACTTGTTGTTTCAAAGCTCGGACACTTGGTGTTGGAGTGCTGGGACACTTGGTGTTTGGAAGCTGGGAGACTTGCTGTTGCAGAACTGCGACTCTTTTATCAATTGGGCTGGGACACGTGGAGATTGGAAGCTGGGACTCTTGGTATTTGAGAGCTGGGACACTTGGTGTTTGGAAACTGGGACACTTGGCGTTTGGGAGCCGGGAGTCTTGGTATTTCGGATTTGGAACACGTGGTGTTTGGAAGCTGGGACACTTGGTGTTTGAGAGCTGGGACTCCTGGTGTTTGAGAGCTGGGACACCTGGTCATTGAGAGCTGGGACACTTTGTGTTTGGGAGCTGGGACACATGGTGTTTGAAAGTTGGGACACCTGATGTTTGAGAGCTGGGACAGTTGTTATTTGAGAGTTGGGACATTTGGTCTCTGCAAGCTGACAGATTTGGTGTTTGGAAGCTGGGACACTTGGTTATAGAGAGCTGGGACAATTGCTGTTTGGGAGTTGGGACATATGCTGTTTGCAAGCTGGGAAATGTGGCGTTTTGAATCTGGGACAATTAGTGTTTGGAAGCTGGGAGACTTGGTGTTTGAGAGCTGGAACAGTTGGTGCTTGAGAGCTGTGACTGTTGATGTTTGAGAGCTGGGACACTTGGTGTTTGGAAGCTGGGACACTTGGTGTTTGAGAGGTGGAACAGTTGGTTTTTGAGAGCTGGGAGAGTTGATATTTGAGAGCTGAGTCACTTGGTGTTTGGAAGCTGGGACACTTGGTGTTTGAGATCTGGAACAGTTGGTGTTTGAGAGCTGGGGCAGTTGATTTTTAAGACCTGGGACACTTGGTGTTTGGAATCAGGGACTCTTGGTGTTTGGAACCTGGGACATTTAGTGTTTGAGAGCTGAGACACTTGGTGCTTGGAAGCTGGGACACTTCGTGTTCGTTTGGTGAGAAACTTGGTGCTTGAGAGTTGGGACTCTTGATGTTTGAGACCTGGGACTCTTGGCGTTTGGAAGCTGGGACACTAGGTGTTTGGAGGCTGTGACACTTCGTGTTTGAGAGCTGGGACACTTGGTGTTTGGGAGTCGGGACATTTGGTGTTTGGAAGCTGGGACACTTGGTGTTTGAGAGCTGGGCCACCTGGAATTTGAGAGTTGGGACATTTGGTTTTTGAAAGCTGGGAAATCTGGTGTTTGGAAGCTTGGACACTTGGTTATTGATTGCTGGGACAATTGGTGCTTGGGAGCTGGGACATATGGTGTTTGCAAGCTGCGAAATTTGGTCTTTGTAAGCCGGGACATTTGGTGTTTGGAAGCTGGGACACTTGTTGTTTGGAAGCTGGGACAGTTGTTCTTTGAGAGCTGGGACACTTGGTGTTTGTGAGCTGAGAAACGTGGTGTTTGGGAGCCGGGGCATTTGGTGCTTGGAAGCTGGGACATTTGGTGTTTGGAAGGTGGAAAACTTAGTGTTTGAGACCTGGGACACATGGTGTTTATGAGCTGGGATCTTGGTGTTTGGAAGTTGGGCGACATGGGACACTTGGCCTTTGAGAGCTGGAACAGCTGGTGTTTGGAAGCTGGGACACGTGGTGCTTGAGAGCTGGGACACCTGGTCTTTGAGAGCTGGGACACTTGGTGTTTGGGAGCCGGGACATTTGGTGTTTGGAACTGGGACTCTTGGTGTTTGAGAGCAGGGACACCTGGTGTTTGCGAGTTGGGACATTTGGTCTCTGCAAGCTGACAGATTTGGTGTTTGGAAGCTGGGACACTTGGTTATAGAGAGCTGGGACAATTGCTGTTTGGGAGTTGGGACATATGCTGTTTGCAAGCTGGGAAATGTGGCGTTTTGAATCTGGGACAATTAGTGTTTGGAAGCTGGGAGACTTGGTGTTTGAGAGCTGGAACAGTTGGTGCTTGAGAGCTGTGACTGTTGATGTTTGAGAGCTGGGACACTTGGTGTTTGGAAGCTGGGACACTTGGTGTTTGAGAGGTGGAACAGTTGGTTTTTGAGAGCTGGGAGAGTTGATATTTGAGAGCTGAGTCACTTGGTGTTTGGAAGCTGGGACACTTGGTGTTTGAGATCTGGAACAGTTGGTGTTTGAGAGCTGGGGCAGTTGATTTTTAAGACCTGGGACACTTGGTGTTTGGAATCAGGGACTCTTGGTGTTTGGAACCTGGGACATTTAGTGTTTGAGAGCTGAGACACTTGGTGCTTGGAAGCTGGGACACTTCGTGTTCGTTTGGTGAGAAACTTAGTGCTTGAGAGTTGGGACTCTTGGTGTTTAAGACCTGGGACTCTTGGCGTTTGGAAGCTGGGACACTAGGTGTTTGGAGGCTGTGACACTTCGTGTTTGAGAGCTGGGACACTTGGTGTTTGGGAGTCGGGACATTTGGTGTTTGGAAGCTGGGACACTTGGTGTTTGAGAGCTGGGCCACCTGGAATTTGAGAGTTGGGACATTTGGTTTTTGAAAGCTGGGAAATCTGGTGTTTGGAAGCTTGGACACTTGGTTATTGATTGCTGGGACAATTGGTGCTTGGGAGCTGGGACATATGGTGTTTGCAAGCTGCGAAATTTGGTCTTTGTAAGCCGGGACATTTGGTGTTTGGAAGCTGGGACACTTGTTGTTTGGAAGCTGGGACAGTTGTTCTTTGAGAGCTGGGACACTTGGTGTTTGTGAGCTGAGAAACGTGGTGTTTGGGAGCCGGGGCATTTGGTGCTTGGAAGCTGGGACATTTGGTGTTTGGAAGGTGGAAAACTTAGTGTTTGAGACCTGGGACACATGGTGTTTATGAGCTGGGATCTTGGTGTTTGGAAGTTGGGCGACATGGGACACTTGGCCTTTGAGAGCTGGAACAGCTGGTGTTTGGAAGCTGGGACACGTGGTGCTTGAGAGCTGGGACACCTGGTCTTTGAGAGCTGGGACACTTGGTGTTTGGGAGCCGGGACATTTGGTGTTTGGAAGCTGGGACTCTTGGTGTTTGAGAGCAGGGACACCTGGTGTTTGAGAGTTGGGACATTTGGTCTCTGCAAGCTGACAGATTTGGTGTTTGGAAGCTGGGACACTTGGTTATAGAGAGCTGGGACAATTGCTGTTTGGGAGTTGGGACATATGCTGTTTGCAAGCTGGGAAATGTGGCGTTTTGAATCTGGGACAATTAGTGTTTGGAAGCTGGGAGACTTGGTGTTTGAGAGCTGGAACAGTTGGTGCTTGAGAGCTGTGACTGTTGATGTTTGAGAGCTGGGACACTTGGTGTTTGGAAGCTGGGACACTTGGTGTTTGAGAGCTAGAACATTTGCTGTTTGAGAGCTGGGACTCTTGGTGTTTGAGTACTGGGACAGTTGGTTTTTGGAAGCAGGGACACTTGGTGTTTGAGAGCTGGGACTCTTCGTGTTTGAGAGCACGGACACTTGCTGTTTGGACGCTGGTACCCTTGGTTTTTGAGAGCTGGGTCACTTGGCGTTTGGAAGTTGGGACACATGGTGTTTGGAAGCTGGGACACTTGGTGTTTGAGAGCTGGAACAGCTGGTGTTTGACAGCTGGGGAACTTGGTGTTTGAGAGCTGGGACACCTGGTGTTTGAGAGCTAGGACTGTTGGTGTTTGAGAGCCTGGATACTTGGTGTTGCAGAGCTGGGACACTTGTTTTTGGAAGCTGGGAGACATGGTGTTGGAGAGCTGAGACACTTGTTTCTATAGAGCTGGGACACGTGGAGTTTGGAAGCTGGGACCCTTGGTGTTTGAGAGCTGGGACACCGGGTGGTCGAGAGCTGGGACACTTGGTGCAAGAGAGCTTGGACACTTGGATTTTGGAAGCTGCGAGACTTGGTGTTTGGGAGCTGGGACTCTTGGTGTTTGAGAGCTGGGACACTTGCTGTTTGGAAGCTGGGAGGCTTGGTGTTGGAGAGCTGGCACTCTTGTTTCTTCAGAGCCGGGACTCCTGGTGCAAGAGAGCTGGAACACTTGGTGTTTGGAAGCTGGGACACTTGGTGTTTGAACGCTGGAACAGTTGGTGTTTGAGAGCTGGGCCACATGGTGTTTGCAAGCTGGGGGATTTGGTGTTTGGAAGCCGGGACATTTAGTGCTTGGAAGCTGGGACACTTGGTGTATGGAGGCTGGGACACTTGCTGTTTGTGAGCTGGGACCCGTGGTGTTTGGGAGCCGGGACATTTGGTGCTTGGAAGCTGGGACATTTGTTCTTTGGAAGCTGGGACAGTAGGTGTTTGAGACCTTGGACACTTGGTGTTTCTGAGCTGGGACACTTGGTGTTTGGGTGCCGGGACATTTGGTGTTTGAGAGCTTGGACTCCTGGTGTTTGAGAGATGGGACACTTGGTGTTTGAGAGCTGGGACACTTGTTGTTTGAGAGCTGGGACAGTTGGTGTTTGAGATCTGGGACACTTGGTTTTTGAGAGCTGGGACATTTGGGGTTTGGAAGCTGGGACACTTGGTGTTGGAGATTTGGGACTCTTGGTTCTTGGAAGCTGGGAAACTTGGTGTTGGAGAGCTGGGACTCTTGGTGTTTGAGAGCTGGGACACGTGGACTTTGGAAGCTGGGACTCTTGGTGTTTGAGAGCTGGGACACCGGGTGGTCGAGAGCTGGGACACTTGACGCAAGAGAGCTGGGACACTTGGTGTTTGGGAGCCGGGACTCCTGGTGTTTGAGAGCTGGGAGACTTGGTGTTTGAGTGCTGGCACACTTTGTGTTTGGAATCTGGAACACTTGGTTAGAGAGAGCTGGGACAATTGCTGTTTTGGTGTTGGGACATAAGGTTTTTGCTCGCTGGGAAATTTGGCGTTTGGAAACCTGGACAGTTAGTGTTAGGGAGCTGGGACACTTGGTGTTTGGGAGCTGGGACAGTTGGCGTTTGAGAGCGGGGACACTTGGTGTTTGAGAGCTGGGACACTTGGTGTTTGAGAGCTGGGACATTTGGTGTTTGAGAGCCTGGACACTTGGTGTTGGAGAGCTGGGACACTTGTACTTGGAAGCTGGAACACTTGGTGTTTGAGAGCTGGAACAGTTGGCGTTTGAGATCTGGGACACTTGGTTTTTAACACCTGGGACACTTGTTGTTTCAAAGCTCGGACACTTGGTGTTGGAGTGCTGGGACACTTGGTGTTTGGAAGCTGGGAGACTTGCTGTTGCAGAACTGCGACTCTTTTATCAATTGGGCTGGGACACGTGGAGATTGGAAGCTGGGACTCTTGGTATTTGAGAGCTGGGACACTTGGTGTTTGGAAACTGGGACACTTGGCGTTTGGGAGCCGGGAGTCTTGGTATTTCGGATTTGGAACACGTGGTGTTTGGAAGCTGGGACACTTGGTGTTTGAGAGCTGGGACTCCTGGTGTTTGAGAGCTGGGACACCTGGTCATTGAGAGCTGGGACACTTTGTGTTTGGGAGCTGGGACACATGGTGTTTGAAAGTTGGGACACCTGATGTTTGAGAGCTGGGACAGTTGTTATTTGAGAGTTGGGACATTTGGTCTCTGCAAGCTGACAGATTTGGTGTTTGGAAGCTGGGACACTTGGTTATAGAGAGCTGGGACAATTGCTGTTTGGGAGTTGGGACATATGCTGTTTGCAAGCTGGGAAATGTGGCGTTTTGAATCTGGGACAATTAGTGTTTGGAAGCTGGGAGACTTGGTGTTTGAGAGCTGGAACAGTTGGTGCTTGAGAGCTGTGACTGTTGATGTTTGAGAGCTGGGACACTTGGTGTTTGGAAGCTGGGACACTTGGTGTTTGAGAGGTGGAACAGTTGGTTTTTGAGAGCTGGGAGAGTTGATATTTGAGAGCTGAGTCACTTGGTGTTTGGAAGCTGGGACACTTGGTGTTTGAGATCTGGAACAGTTGGTGTTTGAGAGCTGGGGCAGTTGATTTTTAAGACCTGGGACACTTGGTGTTTGGAATCAGGGACTCTTGGTGTTTGGAACCTGGGACATTTAGTGTTTGAGAGCTGAGACACTTGGTGCTTGGAAGCTGGGACACTTCGTGTTCGTTTGGTGAGAAACTTGGTGCTTGAGAGTTGGGACTCTTGATGTTTGAGACCTGGGACTCTTGGCGTTTGGAAGCTGGGACACTAGGTGTTTGGAGGCTGTGACACTTCGTGTTTGAGAGCTGGGACACTTGGTGTTTGGGAGTCGGGACATTTGGTGTTTGGAAGCTGGGACACTTGGTGTTTGAGAGCTGGGCCACCTGGAATTTGAGAGTTGGGACATTTGGTTTTTGAAAGCTGGGAAATCTGGTGTTTGGAAGCTTGGACACTTGGTTATTGATTGCTGGGACAATTGGTGCTTGGGAGCTGGGACATATGGTGTTTGCAAGCTGCGAAATTTGGTCTTTGTAAGCCGGGACATTTGGTGTTTGGAAGCTGGGACACTTGTTGTTTGGAAGCTGGGACAGTTGTTCTTTGAGAGCTGGGACACTTGGTGTTTGTGAGCTGAGAAACGTGGTGTTTGGGAGCCGGGGCATTTGGTGCTTGGAAGCTGGGACATTTGGTGTTTGGAAGGTGGAAAACTTAGTGTTTGAGACCTGGGACACATGGTGTTTATGAGCTGGGATCTTGGTGTTTGGAAGTTGGGCGACATGGGACACTTGGCCTTTGAGAGCTGGAACAGCTGGTGTTTGGAAGCTGGGACACGTGGTGCTTGAGAGCTGGGACACCTGGTCTTTGAGAGCTGGGACACTTGGTGTTTGGGAGCCGGGACATTTGGTGTTTGGAACTGGGACTCTTGGTGTTTGAGAGCAGGGACACCTGGTGTTTGAGAGTTGGGACATTTGGTCTCTGCAAGCTGACAGATTTGGTGTTTGGAAGCTGGGACACTTGGTTATAGAGAGCTGGGACAATTGCTGTTTGGGAGTTGGGACATATGCTGTTTGCAAGCTGGGAAATGTGGCGTTTTGAATCTGGGACAATTAGTGTTTGGAAGCTGGGAGACTTGGTGTTTGAGAGCTGGAACAGTTGGTGCTTGAGAGCTGTGACTGTTGATGTTTGAGAGCTGGGACACTTGGTGTTTGGAAGCTGGGACACTTGGTGTTTGAGAGGTGGAACAGTTGGTTTTTGAGAGCTGGGAGAGTTGATATTTGAGAGCTGAGTCACTTGGTGTTTGGAAGCTGGGACACTTGGTGTTTGAGATCTGGAACAGTTGGTGTTTGAGAGCTGGGGCAGTTGATTTTTAAGACCTGGGACACTTGGTGTTTGGAATCAGGGACTCTTGGTGTTTGGAACCTGGGACATTTAGTGTTTGAGAGCTGAGACACTTGGTGCTTGGAAGCTGGGACACTTCGTGTTCGTTTGGTGAGAAACTTAGTGCTTGAGAGTTGGGACTCTTGGTGTTTAAGACCTGGGACTCTTGGCGTTTGGAAGCTGGGACACTAGGTGTTTGGAGGCTGTGACACTTCGTGTTTGAGAGCTGGGACACTTGGTGTTTGGGAGTCGGGACATTTGGTGTTTGGAAGCTGGGACACTTGGTGTTTGAGAGCTGGGCCACCTGGAATTTGAGAGTTGGGACATTTGGTTTTTGAAAGCTGGGAAATCTGGTGTTTGGAAGCTTGGACACTTGGTTATTGATTGCTGGGACAATTGGTGCTTGGGAGCTGGGACATATGGTGTTTGCAAGCTGCGAAATTTGGTCTTTGTAAGCCGGGACATTTGGTGTTTGGAAGCTGGGACACTTGTTGTTTGGAAGCTGGGACAGTTGTTCTTTGAGAGCTGGGACACTTGGTGTTTGTGAGCTGAGAAACGTGGTGTTTGGGAGCCGGGGCATTTGGTGCTTGGAAGCTGGGACATTTGGTGTTTGGAAGGTGGAAAACTTAGTGTTTGAGACCTGGGACACATGGTGTTTATGAGCTGGGATCTTGGTGTTTGGAAGTTGGGCGACATGGGACACTTGGCCTTTGAGAGCTGGAACAGCTGGTGTTTGGAAGCTGGGACACGTGGTGCTTGAGAGCTGGGACACCTGGTCTTTGAGAGCTGGGACACTTGGTGTTTGGGAGCCGGGACATTTGGTGTTTGGAAGCTGGGACTCTTGGTGTTTGAGAGCAGGGACACCTGGTGTTTGAGAGTTGGGACATTTGGTCTCTGCAAGCTGACAGATTTGGTGTTTGGAAGCTGGGACACTTGGTTATAGAGAGCTGGGACAATTGCTGTTTGGGAGTTGGGACATATGCTGTTTGCAAGCTGGGAAATGTGGCGTTTTGAATCTGGGACAATTAGTGTTTGGAAGCTGGGAGACTTGGTGTTTGAGAGCTGGAACAGTTGGTGCTTGAGAGCTGTGACTGTTGATGTTTGAGAGCTGGGACACTTGGTGTTTGGAAGCTGGGACACTTGGTGTTTGAGAGCTAGAACATTTGCTGTTTGAGAGCTGGGACTCTTGGTGTTTGAGTACTGGGACAGTTGGTTTTTGGAAGCAGGGACACTTGGTGTTTGAGAGCTGGGACTCTTCGTGTTTGAGAGCACGGACACTTGCTGTTTGGACGCTGGTACCCTTGGTTTTTGAGAGCTGGGTCACTTGGCGTTTGGAAGTTGGGACACATGGTGTTTGGAAGCTGGGACACTTGGTGTTTGAGAGCTGGAACAGCTGGTGTTTGACAGCTGGGGAACTTGGTGTTTGAGAGCTGGGACACCTGGTGTTTGAGAGCTAGGACTGTTGGTGTTTGAGAGCCTGGATACTTGGTGTTGCAGAGCTGGGACACTTGTTTTTGGAAGCTGGGAGACATGGTGTTGGAGAGCTGAGACACTTGTTTCTATAGAGCTGGGACACGTGGAGTTTGGAAGCTGGGACCCTTGGTGTTTGAGAGCTGGGACACCGGGTGGTCGAGAGCTGGGACACTTGGTGCAAGAGAGCTTGGACACTTGGATTTTGGAAGCTGCGAGACTTGGTGTTTGGGAGCTGGGACTCTTGGTGTTTGAGAGCTGGGACACTTGCTGTTTGGAAGCTGGGAGGCTTGGTGTTGGAGAGCTGGCACTCTTGTTTCTTCAGAGCCGGGACTCCTGGTGCAAGAGAGCTGGAACACTTGGTGTTTGGAAGCTGGGACACTTGGTGTTTGAACGCTGGAACAGTTGGTGTTTGAGAGCTGGGCCACATGGTGTTTGCAAGCTGGGGGATTTGGTGTTTGGAAGCCGGGACATTTAGTGCTTGGAAGCTGGGACACTTGGTGTATGGAGGCTGGGACACTTGCTGTTTGTGAGCTGGGACCCGTGGTGTTTGGGAGCCGGGACATTTGGTGCTTGGAAGCTGGGACATTTGTTCTTTGGAAGCTGGGACAGTAGGTGTTTGAGACCTTGGACACTTGGTGTTTCTGAGCTGGGACACTTGGTGTTTGGGTGCCGGGACATTTGGTGTTTGAGAGCTTGGACTCCTGGTGTTTGAGAGATGGGACACTTGGTGTTTGAGAGCTGGGACACTTGTTGTTTGAGAGCTGGGACAGTTGGTGTTTGAGATCTGGGACACTTGGTTTTTGAGAGCTGGGACATTTGGGGTTTGGAAGCTGGGACACTTGGTGTTGGAGATTTGGGACTCTTGGTTCTTGGAAGCTGGGAAACTTGGTGTTGGAGAGCTGGGACTCTTGGTGTTTGAGAGCTGGGACACGTGGACTTTGGAAGCTGGGACTCTTGGTGTTTGAGAGCTGGGACACCGGGTGGTCGAGAGCTGGGACACTTGACGCAAGAGAGCTGGGACACTTGGTGTTTGGAAGCTGGGACATTTGGTGTTTGGGAGCCGGGACTTGGTGTTTGGAAGTTCGGACACTTGGTGTTTGGAAGCTGCAACACTTGGTGTTTTAGAGCTGGAACATTTGGTGTTTGTGATCTTGGACACTTGGTTTTTGAGAGCTGGGACACGTGGTTTTTGGAAGCTGGGACTCTTGCTGTTTGAGAGCTGGGACACCGGCTGTTCGAGAGCTGGGACGCTTGGTGCAAGAGAGCTGGGACTCATAGTGTTTTGGAGCTGGAACACGTGGTGTTGGGAAGCTGGGAGAGTTTGCGTTTGAGAGCTTGGACTCTTGGTGTTGGAGAGCCGGTTCACGTGCTGTTTGGAAGCTGGGACACTTGGTGTTTGAGAGCTGGAACAGCTGGTGTTTGAGAGCTGGGACACTTGGTGTTTGAGATCTGGGACACTTGGTGTTTGAGAGCTAGGACATTTGGTGTGTGAGAGCCTGGACACTTGGTGTTGGAGAGCTGTGACACTTGTATTTGGAAGCTGGAACACTTGGTGTTTGAGAGCTGGAACATTTGGTGTTTGAGAGCCTGGACACTTGGTGCTTGAGAGCTGGAACAGTTGGTGTTTGAGATCTCGGTCACTTGGTTTTTGAGAACTGATACACTTGGAGATTGGAAGCTGGGAATCTTCGTGTTGGAGAAATGGGACCCTTGGCGTTTGGAATCTGGGACACTTGGTGTTGGAGAACTGGGACTCTTGCTTCTTGAGAGCTGGGACACGTGGTGTTTGGAAGCTGGGACTCTAGCTGTTTGAGAGCTGGGTCACCGGCTGGTCGAGAGCAGGGTCACTTGGTGCAAGAGAGCTGGGACTCTTGCTGTTTGGACGCTTCTCATCCTGGTGTTTGAGAGCTGGGTCTCATGGTGTTTTTGAGCTGGAAGACGTTTGTGTTGGGAAGCTGGGAGACTTTGCGTTTGAGAGCTGGGACTCTTGGTGTTTGAGGGCTGGAACAAGTGGTGTTTGGAAGCTGGGACACTTGGTGTTTGAGAGCTGGGACCCTTGGTGTTTGAGAGCTAGGACATTTGGTGTTTGAGAGCCTGGACACTTGGTGTTGGAGAGCTGGGACACCTGTATTTGGAAGCTGGAACACTTGGTGTTTGAGAGCTGGAACAGTTGGTGTTTGAGATCTGGGACACTTGGTTTTTAACACCTGGGACACTTTTTGTTTGGGAGCTGGGACACTTGGTGTTGGAATGCTGGGACACTTGGTGTTTGGAAGTTGGGAGACTTGCTGTTGGAGAACTGCGACTCTTTTTTCTGTAGAGCTGGGACACGTGGAGTTTGGAAGCTGGGGCTCTTGGTGTTTGAGAGCTGGGACACTTTGTGTTTGGAAGCTGGGAGACTTGGTGTTTGAGAGCCGGGACTCTTGGTGTTTGGGAGCTGGGACTCTTGTTGTTTGGACGCTGGGACACTTGGTGTTTGAGAGCTGGGACTCTTGGTGTTTCTGAGCTGGGACACCTGGTCATTGAGAGCTGGGACACCTGGTGTTTGAGAGCTGGGACAGTTGGTGTTTGTGATCTTGGACACTTGGTTTTTGAGAGCTGGAACACTTGGTGTTTGGAAGCTGGGACACTTGGTGTTGGAGATTTGGGACTCTTGGTGCTGGAAGCTGGGAGACGTGGCGTTGGAGAGCTGGGATTCTTGTTTCTAGAAAGCTGGGAGACGTGGACTTTGGAAGCTGGGACTCTTGGTGTTTGAGAGCTGGAACAGTTGTTGTTTGGAAGCTGGGACACTTGGTGTTGGAGTGCAGGGACAATTGGTATTTGAAATCTGGGATACGTGATGTTGGATAGCTGTGACTCTTTTTTCAATAGAGCTGGGACAGGTGGAGTTTGAAAGCTGGGTCTCTTGGTTTTTGAGAGCTGGAACAGCTGGTGTTTGAGAGCTGGGACATTTGGTGTTTGAGAGCTAGGACAGTTGGTGTTTGAGAGCCTGGACACTTGGTTTTTGAGAGCTGGGACACTTGGTGTTTGGAAGCTGGGACACTTCGTGTTGGAGTGCAGGGACACTTGGTTTTTGAAACCTGGGAGACTTGCTGTTGGAGAGCTGCGACTCTTTTATCTATAGAGCTGGGACACGTGGAGTTTGAAAGCTGGGTCTCTTGGTTTTTGAGAGCTGGCACACCTGGTCATTGAGAGTTGGGACACTTGATGCAAGAGAGCTGGGACACTTGGTGTTTGGAAGCTGGGACACTTGGTGTTTGGGAGCTGGGACTCCTGGTGTTTGAGAGCTGGGAGACTTGGTGTTTGAGAGCTGGTACACTTGGTGTTTGGATTTTGGGACACTTGGTGTTTGAGAGCTGGGACTCTTAGTGTTTGAGAGCTGGGACACCTGGTCTTTGGGAGCTGGGAAACTTGGTGTTTGGGAGCCGGGACATTTGGTGTTTGGAAGCTGGGACACTTGGTGTTTGAGAGCAGGGACACCTGGTGTTTGAGAGTTGGGTCATTTGGTCTTTGCAAGCTGGAAGATTTGGTGTTTGGAAGACGGGACACCTGGTTATAGAGAGCTGGGACAATTGATTTTGGCAATTGGGACATATGGTTTTTGCAAGCTGGGAAATTTGGCGTTTGGAATCTGGGACATTTAGTGTTTGGAAGCTGGGACACTTGGAGTTTGAGAGCTGGAACAGTTGATGCTTGAGAGCTGGGACATTTGCTGTTTGAGAGCTGGGACACTTGGTGTTTGAGAGCTGGAACAGTTGTTGTTTGAGAGCTGGGACAGTTAATGTTTGAGACCTGGGACACTTCGTGTTTGGAAGCAGGGACTCTTGGTGTTTGGGACCTGGGACATTTAGTGTTTGCGAGGTGAGACACTTGGTGCTTGGAAGCTGGGACACTTCGTGTTTGTTTGTTGAGAACCTTCGTGCTTGAGAGTTGGGGCTGTTGGTGTTTAACAGCTGGGACTCTTGACGTTTGGACGCTGGGCGACTTGGTGTTTGGAGGCTGGACACCTGGTCTTTGAGAGCTGGGACACATGGTGTTTGGGAGCCGGGACATTTGGTGTTTGGAAGCTGGGACACTTGGTGTTTGAGAGCTGGGACTCTTATTGTTTGGGAGCTGGCACACTTGGTGTTTGTTACCTGGAACAGTTGGTGTTTTAAGAGCTGGGACACTTGGTGTTTGAGAGCTGGGACACTTGGTGTTTGAGAGCTGGGACACTTGCTGTTTGAGAGCCAGGACACGTGGTGTTTGGAAGCTGGGACACTTCGTGTTTGGAAGCAGGTACACTTGGTCTTTGAGAGCTGGAACACTTGGTGTTTGAGAGCTAGGAGAGTTGATGTTTGAGAGCTGGGACACTTGGTTTTTGGAAACTGGGACACCTGTCGTTTGGAAGATGGGACGCTTATTGTTTGGATGCTCGGACACTTGGTTTTTAGAAGCAGGGACTCTTGGTGTTTGGAACTTGGGACATTTGTTGTTTGAGAGCTGAGACACTTGGTGTTTGGATGCTGGGACACTTAGTGTTTAAAAGGTGGCACACTTGGTTTTTGAGTGCTGGGACTCTTAGTGTTTGAGAGCTGGGACTCTTGGTGTTTGGGAGCTGGGACACGTGGTGTTTGAAAGTTGGGACACTTCGTGTTTGAGATCTGGGAACTTGGTTTTGAGAGATGGAACACTAGGTGGTTGGAAGCTGGGACAGTTCGTGTTGGAGAGCTGGGACACTTGGTCCTTGGAAGCTGGGAGACTTGGTGTTGGAGAGCTGGGACTCTTGTTTCTTGAGAGATGCGACAATGGAGTTTGGATGCTGGGACTCTTGGTGTTTCAGACCTCGGACACTTGGTGTTTGGGAGCCGGGACATTTGGTTTTTGAGAGTTGGGACACTTGGTGTTTGGGAGCAGGGACACCTGTTGTTTGGGAGTTGGGACATTTGGTCTTTGCAAGCTTGGAGATTTGCTGTTTGGAAGCTGGGAGACTTGGTTATACAGAGCTGGTACAATTGCTGTTTGGGAGTTGGGACATATGGTTTTTGAAAGCTAGGAAATTTGGCGTTTGGAATCTGGGACATTTAGTGTTTGGAAGCTGGGACACTTGGTGTTGGAGTGCAGGGACACTTGGTTTTTGAAACCTGGGAGACTTGCTGTTGGAGAGCTGCGACTCTTTTTTCTATAGAGCTGGGACACGTGGAGTTTGAAAGCTGGGTCTCTTGGTTTTTGAGAGCTGGCACACCTGGTCATTGAGAGCTGGGACACTTGGTGTTTGGGAGCTGGGACACTTGGTGTTTGAGAGCTGGGACACCTGGTGTTTGACAGCTGGGACAGTTGGTGTTTGACAGCCTGGGCACTTGGTGTTTGGAAGCTGGGACACTTGGTGTTTTAGAGCTGGAATATTTGGTGTTTGAGATCTAGGACACTTGGTTTTTGAGAGCTGGGACACTTGGTGTTTGGAAGCTGGGACACTTGGTGTTTGGAAGCTGGGAGACTTGGTGTTGGAGAGCTGGGACTCTTGTTTCTTGAGAGCTGTGACACGTGGACTTTGGAAGCTGGGACTCTTGGTGTTTGAGAGCTGGGACACCGGGTGGTCGAGAGCTGGGACACTTGATGCAAGAGAGCTGGGACACTTGGTGTTTGGAAGCTGGGACACTTGGTGTTTGGGAGCTGGGAATCCTGGTGTTTGAGAGCTGGGAGACTTGGTGTTTGAGAGCTGGTACACTTGGTGTTTGGATTTTGGGACACTTGGTGTTTGAGAGCTGGGATTTTTCGTTTTGAGAGCTGGGACACCTGGTCTTTGAAAGCTGGGAAACTTGGTGTTTGGGAGCCGGGACATTTGGTGTTTGAGAGTTGGGTCATTTGGTCTTTGCAAGCTGGAAGATTTGGTGTTTGGAAGCTGGGACACCTGGCTATAGAGAGCTGGGACAATTGCTGTTTGGCAATTGGGACATATGGCTTTTGCAAGCGGGGAAATTTGGCGTTTGGAATCTGGGACATTTAGTTTTTGGAAGCTGGGACACTTGGAGTTTGAGAGCTGGAAGAGTTGGTGCTTGAGAGCTGGGACATTTGCTGTTTGAGAGCTGGGACACTTGGTGTTTGAGAGCTGGAACAGTGGGTGCTTGAGAGTTGTGACAGTTGATGTTTGAGAGCTGGAAAAGTTGGTGTTTGGAAGCTGCGACTCTTGGTGTTTGAGAGCTGGGACAGTTAATGTTTGAGACCTGGGACACTTCGTGTTTGGAAGCAGGGACTCTTGGTGTTTGGGACCTGGGACATTTAGTGTTTGAGAGGTGAGACACTTGGTGCTTGGAAGCTGGGACACTTCGTGTTTGTTTTTGAGAACCTTCGTGCTTGAGAGTTGGGACTCTTGGCGTTTGGACGCTGGGCGACGTGGTGTTTGGAGACTGGAGAGCTGGTCTTTGAGAGCTGGGACACATGGTATTTGGGAGCTGGGACATTTGGTGTTTGGAAGCTGGGACACTTGGTGTTTGAGAGCTGGGACTCTTGCTGTTTGGGAGCTGGCACACATGGTGTTTGAGACCTGGAACAGTTGGTGTTTGAGAGCTGGGACACTTGGTGTTTGAGAGCTGGGACACTTGCTGTTTGAGAGCCGGGACATTTGGTGTTTGGAAGCTGCGGCACTTGGTGTTTTAGGAGCTGGAACAGTTGGTGTTTGAGAGCTGGGACAGTTGATGTTTGAGACCTGGGACACTTCGTGTTTGGAAGCAGGAACTCTTGGTGTTTAGGACCTGGGACATTTAGTGTTTGAGAGCGGAGACACTTGGTGCTTGGAAGCTGGGACACTTCGTGTTTGTTTGTTGAGAAACTTCGTGCTTGAGTTTTAGGACTCTTGGTTTTTAAGAGCTGGGACTCTTGGCGTTTGGACGCTGGGGCACCTGATCTTTTAGAGCTGGGACACTTGGTGTTTGGGAGCCGGGACATTTGGTGTTTGGAAGCTGGGACACTTGGTGTTTGAGGGTTGGAACACTTGTTGCTTGAGAGCTGGGACACTTGGTCTTTGAGAGCTGGGACACTTGGTGTTTGTGAGCTGAGAAACGTGCAGTTTGCGAGCCAGGACATTTGCTGTTTGGAAGCTGGGACACTTGGTTATACAGAGCTGGGACAATTGCTGTTTGGGAGTTGGGACATATGGTTTTTGCAAGCTAGGAAATTTGGCGTTTGGAATCTGGGGCATTTAGTGTTTGGAAGCTGGGACACTTGGTGTTTGAGAGCTGGAACACTTGTTGCTTGAGAGCTGGGACACTTGGTGTTTGAGAGCTGGGGCACTTGGTGTTTGAGAGCTGGAACTGTTGATCTTTGAAAGCTCGGACAGTTGATGTTTGATAGCTGGGACACTTGGTGTTTGGAAGCTGGGACACTTGGTGCTTTAAGAGCTGGAACAGTTGGTGTTTGAGAGCTGGGACAGTTGATGTTTGAGACCTGGGACACTTCGTGTTTGGAAGCAGGAACTCTTGGTGTTTGGGACCTGGGACATTTAGTGTTTGAGAGCTGAGACACTTGGTGCTTGGAAGCTGGGACACTTCGTGTTTGTTTGTTGAGAAACGTCGTGCTTGAGTGTTGGGAACCTTGGTTTTTATGAGCTGGGACTCTTGGCGTTAGGACGCTGGGACTCTTGGTGTTTGGAGGCTGGGACACCTTGTCTTTTATAGCTGGGACACCTGGTGTTTGGGAGCCGGGACATTTGGTGTTTGGAAGCTGGGACACTTGGTGTTTGAGGGTTGGAACATTTGGTTTATGCAAGCTGGGAAATCTGGTGTTTGGAAGCCTGGACACTTGGTTATTGAGAGCTGGGACAATTGGTGCTTGGGAACTGGACATTTGGTGTTTGCAAGCTGGGAAATTTGGTCTTTGAAAGCCGGGACATTTGGTGTTTGGAAGCTGGGACACTTGGTGTTTGAGAGCTGGGACACTTGGTGTTTGTGAGATGAGAAACGTTGAGTTTGCGAGCCGGGACATTTGGTACTTGGAAGCTGGGACATTTGGTGTTTGGAAGGAGGGACACTTGGTGTTTGAGACCTGGGAACCTTGGTGTTTATGAGCTGGGAAGCTTGGTGTTTGGAAGATGGGACACATGGTGTTTGGAAGATGGCACACTTGGTGTTTGAGAGCTGGAACAGTTGGAGTTTGAGAGCTGGGACACTTGGTGTTTGAGAGCCTGGACACTTGGTGTTGGAGAGCTGGGACACTTGTTTTTGGAAGCTGGATCACTTGGTGTTTGAGAGCTGGGACACGTGGTCTTTGAGAGCTGGGACAATTTGTGTTTGGAAGCTGGGACACTTGGTGTTGGAGTGCTGGGACACTTGGTATTTGCAACCTGGGAGGCTTGCAGTTGTAGAGCTGCGACTCTTTTTTCTATAGAGCTGGGACAGGTGGAGTTTGGAAGCTGGGAAGCTTGGTGTTTGAGAGCTGGGACACCGGGTGATCGAGAGCTGGGACACTTGGTGCAAGATAGCTGGGACACTTCATGTTTGGAAGCTGGGAGACTTGGTGTTTGAGAGCCGGGACTCTTGGTGTTTGAGAGTTGGAACACGTGGTGTTTGGAAGCTGGGACACTTGGTGTTTGAGAGCTGGGAATCTTGGTGTTTGAGAGCTGGGGCACCTGGTCATTGAGAGCTCGGACACTTGGTGTTTGAGAGCTGGGACACCTGGTGTTTGACAACTGGGACAGTTGGTGTTTGAGAGCCTGGAAATTTGGTGTTTTGGAAGCTGGGACACATGGTGTTCGGACGCTGCAACACTTGGTGTTTTAGAGCTGGAACATTAGGTGTTTGAGATCTTGGACACTTGGTTTTTGAGAACTGGGACACTTGGTGTTTGGAAGCTGGGACACTTGGTGTCGGAGATTTGGGACACTTGGTTTTTGGAAGCTGGGAGACTTGGTGTTGGAGAGCTGGGACTCTTATTTCTTGAGAGCTGGGACGCCGGGTAGTGGAGAGCTGGGACACTTGATGCAAAAGAGCTGGGACACTTGGCGTTTGGAAGCTGGGACACTTGGTGTTTGGCAGCTGGTACTCCTGGTGTTTGAGAGCTGGGAGATTTGGTGTTTGAGAGCTGGCACACTTGGTGTTTGGAAGCTGGGACACTTGTTCGATGAGAGCTGGAACTGTTGGTGTTTGAGAGCTGGGACACCGGGCGGTCGAGAGCTGGGACACGGTGCAACAGAGCTGGGATACTTGGTGTTTGGAAGCTGGGACACTTGGTGTTTGAGAGCCTGGACTCTTGGTGTTTGGGAGCCGGTACATTTGCTGTTTGGAAGCTGGGACACTTGCTGTTTGAGAGCTGGGACACCTGGTGTCTGAGAGTTGGGACATTTGGTCTTTGCAAGCTGGGCGATTTGCTGTTTGGAAGCTGGGACACTTGGTGTTTGGAAGCTGGGACACTTCGTGTTTGGAAGCTGGGACACTTGGTGTTTGAGAGCTGGAACAGTTGGTGTTTGAGAGATGCGACACTTGGTGTTTGAGAGCTAGGGCAGTTGGTGTTTGAAAGCCTGGACACTAGGTGTTGCAGACCTGGGACGCTTGCTGTTTGGAAGCTGGGACACTTGCTGTTTGAGAGCAGGAACAGTTGGTGCTTGAGATCTGGGACACTTGGTTTTTGAGAGCTGGGACACTTTGTGTTTGGAAGCTGGGAATCTTCGTGTTGGAGAAATGGGACACTTGGTGTTTGGAAGGGGGCACTTGGTGTTGGAGAACTGGGACTCTTGCTTCTTGAGAGCTGAGGTGCGTGGAGGTTGGAAGCTGGGACTCATGGCGTTTGAGTTCTGGGACACCGGGTGGTCGAGAGCTGGGACACTTGGTGCAAGAGAGCTGGCACACTTGGTGTATGGAAGCTGGGACAATTGGTGTTTGAGAGCTGGGACACCTTGGGTTTGAGAGCTGGGAGACTTGGTGTTTGAGAGCTGGGACACTTGGTGTTTGGAATCTGGGACACTTGGTGTTTGAGAGCTGGGACTCTTGATTCTTTGGACGTGTTACACGTGGAGGTTGGAAGCTGGGACTCATGGTGTTTGAGTTCTGGGACACCGGGTGTTCGAGAGCTGGGACACTTGGTGCAAGAGAGCTGGGACACTTGGTGTTTGGAAGCTGGGACATTTGCTGTTTGGAAGCTGGGACACTTGGTGTTTGGAAGCTGGGACACTTGGTGTTTGTGAGCTGGGACACTTGGTGTTTGGGAGCCGGGACAGTTGGTGCTTGGAAGCTGGGACATTTGGTGTTTTGAAGCTGGGACACAAGGTGTTTGAGACCTGGGTCACTTGGTGTTTGTGAGCTGGGACACTTGGTGTTTGGAAGCAGGGACACTTGATGTTGGAGTGTTGGGACACTTGGTGTTTGGAAGCTGGGACACTTGGTGTTGGAAAGCTGCGTCTCTTGTTTCTATGGAGCTGGGACACGTGGAGTTTGGAAACTGGGACTCTTGGTGTTTGAGAGCTGGAACACCGGGTGGTCGAGAGCTGGGACACTTGGTGTTTGGGAGCCGGGACGTTTGGTGTTTGGAAGCTGGGACACTTGGTGTTTGAGAGCAGGGACACCTGGTGTTTGAGTGTTGGGACATTTGGTCTTTGCAAGCTGGCAGATTTGGTGTTTGGAAGCTGGGACACATGGTTATAGTGAGCTGGGACAATTGCTATTTGGGAGTTGGGACATATCATTTTTGCAAGTTAGGAAATTTGGCGTTTGGTATCTGGGACTTTCAGTGTTTGGAAGCTGGGACACTGGGTGTTTGACAGCTGGAGCAGTTGGTGTTTGAGAGCTGGGACAGTTCATGTTTGAGAGCTGGGACACTTGGTGTTTGCAAGCTGGGACACTTGGTGTTTGAGAGCTGGAAAAGTTGTTTTTTGTGAGCTGGGACAGTTGTTGTTTGAGACCTGGGACACTTCGTGTTTGGAAGCAGAGACTCTTGGTGTTTGGGACCTGGGACATTTAGTGTTTGAGAGCTGAGGCACTTGGTGCTTGGAAGCTGGGACACTTCGTGTTTGTTTGTTGAGAAACTTCGTGCTTGAGAGTTGGGACTCTTGTTGCTTTACAGTTGGGACTCTAGGCGTTTCGACGCAGGGACACTTGGTGTTTGGAGGCTGGGACACCTGGTCTTTGAGAGCTGGGGCACTTGGTGTTTCGCAGCCGGGACATTTGGTGTTTTGAAGCTGGGACACTAGGTGTTTGTGAGCTGGGACACTTGGTGTTTGGAAGCAGGGACACATGGTGTTGGAGTGTTGGGACACTTGGTGTTTGGAAGCTGGGACACTTGGTGTTGGAAAGCTGCGTCTCTTGTTTCTATGGAGCTGCGACACGTGGAGTTTGGAAGCTGGGACTCTTGGTGTTTGAGAACTGGAACACCGGGTGGTCGAGAGCTGGGACACGTGGTGCAAGAGAGCTGGGACACTTGGTGTTTGGAAGCTGCGAGACTTGGTGTTTGAGAGCTGGGACTCCTGGTGTTTGAGAGCTGGGACTCTTGGTGTTTGGCAGCTGGGACACTTGGTGTTTGAGAGCTGGGACACCTGGTGTTTGAGAGCTGGGACAGTTGGTGTTTGAGAGCCTGGACACTTGGTGTTTGGAAGCTGGGAGACTTGGTGTTTGGAAGCTGCAACACTTGGTATTTTGGAGCTGGAACATTTGGTGTTTGAGATCTTGGACACATGGTTTTTGAGAGCTGGGACACTTGGTGTTTGGAAGCTGGGACACTAGCTGTTGGAGATTTGGGACACTTGGTGTCTGGACGTTGGGAGACTTGGTTTTGGAGAGCTGGGACTCTTGTTTCTTGAGAGCACGGACACGTGGACTTTGGAAGCTGGGACTCTTGGTGTTTGAGAGCTGGGACACCGGGTGGTCGAGAGCTGGGACACTTGAATCAAGACAGCTGGCACACTTGGTGTTTGGAAGCTGGGACACTTGGTGTTTGGGAGCAGGTACACTTGGTGTTTGGAAGCTGGGACACTTGGTGTTTGAGAGCTGGGACTCTTGGTTTTTGAGAGCTGGGACACCTGGTGTTTGAAAGCTGGGACACTTGGTGTTTGGGAGCCGGGACATTTGGTGTTTCGAAGCTGGGACTCTTGGTGTTTGAGAGTTGGGACATTTGGTCTTTGCAAGCTGGCAGATTTGGTGTTTGGAAGCTGGGACACTTGGTTATAGTGAGCTGGGACAATTGCTATTTGGGAGTTGGGACATATGGTTTTTGCAAGTTAGGAAATTTGGCGTTTCGAATCTGGGGCATTCAGTTTTTGGCAGCTGGGACACTTGGTGTTGGATAGCTGGGGCACTTGGTTGTTCGAAGCTGGGAGACTTGGTGTTTGAGAGCTGGGACTCTTGTTTCTTGAGAGCTGGGACACTTGATGTTTGAGAGCTGGGAAACTTTTGTTTGAGAGCTGGCCCACTTGGATTTGGAAGCTGGGATGCTTCGTGTTTGAGAGCTGGGACACCTTTTGTTTGTGAGCCGGGACACCTGGTGTTTGCGAGCTGGGACATTTGGTTTTTGGAAGCTGGGACACATGGTGCAACAGGGCTGGGACACTGGGTGTTTGGAAGCTAGGACATTTGGTGTTTGGAAGCTTGGACACTTGGTGTTTGCAAGCTGGGCCTCTTGGTGGTTGAGAGCAGGGACTCTTGGTGTTTGGAATGAGGGTCTCCTCGTGTTTGGAACCTGGGACATTTAATGTTTGAGAGATGGGACATTTGGTGTTTGGAAGCTGTGGCACTTAGTCTTTGAGAGGTTGGACAATTGGGATTTGAAATCTGGGACTCTTGGTGTTTTGAAGGTGTGACACTTGGTTTTGGGAGCCGGGACATTTGGTGTTTGGAAGCCGGGACATTTCGTGTTCGGAAGCTGGGACACTTGGTATTTGAGAGCTGGAACATTTGGTGTTTGAGAACTGGGACACATGGTATTTGAGAGCTGGGTCATTTGTTGTTAGGAAGCTGGGACACGTGGTGTTTGGGAGCGGGAACACTTGATGTTTGGAAGCCGGGACATTTCGTGTTTGGAAGTTGGGACACTTGGTGTTTGGAAGCTGGGACACTTGCTGTTTGTTTCTGAGACACTTGGTGTTTGAGAGTTGGAACTTTTGGTGTTTGAGATCTGGGACACTTGGTGTTTGAGAGCTGGGACACTTGGTGTTTGGAAGCCGGGACATTTGGTGTTTGGAAGCTGGGACACTTGGTGTTTGGAAGCTGGGACACTCGGTGTTTGAGAACTGGGAGATTGGTGTTTTAAAGGTTGGACACTTGATGTTTGAGAGCTGGGACACTTGGTGTTTGGAGGCTGGGTCACGTGGTGTTTGAGAGCTGGGAGTCTTCTGTCTGAGAGCTGGCCCACTTGGATTTGGACGCTCGGATTCCTGATTTTTGAGAGCTGGGACACCAGCTTTTGTTTGTGAGCCGGGGCACTAGGTGTTTGGGAACCGGGACATTTGGTGTTTGGAAGCTGGGAAACATGGTGCAACAGGGCTGGGACACTTGGTGTTTGGAAGCTAGGACATTTAGTGTTTGGAAGCTGGGCCACTTGGTGTTTGGAAGATGGGCCTCATGGTGTTTGAGCGCTGGGAATCCTGGTGTTTGGAAGCTGGGACAATCAATGTTTGAGCACTGACACACTTGGTGTTTGGAAGCTGGGACTCTTCGTGTTTCGAACCTGGGACATTTAGTGTTTCAGAGCTGAGATACTTGGTGTTTGGAAACTGCGACACATGGTGTTTGGGAGATGGGACACTTGGTGTTTGGAAGCTGGGACACTTGGTGTTTGGAAGCTGGAACTGTTGGGTTATGAGATGTGGGACACTTGGTGTTTGAAAGCTGGGACACTTGGTGTTTGAGAGCTGGGAGATTGGTTTTTGGAATCTTGAACACGTGGTGTTTGAGAGCTGGAGCATTTGGTGTTTGAGATCTGCAACACTTGGTGTTTGAGAGCTGGGACATTTGGTGTTTGGAAGCTTGGACATTTTGTTTTTGCAAGCTGGGACATTTCGTGTTTGGAAGCTGGGGCACTTGGTGTTTGGAAACTGGGAAACGTGCTGTTTGGAAGCAGGGATACTTGGTGTTTGAGAGCTGGGACACTTGCTGTTTGGAGTCTGGGACACTTGGTGTTTGAGACCTGGAACAGGTGGAGTTTGAGAGCCGGGACATTTGGTGTTGGAGATCTGGGACACTTGGAGTTTGAGATCTGGGACACTTGGTGTTTGGAAGCTGGGACACTTGGTGTTTGAGAGATGGAACAGTTGGTTCATGAGATGTGGGACACTTGGTGTTTGTAGTCTGGGACACTTGTTGTTTGTAGTCTGGGACACTTGGTGTTTGAGACCTGGAACAGTTGGAGTTTGAGAGCTGGGACAAATGGTGTTTGAGATCTGGGATACTTGGTGTTTGAGAGCTGTGACACTTGGTGTTTGGAAGCTGGGCCTCTTGGTGTTTGAGAGCTGGGGCACTTGGTGTTTGGAGTCTGGGACACTTGGTGTTTGAGTCCTGGGACAGGTGGAGTTTGTGAGCTGGAACACTTGGTGTTTGAGATCTGGGACACTTGGTGTTTGAGATCTGGGACACTTAGACTTTGGAAGCTGGGACACTTGGTGTTTGAGAGCTGGAACAGTTGGTTTATGAGATGTGGGTCACTTGGTGTCTGTAGTCTGGGACACTTGGTGTTTGAGACCTGGAACATTTCGAGTATGAGTGCTGGGACACTTGGTGTTTGAGATCTGGGAAACTTGGTGTTTGACAGCTGGGACACATGGTGCAACAGGATTGGGACACTTGGTGTTTGGAAGCTGGGCCACTTGGTGTTTGGAAGCTGGTCCTCATGGTGTTTGAGCGCAGGGAATCTTGGTGTTTGGAAGCAGGGACAATCAGTGTTTGAGCGCTGAGACACTTGGTGTTTGGAAACTGCGACACTTGGTGTTTGGGAGGTGGGACACTTGGTGTTTGGAAGCTGGGACACTTGGTTTTTGGAAGCTGGGACACTTCGTGTTTGAGATTTGGGACACTTGGTGTTTGGAAGCTGGGACACTTGGTGTTTGAGAGCTGGGAGATTTGTGTTTGGAATCTTGGACACTTGGTGTTTGAGAGCCGGAACATTTGGTGCTTGAGATCTGGGACACTAGGTGTTTGAGAGCTGGGATATTTGGTGTTTGGAAGCTTGGACATTTTGTCTTTGGAAGCTGGGACATTTCGTGTTTGGAAGCTGGGGCACTTGGTTTTTGGATGCTGGGACTCTACGTCTTTGCGAGCTGGGACACTTGATGTTTGGAAGATGGGAAACATGCTGTTTGGAAGCTGGGACACTTGCTGTTTGAGAGCTGGGACTCTTGGTGTTTGGAGTCTGGGACACTTGGTGTTTGAGTCCTGGAACAGGTGGAGTTTGAGAGCTGGGACACTTGGTGTTTGAGATCTGGGACACTTGGTGTTTGAGATCTGGGTCACTTGGTGTTTGAGAGCTGGGACACTTGGTGTTTGAGAGCTGGGACAGTTGGTGTTTGGAAGCTGGGACACTTGGTATTTGGAAGCTGAGACACTTGGTTTTTGGCAGCTGGAACAGTTGCGGTTTGAGAGCTTGAACCGTTGGTGTTTGAGATCTCGGACACTTGGTGTTTGGAAGCTGGGACAGTTGGTGTTTGAGAGCTGGAACAGTTGGTTTATGAGATGTGGGTCACTTGGTGTTTGTAGTCTGGGACAGTTGGTGTTTGAGACCTGGAACAGTTCGAGTTTGCGATCTGGGACACTTGGTGTTTGAGATCTGGGGCACTTGGTGTTTGAGAGCTGGGACAATGGGTGTTTGAGAGCTGGGACACTTGGTGTTTGAGAGCTGGGACGCTTGGTGTATGGAAGCTGGGACACTTGGTGTTTGGAAGTTGCGACACTCGGTGTTTGACAGCTGGAACAGTTGGTGTATGAGAGCTGGAACCGTTGGTGTTTGAGATCTGGGACACTTGGAGTTTGGAAGCTGGGACACTTGGTGTTTGACAGCTGCAACAGTTGGTGTTTGGGCGGTGGGACACTTGGTGTTTGGAAGCTGGGACACTTGGTTTTTGGAAGCTGGGACACTTCGTGTTTGAGATTTGGGACAGTTGGTGTTTGGAAGCTGGGACACTTGGTGTTGAGAGCTGGAACAGTTGGTTTATGAGATGTGGGACACTTGGTGTTTGGAAGCTGGGACACTTGGTGTTTGAGAGCTGGGAGATTGGTGTTTGGAATCTTGGAAACTTGGTGTTTGAGAGCTGGAACATTTGGTGTTTGAGATCTGGGACACTAGGTGTTTGAGAGCTGGGATATTTGGTGTTTGGAAGCTGGGACATTTCGTGTTTGGAAGCTGGGGCACTTGGTTTTTGGATGCTGGGACTCTACGTCTTTGCGAGCTGGGACACTTGATGTTTGGAAGATGGGAAACATGCTGTTTGGAAGCTGGGACACTTGGTGTTTGCAAGCTGGGACTGTTGGTGTTTGGAGTCTGGGACACTTGGTGTTTGAGATCTGGGACACTTGGTGTTTGAGATCTGGGACACTTAGTGTTTGAGAGCTGGGACACTTGGTGTTTGAGAGCTGGGACAGTTGGTGTTTGGAAGCTGAGACACTTGGTTTTTGGCAGCTGGAACAGTTGCGGTTTGAGAGCTGGAACCGTCGGTGTTTGAGATCTCGGACACTTGGTGTTTGGAAGCTGGGACACTTGGTGTTTGAGAGCTGGAACTGTTGGTTTATGAGATGTGCATCGCTTGGTGTTTGTGGTCAGGGACAGTTGGTGTTTGAGACCTGGAACAGTTGGAGTTTGAGAGCTGGGACACTTGGTGTTTGATATCTGGGACACTTGGTGTTTGAGAGCTGGGAGACTTGGTTTTTGAGAGCTGGGACACTTGGTGTATGGAAGCTGGGACACTTGGTGTTTGGAAGTTGGGACACTTGGTGTTTGACAGCTGGAACAGTTGGTGTTTGAGATCTGAGACACTTGGTGTTTGAGAGCTTGGACATTTGGTGTTTATAAGCTTGGACATTTCGTGTTTGGAAGCTGGGGCACTTGGTTTTTGGACGCTGGGACTCTACGTCTTTGAGAGCAGGACACTTGGTCTTTGGAAGCTGGGAAACTTGCTCTTTGAAATTGGGTCACTTTGGGTTTGAGAGCTGGTACACTTGGTGTTTGGAGTCTGGGACACTTGGTGTTTGAGACCTGGAACAGTTGGTGTTTGAGAGCTGGTACACTTGGTGTTTGAGATCTGGGACACTTGGAGTTTGGAAGCTGGGACACTTGGTGTTTGAGAGCTGGGACACTTGGTGTTTGAGAGCTGGAACAGTTGGTTTATGAGATGTGTGTCACTTGGTGTTTGTTGTCTGGGACACTGGGTGTTTGAGGCCTGGAACAGTTCGAGTTGAGAGCTGGGACACCTGGTGTTTGAGAGCTGGGACACTTGGTGTTTGAGAGCTGGGACACCTGGTGTTTGGAAACTGGGACACTTCGTGTTTGAGAGCTTGGACACTTTGTGTTTGACAGCTGGAACAGGTGGTGTTTGAGAGCTGGAACAATTGGTGTTTGAGATCTGGGACACTTGGTGTTTGAGATCTGGGACACTTGGTGTTTGAGATCTGGGTCACTTGGTGTTTGAGAGCTGGGACACTTGGTGTTTGAGAGCTGGGACAGTTGGTGTTTGGAAGCTGGGACACTTGGTATTTGGAAGCTGAGACACTTGGTTTTTGGCAGCTGGAACAGTTGCGGTTTGAGAGCTTGAACCGTTGGTGTTTGAGATCTCGGACACTTGGTGTTTGGAAGCTGGGACAGTTGGTGTTTGAGAGCTGGAACAGTTGGTTTATGAGATGTGGGTCACTTGGTGTTTGTAGTCTGGGACAGTTGGTGTTTGAGACCTGGAACAGTTCGAGTTTGCGATCTGGGACACTTGGTGTTTGAGATCTGGGGCACTTGGTGTTTGAGAGCTGGGACAATGGGTGTTTGAGAGCTGGGACACTTGGTGTTTGAGAGCTGGGACGCTTGGTGTATGGAAGCTGGGACACTTGGTGTTTGGAAGTTGCGACACTTGGTGTTTGACAGCTGGAACAGTTGGTGTATGAGAGCTGGAACCGTTGGTGTTTGAGATCTGGGACACTTGGAGTTTGGAAGCTGGGACACTTGGTGTTTGACAGCTGCAACAGTTGGTGTTTGGGCGGTGGGACACTTGGTGTTTGGAAGCTGGGACACTTGGTTTTTGGAAGCTGGGACACTTCGTGTTTGAGATTTGGGACAGTTGGTGTTTGGAAGCTGGGACACTTGGTGTTGAGAGCTGGAACAGTTGGTTTATGAGATGTGGGACACTTGGTGTTTGGAAGCTGGGACACTTGGTGTTTGAGAGCTGGGAGATTGGTGTTTGGAATCTTGGAAACTTGGTGTTTGAGAGCTGGAACATTTGGTGTTTGAGATCTGGGACACTAGGTGTTTGAGAGCTGGGATATTTGGTGTTTGGAAGCTGGGACATTTCGTGTTTGGAAGCTGGGGCACTTGGTTTTTGGATGCTGGGACTCTACGTCTTTGCGAGCTGGGACACTTGATGTTTGGAAGATGGGAAACATGCTGTTTGGAAGCTGGGACACTTGGTGTTTGCAGGCTGGGACTGTTGGTGTTTGGAGTCTGGGACACTTGGTGTTTGAGATCTGGGACACTTGGTGTTTGAGATCTGGGACACTTGGTGTTTGAGAGCTGGGACAGTTGGTGTTTGGAAGCTGAGACACTTGGTTTTTGGCAGCTGGAACAGTTGCGGTTTGAGAGCTGGAACCGTCGGTGTTTGAGATCTCGGACACTTGGTGTTTGGAAGCTGGGACACTTGGTGTTTGAGAGCTGGAACTGTTGGTTTATGAGATGTGCATCGCTTGGTGTTTGTGGTCAGGGACAGTTGGTGTTTGAGACCTGGAACAGTTGGAGTTTGAGAGCTGGGACACTTGGTGTTTGATATCTGGGACACTTGGTGTTTGAGAGCTGGGAGACTTGGTTTTTGAGAGCTGGGACACTTGGTGTATGGAAGCTGGGACACTTGGTGTTTGGAAGTTGGGACACTTGGTGTTTGACAGCTGGAACAGTTGGTGTTTGAGAGCTGGAACCGTTGGTGTTTGAGATCTGGGACACTTGGAGTTTGGAAGCTGGGACACTTGGTGTTTCAGAGCTGGAACATTTGGTGTTTGAGATCTGAGACACTTGGTGTTTGAGAGCTTGGACATTTGGTGTTTATAAGCTTGGACATTTCGTGTTTGGAAGCTGGGGCACTTGGTTTTTGGACGCTGGGACTCTACGTCTTTGAGAGCAGGACACTTGGTCTTTGGAAGCTGGGAAACTTGCTCTTTGAAATTGGGTCACTTTGGGTTTGAGAGCTGGTACACTTGGTGTTTGGAGTCTGGGACACTTGGTGTTTGAGACCTGGAACAGTTGGTGTTTGAGAGCTGGTACACTTGGTGTTTGAGATCTGGGACACTTGGAGTTTGGAAGCTGGGACACTTGGTGTTTGAGAACTGGGACACTTGGTGTTTGAGAGCTGGAACAGTTGGTTTATGAGATGTGTGTCACTTGGTGTTTGTTGTCTGGGACACTGGGTGTTTGAGGCCTGGAACAGTTCGAGTTGAGAGCTGGGACACCTGGTGTTTGAGAGCTGGGACACTTGGTGTTTGAGAGCTGGGACACCTGGTGTTTGGAAACTGGGACACTTCGTGTTTGAGAGCTTGGACACTTTGTGTTTGACAGCTGGAACAGGTGGTGTTTGAGAGCTGGAACAATTGGTGTTTGAGATCTGGGACACTTGGTGTTTGGGAGCTGGGACACGTCGTTTTTGTGGGCTGGGACACTTGCTATTTTAGTGCTGAGACATTTGGTGTTTGGAAGCCGGTCATTTGGTGTTTGAGAGCTGGGAGATTAGTGTTTGGAAGGTTGGACACTTGATGTTTGAGAGCTGGGACACTTGGTGTTTGGAGGCTGGTTCACGTGGTGTTTGAGCGCTGGGACTCTTCTGTTTGAGAGCTGGCCACTTGGATTTGGAAGCTCTGACTCCTGGTGTTTGAGAGCTGTGACACCTTTTGTTTGTGAGCCGGGGCACTAGGTGTTCGGGAACCGGGACTTTTGGTGTTTGGAAGCTGGGACACATGGTGCAACAGGGCTGGGACACTTGGTGTTTGGAAGCTGGGCCACTTGCTGTTTGGAAGCTGGTCCTCATGGTGTTTGAGCGCTGGGATTCTTGGTGTTTGGAAGCTGGGACATTCAGTGTATGAGCGCTGAGACACTTGGTGTTTGGAAACTGCGACACTTGGTGTTTGGGAGGTGGGACACTTGGTGTTTGGAAGCTGGGACACTTCGTGTTTGAGATTGGGGACACTTGGTGTTTGGAAGCTGGGACACTTGGTGTTGAGACCTGGAACAGTTGGTTTATGAGATGTGGGACACTTGGTGTTTGGAAGCTGGGACACTTGCTGTTTGAGAGCTGGGAGATTGGTGTTTGGAATCTTGGACACTTGGTGTTTGAGAGCTGGAACATTTGGTGTTGGAGATCTGGGACACTACGTGTTTGAGACCTGGAACATTTCGAGTTTGAGAGCTGGGACACTTGGTGTTTGAGATCTGGGACACTTGGTGTTTGAGAGCTGGGACACTTGGTGTTTGAGAGCTGCGATACTTGGTGTTTGGAAGCTGGGGCACTTCGTGTTTGAGAGCTGGGACACTTGGTGTTTGACAGCTGGAATAGTTGGTGTTTGAGAGCTGGAACAATTGGTGTTTGAGATCTGGGACACTTGGTGTTTGGGAGCTGGGACACTTCGTTTTTGTGGGCTGGGACACTTGCTATTTGAGTGCTGTTTGGAAGCCGGTCATGTGGTGTTTGAGAGCTGGGAGATTAGTGTTTGGAAGGTTGGACACTTGATGTTTGAGAGCTGGGACACTTGGTGTTTGCAAACTGGGCCTCTTGGTGTTTGAGAGCTGGGGCACTTGGTGTTTGACTGCTGGGACATTTGGTGTTTGGCAGCTGGGACACTTCGTTTTTGTGGGCTGGGACACTTGCTAATTGAGTGCTGCGACATTTGGTGTTTGGAAGTCGGGACATTTGGTATTTGGAAGCTGGGACATTTGGTGTTTGGATGCTGGGACATTTGGTGTTTGAGAGGTGGAACAGTTGGTATTTGAGGGCTGGGACATTTGGTGTTTGGAAGCTGTGACACGGGGTATTTGGAAGCTGGAACATATGGTGTTTGGAAGCAGGGTCATTTGGTGTTTGGAACCTGGGACACTTGGTGTTTGAGACCTGGGACGCTTGGTATTTGAGAGCTGGGACACTTGGTGTTTGGAAGCTGGGACACTTGGTGATTGGAAGCTGGGACATTTGGTGTTTCGAAGCTGGGACGCTTGGTGTTTGGAAGCTGGGACAGTAGGTGTTTGAGAGCTGGAACCGTTGGTGTTTGAGATCTGGGACACTTGGTGATTGAGATCTGGGACACTTGGTGTTTGGAAGCTGGGACACTTGGTGTTTGACAGCTGGAACAGTTGGTTTATGAGATGTGGGACACTTGGTGTTTGTAGTCTGGGGCACTTGGTGTTTGAGACCTGGAACAGTTGGACTTTGAGAGCTGGGACCCTTTGTGTTTGAGACCTGGAACAGTTGGCGTTTGGGAGCTGGGACACTTGGTGTTTGAGACCTGGAACAGTTGGAGTTTGAGAGCTGGGACACTTGGTATTTGGAAGCTGGGACACTTGGTGTTTGACAGCTGGAACAGTAGGTGTTTGAGAGCTGGAACCGTTGGTGTTTGAGATCTGGGACACTAGGTGTTTGGAAGCTGGGACACTTGGTGTTTGACAGCTGCAACATTTGATTTATGAGATCTGGGACGCTTGGTGTTTGAAAGCTGAGACACTTGGTGTTTCAGAGCTGGAACATTTGGTGTTTGAACTCTGAGACACTTGGTGTTTGAGAGCTTGGACATTTGGTGTTTGGAAGCTTGGACATTTTGTGTTTGGAAGCTGGGACATTTCGTGTTTGGAAGCTGGGGCACTTGGTTTTTGGACGCTGGGACTGCACGTCTTTGCGAGCAGGACACTTGGTCTTTGGAAGCTGGGAAACTTGCTCTTTGGAAGCTGGGACACTGGGTGTTTGAGACCTGGAACAGTTGGAGTTTGAGAGCTGGGACACTTGTTGTTTGAGATTTGGGACACTTGGTGTTTGAGAGCTGGGACTCTTGGTGTTTGGAGTCAGGGACACTTGGTGTTTGAGTCCTGGAACAGATGGAGTTTGAGAGCTGGGACACTTGGTGTTTGAGATCTGGGACACTTGGTGTTTGAGATCTGGGACACTTGGTGTTTGAGATCTGGGACACTTGGTGTTTGGAAGCTGGGACACTTGGTGTTTGGAAGCTGAGACACTTGGTGTTTGGAAGCTGGAACATTTGCGGTTTCAGAGCTGGAACCGTTGGTGTTTGAGATCTCGGACACTTGGTGTTTGGAAGCTGGGACACTTGGTGTTTGAGAGCTGGAACAGTTGGTTTATGAGATGTGGGTCACTTGGTGTTTGTGGACTGGGACACGTGATGTTTGAGACCTGGAACAGTTGGAGTTTGAGAGCTGGGACACTTGGTGTTTGAATATCTGGGACACTTGGTTTTTGAGAGCTGGGGCACTTGGTTTTTGAGAGCTGGGACACTTGGTGTTTGGAAGCTGGGACACTTGGTGTTTGGAATCTGGGACACTTGGTGTTTGACAGTTGGAACAGTTGGCGTTTGAGAGCTGGAACCGTTGGTGTTTGACATCTCGGACACTTGGTGTTTGGAAGCTGGGACACTTGGTGTTTGACAGTTGGAACAGTTGATTTATGAGATCTGGGACGCTTGGTGTTTGGAAGCTGAGACACTTGGTGTTTCAGAGCTGGAACATTTGGTGTTTGAGATCTGAGACACTTGGTGTTTGGAAGCTTGGACATTTTGTGTTTGGAAGCTGGGACATTTCGTTTTTGCAAGCTGGGGCACTTGGTTTTTGGACGCTGGGACTCTACGTCTTTGAGAGCAGGACACTTGGTCTTTGGAAGCTGGGAAACTTGCTCTTTGGAAGCTGGGTCACTTGGTGTTTGAGAGCTGGGACTCTTGGTGGTTGGAGTCTGGGACACTTGGTGATTGAGACCTGGAACAGTTGGAGTTTGAGAGCTGGGACACTTGGTGTTTGAGATCTGGGACACTTGGTGTTTGAGAGCTGGGACACTTGGTGTTTGGAAGCTGGGACACTTGGTGTTTGACAGCTGGAACAGTTGGTGTTTGAGAGCTGGAACCGTTGGTGTTTGAGATCTGGGACACTAGGTATTTGGAAGCTGGGACACTTGGTGTTTGACAGCTGCAACAGTTGATTTATGAGATCTGGGACGCTTGGTGTTTGGAAGCTGAGACACTTGGTGTTTCAGAGCTGGAACATTTGGTGTTTGAGATCTGAGACTCTTGGTGTTTGAGCTCTTGGACATTTGGTGTTTGGAAGCTTGGACATTTTGTGTTTGGAAGCTGGGACATTTCGTGTTTGGAAGCTGGGGCACTTGGTTTTTGGACGCTGGGACTCCACGTCTTTGCGAGCAGGACACTTGGTCTTTGGAAGCTGGGAAACTTGCTTTTTGGAAGCTGGGTCACTTGGTGTTTGAGAGCTGGGACTCTTGGTGTTTGGAGTCTGGGACACTTGGTGTTTGAGACCTGAAACAGTTGGAGTTTGAGAGCTGGGACACTTGGTGTTTGAGATTTGGGACACTTGGTGTTTGCGAGCTGGGACTCTTGGTGTTTGGAGTCAGGGACACTTGGTGTTTGAGTCCTGGAACAGATGGAGTTTGAGAGCTGGGACACTTGGTGTTTGAGATCTGGGACACTTGTTGTTTGAGATCTGGGACACTTGGTGTTTGAGAGCTGGGACACTTGGTGTTTGAGAGCTGGGACACTTGGTGTTTGGAAGCTGAGACACTTGGTGTTTGACAGCTGGAACAGTTGCGGTTTGAGAACTGGAACAGTTGGTGTTTGAGATCTCGGTCACTTGGTGTTTGGAAGCTGGGACACTTGGTGTTTGAGAGCTGGAACAGTTGGATTATGAGATGTGGGTCACTTGGTGTTTGTGCTCTGGGACACTTGATGTTTGAGACCTGGAACAGTTGGAGTTTGAGAGCTGGGACACTTGGTGTTTGAGATCTGGGACACTTGGTTTTTGAGAGCTGGGACACTTGGTGTTTGAGAGCTGGGACACTTGGTGTTTGAGATCTAGGACTCTTGTTTCTAGAGAGCAGGGACACGTGGAGTTTGGAAGCTGGGACTCTTGGTGTTTGAGAGCAGGAACACGTGGTGTTTGGAAGCTGGGACACTTGGTGTTTGAGAGTTGGGACTCCTGGTGTTTGAGAGCTGAGACACTTGGTGTTTGGAAGGCCGGGACATTTGGTGTTTGGAAGCTGGGACATATGGTGTTTGGAAGCCGGGACACTTGGTGTTTGGAAGCTGGGACACTTCGTGTTTGAGATCTGGGACACTTGGTATTTGGAAGCTGGGACACCTGGTGTTTGAGAGCTGGAAAAATTGGTTTATGAGATGCGGGACACTTGGTGGTTGGAGTCTGGGACACTTGGTGTTTGAGGCCTGGAACAGTTGGAGTTTGAGAGTTGGGACACTTGGAATTTGAGATCTGGGACACTTGGTGTTTGACAGCTGGAACAGTTGGTTTTTGAGATGTGGGACACTTGGTGTTTGTAATCTGGTGCACTTGGTGTTTGAGACCTGGAACAGTTGGAGTTTGAGAGCTGGGACTCTTGGTTTTTGAGATCTGGGACACTTGGTGTTTGGAAGCTGGGACACTTGGTGTTTGACAGCTGGAACAGTTGGTTTATGAGATGTGGGACACTTGGTGTTTGTAGTCTGGGGCACTTGGTGTTTGAGACCTGGAACAGTTGGACTTTGAGAGCTGGGACCCTTTGTGTTTGAGACCTGGAACAGTTGGAGTTTGAGAGCTGGGACACTTGGTGTTTGAGACCTGGAACAGTTGGAGTTTGAGAGCTGGGACACTTGGTGTTTGGAAGCTGGGACACTTGGTGTTTGACAGCTGGAACAGTTGGTGTTTGAGAGCTGGAACCGTTAGTGTTTGAGATCTGGGACACTAGGTGATTGGAAGCTGGGACACTTGGTGTTTGACAGCTGCAACAGTTGATTTATGAGATCTGGGACGCTTGGTGTTTGAAAGCTGAGACACTTGGTGTTTCAGAGCTGGAACATTTGGTGTTTGAACTCTGAGACACTTGGTGTTTGAGAGCTTGGACATTTGGTGTTTGGAAGCTTGGACATTTTGTGTTTGGAAGCTGGGACATTTCGTGTTTGGAAGCTGGGGCACTTGGTTTTTGGACGCTGGGACTCCACGTCTTTGCGAGCAGGACACTTGGTCTTTGGAAGCTGGGAAACTTGCTCTTTGGAAGCTGGGTCACTTGGTGTTTGAGAGCTGGGACTCTTGGTGTTTGGAGTTTGGGACACTGGGTGTTTGAGACCTGGAACAGTTGGAGTTTGAGAGCTGGGACACTTGTTGTTTGAGATTTGGGACACTTGGTGTTTGAGAGCTGGGACTCTTGGTGTTTGGAGTCAGGGACACTTGGTGTTTGAGTCCTGGAACAGATGGAGTTTGAGATCTGGGACACTTGGTGTTTGAGATCTGGGACACTTGGTGTTTGAGATCTGGGACACTTGGTGTTTGAGAGCTGGGACACTTGGTGTTTGGAAGCTGGGGCACTTGGTGTTTGGAAGCTGAGACACTTCGTGTTTGACAGCTGGAACATTTGCGGTTTCAGAGCTGGAACCGTTGGTGTTTGAGATCTCGGACACTTGGTGTTTGGAAGCTGGGACACTTGGTGTTTGAGAGCTGGAACAGTTGGTTTATGAGATGTGGGTCACTTGGTGTTTGTGGACTGGGACACTTGATGTTTGAGACCTGGAACAGTTGGAGTTTGAGAGCTGGGACACTTGGTGCTTGAGATCTGGGACACTTGGTTTTTGAGAGCTGGGGCACTTGGTTTTTGAGAGCTCGGACACTTAGTGTTTGAGAGCTGGGACACTTGGTGTTTGAGAGCTGGGACACTTGGTGTTTGGAAGCTGGGACACTTGGTGTTTGGAATCTGGGACACTTGGTGTTTGACAGTTGAAACAGTTGGCGTTTGAGAGCTGGAACCGTTGGTGTTTGACATCTCGGACACTTGGTGTTTGGAAGCTGGGACACTTGGTGTTTGACAGTTGGAACAGTTGTTTTATGAGATCTGGGACGCTTGGTGTTTGGAAGCTGAGACACTTGGTGTTTCAGAGCTGGAACATTTGGTGTTTGAGATCTGAGACACTTGGTGTTTGGAAGCTTGGACATTTTGTGTTTGGAAGCTGGGACATTTCGTTTTTGCAAGCTGGGGCACTTGGTTTTTGGACGCTGGGACTCTACGTCTTTGAGAGCAGGACACTTGGTCTTTGGAAGCTGGGAAACTTGCTCTTTGGAAGCTGGGTCACTTGGTGTTTGAGAGCTGGGACTCTTGGTGTTTGAGATCTGGGACACTTGGTGATTGAGACCTGGAACAGTTGGAGTTTGAGAGCTGGGACACTTGGTGTTTGAGATCTGGGACACTTGGTGTTTGAGATCTGGGACACTTGGAGTTTGGAAGCTGGGACACTTGGTGTTTGAGAGCTGGAAATGTTGGTTTATGAGATGTGGGTCACTTGGTGTTTGTTGTCTGGGACACTTGGTGTTTGAGACCTGGAACAGTTCGAGTTTGATAGCTGGGACACTTGGTGTTTGAGAGCTGGGACACTTGGCGTTTGACAGCTGGAACAGTTGGTGTTTGAGAGCTGGAACAATTGGTGTTTGAGATCTCGGACACTTGGTGTTTGGGAGTTGGGACACTTCGTTTTTGTGGGCTGGGACACTTGCTATTTGAGTGCTGAGACAATTGGTGCTTGGAAGCCGGTCATTTGGTGTTTGAGATTTGGGAGATAAGTGTTTGGAAGTTTGGACACTTGATGTTTGAGAGCTGGGACACTTGGTTTTTGGAGGCTGGGTCACGTGGTGTTTGAGAGCTGGGAGTCTTCTGTTTGAGAGCTGGCCACTTGGTGTTTGGAAGCTCTGATTCCTGGTGTTTGTCTGTGAGGCGGGGCACTTGGTGTTTGGAAGCTGGGACACATGGTGCAACAGGGCTGGGACACTTGGTGTTTGGAAGCTGGGCCACTTGGTGTTTGGAAGCTGGTCCTCATGGTGTTTGAGCGCTGGGAATCTTGGTGTTTGGA
The DNA here is from genome assembly GCA_026770705.1 of Isurus oxyrinchus. Lineage (NCBI taxonomy): Eukaryota > Metazoa > Chordata > Chondrichthyes > Lamniformes > Lamnidae > Isurus > Isurus oxyrinchus. The sequence goes on from JANJGN010000205.1 coordinate 143,614, forward strand.
AGCTGGGACATTCACTGTTTGAGCGCTGAGACACTTGCTGTTTGGAAGCTGGGAATCTTCGTGTTTCGAACCTGGGACATTTAGTGTTTGAGAGCTGGGACACTTGGTGTTTGGAAGCTGGGACACTTGGTGTTTGGAAGCTGGGACACTTCGTGTTTGAGATTTGGGACAGTTTGTGTTTGGAAGCTGGGAAACTTGTTGTTGAGAGCTGGAACAGTTGGTTTATGAGATGTGGGACACTTGGTGTTTGGAAGCTGGGAAACTTGGTGTTTGAGAGCTGGGAGATTGGTGTTTGGAATCTTGGACACTTGGTGTTTGAGAGCTGGAACATTTGGTGTTTGAGATCTGGGACACTAAGTGTTTGAGAGCTGGTATATTTGGTGTTTGGAAGCTTGGACATTTTGTGTTTGGAAGCTGGGACATTTCGTGTTTGGATGCTGGGGCACTTGTTTTTTGGATGCTGGGACTCTACGTCCTTGAGAGCTGGGACACTTGATGTTTGGAGTCTGGGTCACTTGGTGTTTGAGTCCTGGAACAGGTGGAGTTTGAGAGCTGGGTCACTTGGTGTTTGGGATCTGGGACACTTGGTGTTTCAGAGCTGGGACACTTGGTGTTTGAGAGCTGGGACACTTGGTGTTTGAGAGCTGGGACTCTTGGTGTTTGGAGTCTGGGTCACTTGGTGTTTGAGTCCTGGAACAGGTGGAGTTTGAGAGCTGGGTCACTTGGTGTTTGGGATCTGGGACACTTGGTGTTTGAGAGCTGGGACACTTGGTGTTTGAGAGCTGGGACACTTGGTGTTTGAGAGCTGGGACACTTGGTGTTTGAGAGCTGGGACACTTGGTGTTTGAGAGCTGGGACATTTGGTGTTTGGAAGCTGGGACACTTGGTGTTTGGAAGCTGAGACACTTCGTGTTTGACAGCTGGAACAGTTGCGGTTTGAGAGCTGGAACCGTCGGTGTTTGAGATCTCGGACACTTGGTGTTTGGAAGCTGGGACACTTGGTGTTTGAGAACTGGAACAGTTCGTTTATGAGTTGTGGGTCCCTTGGTGTTTGTAGTCTGGGACACTTGATGTTTGAGACCTGGAACAGTTGCAGTTTCAGAGCTGGGACACTTGGTGTTTGAGATCTGGGACACTTGGTGTTTGAGAGCTGGGACACTTGGTGTTTGAGAGCTGGGACACTTGGTGTTTGAGAGCTTGGACACTTGGTCTTTGGAATCTGGGACACTTGGTGTTTGACAGCTGGAACAGTTGGTGTTTGAGAGCTGGAACCGTTGGTTTTTGAGATCTCGGACACTTGGTCTTTGGAAGCTGGGACACTTGGTGTTTGACAATTGGAACAGTTGATTTAAGAGATCTGTGACGCTTGGTGTTTGGAAGCTGGGACACTTGGTGTTTCAGAGCTGGAACATGTGGTGTTTGAGATCTGAGACACTTGGTGTTTGAGAGCCTGGACATTTGGTGTTTGGAGTCTGGGACACTTGGTGTTTGAGCCTTAGAACAGGTGGAGTTTGAGAGCTGGGACACTTGGTGTTTGACATCTGGGACACTTGGTGTTTGAGAACTGGAACAGTTGGTCGACGAGATGTGGGACACTTGGTGTTTGTATTCTGGGACACTTGGTGTTTGAGACCTGGAACAGTTGGAGTTTGTGAGCTCGGACACTTGGTGTTTGAGAGCTGGGACTCCTGGTGTTTGAGAGCTGGGACACTTGGTGTTTTAAGAGCTGGGAACCTTGGTGTTTGGGAGCTGGGACCTTTTGTGTTCGGAAGCTGGGAGATTTGGTGTTTGGAAGCTGGGGCACTTGGTTTTTGGACGCTGGGACTCTACGTCTTTGAGAGCTGGGACACTTGATGTTTGGAAGCAGGGAAACGTGCTGTTTGGAAGCTGGGACACTTGGTTTTTTGAGAGCTGCAACTCTTGGTGTTTGGAGTCTGGGACTCTTGGTGTTTGAGTCTTAGAACAGGTGGAGTTTGAGAGCTTGGACACTTGGTGTTTGAGATCTGGGACACTTGGTGTTTGAGATCTGGGACACTTGGAGTTTGGAAGCTGGGACACTTGGTGTTTGAGAGCTGGAACAGTTGGTTTATGAGATGTGGGACACTTGGTGTTTGTATTCTGGGACACTTGGTGTTTGAGACCTGGAGCAGTTGGAGTTTGAGAGCTCGGACACTTGGTGTTTTAGATCTGGGACACTTGTTGTTTGAGAGCTGGGACACTTGGTGTTGGAGAGCTGGGACACTTGGTGTTTGAGAGCTGGGACACTTGGTGTTTGGAAGCTGGGACACTTGGTGTTTGGAAGCTGGGACACTTAGTGTTTGACAGCTGGAACAGTTGGTGTTTGAGAGCTGGAACCGTTGGTGTTTGAGATCTGGGACATTTGGTGTTTGACAGCTGGAACAGTTGATTTATGCTGCTTGAGAGCTGGGTCACTTGGTGTTGGGAAGCTGGGACACTAGGTGTTTGAGACCTGAGACACTTGGTGTTTGAGAGCTGGAACAGTTGGTTTATGAGATGTGGGACACTTGGTGTTTGTATTCTGGGACACTTGGTGTTTGAGACCTGGAGCAGTTGGAGTTTGAGAGCTCGGACACTTGGTGTTTGAGATCTGGGACACTTGTTGTTTGAGAGCTGGGACACTTGGTGTTTGAGAGCTGGGACACTTGGTGTTTGAGAGCTGGGACACTTGGTGTTTGGAAGCTGGGACACTTGGTGTTTGACAGCTGGAACAGTTGGTGTTTGAGAGCTGGAACCGTTGGTGTTTGAGATCTGGGACACTTGGTGTTTGACAGCTGGAACAGTTGATTTATGCTGCTTGAGAGCTGGGTCACTTGGTGTTTGGAAGCTGGGACACTAGGTGTTTGAGACCTGGGACACTTGGTGTTTGTGAGCTGGTAAACAAGGTGTTTGGAAGCTGGGACACATGGTGTTTGGAAGCTGGGACGCTTGGTGTTTGAGAGCTGGAACAGTTGGTGTTTGAGAGTTGGGACACTTGGTGTTTGAATGCTGGGACAGTTGGTGTTTGGGAGCCTGGACACCTGGTGTTGGAGAGCTGGGACACTTGTTGTTTGGAAGCTGGAACATTTGGCGTTTGAGTGCTGGAACACTTGGTGTTGGAAAGCTTGGACACTTGGTATTTGGAAGGTGGGAGACTTGGTGTTTGAGAGCTAGGACTCTTGTTTCTTGAGAGCAGGGACACGTGGAGTTTGGAAGCTGGGACTCTTGGTGTTTGAGACCTGGGAGACTTGGTGTTTGTGAGCTGATACACAAGGTGTTTGGAAGCTGGGACACATGGTGTTTGGAAGCTGGGAACCTTGGTGTTTGAGAGCTGGAACAGTTGGCGTTTGAGAGTTGGGACACTTGGTTTCTGAGATCTGGGACACTTGGAGTTTGGAAGCTGGGACACTTGCTGTTTGAGAGCTGGGACACTTGGTGTTTGAGAGCTGGGACACTTGGTGTTTGGAAGCTGGGACACTTGGTGTTTGGAGCCTGGGACACTTGGTGTTTGAGAGCTGGGACAGTTGGTGTTTGAGTGCTGGAGCCGGTGGTGTTTGAGATCTGGGACACTTGGAAGCAGGGAGTCTTCGTGTTATGAAGCTGGGACACTTGGTGTTTGAGAGCTGAGACACCATGTTTGAGATCTGGGACACTTGGTGTTTGGAAGCTTGGAGACTTGGTGTTTGAGACCTGGAACTCATGCTGTTTGAGAGCTGGGTCACTTGGTGTTTGGAAGCTGGGACACTAGGTGTTTGAGACCTGGGACACTTGGTGTTTGTGAGCTGGTACACAAGGTGTTTGGAAGCTGGGACACATGGTGTTTGGAAGCTGGGACGCTTGGTGTTTGAGAGCTGGAACAGTTGGTGTTTGAGAGTTGGGACACTTGGTGTTTGAATGCTGGAACAGTTGGTGTTTGAGAGCCTGGACACCTGGTGTTGGAGAGCTGGGACACTTGTTGTTTGGAAGCTGGAACATTTGGCTTTTGAGAGCTGGAACACTTGGTGTTGGAAAGCCTGGACACTTGGTATTTGGAAGCTGGGAGACTTGGTGTTTGAGAGCTAGGACTCTTGTTTCTTGAGAGCAGGGACACGTGGAGTTTGGAAGCTGGGACTCTTGGTGATTGAGACCTGGGACACTTGGTGTTTGTGAGCTGGTACACAAGGTGTTTGGAAGCTGGGACACATGGTGTTTGGAAGCTGGGAACCTTGGTGTTTGAGAGCTGGAACAGTTGGCGTTTGAGAGTTGGGACACTTGGTTTTTGAGATCTGGGACACTTGGAGTTTGGAAGCTGGGACACTTGGTGTTTGAGAGCTGAAACAGTTGGTTTATGAGATGTGGGACACTTGGTGTTTGTAGTCTTGGGACACTTGGTGTTTGAGACCTGGAACACTTGGAGTTTGAGAGCTGGGACATTTGGTGTTTGAGATCTGGGACACTTGGTGTTTGAGAGCTGGGACACTTGGTGTATGGAAGCTGGAACACTTGGTGTTTGAGAGCTGGGACACTTGGTGTTTGGAAGCTGGGACACTTGTTGTTTGACAGCTGGAACAGTTGGTGTTTGAGAGCTGGAATCGGTGGTGTTTGAGATCTGGGACACTTGATGTTTGGAAGCTGGGACACTTGGTGTTTGACAGCTGGAACAGTTGATTTATGTGATCTGGGACGCTTGGTGTTTGGAAGCTGGGACACTTGGTGTTTGAGAGCTGCGAGATTGTGTTTGGAATCTTGGACACTTGGTGTTTCAGAGCTGGAACATTTGGTATTTGAGATCTTAGACACTTGGTGTTTGAGAGTGGGACATTTGGTCTTTGGAGCCTTGGGCATTTTGTGTTTGGAAGCTGGGACATTTCGTGTTTGGAAGCTGGGGCACTTGGTTTTTGGACGCTGGGACTCTACGTCTTTGAGAGCAGGACACTTGGTCTTTGGAAGCTGGGAAACTTGCTGTTTGGAAGTTGGGTCACTTGGTGTTTGAGAGCTGGGATTCTTGGTGTTTGGAGTCTGGGACACTTGGTGTTTGAGAACTGGAACAGTTGGAGTTTGAGAGCTGTGACACTTGGTGTTTGAGATCTGGGACACTTGGTGTTGGAGAGCTGGGGCACTTGGTGTTTGACTGCTGGGACATTTGGTGTTTGGGAGCTGGGACAAATGGCGTTTGGAATCTGGGACTCTTTGTGTTTGGGAACTGGGACAGTTGGTGTTTGGAAGCTTGGACACTTGGTGTTTGGAAGCTGGGACACTTGGTGTTTGACAGCTGGGGCAGTTGGTGTTTGAGAGCTGGAACCGTAGATGTTTGAGAAGTGGGACGCTTGGTGTTTGGAAGCAGTAACACTTGGTGTTTGACAGCTGGAAGAGTTGATTTATGAGATCTGGGACACTTGGTGTTTGTATTCTGGGACACTTGGTGGTTGAGACCTGGAGCAGTTGGAGTTTGAGAGCTCGGACACTTGGTGTTTGAGATCTGGGACACTTGTTGTTTGAGAGCTGGGACACTTGGTGTTTGAGAGCTGGGACACTTGGTGTTTGAGAGCTGGGACACTTGGTGTTTGGAAGCTGGGACACTTGGTGTTTGGAAGCTGGGACACTTGGTGTTTGACAGCTGGAACAGTTGGTGTTTGAGAGCTGGAACCGTTGGTGTTTGAGATCTGGGACACTTGGTGTTTGACAGCTGGAACAGTTGATTTATGCTGCTTGAGAGCTGGGTCACTTGGTGTTTGGAAGCTGGGACACTAGGTGTTTGAGACCGGGGACACTTGGTGTTTGTGAGCTGGTAAACAAGGTGTTTGGAAGCTGGGGCACATGGTGTTTGGAAGCTGGGACGCTTGGTGTTTGAGAGCTGGAACAGTTGGTGTTTGAGAGTTGGGACACTTGGTGTTTGAGAGCTGGGACACTTGGTGTTTGAGAGCTGGGACACTTGGTGTTTGAGAGCTGGGACATTTGGTGTTTGGAAGCTGGGACACTTGGTGTTTGGAAGCTGAGACACTTGGTGTTTGACAGCTGGAACAGTTGCGGTTTGAGAGCTGGAACCGTCGGTGTTTGAGATCTGGGGCACTTGGTGTTTGGAAGCTGGGACACTTGGTGTTTGAGAGCTGGAACAGTTCTTTTATGAGTTGTGGGTCACTTGGTGTTTGTAGTCTGGGACACTTGATGTTTGAGACCTGGAACAGTTGGAGTTTGAGAGCTGGGACACTTGGTGTTTGAGATCTGGGACACTTGGTGTTTGAGAGCTGGGACACTTGGTGTTTGAGAGCTGGGACACTTGGTGTTTGAGAGCTTGGACACTTGGTCTTTGGAATCTGGGACACTTGGTGTTTGACAGCTGGAACAGTTGGTGTTTGAGAGCTGGAACCGTTGGTTTTTGAGATCTCGGACACTTGGTCTTTGGAAGCTGGGACACTTGGTGTTTGACAATTGGAACAGTTGATTTAAGAGATCTGTGACGCTTGGTGTTTGGAAGCTGGGACACTTGGTGTTTCAGAGCTGGAACATGTGGTGTTTGAGATCTGAGACACTTGGTGTTTGAGAGCCTGGACATTTGGTGTTTGGAGTCTGGGACACTTGGTGTTTGAGCCTTAGAACAGGTGGAGTTTGAGAGCTGGGACACTTGGTGTTTGACATCTGGGACACTTGGTTTTTGAGATCTGGAACAGTTGGTCTACGAGATGTGGGACACTTGGTGTTTGTATTCTGGGACACTTGGTGTTTGAGACCTGGAACAGTTGGAGTTTGTGAGCTCGGACACTTGGTGTTTGAGAGCTGGGACTCCTGGTGTTTGAGAGCTGGGACACTTGGTGTTTTAAGAGCTGGGAACCTTGGTGTTTGGGAGCTGGGACCTTTTGTGTTCGGAAGCTGGGAGATTTGGTGTTTGGAAGCTGGGGCACTTGGTTTTTGGACGCTGGGACTCTACGTCTTTGAGAGCTGGGACACTTGATGTTTGGAAGCAGGGAAACGTGCTGTTTGGAAGCTGGGACACTTGGTTTTTTGAGAGCTGCAACTCTTGGTGTTTGGAGTCTGGGACTCTTGGTGTTTGAGTCTTAGAACAGGTGGAGTTTGAGAGCTGGGACACTTGGGTGTTTGAGATCTGGGACACTTGGTGTTTGAGATCTGGGACACTTGGAGTTTGGAAGCTGGGACACTTGGTGTTTGAGAGCCGGAACAGTTGGTTTATGAGATGTGGGACACTTGGTGTTTGTATTCTGGGACACTTGGTGTTTGAGATATGGAGCAGTTGGGGTTTGAGAGCTCGGACACTTGGTGTCTGAGATCTGGGACACTTGTTGTTTGAGAGCTGGGACACTTGGTGTTTGAGAGCTGGGACACTTGGTGTTTGGAAGCTGGGACACTTGGTGTTTGACAGCTGGAACAGTTGGTGTTTGAGAGCTGGAACCGTTGGTGTTTGAGATCTGGGACACTTGGTGTTTGACAGCTGGAACAGTTGATTTATGCTGCTTGAGAGCTGGGTCACTTGGTGTTTGGACGCTGGGACACTAGGTTTTTGAGATCTGGGACACTTGGTGTTTGTGAGCTGGTAAACAAGGTGTTTGGAAGCTGGGACACATGGTGTTTGGAAGCTGGGACGCTTGGTGTTTGAGAGCTGGAACAGTTGGTGTTTGAGAGTTGGGACACTTGGTGTTTGAATGCTGGGACGCTTGGTGTTTGAGAGCTGGAACAGTTGGTGTTTGAGAGTTGGGACACTTGGTGTTTGAATGCTGGGACAGTTGGTGTTTGTGAGCCTGGACACCTGGTGTTGGAGAGCTGGGACACTTGTTGTTTGGAAGCTGGAACATTTGGCGTTTGAGTGCTGGAACACTTGGTGTTGGAAAGCTTGGACACTTGGTATTTGGAAGCTGGGAGACTTGGTGTTTGAGAGCTAGGACTCTTGTTTCTTGAGAGCAGGGACACGTGGAGTTTGGAGGCTGGGACTCTTGGTGTTTGAGACCTGGGACACTTGGTGTTTGTGAGCTGATACACAAGGTGTTTGGAAGCTGGGACACATGGTGTTTGGAAGCTGGGAACCTTGGTGTTTGAGAGCTGGAACAGTTGGCGTTTGAGAGTTGGGACACTTGGTTTCTGAGATCTGGGACACTTGGAGTTTGGAAGCAGGGACACTTGCTGTTTGGCAGCTGGGACACTTGGTGTTTCAGAGCTGGGACACTTGGTGTTTGGAAGCTGGGACACTTGGTGTTTGGAGGCTGGGACACTTGGTGTTTGACAGCTGGAACAGTTGGTGTTTGAGTGCTGGAGCCGGTGGTGTTTGAGATCTGGGACAATTGGTGTTTGAGAGCTGGGACATTTGGTGTTTGGAATCTTGGACATTTTGTGTTTGGAAGCTGGGAACCTTGGTGTTTGAGAGCTGGAACAGTTGGCGTTTGAGAGTTGGGACACTTGGTTTCTGAGATCTGGGACACTTGGAGTTTGGAAGCTGGGACACTTGGTGTTTGAGAGCTGAAACAGTTGGTTTATGAGATGTGGGACACTTGGTGTTTGTAGTCTTGGGACACTTGGTGTTTGAGACCTGGAACACTTGGAGTTTGAGAGCTGGGACATTTGGTGTTTGAGATCTGGGACACTTGGTGTTTGATAGCTGGGACACTTGGTGTATGGAAGCTGGAACACTTGGTGTTTGAGAGCTGGGACACTTGGTGTTTGGAAGCTGGGACACTTGTTGTTTGACAGCTGGAACAGTTGGTGTTTGAGAGCTGGAACCGGTGGTGTTTGAGATCTGGGACACTTGGTGTTTGGAAGCTGGGACACTTGGTGTTTGACAGCTGGAACAGTTGATTTATGAGATCTGGGACGCTTGGTGTTTGGAAGCTGGGACACTTGGTGTTTGAGAGCCGCGAGATTGTGTTTGGAATCTTGGACACTAGGTATTTCAGAGCTGGAACATTTGGTATTTGAGATCTTAGGCACTTGGTGTTTGAGAGTGGGACATTTGGTCTTTGGATGCTTGGGCATTTTGTGTTTGGAAGCTGAGACATTTCGTGTTTGGAAGCTGGGGCACTTGGTTTTTGGACGCTGGGACTCTACGTCTTTGAGAGCAGGACACTTGGTCTTTGGAAGCTGGGAAACTTGCTGTTTGGAAGTTGGGTCACTTGGTGTTTGAGAGCTGGGATTCTTGGTGTTTGGAGTCTGGGACACTTGGTGTTTGAGAACTGGAACAGTTGGAGTTTGAGAGCTGTGACACTTGGTGTTTGAGATCTGGGACACTTGGTGTTTGACTGCTGGGACATTTGGTGTTTGGGAGCTGGGACAAATGGCGTTTGGAATCTGGGACTCTTGGTTTTTGGGAACTGGGACAGTTGGTGTTTGGAAGCTTGGACACTTGGTGTTTGGAAGCTGGGATACTTGGTGTTTGACAGCTGGGGCAGTTGGTGTTTGAGAGCTGGAACCGTAGATGTTTGAGAAGTGGGACGCTTGGTGTTTGGAAGCAGTAACACTTGGTGTTTGACAGCTGGAACAGTTGATTTATGAGATCCGGGACACTTGGTGTTTGTATTCTGGGACACTTGGTGTTTGAGACCTGGAGCAGTTGGAGTTTGAGAGCTCGGACACTTGGTGTTTGAGATCTGGGACACTTGTTGTTTGAGAGCTGGGACACTTGGTGTTTGAGAGCTGGGACACTTGGTGTTTGAGAGCTGGGACACTTGGTGTTTGGAAGCTGGGACACTTGGTGTTTGGAAGCTGGGAGACTTGGTGTTTGACAGCTGGAACAGTTGGTGTTTGAGAGCTGGAACCGTTGGTGTTTGAGATCTGGGACACTTGGTGTTTGACAGCTGGAACAGTTGATTTATGCTGCTTGAGAGCTGGGTCACTTGGTGTTTGGAAGCTGGGACACTAGGTGTTTGAGACCTGGGACACTTGGTGTTTGTGAGCTGGTAAACAAGGTGTTTGGAAGCTGGGACACATGGTGTTTGGAAGCTGGGACGCTTGGTGTTTGAGAGCTGGAACAGTTGGTGTTTGAGATCTGGGACACTTGGTGTTTGAGAGCTGGGACATTTGGTGTTTGGAAGCTGGGACACTTGGTGTTTGGAAGCTGAGACACTTGGTGTTTGACAGCTGGAACAGTTGCGGTTTGAGAGCTGGAACCGTCGGTGTTTGAGATCTCGGGCACTTGGTGTTTGGAAGCTGGGACACTTGGTGTTTGAGAGCTGGAACAGTTCGTTTATGAGTTGTGGGTCACTTGGTGTTTGTAGTCTGGGACACTTGATGTTTGAGACCTGGAACAGTTGGAGTTTGAGAGCTGGGACACTTGGTGTTTGAGATCTGGGACACTTGGTGTTTGAGAGCTGGGACACTTGGTGTTTGTGAGCTGGGACACTTGGTGTTTGAGAGCTTGGACACTTGGTCTTTGGAATCTGGGACACTTGGTGTTTGACAGCTGGAACAGTTGGTGTTTGAGAGCTGGAACCGTTGGTTTTTGAGATCTCGGACACTTGGTCTTTGGAAGCTGGGACACTTGGTGTTTGACAATTGGAACAGTTGATTTAAGAGATCTGTGACGCTTGGTGTTTGGAAGCTGGGACACTTGGTGTTTCAGAGCTGGAACATGTGGTGTTTGAGATCTGAGACACTTGGTGTTTGAGAGCCTGGACATTTGGTGTTTGGAGTCTGGGACACTTGGTGTTTGAGCCTTAGAACAGGTGGAGTTTGAGAGCTGGGACACTTGGTGTTTGACATCTGGGACACTTGGTGTTTGAGATCTGGAACAGTTGGTCGACGAGATGTGGGACACTTGGTGTTTGTATTCTGGGACACTTGGTGTTTGAGACCTGGAACAGTTGGAGTTTGTGAGCTCGGACACGTGGTGTTTGAGAGCTGGGACTCCTGGTGTTTGAGAGCTGGGACACTTGGTGTTTTAAGAGCTGGGAACCTTGGTGTTTGGGAGATGGGACCTTTTGTGTTCGGAAGCTGGGAGATTTGGTGTTTGGAAGCTGGGGCACTTGGTTTTTGGACGCTGGGACTCTACGTCTTTGAGAGCTGGGACACTTGATGTTTGGAAGCAGGGAAACGTGCTGTTTGGAAGCTGGGACACTTGGTTTTTTGAGAGCTGGGATTCTTGGTGTTTGGAGTCTGGGACACTTGGTGCTTGAGACCTGGAACAGTTGGAGATTGAGAGCTGTGACACTTGGTGTTTGAGATCTGGGACACTTGGTGTTGGAGAGCTGGGGCACTTGGTGTTTGACTGCTGGGACATTTGGTGTTTGGGAGCTGGGACAAATGGCGTTTGGAATCTGGGACTCTTGGTGTTTGGGAACTGGGACAGTTGGTGTTTGGAAGCTTGGACACTTGGTGTTTGGAAGCTGGGACACTTGGTGTTTGACAGCTGGGGCAGTTGGTGTTTGAGAGCTGGAACCGTAGATGTTTGAGAAGTGGGACGCTTGGTGTTTGGAAGCAGTAACACTTGGTGTTTGACAGCTGGAACAGTTGATTTATGAGATCTGGGACACTTGGTGTTTGTATTCTGGGACACTTGGTGTTTGAGACCTGGAGCAGTTGGAGTTTGAGAGCTCGGACACTTGGTGTTTGAGATCTGGGACACTTGTTGTTTGAGAGCTGGAACACTTGGTGTTTGAGAGCTGGGACACTTGGTGTTTGACAGCTGAAACAGTTGGTGTTTGAGAGCTGGAACCGTTGGTGTTTGAGATCTGGGACACTTGGTGTTTGACAGCTGGAACAGTTGATTTATGCTGCTTGAGAGCTGGGTCACTTGGTGTTTGGAAGCTGGGACACTAGGTGTTTGAGACCTGGGACACTTGGTGTTTGTGAGCTGGTAAACAAAGTGTTTGGAAGCTGGGACACATGGTGTTTGGAAGCTGGGACGCTTGGTGTTTGAGAGCTGGAACAGTTGGTGTTTGAGAGTTGGGACACTTGGTGTTTGAATGCTGGGACAGTTGGTGTTTGAGAGCGTGGACACCTGGTGTTGGAGAGCTGGGACACTTGTTGTTTGGAAGCTGGAACATTTGGCGTTTGAGTGCTGGAACACTTGGTGTTGGAAAGCTTGGACACTTGGTATTTGGAAGCTGGCAGACTTGCTGTTTGAGAGCTAGGACTCTTGTTTCTTGAGAGCAGGGACACGTGGAGTTTGGAAGCTGGGACTCTTGGTGTTTGAGACCTGGGACACTTGGTGTTTGTGAGCTGGTACACAAGGTGTTTGGAAGCTGGGACACATTGCGTTTGGAAGCTGGGAACCTTGGTGTTTCAGAGCTGGAACAGTTGGCGTTTGAGAGTTGGGACACATGGTTTCTGAGATCTAGGACACTTGGAGTTTGGAAGCTGGGACACTTGGTGTTTGAGAGCTGGGACACTTAGTGTTTGAGAGCTGGGACACTTGGTGTTTGGAAGCTGGGACACTTGGTGTTTGGAGGCTGGGGCACTTAGTGTTTGAGAGCTGGGACACTTGGTGTTTGGAAGCTGGGACACTTGGTGTTTGGAAGCTGGGACACTTGCTGTTTGACAGCCGGAACAGTTGATTTATAAGGTCTGGGACGCTTGGTGTTTGGAAGCTGGGACACTTGGTGTTTGGGAGCTGCGAGATTGTGTTTGGAATCTTGGACACTTGTTGTTTCGGAGCTGGAACATTTGGTGTTTGAGATCTGAGACACTTGGTGTTTGAGAGCTGGGACATTTGGTGTTTGGAATCTTGAACATTTTGTGTTTGGATGCTGGGACACTTGGTGTTTGAGAGGTGGAAGAGTTGGTATTTGAGAGCTGGGACATTTTGTGTTAGGAAGCTGGGACACGGGGTGTTTGGAAGCTGGAACAAATGGTGTTTGGAAGCCGGGTCATTTGGTGTTTGGAACCTGGGATACTTCGTGTTTGAGACCTGGGACGCTTGGTATTTGAGAGCTGGGACACTTGGTGTTTGGAAGCTGGAACACTTGGTGATTGGAAGCTGGGACACTAGTTGTTTGGAAGCTGGGACACGTCGTTTATGTGGGCTGGGGCACTTGGTGTTTGAGAGCTGGGACACAAGTTGTTTCGAAGCTGGGACAATTCATTTTTGTGGGCTGGGACAGATGGTGTTTCAGAGCTGGGACACCTGGTATTTGCAGGCTGGTACACTTGGTGTTTGGAAGCAGGGAATCTTCGTGTTATGAAGCTGGGACACTTGGTGTTTGAGAGCTGAGACACCATGTTTGAGATCTGGGACACTTGGTGTTTGGAAGCTTGGAGACTTGGTGTTTGAGACCTGGAACTCATGCTGCTTGAGAGCTGGGTCACTTGGTGTTTGGAAGCTGGGACACTAGGTGTTTGAGACCTGGGACACTTGGTGTTTGTGAGCTGGTACACAAGGTGTTTGGAAGCTGGGACACATGGTGTTTGGAAGCTGGGACGCTTGGTGTTTGAGAGCTGGAACAGTTGGTGTTTGAGAGTTGGGACACTTGGTGTTTGAATGCTGGGACAGTTGGTGTTTGAGAGCCTGGACACCTGGTGTTGGAGAGCTGGGACACTTGTTGTTTGGAAGCTGGAACATTTGGCTTTTGAGAGCTGGAACACTTGGTGTTGGAAAGCCTGGACACTTGGTATTTGGAAGCTGGGAGACTTGGTGTTTGAGAGCTATGACTCTTGTTTCTTGAGAGCAGGGACACGTGGAGTTTGGAAGCTGGGACTCTTGGTGTTTGAGACCTGGGACACTTGGTGTTTGTGAGCTGGTACACAAGGTGTTTGGAAGCTGGGACACATGGTGTTTGGAAGCTGGGAACCTTGGTGTTTGAGAGCTGGAACAGTTGGCGTTTGAGAGTTGGGACACTTGGTTTTTGAGATCTGGGACACTTGGAGTTTGGAAGCTGGGAAACTTGGTGTTTGAGAGCTGAAACAGTTGGTTTATGAGATGTGGGACACTTGGTGTTTGTAGTCTTGGGACACTTGGTGTTTGAGACCTGGAACACTTGGAGTTTGAGAGCTGGGACATTTGTTGTTTGAGATCTGGGACACTTGGTGTTTGAGAGCTGGGACATTTGGTGTATGGAAGCTGGAACACTTGGTGTTTGAGAGCTGGGACACTTGGTGTTTGGAAGCTGGGACACTTGTTGTTTGACAGCTGGAACAGTTGGTGTTTGAGAGCTGGAACCGGTGGTGTTTGAGATCTGGGACACTTGGTGTTTGGAAGCTGGGACACTTGGTGTTTGACAGCTGGAACAGTTGATTTATGAGATCTGGGACGCTTGGTGTTTGGAAGCTGGGACACTTGGTGTTTGAGAGCTGCGAGATTGTGTTTGGAATCTTGGACACTTGGTGTTTCAGAGCTGGAACATTTGGTATTTGAGATCTTAGACACTTGGTGTTTGAGAGTGGGACATTTGGTCTTTGGATGCTTGGGCATTTTGTGTTTGGAAGCTGGGACATTTCGTGTTTGGAAGCTGGGGCACTTGGTTTTTGGACGCTGGGACTCTACGTCTTTGAGAGCAGGACACTTGGTCTTTGGAAGCTGGGAAACTTGCTTTTTGGAAGTTGGGTCACTTGGTGTTTGAGAGCTGGGATTCTTGGTGTTTGGAGTCTGGGACACTTGGTGTTTGAGACCTGGAACAGTTGGAGTTTGAGAGCTGTGACACTTGGTGTTTGAGATCTGGGACACTTGGTGTTGGAGAGCTGGGGCACTTGGTGTTTGACTGCTGGGACATTTGGTGTTTGGGAGCTGGGACAAATGGCGTTTGGAATCTGGGACTCTTGGTGTTTGGGAACTGGGACAGTTGGTGTTTGGAAGCTTGGACACTTGGTGTTTGGAAGCTGGGACACTTGGTGTTTGACAGCTGGGGCAGTTGGTGTTTGAGAGCTGGAACCGTAGATGTTTGAGAAGTGGGACGCTTGGTGTTTGGAAGCAGTAACACTTGGTGTTTGACAGCTGGAACAGTTGATTTATGAGATCTGGGACACTTGGTGTTTGTATTCTGGGACACTTGGTGTTTGAGACCTGGAGCAGTTGGAGTTTGAGAGCTCGGACACTTGGTGTTTGAGATCTGGGACACTTGTTGTTTGAGAGCTGGGACACTTGGTGTTTGAGAGCTGGGACACTTGGTGTTTGAGAGCTGGGACACTTGGTGTTTGGAAGCTGGGACACTTGGTGTTTGGAAGCTGGGACACTTGGTGTTTGAGACCTGGGACACTTGGTGTTTGTGAGATGGTACACAAGGTGTTTGGAAGCTGGGACACATTGCGTTTGGAAGCTGGGAAACTTGGTGTTTGAGAGCTGGAACAGTTGGCGTTTGAGAGTTGGGACACTTGGTTTCTGAGATCTAGGACACTTGGAGTTTGGAAGCTAGGACACTTGGTGTTTGAGAGCTGGGACAGTTGGTGTTTGAGAGCTGGGACACTTGGTGTTTGGAAGCTGGGACACTTGGTGTTTGGAGGCTGGGACACTTGGTGTTTGACAGCTGGAACAGTTGGTGTTTGAGTGCTGGAGCCGGTGGTGTTTGAGATCTGGGACACTTGGTGTTTGGAAGCTGGGACACTTGCTGTTTGACAGCTGGAACAGTTGATTTATAAGATCTGGGACGCTTGGTGTTTGGAAGCTGGGACACTTGGTGTTTGGGAGCTGCGAGATTGTGTTTGGAATCTTGGACACTTGTTGTTTCGGAGCTGGAACATTTGGTGTTTGAGATCTGAGACACTTGGTGTTTGAGAGCTGGGACATTTGGTGTTTGGAATCTTGGATATTTTGTGTTTGGATGCTGGGACACTTGGTGTTTGAGAGGTGGAAGAGTTGGTATTTGAGAGCTGGGACATTTTGTGTTAGGAAGCTGGGACACGGGGTGTTTGGAAGCTGGAACAAATGGTGTTTGGAAGCCGGGTCATTTGGTGTTTGGAACCTGGGATACTTCGTGTTTGAGACCTGGGACGCTTGGTATTTGAGAGCTGGGACACTTGGTGTTTGGAAGCTGGAACACTTGGTGATTGGAAGCTGGGACACTAGTTGTATGGACGCTGGGACACGTCGTTTTTGTGGGCTGGGGCACTTGGTGTTTGAGAGCTGGGACACAAGTTGTTTCGAAGCTGGGACACTTCATTTTTGTGGGCTGGGACAGATGGTGTTTCAGAGCTGGGACGCCTGGTATTTGCAGGCTGGTACACTTGGTGTTTGGAAGCAGGGAATCTTCGTGTTATGAAGCTGGGACACTTGGTGTTTGAGAGCTGAGACACCATGTTTGAGATCTGGGACACTTGGTGTTTGGAAGCTTGGAGACTTGGTGTTTGAGACCTGGAACTCATGCTGCTTGAGAGCTGGATCACTTGGTGTTTGGAAGCTGGGACGCTAGGTGTTTGAGACCTGGGACACTTGGTGTTTGTGAGCTGGTACACAAGGTGTTTGGAAGCTGGGACACATGGTGTTTGGAAGCTGGGACGCTTGGTGTTTGAGAGCTGGAACAGTTGGTGTTTGAGAGTTGGGACACTTGGTGTTTGAATGCTGGGACAGTTGGTGTTTGAGAGCCTGGACACCTGGTGTTGGAGAGCTGGGACACTTGTTGTTTGGAAGCTGGAACATTTGGCGTTTCAGTGCTGGAACACTTGGTGTTGGAAAGCTTGGACACTTGGTATTTGGAAGCTGGGAGACTTGGTGTTTGAGAGCTAGGACTCTTGTTTCTTGAGAGCAGGGACACGTGGAGTTTGGAAGCTGGGACTCTTGGTTTTTGAGACCTGGGACACTTGGTGTTTGTGAGATGGTACACAAGGTGTTTGGAAGCTGGGACACATGGCGTTTGGAAGCTGGGAACCTTGGTGTTTGAGAGCTGGAACAGTTGGCGTTTGAGAGTTGGGACACTTGGTTTCTGAGATCTGGGACACTTGGAGTTTGGAAGCTGGGACACTTGGTGTTTGAGAGCTGGGACACTTGGTGTTTGAGAGCTGGGTCACTTGGTGTTTGGAAGCTGGGACATTTGGTGTTTGGAGGCTGGGACACTTGGTGTTTGACAGCTGGAACAGTTAGTGTTTGAATGCTGGAGCCGGTGGTGTTTGAGATCTGGGACACTTGGTGTTTGGAAGCTGGGACACTTGCTGTTTGACAGCTGGAACAGTTGATTTATAAGATCTGGGACGCTTGGTGTTTGGAAGCTGGGACACTTGGTGTTTGGGAGCTGCGAGATTGTGTTTGGAATCTTGGACACTTGTTGTTTCGGAGCTGGAACATTTGGTGTTTGAGATCTGAGACACTTGGTGTTTGAGAGCTGGGACATTTGGTTTTTGGAATCTTGGACATTTTGTGTTTGGATGCTGGGACACTTGGTGTTTGAGAGGTGGAAGAGTTGGTATTTGAGAGCTGGGACATTTTGTGTTAGGAAGCTGGGACACGGGGTGTTTGGAAGCTGGAACAAATGGTTTTTGGAAGCCGGGTCATTTGGTGTTTGGAACCTGGGATACTTCGTGTTTGAGACCTGGGACGCTTGGTATTTGAGAGCTGGGACACTTGGTGTTTGGGAGCTGGAACACTTGGTGATTGGAAGCTGGGACACTAGTTGTTTGGAAGCTGGGACACGTCGTTTTTGTGGGCTGGGGCACTTGGTGTTTGAGAGCTGGGACACAAGTTGTTTCGAAGCTGGGACACTTCATTTTTGTGGGCTGGGACAGATGGTGTTTCAGAGCTGGGACACCTGGTATTTGCAGGCTGGTACACTTGGTGTTTGGAAGCAGGGAATCTTCGTGTTATGAAGCTGGGACACTTGGTGTTTGAGAGCTGAGACACCATGTTTGAGATCTGGGACACTTGGTGTTTGGAAGCTTGGAGACTTGGTGTTTGAGACCTGGAACTCATGCTGCTTGAGAGCTGGGTCACTTGGTGTTTGGAAGCTGGGACACTAGGTGTTTGAGACCTGGGAAACTTGGTGTTTGTGAGCTGGTACACAAGGTGTTTGGAAGCTGGGACACATGGTGTTTGGAAGCTGGGACGCTTGGTGTTTGAGAGCTGGAACAGTTGGTGTTTGAGAGTTGGGACACTTGGTGTTTGAATGCTGGGACAGTTGGTGTTTGAGAGCCTGGACACCTGGTGTTGGAGAGCTGGGACACTTGTTGTTTGGAAGCTGGAACATTTGGCTTTTGAGAGCTGGAACACTTGGTGTTGGAAAGCCTGGACACTTGGTATTTGGAAGCTGGGAGACTTGGTGTTTGAGAGCTAGGACTCTTGTTTCTTGAGAGCAGGGACACGTGGAGTTTGGAAGCTGGGACTCTTGGTGATTGAGACCTGGGACACTTGGTGTTTGTGAGCTGGTACACAAGGTGTTTGGAAGCTGGGACACATGGTGTTTGGAAGCTGGGAACCTTGGTGTTTGAGAGCTGGAACAGTTGGCGTTTGAGAGTTGGAACACTTGGTTTTTGAGATCTGGGACACTTGGAGTTTGGAAGCTGGGACACTTGGTGTTTGAGAGCTGAAACAGTTGGTTTATGAGATGTGGGACACTTGGTGTTTGTAGTCTTGGGACACTTGGTGTTTGAGACCTGGAACACTTGGAGTTTGAGAGCTGGGACATTTGGTGTTTGAGATCTGGGACACTTGGTGTTTGAGAGCTGGGACACTTGGTGTATGGAAGCTGGAACACTTGGTGTTTGAGAGCTGGGACACTTGGTGTTTGGAAGCTGGGACACTTGTTGTTTGACAGCTGGAAAAGTTGGTGTTTGAGAGCTGGAACCGGTGGTGTTTGAGATCTGGGACACTTGGTGTTTGGAAGCTGGGACACTTGGTGTTTGACAGCTGGAACAGTTGATTTATGAGATCTGGGACGCTTGGTGTTTGGAAGCTGGGACACTTGGTGTTTGAGAGCTGCGAGATTGTGTTTGGAATCTTGGACACTTGGTGTTTCACAGCTGGAACATTTGGTATTTGAGATCTTAGACACTTGGTGTTTGAGAGTGGGACATTTGGTTTTTGGATGCTTGGGCATTTTGTGTTTGGAAGCTGGGACATTTCGTGTTTGGAAGCTGGGGCACTTGGTTTTTGGACGCTGGGACTCTACGTCTTTGAGAGCAGGACACTTGGTCTTTGGAAGCTGGGAAACTTGCTGTTTGGAAGTTGGGTCACTTGGTGTTTGAGAGCTGGGATTCTTGGTGTTTGGAGTCTGGGACACTTGGTGTTTGAGAACTGGAACAGTTGGAGTTTGAGAGCTGTGACACTTGGTGTTTGAGATCTGGGACACTTGGCGTTGGAGAGCAGGGGCACTTGGTGTTTGACTGCTGGGACATTTGGTGTTTGGGAGCTGGGACAAATGGCGTTTGGAATCTGGGACTCTTGGTGTTTGGGAACTGGGACAGTTGGTGTTTGGAAGCTTGGACACTTGGTGTTTGGAAGCTGGGACACTTGGTTTTTGACAGCTGGGGCAGTTGGTGTTTGAGAGCTGGAACTGTAGATGTTTGAGAAGTGGGACTCTTGGTGTTTGGAAGCAGTAACACTTGGTGTTTGACAGCTGGAACAGTTGATTTATGAGATCTGGGACACTTGGTGTTTGTATTCTGGGACACTTGGTGGTTGAGACCTGGAGCAGATGGAGTTTGAGAGCTCGGACACTTGGTGTTTGGGATCTGGGACACTTGTTGTTTGAGAGCTGGGACACTTGGTGTTTGAGAGCTGGGTCACTTGGTGTTTGAGAGCTGGGACACTTGGTGTTTGGAAGCTGGGACACTTGGTGTTTGGAAGCTGGGACACTTGGTGTTTGACAGCTGGAACAGTTGGTGTTTGAGAGCTGGAACCGTTGGTGTTTGAGATCTGGGACACTTGGTGTTTGACAGCTGGAACAGTTGATTTATGCTGCTTGAGAGCTGGGTCACTTGGTGTTTGGAAGCTGGGACACTAGGGGTTTGAGACCGGGGACACTTGGTGTTTGTGAGCTGGTAAACAAAGTGTTTGGAAGCTGGGGCACATGGTGTTTGGAAGCTGGGACGCTTGGTGTTTGAGAGATGGAACAGTTGGTGTTTGAGAGTTGGGACACTTGGTGTTTGAGAGCTGGGACACTTGGTGTTTGAGAGCTGGGACACTTGGTGTTTGAGAGCTGGGACATTTGGTGTTTGGAAGCTGGGAAACTTGGTGTTTGGAAGCTGAGACACTTGGTGTTTGACAGCTGGAACAGTTGCGGTTTGAGAGCTGGAACCATCGGTGTTTGAGATCTGGGACACTTGGTGTTTGGAAGCTGGGACACTTGGTGTTTGAGAGCTGGAACAGTTCTTTTATGAGTTGTGGGTCACTTGGTGTTTGTAGTCTGGGACACTTGATGTTTGAGACCTGGAACAGTTGGAGTTTGAGAGCTGGGACACTTGGTGTTTGAGATCTGGGACACTTGGTGTTTGAGAGCTGGGACACTTGGTGTTTGAGAGCTGGGACACTTGGTGTTTGAGAGCTTGGACACTTGGTCTTTGGAATCTGGGACACTTGGTGTTTGACAGCTGGAACAGTTGGTGTTTGAGAGCTGGAACCGTTGGTTTTTGAGATCTCGGACACTTGGTCTTTGGATGCTGGGACACTTGGTTTTTGACAATTGGAACAGTTGATTTAAGAGATCTGTGACGCTTGGTGTTTGGAAGCTGGGACACTTGGTGTTTCAGAGCTGGAACATGTGGTGTTTGAGATCTGAGACACTTGGTGTTTGAGAGCCTGGACATTTGGTGTTTGGAGTCTGGGACACTTGGTGTTTGAGCCTTAGAACAGGTGGAGTTTGAGAGCTGGGACACTTGGTGTTTGACATCTGGGACACTTGGTGTTTCAGATCTGGAACAGTTGGTCTACGAGATGTGGGACACTTGGTGTTTGTATTCTGGGACACTTGGTGTTTGAGACCTGGAACAGTTGGAGTTTGTGAGCTCGGACACTTGGTGTTTGAGAGCTGGGACTCCTGGTGTTTGAGAGCTGGGACACTTGGTGTTTTAAGAGCTGGGAACCTTGGTGTTTGGGAGCTGGGACCTTTTGTGTTCGGAAGCTGGGAGATTTGGTGTTTGGAAGCTGGGGCACTTGGTTTTTGGACGCTGGGACTCTACGTCTTTGAGAGCTGGGACACTTGATGTTTGGAAGCAGGGAAACGTGCTGTTTGGAAGCTGGGACACTTGGTTTTTTGAGAGCTGCAACTCTTGGTTTTTGGAGTCTGGGACTCTTGGTGTTTGAGTCTTAGAACAGGTGGAGTTTGAGAGCTGGGACACTTGGTGTTTGAGATCTGGGACACTTGGCGTTTGAGATCTGGGACACTTGGAGTTTGGAAGCTGGGACACTTGGTGTTTGAGAGCTGGAAATGTTGGTTTATGAGATGTGGGTCACTTGGTGTTTGTATTCTGGGACACTTGGTGTTTGAGATATGGAGCAGTTGGGGTTTGAGAGCTCGAACACTTGGTGTTTGGAAGCTGGGACACTTGGTGTTTGACAGCTGGAACAGTTGGTGTTTGTGAGCTGGAACCGTTGGTGTTTGAGATCTGGGACACTTGGTGTTTGACAGCTGGAACAGTTGATTTATGCTGCTTGAGAGCTGGGTCACTTGGTGTTTGGAAGCTGGGACACTAGGTGTTTGAGATCTGGGACACTTGTTGTTTGTGAGCTGGTAAACAAGGTGTTTGGAGGCTGGGACACATGGTGTTTGGAAGCTGGGACGCTTGGTGTTTGAGAGCTGGAACAGTTGGTGTTTGAGAGTTGGGACTCTTGGTGTTTGAATGCTGGGACGCTTGGTGTTTGAGAGCTGGAACAGTTGGTGTTTGAGAGTTGGGACACTTGGTGTTTGATTGCTGAGACAGTTGGTGTTTGTGAGCCTGGACACCTGGTGTTGGAGAGCTGGGACACTTGTTGTTTGGAAGCTGGAACATTTGGCGTTTGAGTGCTGGAACACTTGGTGTTGGAAAGCTTGGACACTTGGTATTTGGAAGCTGGGAGACTTGGTGTTTGAGAGCTAGGACTCTTGTTTCTTGAGAGCAGGGACACGTGGTGTTTGGAAGCTGGGACTCTTGGTGTTTGAGACCTGGGACACTTGGTGTTTGTGAGCTGATACACAAGGTGTTTGGAAGCTGGGACACATGGTGTTTGGAAGCTGGGAACCTTGGTGTTTGAGAGCTGGAACAGTTGGCGTTTGAGAGTTGGGACACTTGGTTTCTGAGATCTGGGACACTTGGAGTTTGGAAGCAGGGACACTTGGTGTTTGAGAGCTGGGACACTTGGTGTTTGAGAGCTGGGACACTTGGTGTTTGGAAGCTGGGACACTTGGTGTTTGGAAGCTGGGACACTTGGTGTTTGACAGCTGGAACAGTTGGTGTTTGAGTGCTGGAGCCGGTGGTGTTTAAGATCTGGGACAATTGGTGTTTGAGAGCTGGGACATTTGGTGTTTGGAATCTTGGATATTTTGTGTTTGGATGCTGGGACACTTGGTGTTTGAGAGGTGGAAGAGTTGGTATTTGAGAGCTGGGACATTTTGTGTTAGGAAGCTGGGACACGGGGTGTTTGGAAGCTGGAACAAATGGTGTTTGGAAGCCGGGTCATTTGGTGTTTGGAACCTGGGATACTTCGTGTTTGAGACCTGGGACGCTTGGTATTTGAGAGCTGGGACACTTGGTGTTTGGAAGATGGGACACTTGGTGATTGGAAGCTGGGACACTAGTTATTTGGAAGCTGGGACACGTCGTTTTTGTGGGCTGGGGCACTTGGTGTTTGAGAGCTGGGACACAAGTTGTTTCGAAGCTGGGACACTTCATTTTTGTGGGCTGGGACAGATGGTGTTTCAGAGCTGGGACACCTGGTATTTGCAGGCTGGTACACTTGGTGTTTGGAAGCAGGGAATCTTCGTGTTATGAAGCTGGGACACTTGGTGTTTGAGAGCTGAGACACCATGTTTGAGATCTGGGACACTTGGTGTTTGGAAGCTTGGAGACTTGGTGTTTGAGACCTGGAACTCATGCTGCATGAGAGCTGGGACAGTTGGTGTTTGGAAGCTGGGACACTAGGTGTTTGAGACCTGGGACACTTGGTGTTTGTGAGCTGGTACACAAGGTGTTTGGAAGCTGGGACACATGGTGTTTGGAAGCTGGGACGCTTGGTGTTTGAGAGCTGGAACAGTTGGTGTTTGAGAGTTGGGACACTTGGTGTTTGAATGCTGGGACAGTTGGTGTTTGAGAGCCTGGACACCTGGTGTTGGAGAGCTGGGACACTTGTTGTTTGGAACCTGGAACATTTGGCTTTTGAGAGCTGGAACACTTGGTGTTGGAAAGCCTGGACACTTGGTATTTGGAAGCTGGGAGACTTGGTGTTTGAGAGCTAGGACTCTTGTTTCTTGAGAGCAGGGACACGTGGAGTTTGGAAGCTGGGACTCTTGGTGTTTGAGACCTGGGACACTTGGTGTTTGTGAGCTGGTACACAAGGTGCTTGGAAGCTGGGACACATGGTGTTTGGAAGCTGGGAACCTTCGTGTTTGAGAGCTGGAACAGTTGGCGTTTGAGAGTTGGGACACTTGGTTTTTGAGATCTGGGACACTTGGAGTTTGGAAGCTGGGACACTTGGTGTTTGAGAGCTGAAACAGTTGGTTTATGAGATGTGGGACACTTGGTGTTTGTAGTCTTGGGACACTTGGTGTTTGAGACCTGGAACACTTGGAGTTTGAGAGCTGGGACATTTGGTGTTTGAGATCTGGGACACTTGGTGTTTGAGAGCTGGGACACTTGGTGTATGGAAGCTGGAACACTTGGTGTTTGAGAGCTGGGACTCTTGGTGTTTGGAAGCTGGGACACTTGTTGTTTGACAGCTGGAACAGTTGGTGTTTGAGAGCTGGAACCGGTGGTGTTTGAGATCTGGGACACTTGGTGTTTGGAAGCTGGGACACTTGGTGTTTGACAGCTGGAACAGTTGATTTATGAGATCTGGGACGCTTGGTGATTGGAAGCTGGGACACTTGGTGTTTGAGAGCCGCGAGATTTTGTTTGGAATCTTGGACACTAGGTGTTTCAGAGCTGGAACATTTGGTATTTCAGATCTTAGACACTTGGTGTGTGAGAGTGGGACATTTGCTCTTTGGATGCTTGGGCATTTTGTGTTTGGAAGCTGGGACATTTCGTGTTTGGAAGCTGGGGCACTTGGTTTTTGGACGCTGGGACTCTACGTCTTTGAGAGCAGGACACTTGGTCTTTGGAAGCTGGGAAACTTGCTGTTTGGAAGTTGGGTCACTTGGTGTTTGAGACCTGGAACAGTTGGAGTTTGAGAGCTGTGACACTTGGTGTTTGAGATCTGGGACACTTGGTGTTGGAGAGCTGGGGCACTTGGTGTTTGACTGATGGGACATTTGGTGTTTGGGAGCTGGGACAAATGGCGTTTGGAATCTGGGACTCTTGGTTTTTGGGAACTGGGACAGTTGGTGTTTGGAAGCTTGGACACTTGGTGTTTGGAAGCTGGGATACTTGGTGTTTGACAGCTGGGGCAGTTGGTGTTTGAGAGCTGGAACCGTAGATGTTTGAGAAGTGGGACGCTTGGTGTTTGGAAGCAGTAACACTTGGTGTTTGACAGCTGGAACAGTTGATTTATGAGATCCGGGACACTTGGTGTTTGTATTCTGGGACACTTGGTGTTTGAGACCTGGAGCAGTTGGAGTTTGAGAGCTCGGACACTTGGTGTTTGATATCTGGGACACTTGTTGTTTGAGAGCTGGGACACTTGGTGTTTGAGAGCTGGGACACTTGGTGTTTGGAAGCTGGGACACTTGGTGTTTGGAAGCTGGGACACTTGGTGTTTGACAGCTGGAACAGTTGGTGTTTGAGAGCTGGAACCGTTGGTGTTTGAGATCTGGGACACTTGGTGTTTGACAGCTGGAACAGTTGATTTATGCTGCTTGAGAGCTGGGTCACTTGGTGTTTGGAAGCTGGGACACTAGGTGTTTGAGACCTGGGACACTTGGTGTTTGTGAGCTGGTAAACAAGGTGTTTGGAAGCTGGGACACATGGTGTTTGGAAGCTGGGACGCTTGGTGTTTGAGAGCTGGAACAGTTGGTGTTTGAGAGCTGGGACACTTGGTGTTTGAGAGCTGGGACATTTGGTGTTTGGAAGCTGGGACACTTGGTGTTTGGAAGCTGAGACACTTGGTGTTTGACAGCTGGAACAGTTGTGGTTTGAGAGCTGGAACTGTCGGTGTTTGAGATCTCGGGCACTTGGTGTTTGGAAGCTGGGACACTTGGTGTTTGAGAGCTGGAACAGTTCGTTTATGAGTTGTGGGTCACTTGGTGTTTGTAGTCTGGGACACATGATGTTTGAGACCTGGAACAGTTGGAGTTTGAGAGCTGGGACACTTGGTGTTTGAGATCTGGGACACTTGGTGTTTGAGAGCTGGGACACTTGGTGTTTGTGAGCTGGGACACTTGGTGTTTGAGAGCTTGGACACTTGGTCTTTGGAATCTGGGACACTTGGTGTTTGACAGCTGGAACAGTTGGTGTTTGAGAACTGGAACCGTTGGTTTTTGAGATCTCGGACACTTGGTCTTTGGAAGCTGGGACACTTGGTGTTTGACAATTGGAACAGTTGATTTAAGAGATCTGTGACGCTTGGTGTTTGGAAGCTTGGACACTTGGTGTTTCAGAGCTGGAACATGTGGTGTTTGAGATCTGAGACACTTGGTGTTTGAGAGCCTGGACATTTGGTGTTTGGAGTCTGGGACACTTGGTGTTTGAGCCTTAGAACAGGTGGAGTTTGAGAGCTGGGACACTTGGTGTTTGACATCTGGGACACTTGGTGTTTGAGATCTGGAACAGTTGGTCTACGAGATGTGGGACACTTGGTGTTTGTATTCTGGGACACTTGGTGTTTGAGACCTGGAACAGTTGGAGTTTGTGAGCTCGGACACTTGGTGTTTGAGAGCTGGGACTCCTGGTGTTTGAGAGCTGGGACACTTGGTGTTTTAAGAGCTGGGAACCTTGGTGTTTGGGAGATGGGACCTTTTGTGTTCGGAAGCTGGGAGATTTGGTGTTTGGAAGCTGGGGCACTTGGTTTTTGGACGCTGGGACTCTACGTCTTTGAGAGCTGGGACACTTGATGTTTGGAAGCAGGGAAACGTGCTGTTTGGAAGCTGGGACACTTGGTTTTTTGAGAGCTGGGATTCTTGGTGTTTGGAGTCTGGGACACTTGGTGTTTGAGACCTGGAACAGTTGGAGATTGAGAGCTGTGACACTTGGTGTTTGAGATCTGGGACACTTGGTGTTGGAGAGCTGGGGCACTTGGTGTTTGACTGCTTGGACATTTGGTGTTTGGGAGCTGGGACAAATGGCGTTTGGAAGCTGGGAAACTTGGTGTTTGGAAGCAGTAACACTTGGTGTTTGACAGCTGGAACAGTTGATTTATGAGATCTGGGACACTTGGTGTTTGTATTCTGGGACACTTGGTGTTTGAGACCTGGAGCAGATGGAGTTTGAGAGCTCGGACACTTGGTGTTTGTGATCTGGGACACTTGTTGTTTGAGAGCTGGGACACTTGGTGTTTGAGAGCTGGGACACTTGGTGTTTGAGAGCTGGGACACTTGGTGTTTGGAAGCTGGGACACTTGGTGTTTGGAAGCTGGGACACTTGGTGTTTGACAGCTGGAACAGTTGGTGTTTGAGAGCTGGAACCGTTGGTGTTTGAGATCTGGGACACTTGGTGTTTGACAGCTGGAACAGTTGATTTATGCTGCTTGAGAGCTGGGTCACTTGGTGTTTGGAAGCTGGGACACTAGGTGTTTGAGACCTGGGACACTTGGTGTTTGTGAGCTGGTAAACAAGGTGTTTGGAAGCTGGGACACATGCTGTTTGGAAGCTGGGACGCTTGGTGTTTGAGAGCTGGAACAGTTGGTGTTTGAGAGTTGGGACACTTGGTGTTTGAGAGCTGGGACACTTGGTGTTTGAGAGCTGGGACACTTGGTGTTTGAGAGCTGGGACACTTGGTGTTTGGGAGCTGCGAGATTGTGTTTGGAATCTTGGACACTTGTTGTTTCGGAGCTGGAACATTTGGTGTTTGAGATCTGAGACACTTGGTGTTTGAGAGCTGGGACATTTGGTGTTTGGAATCTTGGACATTTTGTGTTTGGATGCTGGGACACTTGGTGTTTGAGAGGTGGAAGAGTTGGTATTTGATAGCTGGGACATTTTGTGTTTGGAAGCTGGGACACGGGGTGTTTGGAAGCTGGAACAAATGGTGTTTGGAAGCCGGGTCATTTGGTGTTTGGAACCTGGGATACTTCGTGTTTGAGACCTGGGACGCTTGGTATTTGAGAGCTGGGACACTTGGTGTTTGGAAGCTGGGACACTTGGTGATTGGAAGCTGGGACACTAGTTGTTTAGAAGCTGGGACACGTCGTTTTTGTGGGCTGGGGCACTTGGTGTTTGAGAGCTGGGACACAAGTTGTTTCGAAGCTGGGACACTTCATTTTTGTGGGCTGGGACAGATGGTGTTTCAGAGCTGGGACACCTGGTATTTGCAGGCTGGTACACCTGGTGTTTGGAAGCAGGGAATCTTCGTGTTATGAAGCTGGGACACTTGGTGTTTGAGAGCTGAGACACCATGTTTGAGATCTGGGACACTTGGTGTTTGGAAGCTTGGAGACTTGGTGTTTGAGACCTGGAACTCATGCTGTTTGAGAGCTGGGTCACTTGGTGTTTGGAAGCTGGGACACTAGGTGCTGAGACCTGGGAAACTTGGTGTTTGTGAGCTGGTACACAAGGTGTTTGGAAGCTGGGACACATGGTGTTTGGAAGCTGGGACGCTTGGTGTTTGAGAGCTGGAACAGTTGGTGTTTGAGAGTTGGGACACTTGGTGTTTGAATGCTGGGACAGTTGGTGTTTGAGAGCCTGGACACCTGGTGTTGGAGAGCTGGGACACTTGTTGTTTGGAACCTGGAACATTTGGCTTTTGAGAGCTGGAACACTTGGTGTTGGAAAGCCTGGACACTTGGTATTTGGAAGCTGGGAGACTTGGTGTTTGAGAGCTAGGACTCTTGTTTCTTGAGAGCAGGGACACGTGGAGTTTGGAAGCTGGGACTCTTGGTGTTTGAGACCTGGGACACTTGGTGTTTGTGAGCTGGTACACAAGGTGTTTGGAAGCTGGGACACATGGTGTTTGGAAGCTGGGACGCTTGGTGTTTGAGAGCTGGAACAGTTGGTGTTTGAGAGTTGGGACACTTGGTGTTTGAATGCTGGGACAGTTGGTGTTTGAGAGCCTGGACACCTGGTGTTGGAGAGCTGGGACACTTGTTGTTTGGAAGCTGGAACATGTGGCGTTTGAGTGCTGGAACACTTGGTGTTGGAAAGCTTGGACACTTGGTATTTGGAAGCTGGGAGACTTGGTGTTTGAGAGCTAGGACTCTTGTTTCTTGAGAGCAGGGACACGTAGAGTTTGGAAGCTGGGACTCTTGGTGTTTGAGACCTGGGACACTTGGTGTTTGTGAGCTGGTAAACAAGGTGTTTGGAAGCTGGGACACATGGTGTTTGGAAGCTGGGAACCTTGGTGTTTGAGAGCTGGAACAGTTGGCGTTTGAGAGTTGGGACACTTGGTTTTTGAGATCTGGGACACTTGGAGTTTGGAAGCTGGGACACTTGGTGTTTGAGAGCTGAAACAGTTGGTTTATGAGATGTGGGACACTTGGTGTTTGTAGTCTTGGGACACTTGGTGTTTGAGACCTGGAACACTTGGAGTTTGAGAGCTGGGACATTTGGTGTTTGAGATCTGGGACGCTTG
This sequence comes from Isurus oxyrinchus, assembly GCA_026770705.1. Taxonomy (NCBI): domain Eukaryota; kingdom Metazoa; phylum Chordata; class Chondrichthyes; order Lamniformes; family Lamnidae; genus Isurus; species Isurus oxyrinchus. Next base: position 172,231 of record JANJGN010000205.1, read on the forward strand.
GTGTTTGAGAGCTGGGACACTTGGTGTATGGAAGCTGGAACACTTGGTGTTTGAGATCTGGGACACTTGGTGTTTGTAAGCTGGGACATTTGGTGTTTGGAATCTTGGACATTTTGTGTTTGGATGCTGGGACACTTGGTGTTTGAGAGGTGGAAGAGTTGGTATTTGATAGCTGGGACATTTTGTGTTTGGAAGCTGGGACACGGGGTGTTTGGAAGCTGGAACAAATGGTGTTTGGAAGCCGGGTCATTTGGTGTTTGGAACCTGGGATACTTCGTGTTTGAGACCTGGGACGCTTGGTATTTGAGAGCTGGGACACTTGGTGTTTGGAAGCTGGGACACTTGGTGATTGGAAGCTGGGACACTAGTTGTTTAGAAGCTGGGACACGTCGTTTTTGTGGGCTGGGGCACTTGGTGTTTGAGAGCTGGGACACAAGTTGTTTCGAAGCTGGGACACTTCATTTTTGTGGGCTGGGACAGATGGTGTTTCAGAGCTGGGACACCAGGTATTTGCAGGCTGGTACACCTGGTGTTTGGAAGCAGGGAATCTTCGTGTTATGAAGCTGGGACACTTGGTGTTTGAGAGCTGAGACACCATGTTTGAGATCTGGGACACTTGGTGTTTGGAAGCTTGGAGACTTGGTGTTTGAGACCTGGAACTCATGCTGCTTGAGAGCTGGGTCACTTGGTGTTTGTGAGCTGGTACACAAGGTGTTTGGAAGCTGGGACACATGGTGTTTGGAAGCTGGGACGCTTGGTGTTTGAGAGCTGGAACAGTTGGTGTTTGAGAGTTGGGACACTTGGTGTTTGAATGCTGGGACAGTTGGTGTTTGAGAGCCTGGACACCTGGTGTTGGAGAGCTGGGACACTTGTTGTTTGGAACCTGGAACATTTGGCTTTTGAGAGCTGGAACACTTGGTGTTGGAAAGCCTGGACACTTGGTATTTGGAAGCTGGGAGACTTGGTGTTTGAGAGCTAGGACTCTTGTTTCTTGAGAGCAGGGACACGTGGAGTTTGGAAGCTGGGACTCTTGGTGTTTGAGACCTGGGACACTTGGTGTTTGTGAGCTGGTACACAAGGTGTTTGGAAGCTGGGACACATGGTGTTTGGAAGCTGGGACGCTTGGTGTTTGAGAGCTGGAACAGTTGGTGTTTGAGAGTTGGGACACTTGGTGTTTGAATGCTGGGACAGTTGGTGTTTGAGAGCCTGGACACCTGGTGTTGGAGAGCTGGGACACTTGTTGTTTGGAAGCTGGAACATGTGGCGTTTGAGTGCTGGAACACTTGGTGTTGGAAAGCTTGGACACTTGGTATTTGGAAGCTGGGAGACTTGGTGTTTGAGAGCTAGGACTCTTGTTTCTTGAGAGCAGGGACACGTAGAGTTTGGAAGCTGGGACTCTTGGTGTTTGAGACCTGGGACACTTGGTGTTTGTGAGCTGGTAAACAAGGTGTTTGGAAGCTGGGACACATGGTGTTTGGAAGCTGGGAACCTTGGTGTTTGAGAGCTGGAACAGTTGGCGTTTGAGAGTTGGGACACTTGGTTTTTGAGATCTGGGACACTTGGAGTTTGGAAGCTGGGACACTTGGTGTTTGAGAGCTGAAACAGTTGGTTTATGAGATGTGGGACACTTGGTGTTTGTAGTCTTGGGACACTTGGTGTTTGAGACCTGGAACACTTGGAGTTTGAGAGCTGGGACATTTGGTGTTTGAGATCTGGGACGCTTGGTGTTTGAGAGCTGGGACACTTGGTGTATGGAAGCTGGAACACTTGGTGTTTGAGATCTGGGACACTTGGTGTTTGTAAGCTGGGACACTTGGTGTTTGACAGCTGGAACAGTTGATTTATGAGATCTGGGACGCTTGGTGTTTGGAAGCTGGGACACTTGGTGTTTGAGAGCTGCGAGATTGTGTTTGGAATCTTGGACACTAGGTTTTTCAGAGCTGGAACATTTGGTATTTGAGATCTTAGACACTTGGTGTTTGAGAGTGGGACATTTGGTCTTTGGATGCTTGGGCATTTTGTGTTTGGAAGCTGGGACATTTCGTGTTTGGAAGCTGGGGCACTTGGTTTTTGGACGCTGGGACTCTACGTCTTTGAGAGCAGGACACTTGGTCTTTGGAAGCTGGGAAACTTGCTGTTTGGAAGTTGGGTCACTTGGTGTTTGAGAGCTGGGATTCTTGGTGTTTGGAGTCTGGGACACCTGGTGTTTGAGACCTGGAACATTTGGAGTTTGAGAGCTGTGACACTTGGTGTTTGAGATCTGGGACACTTGGTGTTGGAGAGCTGGGGCACTTGGTGTTTGACTGCTGGGACATTTGGTGTTTGGGAGCTGGGACAAATGGCGTTTGGAATCTGGGACTCTTGGTGTTTGGGAACTGGGACAGTTGGTGTTTGGAAGCTTGGACAATTGGTGTTTGGAAGCTGGGACACTTGGTGTTTGACAGCTGGGGCAGTTGGTGTTTGAGAGCTGGAACCGTAGATGTTTGAGAAGTGGGACGCTTGGTGTTTGGAAGCAGTAACACTTGGTGTTTGACAGCTGGAACAGTTGATTTATGAGATCTGGGACACTTGGTGTTTGTATTCTGGGACACTTGGTGTTTGAGACCTGGAGCAGTTGGAGTTTGAGAGCTCGGACACTTGGTGTTTGAGATCTGGGACACTTGTTGTTTGAGAGCTGGGACACTTGGTGTTTGAGAGCTGGGACACTTGGTGTTTGAGAGCTGGGACACTTGGTGTTTGGAAGCTGGGACACTTGGTGTTTGGAAGCTGGGACACTTGGTGTTTGACAGCTGGAACAGTTGGTATTTGAGAGCTGGAACCGTTGGTGTTTGAGATCTGGGACACTTGGTGTTTGACAGCTGGAACAGTTGATTTATGCTGCTTGAGAGCTGGATCACTTGGTGTTTGGAAGCTGGGACACTAGGTGTTTGAGACCTGGGACACTTGGTGTTTGTGAGCTGGTAAACAAGGTGTTTGGAAGCTGGGACACATGGTGTTTGGAAGCTGGGACGCTTGGTGTTTGAGAGCTGGAACAGTTGGTGTTTGAGAGTTGGGACACTTGGTGTTTGAATGCTGGGACAGTTGGTGTTTGAGAGCGTGGACACCTGGTGTTGGAGAGCTGGGACACTTGTTGTTTGGAAGCTGGAACATTTGGCGTTTGAGTGCTGGAACACTTGGTGTTGGAAAGCTTGGACACTTGGTATTTGGAAGCTGGGGGACTTGGTGTTTAAGACCTAGGACTCTTGTTTCTTGAGAGCAGGGACACGTGGAGTTTGGAAGCTGGGACTCTTGGTGTTTGAGACCTGGGACACTTGGTGTTTGTGAGCTGGTACACAAGGTGTTTGGAAGCTGGGACACATGGTGTTTGGAAGCTGGGAACCTTGGTGTTTGAGAGCCGGAACAGTTGGCGTTTGAGAGTTGGGACACTTGGTTTATGAGATCTGGGACACTTGGAGTTTGGAAGCTGGGACACTTGGTGTTTGAGAGCTGGGACACTTGGTGTTTGAGAGCTGGGACACTTGGTGTTTGGAAGCTGGGACACTTGGTGTTTGGAGGCTGGGACACTTGGTGTTTGACAGCTGGATCAGTTGGTGTTTGAGTCCTGGAGCCGGTGGTGTTTGAGATCTGGGACACTTGGTGTTTGGAAGCTGGGACACTTGCTGTTTGACAGCTGGAATAGTTGATTTATAAGATCTGGGACGCTTGGTGTTTGGAAGCTGGGACACTTGGTGTTTGGAAGCTGGGACACTTGCTGTTTGACAGCTGGAACAGTTGATTTATAAGATCTGGGACACTTGGTATTTGGAAGCTGTGACACTTGGTGTTTTTAGCTGGAACAGTTGGAGTTTGAGAGCTAGAACACTTGACGTTTGGAAGCTGGGACACTTGGTATTTGTGAGCTGGAAGACTTGGTGTTTAGAAGTTGGGACATTTCGTGATTGGAAGCTGAGACGTTTGGTGTTTGGAAGCTGGGACACTTGGTGTTTAGAAGCAGGGAAATTTAGTCTTTGAGAGCTGAGATACTTGGTGTTTGGATGCTGGGTCACTTGGTTTTTAAGAGGTGGCACACTTGGTGTTTGAGTGCCGGGAATTTTGGTGATTGAGAGCTGGGACTCTTGGTATTTGGACGCTGAGACACTTGTTGTTTGGACGCTGGGACACTTGGTGCTTGGAAGCCTGCACACTTGGTGTTTGAGAGCTGGAACATTTGGTGTTTGAGAGATGGGAGATTGGTGTTTGGAAGCTTGGACACTGGGTGTTTGAGAGCTGGAACATTTGGTGTTTGAGATCTGGGACACTTGGTGTTTGGGAGCCGGGACATTTGGTGTTTGGAAGCCTGGACACTTGGTGTTTCAGACATGGGACACTTGGTGTTTGGAAGCTGGGACATTTGGTGTTTGTGAGCTGCGACACTTGCTGTTTGGAAGGTGGGACACTTGGTGTTTGGAAGCTGGGTCACTTGGTGTTTGAGAGCTGGGTCATTTGCTGTTTGGAGTGTGGGGCACTTAGTTTTTGGAAGCTGGGATACTTGGTGTTCGAGAGTTGGGACACTTATTTGGGAGCTGGGACACATGGTGTTTGAGAGCTGGAACACGTGGTGTTTGAGAGCTGGGAGTGTTAGTGTTTGGAAGCTGGGACACTTCGAGTTTGAGAGCTGGGACATTTGGTGTTTGAGAGCTGGAGCAGTTGGAGTTTGAGAGCTGGAACACTTGACGTTTGGAAGCTGGGACACTTGGTGTTTGTGAGCTGGAAGACTTGGTGTTTAGAATCTGGGACATTTGGTGTTTGGAAGCTGGGACGTTTGGTGTTTGGAAGCTGGGACACTTGGTGTTTAGAAGCAGGTACATTTAGTCTTTGAGAGCTGAGACACTTGGTGATTGGACGCTGGGTCACTTGCTGTTTAAGAGGTGGCACACTTGGTGTTTGAGAGCCGGGACTTTTGGTGATTGAGAGCTGGGACTCTTGGTACTTGGACGCTGAGACACTTGTTGTTTGGACGCTGGGACACTTGGTGCTTTGAAGCCTGCACACTTGGTGTTTGAGAGCTGGAACTTTTGGTGTTTGAGAAATGGGAGATTGGTGTTTGGAAGCTTGGACACTGGGTGTTCGAGAGCTGGAACATTTGGTGTCTGAGATCTGGGACACTTGGTGTTTGGCAGCCGGGACATTTGGTGCTTGGAAGCCTGGACACTTGGTGTTTCAGACATGGGACACTTGGAGTTTGAGAGGTGTCAGACTTGGTGTTTGAGAGCCGGGACTCTTGGTGATTGAGAGCTGGGACTCTTGGTATTTGGACTCTGAGACACTTGTTGTTTGGACGCTGGGACACTTGGTGCTTGGAAGCCTGCACACCTGGTGTTTGAGAGCTGGAATACTTGGTGTTTGAGAGCTGGGACACATGTTGCTTGGAAGCTGGCAAACTTGATTTTTGAGATCTGGGCCACTTGGTGAATGAGAGCTGGGACATTTAGTGTATGAAAGCTGTGAATCTTCGTGTTTGTAAACTGGGAAACTTGGTGTTTGGACTCTGGGACAATTCGTTTTGGAGAGCTGGGGCACTTGGTGTTTGGGAGCTGGATCATTTGGTGTTTGGAAGCTGGGACACTTGGTGTTTGAGAGCCGGGACATTTGGTGTTTGGAAGCCGGGACACTTAGTGTTTGAGAGCTGGGACACTTTGTGTTTGGAAGCTGGGACACTTGGTGTTTGTGACCTGGGACACTTGGTGTTTGAGAGCAGGGACAGTTGGTTTTTGAGAGCAGGGACATTTGGTGTTTGGAAGCTGGGACACATTGTCTTGGAGAGCTGGGACACTTGTTGTTTGGAAACTGGGCCTCTTGGTGTTTGGGAGCTAGACACTTGGTGTTTGAGAGCTGGGACATTTGGTATTTGGAAGCCGAGACATTTGGTGTTTGGAAGCTGCGACTCTTGGTGTTTGGAAGCTGGGACTCTTGGTGTTTGAGAGATGGAATAGTTGGTGTTTGAGAGCTGGTACATTTGGTGTTAGGAAGCTGGGACACGTGGTGTTTGGATGCTGGGACTATTGGTGTTTGGAAGCCGGGACATTTGGTGTTTGGAAGCGGGCACACTTGGTGTTTGAGACCTGGGAAACTTGGTGTTTGAGAGCTGGGACACAAGGTGTATGGATCCTGGGACGCTTGGTGTTTGAGAGCTGGAACAGTTGGTGTTTGAGAACTGGGACACCTTGGATTTGAGTTTTGCAACATTTGGTGTTTGGAAGAGGGCACACGTGGTTTTTGGATGCTGGAACATTTGGTGTTTGGAAGGCGGGACATTTGTTGCTTGGAGGCTGGGACACTTGGTGCTAGAGACCTGGCAACCCTGGTGTTTGAGAGCAGGGACATTTGGTGTTAGGAAGCTGGGATACTTCGGGGGAGACATGGGATAATTGGTGTCTGACAGTTGGGACACTTGGTGTTTGGAAGCTGGGACATTTGGTGTTTGGTAGCTGGGAGACTTGGTGTTTGAGAGCTGGGACACTTATTTTGAGAGCTGGGACACTTGGTTTTTGGGAGCCGGGACATTTAGTGTTTGGAAGCTGGTACACTTGGTGTTTGAGAGCTGGGATACTTGGTGTTTGAGAGCTGGGACACTTGGTGTTTGGAAGCTGGGATACTTGGTGTTTGAAAACTCCGAGACTTGGTGTTTGGAACCTGGGATACTTGCTGTTTGAAGCTGGAACAGTTGGTGTTTGTGAGCTGGGACACTTTGTGTTTGGAAGCTGGGACACTTGATGTTTGGATGCTGGGACACTTACTGTTTGAGAGCTGGAACATTTGGTGTTTGAGATCTGGGACATTTGGTTTTTGAGAGCTGGGACACTTGGGATTTGAGTTTTGCAACATTTGGTGTTTGGAAGCGGGCACACGTGGTGTTTGGATGCTGGGACATTTGATGTTTGGAAGCCGGGACATTTGGTGCTTCGAAGCTGGGACACTTGGTGCTAGAGACCTGGTACACCTGGTGTTTGAGAGTTGGGAAACTTGGTGTTAGGAAGCTGGGACACTTCGGGGGAGACAAGGGACAATTGGTGTTTGACAGTTGTGACACTTTGTGTTTGGAAGCTGGGACATTTGGTGTTTGGAAGCTGGGAAACTTGATGTTTGAGAGCTGGGACTCCTGGTTTTGAGAGATGGGCACGTGGTGTTTGAGAGCTGGGACATTTGGTCCTTGAGAGCTGGGACACTTGGGATTTGAGTTTTGCAACATTTGGTGTTTGGAAGCGGGCACAAGTGGTGTGTGGATGCTGGGACATTTGGTGTTTGGAAGCCGGGACATTTGGTGCTTCGAAGATGGGACACTTGGTGCTAGAGACCTGGTACATCTGGTGTTTGAGATCTGTGACACTTGGTGTTAGGAAGCTGGGATACTTCGGGGGAGACATGGGACAATTGGTGTTTGACAGTTGTGACACTTGGTGTTTGTAAGCTGGGACATTTGGTGTTTGGAAGCCGGGACATTTAGTGTTTGGAAGCTGCTACACTTGGTGTTTGAGAGCTGGGACACTTGGTGTTTGAGAGCTGGGACATTTGGTGTTAGGACGCTGGGACACGTGGTGTTTGGAAGCTGGGACATTTCGTGTATGGAAGCCGGGACATTTGGTGTTTGGAAGCTGGGACAGTTGGTGCTAGAGACCTGGTACACCTCGTGTTTGAGAGCTGGGACACTTGTTGTTTGGAAACTGGGACACTTCGGGGGAGGCATGGGACAATTGATGTTTGACAGTTGGGAAACTTGGTGTTTGGAAGCTGGCACATTTGGTGTTTGGAAGCTGGGAAACTTGATGTTTGAGAGCTGGGACTCCAGGTTTTTGAGAGCTGGGCACGTGGTGTTTGAGAGCTGGGACATTTGGTGCTTGAGAGCTGGGACACTTCGTGTTTGAGAGCTGGGACTCCTGGTGTTTGAGAGCTGGGCACGTGGTGTTTGAGAGTTGGGACATTTGGTGTTTGGGAGCGGGGACTTTTGGTGCTTGGAAGCTGGGAAACCTTGTGTTTGAGAGATGGGACTCCAAGTGTTTGGAAGCTGGGACATTTGCTGTTTGGAAGCTGGAACTTTTGGTGTTTGAGAGCTGAGACACTGGGTGTTTGGAAGCTGGGACACTTGGTGTTTGGAACCTGGGACATTTAGTGCTTGAGAGCTGCAACACTTGGTGTTTGGAAGCTGGGACACTTGCTGTTTGGAAGCTGGGACACTTGTTGTTTAAGAGGTGGAATAATTGGTGTTTGAGTGCTGGGACATTTGATGTTAGGAAGCTGGGACACGTGGTGTTTGGAAGCTGGGACATTTCGTGTTTGGAAGCTGGGATCATTGGTGCTAGAGACCTGGTACAACTGGTGTTTGAGAGCTGGGACACCTGGTTTTTGGAAGCTGGGACATATAGTGTTTGGAAGCTGGAACTTTTGGTGATTCAGAGCTGAGACACTGGGTGTTTGGAAGCTGGGACACTTGGTGTTTGGAACCTGGGATATTTAGTGCTTGAGAGCTGGAACACTTGGTGTTTGGAAGCTGGGACACTTGCCGTTTGCAAGCTGGGGCACTTGGTGTTTGAGATTTGGAATAATTGGTGTTTGATAGCTTGGACATTTGGTGTTAGGACGCTGGGTCACTTGGTGTTTGGAAGTTGTAACATTTCGTCTATGGAAGCCGGGACGTTTGGTGTTTGGAAGCTGGGACAGTTGGTGCAAGAGATCTGGTACACCTGGTGTTTGAGAGCTGGGACAATTGGTGTTTGGTAGCCGGGAGACTTGGTGTTTGAGAGCTGGGACACTTGTTTTTTGAGAGTTGGGACACTTGGTTTTTGGGAGCCGGGACATTTAGTGTTTGGAAGCTGGTGCACTTGGTGTTTGAGAGCTGGGACACTTGGTGTTTGAGAGCTGGGACACTTGGTGTTTGGAAGCTGGGATACTTGGTGTTTGAAAGCTCCGAGACTTGGTGTTTGGAACCTGGGATACTTGCTGTTTGAAGCTGGAACAGTAGGTGTTTGAGAGCTGGGACACTTGGTGCTTCAGAGCCAGGAGACGTGCAGTGTGGAACTTGGGGTACTTGGTGTTTGAGAGCTGTGAGACCTGGTGTTTGGAAAGTTGGATACTTCCTGTTTGAGAGCAGGAACATTTGGTGTTTCAGAGCTGGGACACTTGGTGTTTCAGGGCTGGGACATTTGGGGTTTGGAACCTGGTTTATTTGGGAAAGTTGGATACTTGGTGTTTGAGAACTGGGACACTTGGTGTTTGAGAGCTGGGACACTTGGTATTTGGAATCTGGGACACTTGGTGTTTGAGAACTGGGTCATTTGGTGTTTGGAGTGTGGGGCACTTAGTTTTTGGAAGCTGGGTTACTTGGTGTTTGAGAGTTGGGACACTTGTTTGGGAGCTGGGACACTTGGTGTTTGAGAGCTGGAAAACGTGGTGTTTGGAAGCTGGGACACTTGGTGTTTGAGTGCTGGGACACTTGTTGTTTCTGATACTGGACATGTGGTGTGTGGAAGCTGGAACACTTGCTGTTTGAGAGCTGAGACCCTTCGTGTTTGCAGGCTGGGAAAATAGTGTTTGAAAGCTGGGACACCTTTTGTTTGTGAGCCGGGACACTTGGTGGTTGCGAGCCGGGCGATTTGGTGTTTGGAAGCTGGGACACTTCGTGCAACAGGTCTGGGACACTTGGTGTTTGGAGGCTGGGACATATAGTGTTTGGAAGCTGGAACTTTTGGTGTTTGAGAGCTGAGACACTGGTTGTTTGGAAGCTGGGACACTTGGTGTTTGCAACCTGGGACATTTAGTGCTTGAGAGCTGGAACACTTGGTGCTTGGAAGCTGGGACATTGCTGTTTGCAAGCTGGGACACTTGGTGTTTGAGAGCTGGGACATTTCGTGTATGGAAGCCGGGACACTTGGTGTTTGGAAGCTGGGACACTTCGGGGGAGACTTGGGACAATTGGTATTTGACAGTTGGGACACTTGGTGTTTGGAAGCTGGCAAATTTGGTGTTTGGAAGCAGGGAAACATGAAGTTTGAGAGCAGGGACTCGTGGTGTTTGAGAGCTGGGCACTTGGTGTTTGAGTGCAGGGACACTTGTTGTTTGTGATACTGGACATGTGGTGTGTGGAAGCTGGAACACTTGCTGTTTGAGAGCTGATACCCTTCGTGTTTGCAGGCTGGGAAAATAGTGTTTGAAAGCTGGGACACCTTTTGTTTGTGAGCCGGGACACTTGATGGTTGCGAGCCGGGAGATTTGGTGTTTGGAAGCTGGGGCACTTCGTGCAACAGGTCTGGGACACTTGGTGTTTGGAAGCTGGGACATATAGAGTTTGGAAGCGGGAACTTTTGATGTTTGAGAGCTGAGACACTGGGTGTTTGGAAGCTGGGACACTTGGTGTTTGGAACGTGGGACATTTAGTACTTGAGAGCTGGAACACATGGTGTTTGGAAGCTGGGACACTTGCTGTTTACAAGCTGGGACACTTGGTGTTTGAGAGTTGGAATAACTGGTGTTTGAGAGCTGGGACTTTTGGTGTTAGGACGGTGGGACACGTGGTGTTTGGAAGCTGGGACAGTTGGTGCTAGAGACCTGGTACACCTGGTGTTTGAGAGCTGGGACATTTGGTGTTGGGTAGCTGGGACACTTGGTGTTTGAGAGCTGGGACACTTCGGGGGAGGCATGGGACAATTGATGTTTGACAGTTGGGAAACTTGGTGTTTGGAAGCTGGCACATTTGGTGTTTGGAAGTTGGGAAACTTGATGTTTGAGAGCTGGAACTCCAGGTGTTTGAGAGCTGGGCACGTGGTGTTTGAGAGCTGGGACATTTGGTGCTTGAGAGCTGGGACACTTCGTGTTTGAGAGCTGGGACTCCTGGTTTTTGAGAGCTGGGCACGTGGTGTTTGAGAGCTGGGACATTTGGTGTTTGGGAGCGGGGACTTTTGGTGCTTGGAAGCAGGGAAACTTTGTGTTTGAGACATGGGACTCCAAGTGTTTGGAAGCTGGGACATTTGCTGTTTGGAAGCTGGAACTTTTGGTGTTTGAGAGCTGAGACCCTGGGTGTTTGGAAGCTGGGACACTTGGTGTTTGGAACCTGGGACATTTAGTGCTTGAGAGCTGCAACACTTGGTGTTTGGAAGCTGGGACACTTGCTGTTTGGAAGCTGGGACACTTGTTGTTTAAGAGGTGGAATAATTGGTGTTTGAGTGCTGGGACATTTGATGTTAGGAAGCTGGGACACGTGGTGTTTGGAAGCTGGGACATTTCGTGTTTGGAAGCTGGGACCGTTGGTGGTAGAGACATGGTACAACTGGTGTTTGAGAGCTGGGACACTTGGTTTTTGGAAGCTGGGACATATAGTGTTTGGAAGCTGGAACTTTTGGTGATTCAGAGCTGAGGCACTGGGTGTTTGGAAGCTGGGACACTTGGTGTTTGGAACCTGGGACATTTAGTGCTTGAGAGCTGCAACACTTGGTGTTTGGAATCTGGGACACTTGCGGTTTGCAAGCTGGGGCACCTGGTGTTTGAGATTTGGAATAATTGGTGTTTGATAGCTTGGACATTTGGTGTTAGGACGCTGGGTCACTTGGTGTTTGGAAGTTATAACATTTTGTGTATGGAAGCCGGGACGTTTGGTGTTTGGAAGCTGGGACAGTTGGTGCAAGAGACCTGGTACACCTGGTGTTTGAGAGCTGGGACAATTGGTGTTTGGTAGCCGGGAGACTTGGTGTTTGAGAGCTGGGACACTTGTTTTTTGAGAGTTGGGACACTTGGTTTTTGGGAGCCGGGACATTTAGTGTTTGGAAGCTGGTGCACTTGGTGTTTGAGAGCTGGGACACTTGTTGTTTGGAAGCTGGGATACTTGGTGTTTGAAAGCTCCGAGACTTGGTGTTTGGAACCTGGGATACTTGCTGTTTGAAGCTGGAACAGTAGGTGTTTGAGAGCTGGGACACTTGGTGCTTCAGAGCCAGGAGACGTGCTGTTTGGAACCTGGGGTACTTGGTGTTTGAGAGCTGTGAGACCTGGTGTTTGGAAAGTTGGATACTTCGTGTTTGAGAGCTGGAACATTTGGTGTTTGAGAGCTGGGACACTTGGTGTTTCAGGGCTGGGACATTTGGGGTTTGGAACCTGGCTTATTTGGGAAAGTTGGATACTTGGTGTTTGAGAACTGGGACACTTGGTGTTTGAGAGCTGGGACACTTGGTATTTGGAATCTGGGACACTTGGTGTTTGAGAACTGGGTCATTTGGTGTTTGGAGTGTGGGGTACTTAGTTTTTGGAAGCTGGGTTACTTGGTGTTTGAGAGTTGGGACAGTTGTTTGGGAGCTGGGACACTTGGTGTTTGAGAGCTGGAAAACGTGATGTTTGGAAGCTGGGACACTTGGTGTTTGAGTGCTGGGACACTTGTTGTTTCTGATACTGGACATGTGGTGTGTGGAAGCTGGAACACTTGCTGTTTGAGAGCTGAGACCCTTCGTGTTTGCAGGCTGGGAAAATAGTGTTTGAAAGCTGGGACACGTTTTGTTTGTGAGCCGGGACACTTGGTGGTTGCGAGCCGGGAGATTTGGTGTTTGGAAGCTGGGACACTTCGTGCAACAGGTCTGGGACACTTGGTGTTTGGAGGCTGGGACATATAGTGTTTGGAAGCTGGAACTTTTGGTGTTTGAGAGCTGAGACACTGGTTGTTTGGAAGCTGGGACACTTGGTGTTTGGAACCTGGGACATTTAGTGCTTGAGAGCTGGAACACTTGGTGCTTGGAAGCTGGGACATTGCTGTTTGCAAGCTGGGACACTTGGTGTTTGAGAGCTGGGACATTTGGTGTTAGGACGCTGGGACACGTGGTGTTTGGAAGCTGGGACATTTCGTGTATGGAAGCCGGGACATTTGGTGTTTGGAAGCTGGGACAGTTGGTGCTAGAGACCTGGTACGCCTGGTGTTTGAGAGCTGGGACACTTCGGGGGACACATGGGACAAGTGGTATTTGACAGTTGGGGCACTTGGTGTTTGGAAACTGGCAAATTTGGTGTTTGGAAGCTGGGAAACTTGAGGTTTGAGAGCAGGGACTCCTGGTGTTTGACAGTATGGACACTTGGTGTTTGGAAGCTGGCAAATTTGGTGTTTGGAAGCTGGGAAACTTTGTGTTTGAGATCTGGAACTCCTGGTGTTTGAGAGCTGGGACATTTGGTGTTTGAGAGCTGGGACACTTGGTGCTTCAGAGCCAGGAGACGTGCTGTTTGGAACCTGGGGTACTTGGTGTTTGAGAGCTGTGAGACCTGGTGTTTGGAAAGTTGGATACTTCGTGTTTGAGAGCTGGAACATTTGGTGTTTGAGAGCTGGGACACTTGGTGTTTCAGGGCTGGGACATTTGGGGTTTGGAACCTGGTTTATTTGGGAAAGTTGGATACTTGGTGTTTGAGAACTGGGACACTTGGTGTTTGAGAGTTGGGACACTTGGTATTTGGAATCTGGGACACTTGGTGTTTGAGAACTGGGTCATTTGGTGTTTGGAGTGTGGGGCAATTAGTTCTTGGAAGCTGGGTTACTTGGTGTTTGAGAGTTGGGACACTTGTTTGGGAGCTGGGACACTTGGTGTTTGAGAGCTGGAAAACGTGGTGTTTGGAAGCTGGGACACTTGGTGTTTGAGTGCTGGGACACTTGTTGTTTGTGATACTGGACATGTGGTGTGTGGAAGCTGGAACACTTGCTGTTTGAGAGCTGAGACCCTTCGTGTTTGCAGGCTGGGAAAATAGTGTTTGAAAGCTGGGACACCTTTTGTTTGTGAGCCGGGACACTTGGTGGTTGCGAGCCGGGAGATTTGGTGTTTGGAAGCTGGGACACTTCGTGCAACAGGTCTGGGACACTTGGTGTTTGGAGGCTGGGACATATAGTGTTTGGAAGCTGGAACTTTTGGTGTTTGAGAGCTGAGACACTGGGTGTTTGGAAGCTGGGACACTTGGTGTTTGGAACCTGGGACATTTAGTGCTTGAGAGCTGGAACACTTGGTGCTTGGAAGCTGGGACATTGCTGTTTGCAAGCTGGGACACTTGGTGTTTGAGAGCTGGGACATTTGGTGTTAGGACGCTGGGACACGTGGTGTTTGGAAGCTGGGACATTTCGTGTATGGAAGCCGGGACACTTGGTGTTTGGAAGCTGGGACACTTCGGGGGAGACTTGGGACAATTGGTATTTGACAGTTGGGACACTTGGTGTTTGGAAGCTGGCAAATTTGGTGTTTGGAAGCAGGGAAACTTGAAGTTTGAGAGCAGGGACTCCTGGTGTTTGAGAGCTGGGCACGTGGTGTTTGAGAGCTGGGACATTTGGTGTTTGGGAGCGGGGACTTTTGGTTCTTGGAAGCTGAGAAACTTTGTGGTTGAGATATGGGACACCTGGTGCTTGGATGCTGGGACATTTCGTTTTTGGAAGCTGGGACACTTGCTGTTTGAGAGCTGGGACATTTGGCGTTTCGAAGCTGGGACATTTGGTGTTTGGTAGCTGGGAGACTTGGTGTTTGAGAGCTGGGACACTTGTTTTTTGAGAGCTGGGACACTTGGTGTTTGGGAGCCGGGACATTTCGTGTTTGGAAGCTGGTGAACTTGGTGTTTGAGAGCTGGGACACTTGGTGTTTGAGTGCTGGGACACTTGGTGCTTCAGAGCCGGGAGACGTGGTGTTTGGAACCTGGGGTACTTGGTGTTTGAGAGCTGCGAGTCCTGGTGTTTGGAAAGTTGGGTATTTCGTGTTTGAGAGTTGGAACAGTTGGTCTTTGAGAGCTGGGACACTTGGTGTTTCAGGGCTGGGACATTTAGTGTTTGGAACCTGGTTTATTTGGGAAAGTTTGATACTTGGTGTTTGAGTACTGGGACACTTGGTGTTTGCGAGCTGGGACACTTGGTATTTGGAAGCAGGGACTCTTTGTGTTTGGAGGTTGGGACACTTGGTGTTTGAGAGCTGGAACAGTTGGTGTTTGAGATCTGGGACATTTGGTTTTTGAGAGCTGGGACACTTGGGATTTGAGTTTTGCAACATATGGTGTTTGGAAGCGGGCTCACGTGGTGTTTGGATGCTAAGACATTTGGTATTTGGAAGCCGGTACATTTGGTGCTTCGAAGATGGGACACTTGGTGCTAGAGACCTGGTACACCTGGTGTTTGAGAGCTGCGACACTTGGTGTTAGAAAGCTGGGACACTTCGGGGGAGACATGGGACAATGGTGTTTGACAGTTGTGACACTTGGTGTTTGGAAGCTGGGACATTAGGTGTTTGGAAGCTGGGAAACTTGATGTTTGAGAGCTGGGACTCCTGGTGTTTGAGAGCTGGGCACGTGGTGTTTGAGAGCTGGGACATTTGGTGTTTGGCAGCGGGGACTTTTGTTGCTTGGAAGCTGGGAAACTTTGTGTTTGAGACATGGGACACCTGGTGTTTGGAAGCTGGGACATTTGGTTTTTGGAAGCTGGGACACTTGCTGTTTGAGAGCTGGGACATTTGGTGTTTGGAAGCTGCGACATGTGGTGTTTGGTAGCAGGGTGAATTGGTGTTTGAGAGCTGGGACACTTGGTTTTTGGGAGCTGGGACACTTGGTGTTTGGAGGCTGGGACATATAGTGTTTGGAAGCTGGAACTTTTGGTGTTTGAGAGCTGAGACACTGGTTGTTTGGAAGCTGGGACACTTGGTGTTTGGAACCTGGGACATTTAGTGCTTGAGAGCTGGAACACTTGGTGCTTGGAAGCTGGGACATTGCTGTTTGCAAGCTGGGACACTTGGTGTTTGAGAGCTGGGACATTTGGTGTTAGGACGCTGGGACACGTGGTGTTTGGAAGCTGGGACATTTCGTGTATGGAAGCCGGGACATTTGGTGTTTGGAAGCTGGGACAGTTGGTGCTAGAGACCTGGTACGCCTGGTGTTTGAGAGCTGGGACACTTCGGGGGACACATGGGACAAGTGGTATTTGACAGTTGGGGCACTTGGTGTTTGGAAACTGGCAAATTTGGTGTTTGGAAGCTGGGAAACTTGAGGTTTGAGAGCAGGGACTCCTGGTGTTTGACAGTATGGACACTTGGTGTTTGGAAGCTGGCAAATTTGGTGTTTGGAAGCTGGGAAACTTTGTGTTTGAGATCTGGAACTCCTGGTGTTTGAGAGCTGGGACATTTGGTGTTTGAGAGCTGGGACACTTGGTGCTTCAGAGTCAGGAGACGTGCTGTTTGGAACCTGGGGTACTTGGTGTTTGAGAGCTGTGAGACCTGGTGTTTGGAAAGTTGGATACTTCGTGTTTGAGAGCTGGAACATTTGGTGTTTGAGAGCTGGGACACTTGGTGTTTCAGGGCTGGGACATTTGGGGTTTGGAACCTGGTTTATTTGGGAAAGTTGGATACTTGGTGTTTGAGAACTGGGACACTTGGTGTTTGAGAGTTGGGACACTTGGTATTTGGAATCTGGGACACTTGGTGTTTGAGAACTGGGTCATTTGGTGTTTGGAGTGTGGGGCAATTAGTTCTTGGAAGCTGGGTTACTTGGTGTTTGAGAGTTGGGACACTTGTTTGGGAGCTGGGACACTTGGTGTTTGAGAGCTGGAAAACGTGGTGTTTGGAAGCTGGGACACTTGTTGTTTGTGATACTGGACATGTGGTGTGTGGAAGCTGGAACACTTGCTGTTTGAGAGCTGAGACCCTTCGCGTTTGCAGGCTGGGAAAATAGTGTTTGAAAGCTGGGACACCTTTTGTTTGTGAGCCGGGACACTTGGTGGTTGCGAGCCGGGAGATTTGGTGTTTGGAAGCTGGGACACTTCGTGCAACAGGTCTGGGACACTTGGTGTTTGGAGGCTGGGACATATAGTGTTTGGAAGCTGGAACTTTTGGTGTTTGAGAGCTGAGACACTGGGTGTTTGGAAGCTGGGACACTTGGTGTTTGGAACCTGGGACATTTAGTGCTTGAGAGCTGGAACACTTGGTGCTTGGAAGCTGGGACATTGCTGTTTGCAAGCTGGGACACTTGGTGTTTGAGAGCTGGGACATTTGGTGTTAGGACGCTGGGACACGTGGTGTTTGGAAGCTGGGACATTTCGTGTATGGAAGCCGGGACACTTGGTGTTTGGAAGCTGGGACACTTCGGGGGAGACTTGGGACAATTGGTATTTGACAGTTGGGACACTTGGTGTTTGGAAGCTGGCAAATTTGGTGTTTGGAAGCAGGGAAACTTGAAGTTTGAGAGCAGGGACTCCTGGTGTTTGAGAGCTGGGCACGTGGTGTTTGAGAGCTGTGACATTTGGTGTTTGGGAGCGGGGACTTTTGGTTCTTGGAAGCTGGGAAACTTTGTGTTTGAGATATGGGACACCTGGTGCTTGGAAGCTGGGACATTTCGTTTTTGGAAGCTGGGACACTTGCTGTTTGAGAGCTGGGACATTTGGCGTTTCGAAGCTGGGACATTTGGTGTTTGGTAGCTGGGAGACTTGGTGTTTGAGAGCTGGGACACTTGTTTTTTGAGAGCTGGGACACTTGGTGCTTGGGAGCCGGGACATTTCGTGTTTGGAAGCTGGTGAACTTGGTGTTTGAGAGCTGGGACACTTGGTGTTTGAGTGCTGGGACACTTGGTGCTTCAGAGCCGGGAGACGTGGTGTTTGGAACCTGGGGTACTTGGTGTTTGAGAGCTGCGAGTCCTGGTGTTTGGAAAGTTGGGTATTTCGTGTTTGAGAGTTGGAACAGTTGGTCTTTGAGAGCTGGGACACTTGGTGTTTCAGGGCTGGGACATTTAGTGTTTGGAACCTGATTTATTTGGGAAAGTTTGATACTTGGTGTTTGAGTACTGGGACACTTGGTGTTTGCGAGCTGGGACACTTGGTATTTGGAAGCTGGGACTCTTTGTGTTTGGAGGTTGGGACACTTGGTGTTTGAGAGCTGGAACAGTTGGTGTTTGAGATCTGGGACATTTGGTTTTTGAGAGCTGGGACACTTGGGATTTGAGTTTTGCAACATATGGTGTTTGGAAGCGGGCACACGTGGTGTTTGGATGCTAAGACATTTGGTATTTGGAAGCCGGTACATTTGGTGCTTCGAAGATGGGACACTTGGTGCTAGAGACCTGGTACACCTGGTGTTTGAGAGCTGCGACACTTGGTGTTAGAAAGCTGGGACACTTCGGGGGAGACATGGGACAATGGTGTTTGACAGTTGTGACACTTGGTGTTTGGAAGCTGGGACATTAGGTGTTTGGAAGCTGGGAAACTTGATGTTTGAGAGCTGGGACTCCTGGTGTTTGAGAGCTGGGCACGTGGTGTTTGAGAGCTGGGACATTTGGTGTTTGGCAGCGGGGACTTTTGTTGCTTGGAAGCTGGGAAACTTTGTGTTTGAGACATGGGACACCTGGTGTTTGGAAGCTGGGACATTTGGTTTTTGGAAGCTGGGACACTTGCTGTTTGAGAGCTGGGACATTTGGTGTTTGGAAGCTGCGACATGTGGTGTTTGGTAGCAGGGTGAATTGGTGTTTGAGAGCTGGGACACTTGGTTTTTGGGAGCTGGGACACTTGGTGTTTGAGAGCTGGGACACTTGGTGTTTGAGAGCTGGGACACTTGGTGTTTGGAAGCTGGGATACTTGGTGTTTGAAAGCTCCGAGACTTGGTGTTTGGAACCTGGGATTCTTGCTGTTTGAAGCTGGAACAGTAGGTGTTTGAGAGCTGGGACACTTGGTGCATCAGAGATGGGAGACGTGGTGTTTGGAACCTGGGGTACTTGGTGTTTGAGAGCTGCGAGACCTGGTGTTCGGAACGTTGGATACTTCGTGTTTGAGAGCTGGAACATTTGGTGTTTGAGAGCTGGGACACTTGGTGTTTCTGGGCTGGGACATTTGGTGTTTGGAACCTGGTTTATTTGGGAAAGTTAGATACTTGGTGTTTGAGAACTGGGTCATTTGGTGTTTGGAGTGTGGGGCACTTAGTTTTTGGAAGCTGGGTTACTTGGTGTTTGAGAGCTGGAAAACGTGGCGTTTGGAAGCTGGGACACTTGGTGTTTTTGATACTGGACATGTGGTGTGTGGAAGCTGGAACACTTGCTGCTTGAGAGCTGGGATTCTTCGTGTTTGGAGGCTGGGACACCTTTTGTTTGTGAGCCGGGACACTTGGTGGTTGCGAGCCGGGAGATTTGGTGTTTGGAAGCTGGTACACTTCGTGCAACAGGTCTGGGACACTTGGTGTTTGGAAGCTGGGACATATAGTGTTTGGAAGCTGGAACTTTGGTGTTTGAGAGCTGAGACACTGGGTGTTTGGAAGCTGGGACACTTGGTGTTTGGAACCTGCGACATTTAGTGCTTGAGAGCCGGAACACTTGGTGTTTGGAAGCTGGGACACATGCTGTTTGCAAGCTGGGACTTTTGGTGTTTGAGAGGTGGAATAATTGGTGTTTGAAAGCTGGGACATTTGGTGTTAGGAAGCTGGGACACGTTGTGTTTGGAAGCTGGAACATTTCGTGTATGGAAGCCGGGACATTTGGTGTTTGGAAGCTGGGACAGTTGGTGCTAGAGACCTGGTACACCTGGTGTTTGAGAGCTGGGACACTTCGGGGGAGACATGGGACAATTGGTGTTTGACAGTTGGGACACGTGGTGTTTGGAAGCTGGCAAATTTGGTGTTTGGAAGCTGGGAAAGTTGATGTTTGAGAGCTGGGACTCCTGGTGTTTGAGAGCTGGGCACGTGGTGTTTGAGAGCTGGGACATTTGGTGTTTGGCAGCAGGGACTTTTGGTGCTTGGAAGCTGGGAAACTTTGTGTTTGAGACATGGGACACCTGGTGTTTGGAAGCTGGGACATTTGGTTTTTGGAAGGTGGGAAACTTGCTGTTTGAGAGCTGGGACATTTGGTGTTTGGAAGCTGGGATATTTGGTGTTTGGTAGCTGGGTGACTTGGTGTTTGAGAGCTGGGACACTTGTTTTTTGAGAGCTGGGACACTTGGTTTTTTGGAGCTGGGACACTTGGTGTTTGAGAGCTGGGACACTTGGTGTTTGAGAGCTGGGACACTTGGTGTTTGGAAGCTGGGATTCTTGCTGTTTGAAGCTGGAACAGTAGGTGTTTGAGAGCTGGGACACTTGGTGCATCAGAGATGGGAGACGTGGTGTTTGGAACCTGGGGTACTTGGTGTTTGAGAGCTGCGAGACCTGGTGTTTGGAACGTTGGATACTTCGTGTTTGAGAGCTGGAACATTTGGTGTTTGAGAGCTGGGACACTTGGTGTTTCAGGGTTGGGACATTTGGGGTTTGGAACCTGGTTTATTTGGGAAAGTTGGATACTTGGTGTTTGAGAACTGGGACACTTGGTGTTTGCGAGCTGGGACACTTGGTATTTGGAAGCTGGGACACTTGGTGTTTGAGAACTGGGTCATTTGGTGTTTGAAGTGTGGGGCACTTAGTTTTTGGAAGCTGGGTTACTTGGTGTTTGAGAGTTGGGACACTTGTTTGGGAGCTGGGACACTTGGTGTTTGAGAGCTGGAAAATGTGGTGTTTGTGATACTGGACATGTGGTGTGTGGAAGCTGGAACACTTGCTGTTAGAGAGCTGGGACTCCTGGTGTTTGAGAGCTGGGCACGTGGTGTTTGAGAGCTGGGACTCCTGGTGTTTGAGAGCTGGGCACGTGGTGTTTGAGAGCTGGGACACTCGGTGTTTGAGAGCTGGAAAACGTGGTGTTTGGAAGCTGGGACATTTGGTGTTTGAGTGCTGGGACACTTGGTGTTTGTGATACTGGACATGTGGTGTGTGGAAGCAGGAACACTTGCTGTTTGAAAGCTGGTACTCCTGGTGTTTGAGAGCTGGGCACGTGGTGTTTGAGAGCTGGGACATTTGGTGTTTGAGAGCTGGGACACTTGGTGTTTCAGGGTTGGGACATTTGGGGTTTGGAACCTGGTTTATTTGGGAAAGTTGGATACTTGGTGTTTGAGAACTGGGACACTTGGTGTTTGCGAGCTGGGACACTTGGTATTTGGAAGCTGGGACACTTGGTGTTTGAGAACTGGGTCATTTGGTGTTTGAAGTGTGGGGCACTTAGTTTTTGGAAGCTGGGTTACTTGGTGTTTGAGAGTTGGGACACTTGTTTGGGAGCTGGGACACTTGGTGTTTGAGAGCTGGGACACTTGGTGTTTGTGATACTGGACATGTGGTGTGTGGAAGCTGGAACACTTGCTGTTAGAGAGCTGGGACTCCTGGTGTTTGAGAGCTGGGCACGTGGTGTTTGAGAGCTGGGACTCCTGGTGTTTGAGAGCTGGGCACGTGGTGTTTGAGAGCTGGGACACTCGGTTTTTGAGAGCTGGAAAACGTGGTGTTTGGAAGCTGGGACACTTGGTGTTTGAGTGCTGGGACACTTGGTGTTTGTGATACTGGACATGTGGTGTGTGGAAGCAGGAACACTTGCTGTTTGAGAGCTGGTACTCCTGGTGTTTGAGAGCTGGGCACGTGGTGTTTGAGAGCTGGGACATTTGGTGTTTGAGAGCTGGGACATTTGGTGTTTGGTAGCTGGGAGACTTGGTGTTTGAGAGCTGGGACACTTGTTATTTGAGAGCTGGGGCACTTGGTTTTTGGGAGCCGGGACATTTCGTGTTTGGAAGCTGGTGCACTTTGTGTTTGAGAGCTAGGACACTTGGTGTTTGAGAGCTGGGACACTTGGTGTTTGGAAGCTGGGATACTTGGTGTTTGAAAGCTGCAAGACTTGGTGTTTGGAACCTGGGATACTTGCTGTTTGAAGCTGGAACAGTTGGTGTTTGAGAGCTGGGACACTTGGTGCTTCAGAGCCGGGAGACATGGTGTTTGGAACCTGGGGTACTTGTGTTTGAGAGCTGCGAGACCTAGTGTTTGGAAAGTTGGATACTTCGGGTTTGAGAGCTGGAACAGTTGGTCTTTGAGAGCTGGGACACTTGGTGTTTCAGGGCTGGGACATTTAGTGTTTGGAACCTGGTTTATTTGGGAAAGTTTGATACTTGGTGTTTGAGAACTGGGACACTTGGTGTTTGCGAGTTGGGACACTTGGTATTTGGAAGCTGGGAAACTTGGTGTTTGGAGGCTGGGACACTTGGTGTTTGAGAGCTGGAACAGTTGGTGTTTGAGATCTGGGACACTAGGATTTTGAGAGCTGGGACACTTGTTGTTTGGAAGGTGGGACACTTGGTCTTGGAGGTCTGGGACATTTGGTTTTTGAGAGCTGGGACACTTGGGATTTGAGTTTTGCAACATTTGGTGTTTGGAAGCGGGCCCACGTGGTGTTTGGATGCTAAGACATTTGGTATTTGGAAGCCGGGACATTTGGTGCTTCGAAGCTGGGACACTTGCTGCTAGAAACCTGGTACACCTGGTGTTTGAGAGCTGGGATACTTGGTGTTAGGAAGCTGGGACACTTCGGGGGAGACATGGGACAATTGGAGTTTGACAGTTGTGACACTTGGTGTTTGGAAGCTGGGACATTTGGTGTTTGGAAGCTGGGAAACTTGATGTTTGAGAGCTGGGACTCCTGGTGTTTGAGAGCTGGGCACGTGGTGTTTGAGAGTTGGGACATTTGGTGTTTGGCAGCAGGGACTTTTGGTGCTTGGAAGCTGGGAAACTTTGTGTTTGAGACATGGGACACCTGGTATTTGGAAGCTGGGACGTTTGGTTTTTGGAAGGTGGGACACTTGCTGTTTGAGTGCTGGGACATTTGGTGTTTGGATGCTGGGACATTTGGTGTTTGGTAGCTGGGTGACCTGGTGGTTGAAAGCTGGGACACTTGTTTTTTGAGAGCTGGGGCACTTGGTGTTTGAGAGCTGGGACAATTGGTGTTTGGTAGCCGGGAGACTTGGTGTTTGAGAGCTGGGACACTTGTTCTTTGAGAGTTGGGACACTTGGTTTTTGGGAGCCGGGACATTTAGTGTTTGGAAGCTGGTGCACTTGGTGTTTGAGAGCTGGGACACTTGGTGTTTGGAAACTGGGATACTTGGTGTTTGAAAGCTCCGAGACTTGGTGTTTGGAACCTGGGATACTTGCTGTTTGAAGCTGGAACAGTAGGTGTTTGAGAGCTGGGACACTTGGTGCTTCAGAGCCAGGAGACGTGCTGTTTGGAACCTGGGGTACTTGGTGTTTGAGAGCTGTGAGACGTGGTGTTTGGAAAGTTGGATACTTCGTGTTTGAGAGCTGGAACATTTGGTGTTTGAGAGCTGGGACACTTGGTGTTTCAGGGCTGGGACATTTGGGGTTTGGAACCTGGTTTATTTGGGAAAGTTGGATACTTGGTGTTTGAGAACTGGGACACTTGGTGTTTGAGAGCTGGGACACTTGGTATTTGGAATCTGGGACACTTGGTGTTTGAGAACTGGGTCATTTGGTGTTTGGAGTGTGGGGCACTTAGTTTTTGGAAGCTGGGTTACTTGGTGTTTGAGAGTTGGGACACTTGTTTGGGAGCTGGGACACTTGGTGTTTGAGAGCTGGAAAACGTGGTGTTTGGAAGCTGGGACACTTGGTGTTTGAGTGCTGGGACACTTGTTGTTTGTGATACTGGACATGTGGTGTGTGGAAGCTGGAACACTTGCTGTTTGAGAGCTGAGACCCTTCGTGTTTGCAGGCTGGGAAAATAGTGTTTGAAAGCTGGGACACCTTTTGTTTGTGAGCCGGGACACTTGGTGGTTGCGAGCCGGGAGATTTGGTGTTTGGAAGCTGGGACACTTCGTGCAACAGGTCTGGGACACTTGGTGTTTGGAGGCTGGGACATATAGTGTTTGGAAGCTGGAACTTTTGGTGTTTGAGAGCTGAGACACTGGTTGTTTGGAAGCTGGGACACTTGGTGTTTGGAACCTGGGACATTTAGTGCTTGAGAGCTGGAACACTTGGTGCTTGGAAGCTGGGACATTGCTGTTTGCAAGCTGGGATACTTGGTGTTTGAGAGCTGGGACATTTGGTGTTAGGACGCTGGGGCACGTGGTGTTTGGAAGCTGGGACATTTCGTGTATGGAAGCCGGGACATTTGGTGTTTGGAAGCTGGGACAGTTGGTGCTAGAGACCTGGTACGCCTGGTGTTTGAGAGCTGGGACACTTCGGGGGACACATGGGACAAGTGGTATTTGACAGTTGGGGCACTTGGTGTTTGGCAACTGGCAAATTTGGTGTTTGGAAGCTGGGAAACTTGAGGTTTGAGAGCAGGGTCTCCTGGTGTTTGACAGTATGGACACTTGGTGTTTGGAAGCTGGCAAATTTGGTGTTTGGAAGCTGGGAAACTTTGTGTTTGAGATCTGGAACTCCTGGTGTTTGAGAGCTGGGACATTTGGTGTTTGAGAGCTGGGACACTTGGTGCTTCAGAGCCAGGAGACGTGCTGTTTGGAACCTGGGGTACTTGGTGTTTGAGAGCTGTGAGACCTGGTGTTTGGAAAGTTGGATACTTCGTGTTTGAGAGCTGGAACATTTGGTGTTTGAGAGCTGGGACACTTGGTGTTTCAGGGCTGGGACATTTGGGGTTTGGAACCTGGTTTATTTGGGAAAGTTGGATACTTGGTGTTTGAGAACTGGGACACTTGGTGTTTGAGAGTTGGGACACTTGGTATTTGGAATCTGGGACACTTGGTGTTTGAGAACTGGGTCATTTGGTGATCGGAGTGTGGGGCAATTAGTTCTTGGAAGCTGGGTTACTTGGTGTTTGAGAGTTGGTACACTTGTTTGGGAGCTGGGACACTTGTTCTTTGAGAGTTGGGACACTTGGTTTTTGGGAGCCGGGACATTTAGTGTTTGGAAGCTGGTGCACTTGGTGTTTGAGAGCTGGGACACTTGGTGTTTGGAAGCTGGCAAATTTGGTGTTTGGAAGCTGGGAAACTTTGTGTTTGAGATCTGGAACTCCTGCTGTTTGAGAGCTGGGACATTTGGTGTTTGAGAGCTGGGACACTTGGTGCTTCAGAGCCAGGAGACGTGCTGTTTGGAACCTGGGGTACTTGGTGTTTGAGAGCTGTGAGACCTGGTGTTTGGAAAGTTGGATACTTCGTGTTTGAGAGCTGGAACATTTGGTGTTTGAGAGCTGGGACACTTGGTGTTTCAGGGCTGGGACATTTGGGGTTTGGAACCTGGTTTATTTGGGAAAGTTGGATACTTGGTGTTTGAGAACTGGGACACTTGGTGTTTGAGAGCTGGGACACTTGGTATTTGGAATCTGGGACACTTGGTGTTTGAGAACTGGGTCATTTGGTGTTTGGAGTGTGGGGCACTTAGTTTTTGGAAGCTGGGTTACTTGGTGTTTGAGAGTTGGGACACTTGTTTGGGAGCTGGGACACTTGGTGTTTGAGAGCTGGAAAACGTGGTGTTTGGAAGCTGGGACACTTGGTGTTTGAGTGCTGGGACACTTGTTGTTTGTGATACTGGACATGTGGTGTGTGGAAGCTGGAACCCTTGCTGTTTGAGAGCTGAGACCCTTCGTGTTTGCAGGCTGGGAAAATAGTGTTTGAAAGCTGGGACACCTTTTGTTTGTGAGCCGGGACACTTGGTGGTTGCGAGCCGGGAGATTTGGTGTTTGGAAGCTGGGACACTTCGTGCAACAGGTCTGGGACACTTGGTATTTGGAGGCTGGGACATATAGTGTTTGGAAGCTGGAACTTTTGGTGTTTGAGAGCTGAGACACTGGTTGTTTGGAAGCTGGGACACTTGGTGTTTGGAACCTGGGACATTTAGTGCTTGAGAGCTGGAACACTTGGTGCTTGGAAGCTGGGACATTGCTGTTTGCAAGCTGGGATACTTGGTGTTTGAGAGCTGGGACATTTGGTGTTAGGACGCTGGGGCACGTGGTGTTTGGAAGCTGGGACATTTCGTGTATGGAAGCCGGGACATTTGGTGTTTGGAAGCTGGGACAGTTGGTGCTAGAGACCTGGTACGCCTGGTGTTTGAGAGCTGGGACACTTCGGGGGACACATGGGACAAGTGGTATTTGACAGTTGGGGCACTTGGTGTTTGGAAACTGGCAAATTTGGTGTTTGGAAGCTGGGAAACTTAAGGTTTGAGAGCAGGGTCTCCTGGTGTTTGACAGTATGGACACTTGGTGTTTGGAAGCTGGCAAATTTGGTGTTTGGAAGCTGGGAAACTTTGTGTTTGAGATCTGGAACTCCTGGTGTTTGAGAGCTGGGACATTTGGTGTTTGAGAGCTGGGACACTTGGTGCTTCAGAGCCAGGAGACGTGCTGTTTGGAACCTGGGGTACTTGGTGTTTGAGAGCTGTGAGACCTGGTGTTTGGAAAGTTGGATACTTCGTGTTTGAGAGCTGGAACATTTGGTGTTTGAGAGCTGGGACACTTGGTGTTTCAGGGCTGGGACATTTGGGGTTTGGAACCTGGTTTATTTGGGAAAGTTGGATACTTGGTGTTTGAGAACTGGGACACTTGGTGTTTGAGAGTTGGGACACTTGGTATTTGGAATCTGGGACACTTGGTGTTTGAGAACTGGGTCATTTGGTGATCGGAGTGTGGGGCAATTAGTTCTTGGAAGCTGGGTTACTTGGTGTTTGAGAGTTGGTACACTTGTTTGGGAGCTGGGACACTTGTTCTTTGAGAGTTGGGACACTTGGTTTTTGGGAGCCGGGACATTTAGTGTTTGGAAGCTGGTGCACTTGGTGTTTGAGAGCTGGGACACTTGGTGTTTGGAAGCTGGCAAATTTGGTGTTTGGAAGCTGGGAAACTTTGTGTTTGAGATCTGGAACTCCTGCTGTTTGAGAGCTGGGACATTTGGTGTTTGAGAGCTGGGACACTTGGTGCTTCAGAGCCAGGAGACGTGCTGTTTGGAACCTGGGGTACTTGGTGTTTGAGAGCTGTGAGACCTGGTGTTTGGAAAGTTGGATACTTCGTGTTTGAGAGCTGGAACATTTGGTGTTTGAGAGCTGGGACACTTGGTGTTTCAGGGCTGGGACATTTGGGGTTTGGAACCTGGTTTATTTGGGAAAGTTGGATACTTGGTGTTTGAGAACTGGGACACTTGGTGTTTGAGAGCTGGGACACTTGGTATTTGGAATCTGAGACACTTGGTGTTTGAGAACTGGGTCATTTGGTGTTTGGAGTGTGGGGCACTTAGTTTTTGGAAGCTGGGTTACTTGGTGTTTGAGAGTTGGGACACTTGTTTGGGAGCTGGGACACTTGGTGTTTGAGAGCTGGAAAACGTGGTGTTTGGAAGCTGGGACACTTGGTGTTTGAGTGCTGGGACACTTGTTGTTTGTGATACTGGACATGTGGTGTGTGGAAGCTGGAACACTTGCTGTTTGAGAGCTGAGACCCTTCGTGTTTGCAGGCTGGGAAAATAGTGTTTGAAAGCTGGGACACCTTTTGTTTGTGAGCCGGGACACTTGGTGGTTGCGAGCCGGGAGATTTGGTGTTTGGAAGCTGGGACACTTCGTGCAACAGGTCTGGGACACTTGGTGTTTGGAGGCTGGGACATATAGTGTTTGGAAGCTGGAACTTTTGGTGTTTGAGAGCTGAGACACTGGTTGTTTGGAAGCTGGGACACTTGGTGTTTGGAACCTGGGACATTTAGTGCTTGAGAGCTGGAACACTTGGTGCTTGGAAGCTGGGACATTGCTGTTTGCAAGCTGGGATACTTGGTGTTTGAGAGCTGGGACATTTGGTGTTAGGACGCTGGGGCACGTGGTGTTTGGAAGCTGGGACATTTCGTGTATGGAAGCCGGGACATTTGGTGTTTGGAAGCTGGGACAGTTGGTGCTAGAGACCTGGTACGCCTGGTGTTTGAGAGCTGGGACACTTCGGGGGACACATGGGACAAGTGGTATTTGACAGTAGGGGCACTTGGTGTTTGGAAACTGGCAAATTTGGTGTTTGGAAGCTGGGAAACTTGAGGTTTGAGAGCAGGGTCTCCTGGTGTTTGACAGTATGGACACTTGGTGTTTGGAAGCTGGCAAATTTGGTGTTTGGAAGCTGGGAAACTTTGTGTTTGAGATCTGGAACTCCTGGTGTTTGAGAGCTGGGACATTTGGTGTTTGAGAGCTGGGACACTTGGTGCTTCAGAGCCAGGAGACGTGCTGTTTGGAACCTGGGGTACTTGGTGTTTGAGAGCTGTGAGACCTGGTGTTTGGAAAGTTGGATACTTCGTGTTTGAGAGCTGGAACATTTGGTGTTTGAGAGCTGGGACACTTGGTGTTTCAGGGCTGGGACATTTGGGGTTTGGAACCTGGTTTATTTGGGAAAGTTGGATACTTGGTGTTTGAGAACTGGGACACTTGGTGTTTGAGAGTTGGGACACTTGGTATTTGGAATCTGGGACACTTGGTGTTTGAGAACTGGGTCATTTGGTGTTTGGAGTGTGGGGCAATTAGTTCTTGGAAGCTGGGTTACTTGGTGTTTGAGAGTTGGGACACTTGTTTGGGAGCTGGGACACTTGGTGTTTGAGAGCTGGAAAACGTGGTGTTTGGAAGCTGGGACACTTGGTGTTTGAGTGCTGGGACACTTGTTGTTTGTGATACTGGACATGTGGTGTGTGGAAGCTGGAACACTTGCTGTTTGAGAGCTGAGACCCTTCGTGTTTGCAGGCTGGGAAAATAGTGTTTGAAAGCTGGGACACCTTTTGTTTGTGAGCCGGGACACTTGGTGGTTGCGAGCCGGGAGATTTGGTATTTGGAAGCTGGGACACTTCGTGCAACAGGTCTGGGACACTTGGTGTTTGGAGGCTGGGACATATAGTGTTTGGAAGCTGGAACTTTTGGTGTTTGAGAGCTGAGACACTGGGTGTTTGGAAGCTGGGACACTTGGTGTTTGGAACCTGGGACATTTAGTGCTTGAGAGCTGGAACACTTGGTGCTTGGAAGCTGGGACATTGCTGTTTGCAAGCTGGGACACTTGGTGTTTGAGAGCTGGGACATTTGGTGTTAGGACGCTGGGACACGTGGTGTTTGGAAGCTGGGACATTTCGTGTATGGAAGCCGGGACACTTGGTGTTTGGAAGCTGGGACACTTCGGGGGAGACTTGGGACAATTGGTATTTGACAGTTGGGACACTTGGTGTTTGGAAGCTGGCAAATTTGGTGTTTGGAAGCAGGGAAACTTGAAGTTTGAGAGCAGGGACTCCTGGTGTTTGAGAGCTGGGCACGTGGTGTTTGAGAGCTGGGACATTTGGTGTTTGGGAGCGGGGACTTTTGGTTCTTGGAAGCTGGGAAACTTTGTGTTTGAGATATGGGACACCTGGTGCTTGGAAGCTGGGACATTTCGTTTTTGGAAGCTGGGACACTTGCTGTTTGAGAGCTGGGACATTTGGCGTTTCGAAGCTGGGACATTTGGTGTTTGGTAGCTGGGAGACTTGGTGTGTGAGAGCTGGGACACTTGTTTTTTGAGAGCTGGGACACTTGGTGTTTGGGAGCCGGGACATTTCGTGTTTGGAAGCTGGTGAACTTGGTGTTTGAGAGCTGGGACACTTGGTGTTTGAGTGCTGGGACACTTGGTGCTTCAGAGCCGGGAGACGTGGTGTTTGGAACCTGGGGTACTTGGTGTTTGAGAGCTGCGAGTCCTGGTGTTTGGAAAGTTGGGTATTTCGTGTTTGAGAGTTGGAACAGTTGGTCTTTGAGAGCTGGGACACTTGGTGTTTCAGGGCTGGGACATTTAGTGTTTGGAACCTGGTTTATTTGGGAAAGTTTGATACTTGGTGTTTGAGTACTGGGACACTTGGTGTTTGCGAGCTGGGACACTTGGTATTTGGAAGCTGGGACTCTTTGTGTTTGGAGGTTGGGACACTTGGTGTTTGAGAGCTGGAACAGTTGGTGTTTGAGATCTGGGACATTTGGTTTTTGAGAGCTGGGACACTTGGGATTTGAGTTTTGCAACATATGGTGTTTGGAAGCGGGCACACGTGGTGTTTGGATGCTAAGACATTTGGTATTTGGAAGCCGGTACATTTGGTGCTTCGAAGATGGGACACTTGCTGCTAGAGACCTGGTACACCTGGTGTTTGAGAGCTGCGACACTTTGTGTTAGAAAGCTGGGACACTTCGGGGGAGACATGGGACAATGGTGTTTGACAGTTGTGACACTTGGTGTTTGGAAGCTGGGACATTAGGTGTTTGGAAGCTGGGAAACTTGATGTTTGAGAGCTGGGACTCCTGGTGTTTGAGAGCTGGGCACGTGGTGTTTGAGAGCTGGGACATTTGGTGTTTGGCAGCGGGGACTTTTGTTGCTTGGAAGCTGAGAAACTTTGTGTTTGAGACATGGGACACCTGGTGTTTGGAAGCTGGGACATTTGGTTTTTGGAAGCTGGGACACTTGCTGTTTGAGAGCTGGGTCATTTGGTGTTTGGAAGCTGCGACATGTGGTGTTTGGTAGCAGGGTGAATTGGTGTTTGAGAGCTGGGACACTTGGTTTTTGGGAGCTGGGACACTTGGTGTTTGAGAGCTGGGACACTTGGTGTTTGAGAGCTGGGACATTTGGTGTTTGGAAGCTGGGATACTTGGTGTTTGAAAGCTCCGAGACTTGGTGTTTGGAACCTGGGATTCTTGCTGTTTGAAGCTGGAACAGTAGGTGTTTGAGAGCTGGGACACTTGGTGCATCAGAGATGGGAGACGTGGTGTTTGGAACCTGGGGTACTTGGTGTTTGAGAGCTGCGAGACCTGGTGTTCGGAACGTTGGATACTTCGTGTTTGAGAGCTGGAACATTTGGTGTTTGAGAGCTGGGACACTTGGTGTTTCTGGGCTGGGACATTTGGTGTTTGGAACCTGGTTTATTTGGGAAAGTTGGATACTTGGTGTTTGAGAACTGGGTCATTTGGTGTTTGGAGTGTGGGGCACTTAGTTTTTGGAAGCTGGGTTACTTGGTGTTTGAGAGCTGGAAAACGTGGTGTTTGGAAGCTGGGACACTTGGTGTTTGTGATACTGGACATGTGGTGTGTGGAAGCTGGAACACTTGCTGCTTGAGAGCTGGGATTCTTCGTGTTTGGAGGCTGGGACACCTTTTGTTTGTGAGCCGGGACACTTGGTGGTTGCGAGCCGGGAGATTTGGTGTTTGGAAGCTGGTACACTTCGTGCAACAGTTCTGGGACACTTGGTGTTTGGAAGCTGGGACATATAGTGTTTGGAAGCTGGAACTTTGGTGTTTGAGAGCTGAGACACTGGGTGTTTGGAAGCTGGGACACTTGGTGTTTGGAACCTGCGACATTTAGTGCTTGAGAGCCGGAACACTTGGTGTTTGGAAGCTGGGACACATGCTGTTTGCAAGCTGGGACTTTTGGTGTTTGAGAGGTGGAATAATTGGTGTTTGAAAGCTGGGACATTTGGTGTTAGGAAGCTGGGACACGTGGTGTTTGGAAGCTGGAACATTTCGTGTATGGAAGCCGGGACATTTGGTGTTTGGAAGCTGGGACAGTTGGTGCTAGAGTCCTGGTACACCTGGTGTTTGAGAGCTGGGACATTTGGTGTTTGGAAGCTGGGACACGTCGGGGGAGACATGGGACAATTGGTGTTTGACAGTTGGGACAAGTGGTGTTTGGAAGCTGGCAAATTTGGTGTTTGGAAGCTGGGAAACTTGATATTTGAGAGCTGGGACTCCTGGTGTTTGAGAGCTGGGCACGTGGTGTTTGAGAGCTGGGACATTTGGTGTTTGGCAGCAGGGACTTTTGGTGCTTGGAAGCTGGGAAACTTTGTGTTTGAGACATGGGACACCCGGTATTTGGAAGCTGGGACATTTGGTTTTTGGAAGGTGGGACACTTGCTGTTTGAGAGCTGGGACATTTGGTGTTTGGAAGCTGGGATATTTGGTGTTTGGTAGCTGGGTGACTTGGTGTTTGAGAGCTGGGACACTTGTTTTTTGAGAGCTGGGACACTTGTTTTTTTGGAGCTGGGACACTTGGTGTTTGAGAGCTGGGACACTTGGTGTTTGAGAGCTGGGACACTTGGTGCATCAGAGATGGGAGACGTGGTATTTGGAACCTGGGGTACTTGGTGTTTGAGAGCTGCGAGACCTGGTGTTTGGAACGTTGGATACTTCGTGTTTGAGAGCTGGAACATTTGGTGTTTGAGAGCTGGGACACTTGGTGTTTCAGGGTTGGGACATTTGGGGTTTGGAACCTGGTTTATTTGGGAAAGTTGGATACTTGGTGTTTGAGAACTGGGACACTTGGTGTTTGCGAGCTGGGACACTTGGTATTTGGAAGCTGGGACACTTGGTGTTTGAGAACTGGGTCATTTGGTGTTTGAAGTGTGGGGCACTTAGTTTTTGGAAGCTGGGTTACTTGGTGTTTGAGAGTTGGGACACTTGTTTGGGAGCTGGGACACTTGGTGTTTGAGAGCTGGGACACTTGGTGTTTGTGATACTGGACATGTGGTGTGTGGAAGCTGGAACACTTGCTGTTAGAGAGCTGGGACTCCTGGTGTTTGAGAGCTGGGCACGTGGTGTTTGAGAGCAGGGACTCCTGGTGTTTGAGAGCTGGGCACGTGGTGTTTGAGAGCTGGGACACTCGGTGTTTGAGAGCTGGAAAACGTGGTGTTTGGAAGCTGGGACACTTGGTGTTTGAGTGCTGGGACACTTGGTGTTTGTGATACTGGACATGTGGTGTGTGGAAGCAGGAACACTTGCTGTTTGAGAGCTGGTACTCCTGGTGTTTGAGAGCTGGGCACGTGGTGTTTGAGAGCTGGGACATTTGGTGTTTGAGAGCTGGGACATTTGGTGTTTGGTAGCTGGGAGACTTGGTGTTTGAGAGCTGGGACACTTGTTATTTGAGAGCTGGGGCACTTGGTTTTTGGGAGCCGGGACATTTAGTGTTTGGAAGCTGGTGCACTTTGTGTTTGAGAGCTAGGACACTTGGTGTTTGGAAGCTGGGATACTTGGTGTTTGAAAGCTGCAAGACTTGGTGTTTGGAACCTGGGATACTTGCTGTTTGAAGCTGGAACAGTTGGTGTTTGAGAGCTGGGACACTTGGTGCTTCAGAGCCGGGAGACATGGTGTTTGGAACCTGGGGTACTTGTGTTTGAGAGCTGCGAGACCTAGTGTTTGGAAAGTTGGATACTTCGGGTTTGAGAGCTGGAACAGTTGGTCTTTGAGAGCTGGGACACTTGGTGTTTCAGGGCTGGGACATTTAGTGTTTGGAACCTGGTTTATTTGGGAAAGTTTGATACTTGGTGTTTGAGAACTGGGACACTTGGTGTTTGCGAGTTGGGACACTTGGTATTTGGAAGCTGGGAAACTTGGTGTTTGGAGGCTGGGACACTTGGTGTTTGAGAGCTGGAACAGTTGGTGTTTGAGATCTGGGACACTAGGATTTTGAGAGCTGGGACACTTGTTGTTTGGAAGGTGGGACACTTGGTCTTGGAGGTCTGGGACATTTGGTTTTTGAGAGCTGGGACACTTGGGATTTGAGTTTTGCAACATTTGGTGTTTGGAAGCGGGCCCACGTGGTGTTTGGATGCTAAGACATTTGGTATTTGGAAGCCAGGACATTTGGTGCTTCGAAGCTGGGACACTTGCTGCTAGAAACCTGGTACACCTGGTGTTTGAGAGCTGGGATACTTGGTGTTAGGAAGCTGGGACACTTCGGGGGAGACATGGGACAATTGGAGTTTGACAGTTGTGACACTTGGTGTTTGGAAGCTGGGACATTTGGTGTTTGGAAGCTGGGAAACTTGATGTTTGAGAGCTGGGACTCCTGGTGTTTGAGAGCTGGGCACGTGGTGTTTGAGAGTTGGGACATTTGGTGTTTGGCAGCAGGGACTTTTGGTGCTTGGAAGCTGGGAAACTTTGTGTTTGAGACATGGGACACCTGGTATTTGGAAGCTGGGACGTTTGGTTTTTGGAAGGTGGGACACTTGCTGTTTGAGTGCTGGGACATTTGGTGTTTGGATGCTGGGACATTTGGTGTTTGGTAGCTGGGTGACCTGGTGGTTGAAAGCTGGGACACTTGTTTTTTGAGAGCTGGGGCACTTGGTGTTTGAGAGCTGGGACAATTGGTGTTTGGTAGCCGGGAGACTTGGTGTTTGAGAGCTGGGACACTTGTTTTTTGAGAGTTGGGACACTTGGTTTTTGGGAGCCGGGACATTTAGTGTTTGGAAGCTGGTGCACTTGGTGTTTGAGAGCTGGGACACTTGGTGTTTGGAACCTGGGATACTTGGTGTTTGAAAGCTCCGAGACTTGGTGTTTGGAACCTGGGATACTTGCTGTTTGAAGCTGGAACAGTAGGTGTTTGAGAGCTGGGACACTTGGTGCTTCAGAGCCAGGAGACGTGCTGTTTGGAACCTGGGGTACTTGGTGTTTGAGAGCTGTGAGACCTGGTGTTTGGAAAGTTGGATACTTCGTGTTTGAGAGCTGGAACATTTGGTGTTTGAGAGCTGGGACACTTGGTGTTTCAGGGCTGGGACATTTGGGGTTTGGAACCTGGTTTATTTGGGAAAGTTGGATACTTGGTGTTTGAGAACTGGGACACTTGGTGTTTGAGAGCTGGGACACTTGGTATTTGGAATCTGGGACACTTGGTGTTTGAGAACTGGGTCATTTGGTGTTTGGAGTGTGGGGCACTTAGTTTTTGGAAGCTGGGTTACTTGGTGTTTGAGAGTTGGGACACTTGTTTGGGAGCTGGGACACTTGGTGTTTGAGAGCTGGAAAACGTGGTGTTTGGAAGCTGGGACACTTGGTGTTTGAGTGCTGGGACGCTTGTTGTTTGTGATACTGGACATGTGGTGTGTGGAAGCTGGAACACTTGCTGTTTGAGAGCTGAGACCCTTCGTGTTTGCAGGCTGGGAAAATAGTGTTTGAAAGCTGGGACACCTTTTGTTTGTGAGCCGGGACACTTGGTGGTTGCGAGCCGGGAGATTTGGTGTTTGGAAGCTGGGACACTTCGTGCAACAGGTCTGGGACACTTGGTGTTTGGAGGCTGGGACATATAGTGTTTGGAAGCTGGAACTTTTGGTGTTTGAGAGCTGAGACACTGGTTGTTTGGAAGCTGGGACACTTGGTGTTTGGAACCTGGGACATTTAGTGCTTGAGAGCTGGAACACTTGGTGCTTGGAAGCTGGGACATTGCTGTTTGCAAGCTGGGACACTTGGTGTTTGAGAGCTGGGACATTTGGTGTTAGGACGCTGGGACACGTGGTGTTTGGAAGCTGGGACATTTCGTGTATGGAAGCCGGGACATTTGGTGTTTGGAAGCTGGGACTGTTGGTGCTAGAGACCTGGTACGCCTGGTGTTTGAGAGCTGGGACACTTCGGGGGACACATGGGACAAATGGTATTTGACAGTTGGGGCACTTGGTGTTTGGAAACTGGCAAATTTGGTGTTTGGAAGCTGGGAAACTTGAGGTTTGAGAGCAGGGACTCCTGGTGTTTGACAGTATGGACACTTGGTGTTTGGAAGCTGGCAAATTTGGTGTTTGGAAGCTGGGAAACTTTGTGTTTGAGATCTGGAACTCCTGGTGTTTGAGAGCTGGGACATTTGGTGTTTGAGAGCTGGGACACTTGGTGCTTCAGAGCCAGGAGACGTGCTGTTTGGAACCTGGGGTACTTGGTGTTTGAGAGCTGTGAGACCTGGTGTTTGGAAAGTTGGATACTTCGTGTTTGAGAGCTGGAACATTTGGTGTTTGAGAGCTGGGACACTTGGTGTTTCAGGGCTGGGACATTTGGGGTTTGGAACCTGGTTTATTTGGGAAAGTTGGATACTTGGTGTTTGAGAACTGGGACACTTGGT
Source organism: Isurus oxyrinchus (assembly GCA_026770705.1). Taxonomy (NCBI): domain Eukaryota; kingdom Metazoa; phylum Chordata; class Chondrichthyes; order Lamniformes; family Lamnidae; genus Isurus; species Isurus oxyrinchus. The sequence continues at coordinate 207,825 of JANJGN010000205.1, forward strand.
GTTTGAGAGTTGGGACACTTGGTATTTGGAATCTGGGACACTTGGTGTTTGAGAACTGGGTCATTTGGTGTTTGGAGTGTGGGGCTATTAGTTCTTGGAAGCTGGGTTACTTGGTGTTTGAGAGTTGGGACACTTGTTTGGGAGCTGGGACACTTGGTGTTTGAGAGCTGGAAAACGTGGTGTTTGGAAGCTGGGACACTTGGTGTTTGAGTGCTGGGACACTTGTTGTTTGTGATACTGGACATGTGGTGTGTGGAAGCTGGAACACTTGCTGTTTGAGAGCTGAGACCCTTCGTGTTTGCAGGCTGGGAAAATAGTGTTTGAAAGCTGGGACACCTTTTGTTTGTGAGCCGGGACACTTGGTGGTTGCGAGCCGGGAGATTTGGTGTTTGGAAGCTGGGACACTTCGTGCAACAGGTCTGGGACACTTGGTGTTTGGAGGCTGGGACATATAGTGTTTGGAAGCTGGAACTTTTGGTGTTTGAGAGCTGAGACACTGGGTGTTTGGAAGCTGGGACACTTGGTGTTTGGAACCTGGGACATTTAGTGCTTGAGAGCTGGAACACTTAGTGCTTGGAAGCTGGGACATTGCTGTTTGCAAGCTGGGACACTTGGTGTTTGAGAGCTGGGACATTTGGTGTTAGGACGCTGGGACACGTGGTGTTTGGAAGCTGGGACATTTCGTGTATGGAAGCCGGGACACTTGGTGTTTGGAAGCTGGGACACTTCGGGGGAGACTTGGGACAATTGGTATTTGACAGTTGGGACACTTGGTGTTTGGAAGCTGGCAAATTTGGTGTTTGGAAGCAGGGAAACTTGAAGTTTGAGAGCAGGGACTCCTGGTGTTTGAGAGCTGGGCACGTGGTGTTTGAGAGCTGGGACATTTGGTGTTTGGGAGCGGGGACTTTTGGTTCTTGGAAGCTGGGAAACTTTGTGTTTGAGATATGGGACACCTGGTGCTTGGAAGCTGGGACATTTCGTTTTTGGAAGCTGGGACACTTGCTGTTTGAGAGCTGGGACATTTGGCGTTTCGAAGCTGGGACATTTGGTGTTTGGTAGCTGGGAGACTTGGTGTTTGAGAGCTGGGACACTTGTTTTTTGAGAGCTGGGACACTTGGTGCTTGGGAGCCGGGACATTTCGTGTTTGGAAGCTGGTGAACTTGGTGTTTGAGAGCTGGGACACTTGGTGTTTGAGTGCTGGGACACTTGGTGCTTCAGAGCCGGGAGACGTGGTGTTTGGAACCTGGGGTACTTGGTGTTTGAGAGCTGCGAGTCCTGGTGTTTGGAAAGTTGGGTATTTCGTGTTTGAGAGTTGGAACAGTTGGTCTTTGAGAGCTGGGACACTTGGTGTTTCAGGGCTGGGACATTTAGTGTTTGGAACCTGGTTTATTTGGGAAAGTTTGATACTTGGTGTTTGAGTACTGGGACACTTGGTGTTTGCGAGCTGGGACACTTGGTATTTGGAAGCTGGGACTCTTTGTGTTTGGAGGTTGGGACACTTGGTGTTTGAGAGCTGGAACAGTTGGTGTTTGAGATCTGGGACATTTGGTTTTTGAGAGCTGGGACACTTGGGATTTGAGTTTTGCAACATATGGTGTTTGGAAGCGGGCACACGTGGTGTTTGGATGCTAAGACATTTGGTATTTGGAAGCCGGTACATTTGGTGCTTCGAAGATGGGACACTTGCTGCTAGAGACCTGGTACACCTGGTGTTTGAGAGCTGCGACACTTTGTGTTAGAAAGCTGGGACACTTCGGGGGAGACATGGGACAATGGTGTTTGACAGTTGTGACACTTGGTGTTTGGAAGCTGGGACATTAGGTGTTTGGAAGCTGGGAAACTTGATGTTTGAGAGCTGGGACTCCTGGTGTTTGAGAGCTGGGCACGTGGTGTTTGAGAGCTGGGACATTTGGTGTTTGGCAGCGGGGACTTTTGTTGCTTGGAAGCTGAGAAACTTTGTGTTTGAGACATGGGACACCTGGTGTTTGGAAGCTGGGACATTTGTTTTTTGGAAGCTGGGACACTTGCTGTTTGAGAGCTGGGACATTTGGTGTTTGGAAGCTGCGACATGTGGTGTTTGGTAGCAGGGTGAATTGGTGTTTGAGAGCTGGGACACTTGGTTTTTGGGAGCTGGGACACTTGGTTTTTGGAAGCTGGGACACTTGCTGTTTGAGAGCTGGGACATTTGGTGTTTGGAAGCTGCGACATGTGGTGTTTGGTAGCAGGGTGAATTGGTGTTTGAGAGCTGGGACACTTGGTTTTTGGGAGCTGGGACACTTGGTGTTTGAGAGCTGGGACACTTGGTGTTTGAGAGCTGGGACACTTGGTGTTTGGAAGCTGGGATACTTGGTGTTTGAAAGCTCCAAGACTTGGTGTTTGGAACCTGGGATTCTTGCTGTTTGAAGCTGGAACAGTAGGTGTTTGAGAGCTGGGACACTTGGTGCATCAGAGATGGGAGACGTGGTGTTTGGAACCTGGGGTACTTGGTGTTTGAGAGCTGCGAGACCTGGTGTTCGGAACGTTGGATACTTCGTGTTTGAGAGCTGGAACATTTGGTGTTTGAGAGCTGGGACACTTGGTGTTTCTGGGCTGGGACATTTGGTGTTTGGAACCTGGTTTATTTGGGAAAGTTAGATACTTGGTGTTTGAGAACTGGGTCATTTGGTGTTTGGAGTGTGGGGCACTTAGTTTTTGGAAGCTGGGTTACTTGGTGTTTGAGAGCTGGAAAACGTGGCGTCTGGAAGCTGGGACACTTGGTGTTTTTGATACTGGACATGTGGTGTGTGGAAGCTGGAACACTTGCTGCTTGAGAGCTGGGATTCTTCGTGTTTGGAGGCTGGGACACCTTTTGTTTGTGAGCCGGGACACTTGGTGGTTGCGAGCCGGGAGATTTGGTGTTTGGAAGCTGGTACACTTCGTGCAACAGGTCTGGGACACTTGCTGTTTGGAAGCTGGGACATATAGTGTTTGGAAGCTGGAACTTTGGTGTTTGAGAGCTGAGACACTGGGTGTTTGGAAGCTGGGACACTTGGTGTTTGGAACCTGCGACATTTAGTGCTTGAGAGCCGGAACACTTGGTGTTTGGAAGCTGGGACACATGCTGTTTGCAAGCTGGGACTTTTGGTGTTTGAGAGGTGGAATAATTGGTGTTTGAAAGCTGGGACATTTGGTGTTAGGAAGCTGGGACACGTGGTGTTTGGAAGCTGGAACATTTCGTGTATGGAAGCCGGGACATTTGGTGTTTGGAAGCTGGGACAGTTGGTGCTAGAGACCTGGTACACCTGGTGTTTGAGAGCTGGGACATTTGGTGTTTGGAAGCTGGGACACTTCGGGGGAGACATGGGACAATTGGTGTTTGACAGTTGGGACACGTGGTGTTTGGAAGCTGGCAAATTTGGTGTTTGGAAGCTGGGAAACTTGATGTTTGAGAGCTGGGACTCCTGGTGTTTGAGAGCTGGGCACGTGGTGTTTGAGAGCTGGGACATTTGGTGTTTGGCAGCAGGGACTTTTGGTGCTTGGAATCTGGGAAACTTTGTGTTTGAGACATGGGACACCCGGTATTTGGAAGCTGGGACATTTGGTTTTTGGAAGGTGGGACACTTGCTGTTTGAGAGCTGGGACATTTGGTGTTTGGAAGCTGGGATATTTGGTGTTTGGTAGCTGGGTGACTTGGTGTTTGAGAGCTGGGACACTTGTTTTTTGAGAGCTGGGACAATTGGTTTTTTGGAGCTGGGACACTTGGTGTTTGAGAGCTGGGACACTTGGTGTTTGAGAGCTGGGACACTTGGTGTTTGGAAGCTGGGATTCTTGCTGTTTGAAGCTGGAACAGTAGGTGTTTGAGAGCTGGGACACTTGGTGCATCAGAGATGGGAGACGTGGTGTTTGGAACCTGGGGTACTTGGTGTTTGAGAGCTGCGAGACCTGGTGTTTGGAACGTTGGATACTTCGTGTTTGAGAGCTGGAACATTTGGTGTTTGAGAGCTGGGACACTTGGTGTTTCAGGGTTGGGACATTTGGGGTTTGGAACCTGGTTTATTTGGGAAAGTTGGATACTTGGTGTTTGAGAACTGGGACACTTGGTGTTTGCGAGCTGGGACACTTGGTATTTGGAAGCTGGGACACTTGGTGTTTGAGAACTGGGTCATTTGGTGTTTGAAGTGTGGGGCACTTAGTTTTTGGAAGCTGGGTTACTTGGTGTTTGAGAGTTGGGACACTTGTTTGGGAGCTGGGACACTTGGTGTTTGTGATACTGGACATGTGGTGTGTGGAAGCTGGAACACTTGCTGTTAGAGAGCTGGGACTCCTGGTGTTTGAGAGCTGGGCACGTGGTGTTTGAGAGCTGGGACTCCTGGTGTTTGAGAGCTGGGCACGTGGTGTTTGAGAGCTGGGACACTCGGTGTTTGAGAGCTGGAAAACGTGGTGTTTGGAAGCTGGGACACTTGGTGTTTGAGTGCTGGGACACTTGGTGTTTGTGATACTGGACATGTGGTGTGTGGAAGCAGGAACACTTGCTGTTTGAGAGCTGGTACTCCTGGTGTTTGAGAGCTGGGCAAGTGGTGTTTGAGAGCTGGGACATTTGGTGTTTGAGAGCTGGGACATTTGGTGTTTGGTAGCTGGGAGACTTGGTGTTTGAGAGCTGGGACACTTGTTATTTGAGAGCTGGGGCACTTGGTTTTTGGGAGCCGGGACATTTAGTGTTTGGAAGCTGGTGCACTTTGTGTTTGAGAGCTAGGACAATTGGTGTTTGAGAGCTGGGACACTTGGTGTTTGGAAGCTGGGATACTTGGTGTTTGAAAGCTGCAAGACTTGGTGTTTGGAACCTGGGATACTTGCTGTTTGAAGCTGGAACAGTTGGTGTTTGAGAGCTGGGACACTTGGTGCTTCAGAGCCGGGAGACATGGTGTTTGGAACCTGGGGTACTTGTGTTTGAGAGCTGCGAGACCTAGTGTTTGGAAAGTTGGATACTTCGGGTTTGAGAGCTGGAACAGTTGGTCTTTGAGAGCTGGGACACTTGGTGTTTCAGGGCTGGGACATTTAGTGTTTGGAACCTGGTTTATTTGGGAAAGTTTGATACTTGGTGTTTGAGAACTGGGACACTTGGTGTTTGCGAGTTGGGACACTTGGTATTTGGAAGCTGGGAAACTTGGTGTTTGGAGGCTGGGACACTTGGTGTTTGAGAGCTGGAACAGTTGGTGTTTGAGATATGGGACACTAGGATTTTGAGAGCTGGGACACTTGTTGTTTGGAAGGTGGGACACTTGGTCTTGGAGGTCTGGGACATTTGGTTTTTGAGAGCTGGGACACTTGGGATTTGAGTTTTGCAACATTTGGTGTTTGGAAGCGGGCCCACGTGGTGTTTGGATGCTAAGACATTTGGTATTTGGAAGCCGAGGACATTTGGTGCTTCGAAGCTGGGACACTTGCTGCTAGAAACCTGGTACACCTGGTGTTTGAGAGCTGGGATACTTGGTGTTAGGAAGCTGGGACACTTCGGGGGAGACATGGGACAATTGGAGTTTGACAGTTGTGACACTTGGTGTTTGGAAGCTGGGACATTTGGTGTTTGGAAGCTGGGAAACTTGATGTTTGAGAGCTGGGACTCCTGGTGTTTGAGAGCTGGGCACGTGGTGTTTGAGAGTTGGGACATTTGGTGTTTGGCAGCAGGGACTTTTGGTGCTTGGAAGCTGGGAAACTTTGTGTTTGAGACATGGGACACCTGGTATTTGGAAGCTGGGACGTTTGGTTTTTGGAAGGTGGGACACTTGCTGTTTGAGTGCTGGGACATTTGGTGTTTGGATGCTGGGACATTTGGTGTTTGGTAGCTGGGTGACCTGGTGGTTGAAAGCTGGGACACTTGTTTTTTGAGAGCTGGGGCACTTGGTGTTTGAGAGCTGGGACAATTGGTGTTTGGTAGCCGGGAGACTTGGTGTTTGAGAGCTGGGACACTTGTTTTTTGAGAGTTGGGACACTTGGTTTTTGGGAGCCGGGACATTTAGTGTTTGGAAGCTGGTGCACTTGGTGTTTGAGAGCTGGGACACTTGGTGTTTGGAACCTGGGATACTTGGTGTTTGAAAGCTCCGAGACTTGGTGTTTGGAACCTGGGATACTTGCTGTTTGAAGCTGGAACAGTAGGTGTTTGAGAGCTGGGACACTTGGTGCTTCAGAGCCAGGAGACGTGCTGTTTGGAACCTGGGGTACTTGGTGTTTGAGAGCTGTGAGACCTGGTGTTTGGAAAGTTGGATACTTCGTGTTTGAGAGCTGGAACATTTGGTGTTTGAGAGCTGGGACACTTGGTGTTTCAGGGTTGGGACATTTGGGGTTTGGAACCTGGTTTATTTGGGAAAGTTGGATACTTGGTGTTTGAGAACTGGGACACTTGGTGTTTGAGAGTTGGGACACTTGGTATTTGGAATCTGGGACACTTGGTGTTTGAGAACTGGGTCATTTGGTGTTTGTAGTGTGGGGCACTTAGTTTTTGGAAGCTGGGTTACTTGGTGTTTGAGAGTTGGGACACTTGTTTGGGAGCTGGGACACTTGGTGTTTGAGAGCTGGAAAACGTGGTGTTTGGAAGCTGGGACACTTGGTGTTTGAGTGCTGGGACGCTTGTTGTTTGTGATACTGGACATGTGGTGTGTGGAAGCTGGAACACTTGCTGTTTGAGAGCTGAGACCCTTCGTGTTTGCAGGCTGGGAAAATAGTGTTTGAAAGCTGGGACACCTTTTGTTTGTGAGCCGGGACACTTGGTGGTTGCGAGCCGGGAGATTTGGTGTTTGGAAGCTGGGACACTTCGTGCAACAGGTCTGGGACACTTGGTGTTTGGAGGCTGGGACATATAGTGTTTGGAAGCTGGAACTTTTGATGTTTGAGAGCTGAGACACTGGTTGTTTGGAAGCTGGGACACTTGGTGTTTGGAACCTGGGACATTTAGTGCTTGAGAGCTGGAACACTTGGTGCTTGGAAGCTGGGACATTGCTGTTTGCAAGCTGGGACACTTGGTGTTTGAGAGCTGGGACATTTGGTGTTAGGACGCTGGGACACGTGGTGTTTGGAAGCTGGGACATTTCGTGTATGGAAGCCGGGACATTTGGTGTTTGGAAGCTGGGACAGTTGGTGCTAGAGACCTGGTACGCCTGGTGTTTGAGAGCTGGGACACTTCGGGGGACACATGGGACAAGTGGTATTTGACAGTAGGGGCACTTGGTGTTTGGAAACTGGCAAATTTGGTGTTTGGAAGCTGGGAAACCTGAGGTTTGAGAGCAGGGACTCCTGGTGTTTGACAGTATGGACACTTGGTGTTTGGAAGCTGGCAAATTTGGTGTTTGGAAGCTGGGAAACTTTGTGTTTGAGATCTGGAACTCCTGGTGTTTGAGAGCTGGGACATTTGGTGTTTGAGAGCTGGGACACTTGGTGCTTCAGAGCCAGGAGACGTGCTGTTTGGAACCTGGGGTACTTGGTGTTTGAGAGCTGTGAGACCTGGTGTTTGGAAAGTTGGATACTTCGTGTTTGAGAGCTGGAACATTTGGTGTTTGAGAGCTGGGACACTTGGTGTTTCAGGGCTGGGACATTTGGGGTTTGGAACCTGGTTTATTTGGGAAAGTTGGATACTTGGTGTTTGAGAACTGGGACACTTGGTGTTTGAGAGTTGGGACACTTGGTATTTGGAATCTGGGACACTTGGTGTTTGAGAACTGGGTCATTTGGTGTTTGGAGTGTGGGGCAATTAGTTCTTGGAAGCTGGGTTACTTGGTGTTTGAGAGTTGGGACACTTGTTTGGGAGCTGGGACACTTGGTGTTTGAGAGCTGGAAAACGTGGTGTTTGGAAGCTGGGACACTTGGTGTTTGAGTGCTGGGACACTTGTTGTTTGTGATACTGGACATGTGGTGTGTGGAAGCTGGAACACTTGCTGTTTGAGAGCTGAGACCCTTCGTGTTTGCAGGCTGGGAAAATAGTGTTTGAAAGCTGGGACACCTTTTGTTTGTGAGCCGGGACACTTGGTGGTTGCGAGCCGGGAGATTTGGTGTTTGGAAGCTGGGACACTTCGTGCAACAGGTCTGGGACACTTGGTGTTTGGAGGCTGGGACATATAGTGTTTGGAAGCTGGAACTTTTGGTGTTTGAGAGCTGAGACACTGGGTGTTTGGAAGCTGGGACACTTGGTGTTTGGAACCTGGGACATTTAGTGCTTGAGAGCTGGAACACTTGGTGCTTGGAAGCTGGGACATTGCTGTTTGCAAGCTAGGACACTTGGTGTTTGAGAGCTGGGACATTTGGTGTTAGGACGCTGGGACACGTGGTGTTTGGAAGCTGGGACATTTCGTGTATGGAAGCCGGGACACTTGGTGTTTGGAAGCTGGGACACTTCGGGGGAGACTTGGGACAATTGGTATTTGACAGTTGGGACACTTGGTGTTTGGAAGCTGGCAAATCTGGTGTTTGGAAGCAGGGAAACTTGAAGTTTGAGAGCAGGGACTCCTGGTGTTTGAGAGCTGGGCACGTGGTGTTTGAGAGCTGGGACATTTGGTGTTTGGGAGCGGGGACTTTTGGTTCTTGGAAGCTGGGAAACTTTGTGTTTGAGATATGGGACACCTGGTGCTTGGAAGCTGGGACATTTCGTTTTTGGAAGCTGGGACACTTGCTGTTTGAGAGCTGGGACATTTGGCGTTTCGAAGCTGGGACATTTGGTGTTTGGTAGCTGGGAGACTTGGTGTTTGAGAGCTGGGACACTTGTTTTTTGAGAGCTGGGACACTTGGTGCTTGGGAGCCGGGACATTTCGTGTTTGGAAGCTGGTGAACTTGGTGTTTGAGAGCTGGGACACTTGGTGTTTGAGTGCTGGGACACTTGGTGCTTCAGAGCCGGGAGACGTGGTGTTTGGAACCTGGGGTACTTGGTGCTTGAGAGCTGCGAGTCCTGGTGTTTGGAAAGTTGGGTATTTCGTGTTTGAGAGTTGGAACAGTTGGTCTTTGAGAGCTGGGACACTTGGTGTTTCAGGGCTGGGACATTTAGTGTTTGGAACCTGGTTTATTTGGGAAAGTTTGATACTTGGTGTTTGAGTACTGGGACACTTGGTGTTTGCGAGCTGGGACACTTGGTATTTGGAAGCTGGGACTCTTTGTGTTTGGAGGTTGGGACACTTGGTGTTTGAGAGCTGGAACAGTTGGTGTTTGAGATCTGGGACATTTGGTTTTTGAGAGCTGGGACACTTGGGATTTGAGTTTTGCAACATATGGTGTTTGGAAGCGGGCACACGTGGTGTTTGGATGCTAAGACATTTGGTATTTGGAAGCCGGTACATTTGGTGCTTCGAAGATGGGACACTTGGTGCTAGAGACCTGGTACACCTGGTGTTTGAGAGCTGCGACACTTGGTGTTAGAAAGCTGGGACACTTCGGGGGAGACATGGGACAATGGTGTTTGACAGTTGTGACACTTGGTGTTTGGAAGCTGGGACATTAGGTGTTTGGAAGCTGGGAAACTTGATGTTTGAGAGCTGGGACTCCTGGTGTTTGAGAGCTGGGCACGTGGTGTTTGAGAGCTGGGACATTTGGTGTTTGGCAGCGGGGACTTTTGTTGCTTGGAAGCTGAGAAACTTTGTGTTTGAGACATGGGACACCTGGTGTTTGGAAGCTGGGACATTTGGTTTTTGGAAGCTGGGACACTTGCTGTTTGAGAGCTGGGACATTTGGTGTTTGGAAGCTGCGACATGTGGTGTTTGGTAGCAGGGTGAATTGGTGTTTGAGAGCTGGGACACTTGGTTTTTGGGAGCTGGGACACTTGGCTTTTGGAAGCTGGGACACTTGGTGTTTGAGAGCAAGGACACTTGGTGTTTGGAAGCTGGGATACTTGGTGTTTGAAAGCTCCGAGACTTGGTGTTTGGAACCTGGGATTCTTGCTGTTTGAAGCTGGAACAGTAGGTGTTTGAGAGCTGGGATACTTGGTGCATCAGAGATGGGAGACGTGGTGTTTGAGAGCTGCGAGACCTGGTGTTCGGAACGTTGGATACTTCGTGTTTGAGAGCTGGAACATTTGGTGTTTGAGAGCTGGGACACTTGGTGTTTCTGGGCTGGGACATTTGGTGTTTGGAACCTGGTTTATTTGGGAAAGTTGGATACTTGGTGTTTGAGAACTGGGTCATTTGGTGTTTGGAGTGTGGGGCACTTAGTTTTTGGAAGCTGGGTTACTTGGTGTTTGAGAGCTGGAAAACGTGGCGTTTGGAAGCTGGGACACTTGGTGTTTTTGATACTGGACATGTGGTGTGTGGAAGCTGGAACAGTTGCTGCTTGAGAGCTGGGATTCTTCGTGTTTGGAGGCTGGGACACCTTTTGTTTGTGAGCCGGGACACTTGGTGGTTGCGAGCCGGGAGATTTGGTGTTTGGAAGCTGGTACACTTCGTGCAACAGGTCTGGGACACTTGGTGTTTGGAAGCTGGGACATATAGTGTTTGGAAGCTGGAACTTTGGTGTTTGAGAGCTGAGACACTGGGTGTTTGGAAGCTGGGACACTTGGTGTTTGGAACCTGCGACATTTAGTGCTTGAGAGCCGGAACACTTGGTGTTTGGAAGCTGGGACACATGCTGTTTGCAAGCTGGGACTTTTGGTGTTTGAGAGGTGGAATAATTGGTGTTTGAAAGCTGGGACATTTGGTGTTAGGAAGCTGGGACACGTGGTGTTTGGAAGCTGGAACATTTCGTGTATGGAAGCCGGGACATTTGGTGTTTGGAAGCTGGGACAGTTGGTGCTAGAGACCTGGTACACCTGGTGTTTGAGAGCTGGGACATTTGGTGTTTGGAAGCTGGGACACTTCGGGGGAGACATGGGACAATTGGTGTTTGACAGTTGGGACACGTGGTGTTTGGAAGCTGGCAAATTTGGTGTTTGGAAGCTGGGAAACTTGATGTTTGAGAGCTGGGACTCCTGGTGTTTGAGAGCTGGGCACGTGGTGTTTGAGAGCTGGGACATTTGGTGTTTGGCAGCAGGGACTTTTGGTGCTTGGAAGCTGGGAAACTTTGTGTTTGAGACATGGGACACCCGGTATTTGGAAGCTGGGACATTTGGTTTTTGGAAGGTGGGACACTTGCTGTTTGAGAGCTGGGACATTTGGTGTTTGGAAGCTGGGATATTTGGTGTTTGGTAGCTGGGTGACTTGGTGTTTGAGAGCTGGGACACTTGTTTTTTGAGAGCTGGGACACTTGGTTTTTTGGAGCTGGGACACTTGGTGTTTGAGAGCTGGGACACTTGGTGTTTGAGAGCTGGGACACTTGGTGTTTGGAAGCTGGGATTCTTGCTGTTTGAAGCTGGAACAGTAGGTGTTTGAGAGCTGGGACACTTGGTGCATCAGAGATGGGAGACGTGGTGTTTGGAACCTGGGGTACTTGGTGTTTGAGAGCTGCGAGACCTGGTGTTTGGAACGTTGGATACTTCGTGTTTGAGAGCTGGAACATTTGGTGTTTGAGAGCTGGGACACTTGGTGTTTCAGGGCTGGGACATTTGGGGTTTGGAACCTGGTTTATTTGGGAAAGTTGGATACTTGGTGTTTGAGAACTGGGACACTTGGTGTTTGCGAGCTGGGACACTTGGTATTTGGAAGCTGGGACACTTGGTGTTTGAGAACTGGGTCATTTGGTGTTTGAAGTGTGGGGCACTTAGTTTTTGGAAGCTGGGTTACTTGGTGTTTGAGAGTTGGGACACTTGTTTGGGAGCTGGGACACTTGGTGTTTGAGAGCTGGGACACTTGGTGTTTGTGATACTGGACATGTGGTGTGTGGAAGCTGGAACACTTGCTGTTAGAGAGCTGGGACTCCTGGTGTTTGAGAGCTGGGCACGTGGTGTTTGAGAGCTGGGACTCCTGGTGTTTGAGAGCTGGGCACGTGGTGTTTGAGAGCTGGGACACTCGGTGTTTGAGAGCTGGAAAACGTGGTGTTTGGAAGCTGGGACACTTGGTGTTTGAGTGCTGGGACACTTGGTGTTTGTGATACTGGACATGTGGTGTGTGGAAGCAGGAACACTTGCTGTTTGAGAGCTGGTACTCCTGGTGTTTGAGAGCTGGGCACGTGGTGTTTGAGAGCTGGGACATTTGGTGTTTGAGAGCTGGGACATTTGGTGTTTGGTAGCTGGGAGACTTGGTGTTTGAGAGCTGGGACACTTATTATTTGAGAGCTGGGGCACTTGGTTTTTGGGAGCCGGGACATTTAGTGTTTGGAAGCTGGTGCACTTTGTGTTTGAGAGCTAGGACACTTGGTGTTTGAGAGCTGGGACACTTGGTGTTTGGAAGCTGGGATACTTGGTGTTTGAAAGCTGCAAGACTTGGTGTTTGGAACCTGGGATACTTGCTGTTTGAAGCTAGAACAGTTGGTGTTTGAGAGCTGGGACACTTGGTGCTTCAGAGCCGGGAGACATGGTGTTTGGAACCTGGGGTACTTGTGTTTGAGAGCTGCGAGACCTAGTGTTTGGAAAGTTGGATACTTCGGGTTTGAGAGCTGGAACAGTTGGTCTTTGAGAGCTGGGACACTTGGTGTTTCAGGGCTGGGACATTTAGTGTTTGGAACCTGGTTTATTTGGGAAAGTTTGATACTTGGTGTTTGATAACTGGGACACTTGGTGTTTGCGAGTTGGGACACTTGGTATTTGGAAGCTGGGAAACTTGGTGTTTGGAGGCTGGGACACTTGGTGTTTGAGAGCTGGAACAGTTGGTGTTTGAGATCTGGGACACTAGGATTTTGAGAGCTGGGACACTTGTTGTTTGGAAGGTGGGACACTTGGTCTTGGAGGTCTGGGACATTTGGTTTTTGAGAGCTGGGACACTTGGGATTTGAGTTTTGCAACATTTGGTGTTTGGAAGCGGGCCCACGTGGTGTTTGGATGCTAAGACATTTGGTATTTGGAAGCCGGGACATTTGGTGCTTCGAAGCTGGGACACTTGCTGCTAGAAACCTGGTACACCTGGTGTTTGAGAGCTGGGATACTTGGTGTTAGGAAGCTGGGACACTTCGGGGGAGACATGGGACAATTGGAGTTTGACAGTTGTGACACTTGGGGTTTGGAAGCTGGGACATTTGGTGTTTGGAAGCTGGGAAACTTGATGTTTGAGAGCTGGGACTCCTGGTGTTTGAGAGCTGGGCACGTGGTGTTTGAGAGTTGGGACATTTGGTGTTTGGCAGCAGGGACTTTTGGTGCTTGGAAGCTGGGAAACTTTGTGTTTGAGACATGGGACACCTGGTATTTGGAAGCTGGGACGTTTGGTTTTTGGAAGGTGGGACACTTGCTGTTTGAGTGCTGGGACATTTGGTGTTTGGATGCTGGGACATTTGGTGTTTGGTAGCTGGGTGACCTGGTGGTTGAAAGCTGGGACACTTGTTTTTTGAGAGCTGGGGCACTTGGTGTTTGAGAGCTGGGACAATTGGTGTTTGGTAGCCGGGAGACTTGGTGTTTGAGAGCTGGGACACTTGTTTTTTGAGAGTTGGGACACTTGGTTTTTGGGAGCCGGGACATTTAGTGTTTGGAAGCTGGTGCACTTGGTGTTTGAGAGCTGGGACACTTGGTGTTTGGAACCTGGGATACTTGGTGTTTGAAAGCTCCGAGACTTGGTGTTTGGAACCTGGGATACTTGCTGTTTGAAGCTGGAACAGTAGGTGTTTGAGAGCTGGGACACTTGGTGCTTCAGAGCCAGGAGACGTGCTGTTTGGAACCTGGGGTACTTGGTGTTTGAGAGCTGTGAGACCTGGTGTTTGGAAAGTTGGATACTTCGTGTTTGAGAGCTGGAACATTTGGTGTTTGAGAGCTGGGACACTTGGTGTTTCAGGGCTGGGACATTTGGGGTTTGGAACCTGGTTTATTTGGGAAAGTTGGATACTTGGTGTTTGAGAACTGGGACACTTGGTGTTTGAGAGTTGGGACACTTGGTATTTGGAATCTGGGACACTTGGTGTTTGAGAACTGGGTCATTTGGTGTTTGGAGTGTGGGGCAATTAGTTCTTGGAAGCTGGGTTACTTGGTGTTTGAGAGTTGGGACACTTGTTTGGGAGCTGGGACACTTGGTGTTTGAGAGCTGGAAAACGTGGTGTTTGGAAGCTGGGACACTTGGTGTTTGAGTGCTGGGACACTTGTTGTTTGTGATACTGGACATGTGGTGTGTGGAAGCTGGAACACTTGCTGTTTGAGAGCTGAGACCCTTCGTGTTTGCAGGCTGGGAAAATAGTGTTTGAAAGCTGGGACACCTTTTGTTTGTGAGCCGGGACACTTGGTGGTTGCGAGCCGGGAGATTTGGTGTTTGGAAGCTGGGACACTTCGTGCAACAGGTCTGGGACACTTGGTGTTTGGAGGCTGGGACATATAGTGTTTGGAAGCTGGAACTTTTGGTGTTTGAGAGCTGAGACACTGGGTGTTTGGAAGCTGGGACACTTGGTGTTTGGAACCTGGGACATTTAGTGCTTGAGAGCTGGAACACTTGGTGCTTGGAAGCTGGGACATTGCTGTTTGCAAGCTGGGACACTTGGTGTTTGAGAGCTGGGACATTTGGTGTTAGGACGCTGGGACACGTGGTGTTTGGAAGCTGGGACATTTCGTGTATGGAAGCCGGGACACTTGGTGTTTGGAAGCTGGGACACTTCGGGGGAGACTTGGGACAATTGGTATTTGACAGTTGGGACACTTGGTGTTTGGAAGCTGGCAAATTTGGTGTTTGGAAGCAGGGAAACTTGAAGTTTGAGAGCAGGGACTCCTGGTGTTTGAGAGCTGGGCACGTGGTGTTTGAGAGCTGGGACATTTGGTGTTTGGGAGCGGGGACTTTTGGTTCTTGGAAGCTGGGAAACTTTGTGTTTGAGATATGGGACACCTGGTGCTTGGAAGCTGGGACATTTCGTTTTTGGAAGCTGGGACACTTGCTGTTTGAGAGCTGGGACATTTGGTGTTTCGAAGCTGGGACATTTGGTGTTTGGTAGCTGGGAGACTTGGTGTTTGAGAGCTGGGACACTTGTTTTTTGAGAGCTGGGACACTTGGTGTTTGGGAGCCGGGACATTTCGTGTTTGGAAGCTGGTGAACTTGGTGTTTGAGAGCTGGGACACTTGGTGTTTGAGTGCTGGGACACTTGGTGCTTCAGAGCCGGGAGACGTGGTGTTTGGAACCTGGGGTACTTGGTGTTTGAGAGCTGCGAGTCCTGGTGTTTGGAAAGTTGGGTATTTCGTGTTTGAGAGTTGGAACAGTTGGTCTTTGAGAGCTGGGACACTTGGTGTTTCAGGGCTGGGACATTTAGTGTTTGGAACCTGGTTTATTTGGGAAAGTTTGATACTTGGTGTCTGAGTACTGGGACACTTGGTGTTTGCGAGCTGGGACACTTGGTATTTGGAAGCTGGGACTCTTTGTGTTTGGAGGTTGGGACACTTGGTGTTTGAGAGCTGGAACAGTTGGTGTTTGAGATCTGGGACATTTGGTTTTTGAGAGCTGGGACACTTGGGATTTGAGTTTTGCAACATATGGTGTTTGGAAGCGGGCACACGTGGTGTTTGGATGCTAAGACATTTGGTATTTGGAAGCCGGTACATTTGGTGCTTCGAAGATGGGACACTTGGTGCTAGAGACCTGGTACACCTGGTGTTTGAGAGCTGCGACACTTGGTGTTAGAAAGCTGGGACACTTCGGGGGAGACATGGGACAATGGTGTTTGACAGTTGTGACACTTGGTGTTTGGAAGCTGGGACATTAGGTGTTTGGAAGCTGGGAAACTTGATGTTTGAGAGCTGGGACTCCTGGTGTTTGAGAGCTGGGCACGTGGTGTTTGAGAGCTGGGACATTTGGTGTTTGGCAGCGGGGACTTTTGTTGCTTGGAAGCTGGGAAACTTTCTGTTTGAGACATGGGACACCTGGTGTTTGGAAGCTGGGACATTTGGTTTTTGGAAGCTGGGACACTTGCTGTTTGAGAGCTGGGACATTTGGTGTTTGGAAGCTGCGACATGTGGTGTTTGGTAGCAGGGTGAATTGGTGTTTGAGAGCTGGGACACTTGGTTTTTGGGAGCTGGGACACTTGGTGTTTGAGAGCTGGGACACTTGGTGTTTGAGAGCTGGGACACTTGGTGTTTGGAAGCTGGGATACTTGGTGTTTGAAAGCTCCGAGACTTGGTGTTTGGAACCTGGGATTCTTGCTGTTTGAAGCTGGAACAGTAGGTGTTTGAGAGCTGGGACACTTGGTGCATCAGCGATGGGAGACGTGGTGTTTGGAACCTGGGGTACTTGGTGTTTGAGAGCTGCGAGACCTGGTGTTCGGAACGTTGGATACTTCGTGTTTGAGAGCTGGAACATTTGGTGTTTGAGAGCTGGGACACTTGGTGTTTCTGGGCTGGGACATTTGGTGTTTGGAACCTGGTTTATTTGGGAAAGTTGGATACTTGGTGTTTGAGAACTGGGTCATTTGGTGTTTGGAGTGTGGGGCACTTAGTTTTTGGAAGCTGGGTTACTTGGTGTTTGAGAGCTGGAAAACGTGGCGTTTGGAAGCTGGGACACTTGGTGTTTTTGATACTGGACATGTGGTGTGTGGAAGCTGGAACACTTGCTGCTTGAGAGCTGGGATTCTTCGTGTTTGGAGGCTGGGACACCTTTTGTTTGTGAGCCGGGACACTTGGTGGTTGCGAGCCGGGAGATTTGGTGTTTGGAAGCTGGTACACTTCGTGCAACAGGTCTGGGACACTTGGTGTTTGGAAGCTGGGACATATAGTGTTTGGAAGCTGGAACTTTGGTGTTTGAGAGCTGAGACACTGGGTGTTTGGAAGCTGGGACACTTGGTGTTTGGAACCTGCGACATTTAGTGCTTGAGAGCCGGAACACTTGGTGTTTGGAAGCTGGGACACATGCTGTTTGCAAGCTGGGACTTTTGGTGTTTGAGAGGTGGAATAATTGGTGTTTGAAAGCTGGGACATTTGGTGTTAGGAAGCTGGGACACGTGGTGTTTGGAAGCTGGAACATTTCGTGTATGGAAGCCGGGACATTTGGTGTTTGGAAGCTGGGACAGTTGGTGCTAGAGACCTGGTACACCTGGTGTTTGAGAGCTGGGACATTTGGTGTTTGGAAGCTGGGACACTTCGGGGGAGACATGGGACAATTGGAGTTTGACAGTTGGGACACGTGGTGTTTGGAAGCTGGCAAATTTGGTGTTTGGAAGCTGGGAAACTTGATGTTTGAGAGCTGGGACTCCTGGTGTTTGAGAACTGGGCACGTGGTGTTTGAGAGCTGGGACATTTGGTGTTTGGCAGCAGGGACTTTTGGTGCTTGGAAGCTGGGAAACTTGGTGTTTGAGACATGGGACACCCGGTATTTGGAAGCTGGGACATTTGGTTTTTGGAAGGTGGGACACTTGCTGTTTGAGAGCTGGGACATTTGGTGTTTGGAAGCTGGGATATTTGGTGTTTGGTAGCTGGGTGACTTGGTGTTTGAGAGCTGGGACACTTGTTTTTTGAGAGCTGGGACACTTGGTGTTTGAGAGCTGGGACACTTGGTGTTTGGAAGCTGGGATACTTGCTGTTTGAAGCTGGAACAGTAGGTGTTTGAGAGCTGGGACACTTGGTGCATCAGAGATGGGAGACGTGGTGTTTGGAACCTGGGGTACTTGGTGTTTGAGAGCTGCGAGACCTGGTGTTTGGAACGTTGGATACTTCGTGTTTGAGAGCTGGAACATTTGGTGTTTGAGAGCTGGGACACTTGGTGTTTCAGGGTTGGGACATTTGGGGTTTGGAACCTGGTTTATTTGGGAAAGTTGGATACTTGGTGTTTGAGAACTGGGACACTTGGTGTTTGCGAGCTGGGACACTTGGTATTTGGAAGCTGGGACACTTGGTGTTTGAGAACTGGGTCATTTGGTGTTTGAAGTGTGGGGCACTTAGTTTTTGGAAGCTGGGTTACTTGGTGTTTGAGAGTTGGGACACTTGTTTGGGAGCTGGGACACTTGGTGTTTGAGAGCTGGGACACTTGGTGTTTGTGATACTGGACATGTGGTGTGTGGAAGCTGGAACACTTGCTGTTAGAGAGCTGGGACTCCTGGTGTTTGAGAGCTGGGCACGTGGTGTTTGAGAGCTGGGACTCCTGGTGTTTGAGAGCTGGGCACGTGGTGTTTGAGAGCTGGGACACTCGGTGTTTGAGAGCTGGAAAACGTGGTGTTTGGAAGCTGGGACACTTGGTGTTTGAGTGCTGGGACACTTGGTGTTTGTGATACTGGACATGTGGTGTGTGGAAGCAGGAACACTTGCTGTTTGAGAGCTGGTACTCCTGGTGTTTGAGAGCTGGGCACGTGGTGTTTGAGAGCTGGGACATTTGGTGTTTGAGAGCTGGGACATTTGGTGTTTGGTAGCTGGGAGACTTGGTGTTTGAGAGCTGGGACACTTGTTATTTGAGAGCTGGGGCACTTGGTTTTTGGGAGCCGGGACATTTAGTGTTTGGAAGCTGGTGCACTTTGTGTTTGAGAGCTAGGACACTTGGTGTTTGAGAGCTGGGACACTTGGTGTTTGGAAGCTGGGATACTTGGTGTTTGAAAGCTGCAAGACTTGGTGTTTGGAACCTGGGATACTTGCTGTTTGAAGCTGGAACAGTTGGTGTTTGAGAGCTGGGACACTTGGTGCTTCAGAGCCGGGAGACATGGTGTTTGGAACCTGGGGTACTTGTGTTTGAGAGCTGCGAGACCTAGTGTTTGGAAAGTTGGATACTTCGGGTTTGAGAGCTGGAACAGTTGGTCTTTGAGAGCTGGGACACTTGGTGTTTCAGGGCTGGGACATTTAGTGTTTGGAACCTGGTTTATTTGGGAAAGTTTGATACTTGGTGTTTGAGAACTGGGACACTTGGTGTTTGCGAGTTGGGACACTTGGTATTTGGAAGCTGGGAAACTTGGTGTTTGGAGGCTGGGACACTTGGTGTTTGAGAGCTGGAACAGTTGGTGTTTGAGATCTGGGACACTAGGATTTTGAGAGCTGGGAAACTTGGTGTTTGGAAGGTGGGACACTTGGTCTTGGAGGTCTGGGACATTTGGTTTTTGAGAGCTGGGACACTTGGGATTTGAGTTTTGCAACATTTGGTGTTTGGAAGCGGGCCCACGTGGTGTTTGGATGCTAAGACATTTGGTATTTGGAAGCCGGGACATTTGGTGCTTCGAAGCTGGGACACTTGCTGCTAGAAACCTGGTACACCTGGTGTTTGAGAGCTGGGATACTTGGTGTTAGGAAGCTGGGACACTTCGGGGGAGACATGGGACAATTGGAGTTTGACAGTTGTGACACTTGGTGTTTGGAAGCTGGGACATTAGGTGTTTGGAAGCTGGGAAACTTGATGTTTGAGAGCTGGGACTCCTGGTGTTTGAGAGCTGGGCACGTGGTGTTTGAGAGTTGGGACATTTGGTGTTTGGCATCAGGGGCTTTTGGTGCTTGGAAGCTGGGAAACTTTGTGTTTGAGACATGGGACACCTGGTATTTGGAAGCTGGGACGTTTGGTTTTTGGAAGGTGGGACACTTGCTGTTTGAGTGCTGGGACATTTGGTGTTTGGATGCTGGGACATTTAGTGTTTGGTAGCTGGGTGACCTGGTGGTTGAAAGCTGGGACACCTGTTTTTTGAGAGCTGGGGCACTTGGTGTTTGAGAGCTGGGACACTTGGTGTTTCAGAGCTGGGACACTTGGTGTTTGGAAGCTGGGATACTTGCTGTTTGAAGCTGGAACAGTAGGTGTTTGAGAGCTGGGACACTTGGTGCATCAGAGATGGGAGACGTGGTGTTTGGAACCTGGGGTACTTGGTGTTTGACAGCTGCGAGACCTGGTGTTTGGAACGTTGGATACTTCGTGTTTGAGAGCTGGAACATTTGGTGTTTGAGAGCTGGGACACTTGGTGTTTCAGGGTTGGGACATTTGGGGTTTGGAACCTGGTTTATTTGGGAAAGTTGGATACTTTGTGTTTGAGAACTGGGACACTTGGTGTTTGCGAGCTGGGACTCTTGGTATTTGAAAGCTGGGACACTTGGTGTTTGAGAACTGGGTCATTTGGTGTTTGAAGTGTGGGGCACTTAGTTTTTGGAAGCTGGGTTACTTGGTGTTTGAGAGTTGGGACACTTGTTTGGGAGCTGGGACACTTGGTGTTTGAGAGCTGGAAAACGTGGTGTTTGGAAGCTGGGACACTTGGTGTTTGAGTGCTGGGACACTTGGTGTTTGTGATACTGGACATGTGGTGTGTGGAAGCTGGAACACTTGCTGTTTGAGAGCTGGGACTCCTGGTGTTTGAGAGCTGGGCACGTGGTGTTTGAGAGCTGGGACTCCTGGTGTTTGAGAGCTGGGCACGTGGTGTTTGAGAGCTTGGACATTTGGTGTTTGGGAGCGGGGACTTTTGATTCTTGGAAGTTGGGAAACTTTGTGTTTGAGAAATGGGACTCCTGTTGTTTGGAAGCTGGGACATTTGGTTTTTGGAAGCTGGGACACTTGCTGTTTGAGAGCTGTGACTCCTGGTGTTTGAGAGCTGGGCACGTGGTGTTTGAGAGCTGGGACATTTGGTGTTTGAGAGCTGGGACATTTGGTGTTTGGTAGCTGGGAGACTTGGCGTTTGAAAGCTGGGACACTTGTTATTTGAGAGCTGGGGCACTTGGTTTTTGGGAGCCGGGACATTTACTGTTTGGAAGCTGGTGCACTTTGTGTTTGAGAGCTAGGACACTTGGTGTTTGAGAGCTGGGACACTTGGTGTTTGGAAGCTGGGATACTTGGTGTTTGAAAGCTGCAAGACTTGGTGTTTGGAACGTGGGATACTTGCTGTTTGAAGCTGGAACAGTTGGTGTTTGAGAGCTGGGACACTTGGTGCTTCAGAGCCGGGAGACATGGTGTTTGGAACCTGGGGTACTTGTGTTTGAGAGCTGCGAGACCTAGTGTTTGGAAAGTTGGATACTTCGGGTTTGAGAGCTGGAACAGTTGGTCTTTGAGAGCTGGGACACTTGGTGTTTCAGGGCTGGGACATTTAGTGTTTGGAACCTGGTTTATTTGGGAAAGTTTGATACTTGGTGTTTGAGAACTGGGACACTTGGTGTTTGCGAGCTGGGACACTTGGTGTTTGCGAGCTGGGACACTTGGTGTTTGAGAGCTGGGACACTTGGTGTTTGGAAGCTGGGATACTTGCTGTTTGAAGCTGGAACAGTAGGTGTTTGAGAGCTGGGACACTTGGTGTTTGAGTGCTGGGACACTTGGTGCTTCAGTGCCGGGAGACGTGGTGTTTGGAACCTGGGGTACTTGGTGTTTGAGAGCTGCGAGACCTGATGTTTGGAAAGTTGGATTCTTCGTGTTTGAGAGCTGGAACATTTGGTGTTTGAGAGCTGGGACACTTGGTGTTTCAGGGCTGGTACATTTGGTGTTTGGAACCTGGTTTATTTGGGAAAGTTGAATACTTGGTTTTTGAGAACTGGGACACTTGGTGTTTGCAAGCTAGGACACTTGGTATTTGGAAGCTGGGACACTTGGTGTTTGAGAACAGGGTCATTTGGTGTTTGGAGTGTGGGGCACTTAGTTTTTGGAAGCTGGGTTACTTGGTGTTTGAGAGTTGGGACACTTGTTTGGGAGCTGGGACACTTGGTGTTTGAGAGCTGGAAAACGTGGTGTTTGGAAGCTGGGACACTTGGTGTTTGAGTGCTGGGACACTTGGTGTTTGTGATATGGACATGTGGTGTGTGGAAGCTGGAACACTTGCTGTTTGAGAGCTGGGACTCCTGGTGTTTGAGAGCTGGGCACGTGGTGTTTGAGAGCTGGGTCATTTGGTATTTGGGAGCGGGGACTTTTGATTCTTGGAAGTTGGTTAACTTTGTGTTTGAGACATGGGAATCCTATTGTTTGGAAGCTGGGACATTTGGTTTTTGGAAGCTGGAACACTTGCTGTTTGAGAGCTGGGACTCCTGGTGTTTGAGAGCTGGGCTCGTGGTATTTGAGAGCTGGGACTTTTGGTATTTGGGAACGGGGACTTTTGATTCTTGGAAGTTGGGTAACTTTGTGTTTGAGACATGGGAATCCTATTGTTTGGAAGCTGGGACATTTGGTTTTTGGAAGCTGGGACACTTGCTGTTTGAGAGCTGGGACTCCTGGTGTTTGAGAGCTGGGCACATGGTGTTTGAAAGCTGGGACATTTGGTGTTTGAGAGCTGGGACATTTGGTGTTTGGTAGCTAGGAGACTTGGTGTTTGAGAGCTGGGACACTTGTTATTTGAGAGCTGGGGCACTTGGTTTTTGGGAGCCGGGACATTTAGTGTTTGCAACCTGGTTTATTTGGGAAAGTTTGATACTTGGTGTTTGAGAACTGGGACACTTGGTGTTTGCGAGCTGGGACACTTGGTATTTGAGAGCTGGGACACTTGGTGTTTGGGAGCTGGGACACTTGGTGTTTGGAAGCTGGGATAATTGCTGTTTGAAGCTGGAACAGTAGGTGTTTGAGAGCTGGGACACTTGGTGCATCAGAGATGGGAGACGTGGTGTTTGGAACCTGGGGTACTTGGTGTTTGAGAGCTGCGAGACCTGGTGTTTGGAAAGTTGGATACTTCGTGTTTGAGAGCTGGAACATTTGGTGTTTGAGAGCTGGGACACTTGGTGTTTCAGGGCTGGGACATTTGGGGTTTGGAACCTGGTTTATTTGGGAAAGTTGGATACTTTGTGTTTGAGAACTGGGACACTTGGTGTTTGAGAGTTGGGACTCTTGGTATTTGGAAGCTGGGACACTTGGTGTTTGAGAACTGGGTCATTTGGTGTTTGGAGTGTGGGGCACTTAGTTTTAGGAAGCTGGGTTACATGGTGTTTGAGAGTTGGGACACTTGTTTGGGAGCTGGGACACTTGGTGTTTGAGAGCTGGAAAACGTGGTGTTTGGAAGCTGGGACACTTGGTGTTTGAGTGCTGGGACACTTGGTGTTTGTGATATGGACATGTGGTGTGTGGAAGCTGGAACACTTGCTGTTTGAGAGCTGGGACTCCTGATGTTTGAGAGCTAGGCACGTGTTGTTTGAGAGCTGGGACTCCTGGTGTTTGAGAGCTGGGCACGTGGTATTTGAGAGTTGGGACATTTGGTATTTGGGAGCGGGGACTTTTGATTCTTGGAAGTTGGGTAACTTTGTGTTTGAGACATGGGAATCCTGTTGTTTGGAGGCTGGGACATTTGGTTTTTGGAAGCTGGGACACTTGCTGTTTGAGAGCTGGGACTCCTGGTGTTTGAGAGCTGGGCACATGGTGTTTGAGAGCTGGGACATTTGGTGTTTGAGAGCTGGGACATTTGGTGTTTGGTAGCTGGGAAACTTGGTGTTTGAGAGCTGGGGCACTTGTTATTTGAGAGCTGGGGCACTTGGTTTTTGGGAGCCGGGACATTTAGTGTTTGGAATCTGGTGCACTTTGTGTTTGAGAGCTAGGACACTTGGTGTTTGAGAGCTGGGACACTTTGTGTTTGGAAGCTGGGATACTTGGTGTTTGAAAGCTGCAAGACTTGGTGTTTGGAACCTGGGATACTTGCTGTTTTAAGCTGGAATAATTGGTGTTTGAGAGCTGGGACACTTGGTGCTTCAGAGACGGGAGACATGGTGTTTGGAACCTGGGGTACTTGTGTTTGAGAGCTGCGAGACCTGGTGTTTGGAAAGTTGGATACTTCGTGTTTGAGAGCTGGAACAGTTGGTGTTTGAGAGCTGGGACACTTGGTGTTTCAGGGCTGGGACATTTAGTGTTTGGAACCTGGTTTATTTGGGAAAGTTTGATACTTGGTGTTTGAGAACTGGGACACTTGAATGTTTGCGAGCTGCGAGACCTGGTGTTTGGAACGTTGGATACTTCGTGTTTGAGAGCTGGAACATTTGGTGTTTGAGAGCTGGGACACTTGGTGTTTCAGGGTTGGGACATTTGGGGTTTGGAACCTGGTTTATTTGGGAACGTTGGATACTTGGTGTTTGAGAACTGGGACACTTGAATGTTTGCGAGCTGGGACACTTGGTATTTGGAAGCTGGGACACTTGGTGTTTGAGAACTGGGTCATTTGGTGTTTGAAGTGTGGGACACTTAGTTTTTGGAAGCTGGGTTACTTGGTGTTTGAGAGTTGGGACAGTTGTTTGGGAGATGGGACACTTGGTGTTTGAGAGCTGGAAAACGTGGTGTTTGGAAGCTGGGACACTTGGTGTTTGAGTGCTGGGACACTTGTTGTTTGTGATACTGGACATGTGGTGTGTGGAAGCTGGAACACTTGCTGTTTGAGAGCTGGGACTCCTGGTGTTTGAGAGCTGGGCACGTGGTGTTTGAGAGCTGGGACTCCTGGTGTTTGAGAGCTGGGCACGTGGTGTTTGAGAGCTGGGACATTTGGTGTTTGAGAGCTGGGACATTTGGTGTTTGGTAGCTGGGAGACTTGGTGTTTGAGAGCTGGGACACTTGTTATTTGAGAGCTGGGGCACTTGGTTTTTGGGAGCCGGGACATTTAGTGTTTGGAAGCTGGTGCACTTTGTGTTTGAGAGCTAGGACACTTGGTGTTTGAGAGCTGGGACACTTGGTGTTTGGAAGCTGGGATACCTGGTGTTTGAAGGCTGCAAGACTTGGTGTTTGGAACCTGGGATACTTGCTGTTTGAAGCTGGAACAGTTGGTGTTTGAGAGCTGGGACACTTGGTGCTTCAGAGCCGGGAGACATGGTGTTTGGAACCTGGGGTACTTGTGTTTGAGAGCTGCGAGACCTGGTGTTTGGAAAGTTGGATACTTCGGGTTTGAGAGCTGGAACAATTGGTCTTTGAGAGCTGGGACACTTGGTGTTTCAGGGCTGGGACATTTAGTGTTTGGAACCTGGTTTATTTGGGAAAGTTTGATACTTGGTGTTTGAGAACTGGGACACTTGGTGTTTGCGAGCTGGGACACTTGGTATTTGGAAGCTGGGACACTTGGTGTTTGAGAACTGGGTCATTTGGTGTTTGGAGTGTGGGGCACATAGTTTTTGGAAGCTGGGTTACTTGGCGTTTGAGAGTTGGGACACTTGTTTGGGAGCTGGGACACTTGGTGTTTGAGAGCTGGAAAACGTGGTGTTTGGAAGCTGGGACACTTGCTGTTTGAGAGCAGGGACCCTTCGTGTTTGGAGGCTGGGATAAATAGTGTTTGAAAGCTGGGACACCTTTTGTTTGTGAGCCGGGACACTTGGTGGTTGCGAGCCGGGAGATTTGGTGTTTGGAAGCTGGGACACTTCGTCAACAGGTCTGGGACACTTGGTGTTTGGAAGCTGGGACATATAGTGTTTGGAAACGGGAACCTTTGATGTTTGAGAGCTGAGACACTGGGTGTTTGGAAGCTGGGACACTTGGTGTTTGGAACGTGGGACATTTAGTGCTTGAGAGGTGGAATAATTGGTGTTTGAGAGCTGGGACATTTCGTGTTAGGAAGCTGGGACACGTGGTATTTCGAAGCTGGGACACTTCGGGGGAGACATGGGACAATTGGTGTATGACAGTTGTGACACTTGGTGTTTGGAAGCTGGGACATTTGGTGTTTGGAAGCCGGGAAACTTGATGTTTGAGAGCTGGGACTCCTGGTGTTTGAGAGCTGGGAACGTGGTGTTTGAGAGCTGGGACATTTGGTGTTTGGCAGCGGGGACTTTTGTTGCTTGGAAGCTGGGAAACTTTCTGTTTGAGACATGGGAAACGTGGTGTTTGGAAGCTGGGCCATTTGGTTTTTGGAAGCTGGGACATTTGGTGTTTGGTAGCTGGGTGACTTGGTGTTTGAGATCTGGGACACTAGGATTTTGAGAGCTGGGACACTTGGTGTTTGGAAGGTGGGACACTTGGTGTTGCAGAGCTGGAACATTTGGTATTTGAGATCTGGGACATTTGGTTTTTGAGAGCTGGGACACTTGGGATTTGAGTTTTGCAACACTTGGTGTTTGGAAGCGGGCACACGTGGTGTTTGGATGCTATGACATTTTGTATTTGGAAGCCGGGACATTTGGTGCTTCGAAGCTGGGACACTTGGTGCTAGAGACCTGGAAAACCTGGTGTTTGAGAGCTGGGACAATTGGTGTTAGGATGCTGGGACACTTCGGGGGAGACATGGGACAATTGGTGTTTGACAGTTGTGACACTTGGTGTTTGGAAGCAGGGACATTTTGTGTTTGGAAGCTGGGAAACTTGATGTTTGAGAGCTGGGACTCCTGGTGTTTGAGAGCTGGGCACGTGGTTTTTGAGAGCTGGGACATTTGGTGTTTGAGAGCTGGGACACTTGGTGATTCAGAGCCAGGAGACGTGCTGTTTGGAACCTGGGGTACTTGGTGTTTGAGAGCTGTGAGACCTGGTGTTTGGAAAGTTGGGTATTTCGTGTTTGAGAGCTGGAACATTTGGTGTTTGAGAGCTGGGACACTTGGTGTTTCAGGGCTGGGACATTTGGGGTTTGGAACATGGTTTATTTGGGTTTTGGTTCTTGGAAGCTGAGAAACTTTGTGTTTGAGACATGGGACACCTGGTGTTTGGAAGCTGGGACATTTGGTTTTTGGAAGCTGGGACACTTGCTATTTGAGAGCTGGGACATTTGGTGTTTGGAAGCTGGGACATTTGGTGTTTGGTAGCTGGGTGACCTGGTGTTTGAGAGCTGGGACACTTGTTTTTTGAGAGCTGGGACACTTGGTGTTTGAGAGCTGGGACACTTGGTAATTGAGAGCTGGGACACTTGGTGTTTGAGAGCTGGGACACTTGGTGTTTGGAAGCTGGGATACTTGGTGTTTGAAAGCTCCGAGACTTGGTGTTTGGAACCTGGGACACTTGCGGTTTGAAGCTGGAACAGTAGGTGTTTGAGGGCTGGGACATTTGGTGCTTCAGAGCCGGGAGACATGGTGTTTGGAACCTGGGGTACTTGTGTTTGAGAGCTGCGAGACCTGGTGTTTGGAAACTTGGATACTTCGTGTTTGAGAGCTGGAACAGTTGGTCTTTGAGAGCTGGGACACTTGGTGTTTCAGGGCTGGGACATTTAGTGTTTGGAACCTGGTTTATTTGGGAAAGTTTGATACTTGGTGTTTGAGAACTGGGACACTTGGTGTTTGCGAGCTGGGACACTTGGTATTTGGAAGCTGGGAAACTTGGTGTTTGGTGGCTGGGACACTTGGTGTTTGAGAGCTGGAACAGTTGGTGTTTGAGATCTTGGACACTAGGATTTTGAGAGTGGGTCACTTGTTGTTTGGAAGGTGGGACACTTGGTGTTGGAGTGCTGGAACATTTCGTGTTTGAGATCTGGGACATTTGGTTTTTGAGAGCTGGGACACTTGGGATTTGAGTTTTGCAACATTTGGTGCTTGGAAGCGGGCCCACGTGGTGTTTGGATGCTAAGACTTTTGGTATTTGGAAGCCGGGACATTTGGTGCTTCGAAGCTGGGACACTTGGTGCTAGAGATCTGGTACACCTGGTGTTTGAGAGCTGGGATACTTGGTGTTAGGAAGCTGGGACACTTCGGGGGAGACATGGGACAATTGGAGTTTGACAGTTGTGACACTTGGTGTTTGGAAGCTGGGACATTTGGTGTTTGGAAGCTGGGAAACTTGATGTTTGAGAGCTGGGACTCCTGGTGTTTGAGAGCTGGGACATTTGGTGTTTGGCAGCAGGGACTTTTGGTGCTTGGAAGCTGGGAACCTTTATGTTTGAGACATGGGACACCTGGTATTTGGAAGCTGGGACATTTGGTTTTTGGAAGGTGGGACACTTGCTGTTTGAGAGCTGGGACATTTGGTGTTTGGAAGCTGGGATATCTGGTGTTTGGTAGCTGGGTGACTTGGTGTTTGAGAGCTGGGACACTTGTTTTTTGAGAGCTGGGGCACTTGGTGTTTGAGAGCTGGGACACTTGGTGTTTCAGAGCTGGGACACTTGGTGTTTGGAAGCTGGGATACTTGCTGTTTGAAGCTGGAACAGTAGATGTTTGAGAGCTGGGACACTTGGTGCATCAGAGATGGGAGACGTGGTGTTTGGAACCTGGGGTACTTGGTGTTTGAGAGCTGCGAGACCTGGTGTTTGGAACGTTGGATACTTCGTGTTTGAGAGCTGGAACATTTGGTGTTTGAGAGCTGGGACACTTGGTGTTTCAGGGTTGGGACATTTGGGGTTTGGAACCTGGTTTATTTGGGAACGTTGGATACTTGGTGTTTGAGAACTGGGACACTTGAATGTTTGCGAGCTGGGACACTTGGTATTTGGAAGCTGGGACACTTGGAGTTTGAGAACTGGGTCATTTGGTGTTTGAAGTGTGGGACACTTAGTTTTTGGAAGCTGGGTTACTTGGTGTTTGAGAGTTGGGACAGTTGTTTGGGAGATGGGACACTTGGTGTTTGAGAGCTGGAAAACGTGGTGTTTGGAAGCTGGGACACTTGGTGTTTGAGTGCTGGGACACTTGTTGTTTGTGATACTGGACATGTGGTGTGTGGAAGCTGGAATACTTGCTGTTTGAGAGCTGGGACTCCTGGTGTTTGAGAGCTGGGCACGTGGTGTTTGAGAGCTGGGACTCCTGGTGTTTGAGAGCTGGGCACGTGGTGTTTGAGAGCTGGGACATTTGGTGTTTGGGAGCGGGGACTTTTGATTCTTGGAAGTTGGGAAACTTTGTGTTCGAGAAATGGGACTCCTGTTGTTTGGAAGCTGGGACATTTGGTTTTTGGAAGCTGGGACACTTGCTGTTTGAGAGCTGAGGACTCCTGGTGTTTGAGAGCTGGGCACGTGGTGTTTGAGAGCTGGGACATTTGGTGTTTGAGAGCTGGGACATTTGGTGTTTGGTAGCTGGGAGACTTGGTGTTTGAGAGCTGGGACACTTGTTATTTGAGAGCTGGGGCACTTGGTTTTTGGGAGCCGGGACATTTAGTGTTTGGAAGCTGGTGCACTTTGTGTTTGAGAGCTAGGACACTTGGTGTTTGAGAGCTGGGACACTTGGTGTTTGGAAGCTGGGATACCTGGTGTTTGAAGGCTGCAAGACTTGGTGTTTGGAACCTGGGATACTTGCTGTTTGAAGCTGGAACAGTTGGTGTTTGAGAGCTGGGACACTTGGTGCTTCAGAGCCGGGAGACATGGTGTTTGGAACCTGGGGTACTTGTGTTTGAGAGCTGCGAGACCTGGTGTTTGGAAAGTTGGATACTTCGGGTTTGAGAGCTGGAACAATTGGTCTTTGAGAGCTGGGACACTTGGTGTTTCAGGGCTGGGACATTTAGTGTTTGGAACCTGGTTTATTTGGGAAAGTTTGATACTTGGTGTTTGAGAACTGGGACACTTGGTGTTTGCAAGCTAGGACACTTGGTATTTGGAAGCTGGGACACTTGGTGTTTGAGAACAGGGTCATTTGGTGTTTGGAGTGTGGGGCACTTAGTTTTTAGAAGCTGGGTTACTTGGTGTTTGAGAGTTGGGACACTTGTTTGGGAGCTAGGACACTTGGTGTTTGAAAGCTGGAAAACATGGTGTTTGGAAGCTGGGACACTTGGTGTTTGAGTGCTGGGACACTTGGTGTTTGTGATACTGGACATGTGGTGTGTGGAAGCTGGAACTCTTGCTGCTTGAGAGCTGGGATCCTTCGTGTTTGGAGGCTGGGGCTAATAGTGTTTGAAAGCTGGGACACCTTTCGTTTGTGAGCCGGGACACTTGGTGGTTGCGAGCCGGGAGATTTGGTGTTTGGAAGCTGGGACACTTCGTGCAACAGGTCTGGGATACTTGGTGTTTGGAAAGAGGGACATATAGTGTTTGGAAGCTGGAACTTTGGTGTTTGAGAGCTGAGACACTGGGTGTTTGGAAGCTGGGACACTTGGTCTTTGGAACCTACGACATTTAGTGCCTGAGAGCTGGAACACTTGGTGCTTGGAAGCTGGGACAATGCTGTTTGCAAGCTGGGACACTTGGTGTTTGAGAGCTGGGACATTTGGTGTTCGGACGCTGGGACACGTGGTGTTTGGAAGCCGGAACATTTCGTGTATGGAAGCCGGGACATTTGGTGTATGGAAGCTGGGACAGTTGGTGCTAGAGACCTGGTACACCTGGTGTTTGAGAGCTGGGACACTTGGTGTTTGGAAGCTGGGACACTTCAGCGAAGACATGGGATAATTGGTTTTTGACAGTTGGGACACTTGGTGTTTGGAAGTTGGCAAATTTCGCGATTGGAAGCTGGGAAACCTGATGTTTGAGAGCTGGGACTGTTGGTGCTTAGAGCAGGGCACGTGCTGTTTGAGAGCTGGGACATTTGGTGTTTGAGAGCTGGGACTCCTGGTGTTTGAGAGTTGGGCACGTGGTGTTTGAGAGCTGGGACATTTGGTGTTTGGGAGCGGTGATTTGGTTCTTGGAAGCTGGGAATCTTTGTGTTTGTGACATGGGACTCCTGGTGTTTGGAAGCTGGGACATTTGGTTTTTGGAAGCTGGGACACATGCTGTTTGAGAGCTGGGACTCCTGGTGTTTGAGAGCTGGGCACGTGGTGTTTGAGAGCAGGGATATTTGGTGTTTGAGAGCTGGGACGCTTCGTGTTTGAGAGCTGGGACTCCTGGTGATTGAGAGCTGAGCACGTGTTGTTTGAGAGCTGCGACATTTGGTGTTTGGGAGCGGGGACTTTTGGTGCTTGGAAGCTGGGATTCTTTGTGTTTGAGACATGGGACACATGGTGTTTGGAAGCTGGGACATTTGGTGTTTGGAAGCTGGAACTTTTGGTGTTTGAGAGCTGAGACACTGGGTGTTTGGAAGCTGGGACACTTGGTGTTTGGACCGTGGGACATTTAGTGCTTGAGAGCTGGAACACTTGGTGAATGGAAGCTGGGACACTTGCAGTTTGGAACCTGGGACACTTGGTGTTTAAGAGGTGGAATAATTGGTGTTTGAGAGCTGGGACATTTGGTGTTAGGAAGCTGGGACACGTGGTGTTTGGAAGCTGGGACATTTCGTGTTTGGAAGCTGGGACATTTGGTGTTTGGAAGCTGGGACCGTTGGTGCTAGAGACCTGGTACACCTGGTGTTTCAGAGCTGGGACACTTGGTGTTTGCGAGCCGTGACATTTGGTGTTTGGAAGTTGGGACACTTAGTGCAAGAGGGCTGGGACAGTTGGTGTTTGGAAGCTCGGACATTTGGTGTTTGAGAGCTGGGCCTCTTGGTGTTTGAGAGCAGGGACACTTGGTGTTTGGAAGCTGGGACACTTGGTGTTTGAGACATGGGAAACATGGTGTTTGAAAGCTGGGACACTTGGTGTTTGGAAGCTGGGACACTTGGTCTTTGAGAGCTGGGACATTTGTTGTTTGCAAGCTGGGTCATTTGGTGTTTCGAAGCTGGGACATTTGGCGTTTGGAAGCAGGGAAACTTGATGTTTGAGTGCTGGGAATACTGGTGTTTGAGAGCTGGACACGTGGTGTTTGAGAGCTGGGACATTTGGTGTTTGGAAGCCGAAACTTTTCGTGCTTTGAAGCTGGGACACTTTGTGTTTGAGACATGGGACACTTGGTGTTTGGAAGCTGGGACATTTAGTGTTTCAGAGCTGGGACACTTCGTGTTTCAGAGCTGGGACTTCAGGTGTTTGAGAGCTGGGCACGTGGTGTTTGAGAGCTGGGACATTTGGTGTTTTGGAGCCGGGACATTTGGTGCTTGAGAACTGGAACAGTTGGTGTTTGAGAGCTGGGACAGTTGGTGATAGGACGCTGGGACACTTCGGGGGAGACATGTGACAATTGGTGTTTGAACGCTGGTACACTTGGTGTTTGGAAGCTGGGACATTTGGCATTTGGAAGCAGGGAAACTTGATGTTTGAGTGCTGGGAATACTGGTGTTTGAGAGCTGGAGACGTGGTGTTTGAGAGCTGGGACATTTGGTGTTTGATAGCTGGGACTTCAGGTGTTTGAGAGCTGGGCACGTGGTGTTTGAGAGCTGGGACATTTGGTGTTTGGGAGCCGGGACGTTTAGTGCTTGGAAGCTGGGACACTTTGTGTTTGAGACATGGTACACTTGGTGTTTGGAAGCTGGGACATTTGGAGTTTGAGAGCTCGGACATTTGGTGTTTGGAACCTGGTTTATTTGGGAAAGTTTGATACTTGGTGTTTGAGAACTGGGACACTTGGTGTTTCCGAGCTGGGACACTTGGTATTTGGAGGCTGTGACACTTTGTGTTTGAGAGCTGGAACAGTTGGTGTTTGAGATCTGGGACACTAGGATTTTGAGAGCTGGGACACTTGGTGTTTGGAAGCTGGGACTCTTGGTGTTGGAGAGCTGGGACTCTTGGTCTTTGGAAGCTGGGAGACTTGGTGTTAGTGAACTGGGACTCCTGTTTCTTGAGAGCTGGAACACGTGGCGTTTGGAAGCTGGGACTCTTGATGTTTGAGAGCTGGGACACCGGGTGGTCGAGAGCTGGGACACTTGATGTTTGGAAGCTGGGAGACTTCGTGTGTGAGAGCTGGGTCTCTAGGTGTTTCAGAGCAGGAACACGTGGTGTTTGGAAGGTTGGACACTAGGATTTTGAGAGCTGGGACACTTGGTGTTAGGAAGCTGGGACACTTGGTGTTGGAGAGCTGGGAAACTTGGTGTTTGAGAGCTGGGACCTTGGTGTTAGACAGCTGGCCCCCTTGGATTTGGAAGATGGGACACTTGGTGTTTGAGAGCAGGGACATTTGGTGTTTGGGAGCTGGGACACTTGGTGGTTGGAAGCTGGGAACCTTGGTGTTTGAGAGCTGGGACCTTGGTGTTAGAGAGCTGGCCCACTTGGATTTGGAAGATGGGACACTTTGTGTTTGAGAGCTGGGACACCTGGTCTTTGAGAGCTGGGAACTTTGGTGTTTGCGAGCAGTGACATTTGGTGTTTGGAAGCTGGGACACTTGGTGCAAGAGGGCTGGGACAGTTGGTGTTTGGAAGCTCGGACATTTGGTGTTTGTAAGCTGGGCCTCTTGGTGTTTGAGAGCTGGGCCTCTTGGTGTTTGAGAGCTGGCACACTTGGTGTTTGGACGCTGGGACTCTTCATGTTTGAGAGCTGGGACACTTGGTGTTTGAGCGCTGGGACACTTGGCGTTTGAGACCTGGGTGACTTGTTGTTTGGAAGCTGGGACACTTGGTGTTTGAGAACTGGAACAGTTGGTGTTTGAGAGCTGGGACAGTTGGTGATAGGAAGCTGGGACACTTCGAAGGAGACATGTGACAATTGGTGTTTGAACGCTGGCACTCTTGGTGTTTGGAAGCTGGGACATTTGGCGTTTGGAAGCAGGGAAACTTGATGTTTGAGTGCTGGGAATACTGGTGTTTGAGAGCTGGACACGTGGTGTTTGAGAGCTGGGACATTTGGTGTTTGGGAGCCGGGACTTTTGGTGCTTTGAAGCTGGGACACTTTGTGTTTGAGACATGGGACACTTGGTTTTTGGATGCTGGGACATTTAGTGTTTCAGAGCTGGGACACTTCGTGTTTGAGAGCTGGGACTTCTGGTGTTTGACAGCTGGGCACGTGGCGTTTGAGAGCTGGGACATTTGGTGTTTGGGAGCCGGGACTTTTGGTGCTTGGAAGCTGGGACACTTTGTATTTGAGACATGGGACACTTGGTGTTTGGAAGCTGGGACATTTGGAGATTGAGAGCTGGGACATTTGGAGTTTGGAACCTGATTTTGTTGGGAAAGTTAGATACTTGGTGTTTGCGAGCTGGGACACCTGGTATTTGGAAGCTGGGACACTTGGTGTTTGGAGGCTGGGACACTTGGTGTTTGAGAGCTGGAACAGTTGGTGTTTGATATCGGGGCACTAGGATTTAGAGAGCTGGGACTCTTGGTGTTTGGAAGCTGGGACACTTGGTGTTGGAGAGCTGTGTCTCTTGGTGTTTGGAAGCTGGGACACTTGGTGTTGGAGAGCTGGGTCTCTTGGTGTTTGGAAGCTGGGACACTTGATGTTTGAGAGCTGGGACATCGGGTGGTCGAGAGCTGGGACACTTGATGTTTGGAAGCTGGGAGACTTCGTGTGTGAGAGCTGGGTCTCTAGGTGTTTCAGAGCTGGAACACGTGGTGTTTGGAAGGTTGGACACTTGGTGTTTGAGAGCTGGGGCATTTGGTGTTTGGGAGCTGGGACACTTGTTGTTTGGAAGCTGAGACACTTGACGTTTGACAGCTGGGACCTTGGTGTTAGAGAGCTGGCCCACTTGGATTTGGAAGATGGGACACTTGGTGTTTGCTTCAGAGCAGGGACACCTGGTCTTTGAAAGCTGGGAACTTTGGTGTTTGCGAGCCGTGACATTTGGTGTTTGGAAGCTGGGACACTTGGTGTTTGGAAGTTGGGACACTTGGTGTTTGAGAGCTGGGACATTTGTTGTTTGGAAGCTGGGACATTTGGTGTTTGGAAGCTGGGACATTTGGTGTTTGGAAGCAAGGCCACTTCGTCTTTAAGAGCTGGGACATTTGGTGTATGAATGCTGTGAATCTTCGTGTTTGTAAGCTGGGAGGCTTGGTGTTTGAACTCTGGCTCAATTTGTTTTTGAGAGCAGGGACGCTTGTTGCTTGGGAGCCGGGACATTTGGTGTTTGGAAACTGGGAAACTTGGTGTTAGGAAGCTAGGACTCTTCGTGTTTTGGAGCCGGGACATTTAGTGTTTTGAAGCCGGGACAATTGGTGGTTGAGAGCTGGGACACTTGGTGTTTGAGACCTGGGTGACTTGGTGTTTGAGAGCTGGGACACTTGGTGTTTGAGAACTGGAACAGTTGGTGTTTGAGAGCTGGGACTGTTAGTGATAGGAAGCTGGGACACTTCGGGGGAGACATGTGACAATTGGTCTTTGAGAGCTAGGACACATGGTGTTTGGAAGCTGGGACATATGGTGTTTGGAAGCAAGGCCACTTCGTCTGTAAGAGCTGGGACATTTGGTGTATGAAAGCTGTGAATCTTCGTGTTTGTAAGCTGGGAAGCATGGCGTTTGAACTCTGGCTCACTTGGTTTTTGAGAGCAGGGACACTTGTTGTTTGGGAGCCGGGACATTTGGTGTTTGGAAACAGGGAAACTGGGTGTTAGGAAGCTAGGACTCTTCCTTGTCTTGGAGCCGGGACATTTGGTGTTTTGAAGCCGGGACAATTGATTGTTGAGAGCTGGGATACTTGGTGTTTGAGACCTGGGTGACTTGGTGTTTGGACGCTGGGACACTTGGTGTTTGAGAACTGGAACAGTTGGTGTTTGAGAGCTGGGAGAATTGGTGATAGGAAGCTGGGACACTTCGGGGGAGACTTGATGTTTGAGTGCTGGGAATACTGGTTTTTGAGAGCTGGACACGTGGTGTTGGAGAGCTGGGAAACTTGGATTTTGAGAGCTGGAACAGATGGAGTTTGAGATCTGGGACACTTGGTTTTTGAGAGGTGGGACACTTGGTGTTAGGAAGCTAGGACTCTTTGCGTTTTGGAGCTGGGACATTTGGTGTTTTGAGGCCGGGATAATTGGTGGTTGAGAGCTGGGACACTTGGTGTTTGAGACCTGGGTGACTTGGTGTTTGGAAGCTGGGACACTTGGTGTTTGAGAACTGGAACAGTTGGTGTTTGAGAGCTGGGACAGTTGGTGATAAGAAGCTGGGATACTTCGGGGGAGACATGTGACAATTGGTGTTTGAACGCTGGTACACTTGGTGTTTGGAAGCTGGGACATTTGGCGTTTGGAAGCAGGGAAACTTGATGTTTGAGTGCTGGGAATACTGGAAGCTGGGACACTTTGTGTTTGAGACATGGGACACTTGGTGTTTGGATGCTGGGACATTTAGTGTTTCAGAGCTGGGACACTTCGTGTTTGAGAGCTGGGACTTCTGTTGTTTGAGAGCTGGGCACGTGGTGTTTGAGAGCTGGGACAATTGGTGTTTGGGAGCCGGGACTTTTGGTGCTTGGAAGGTGGGACACTTTGTGTTTGAGACATGGGACAATTGGTGTTTGGAAGCTGGGACATTTGGAGTTTAAGAGCTCGGACATTTGGTGTTTGGAACCTAGTTTATTTGGGAAAGTTTGATACTTGGTGTTTGAGAGCTGGGACCCTTGGTGTTTGCGAGCTGGGACACTTGGTATTTGGAGGCTGGGACACCTGGTGTTTGGAGGCTGTGACACTTTGTGTTTGAGAGCTGGAACAGTTGGTGTTTGAGATCTGGGACACTAGGATTTTGAGAGCTGGGACACTTGGCATTTGGAAGCTGGGACACTTGGTGTTGGAGAGCTGGGACTCTTGGTGTTTGGAAGCTTGGAGACTTGGTGTTGGAGTGCTATGACTCATCTTTCTTGCGAACTGGGACACGTGGCGTTTGGAAGCTGGGACTCTTGATGTTTGAGAGCTGGGACACCGGGTGGTCGAGAGCTGGGACACTTGATGTTTGGAAGCTGGGAGACTTCGTGTGTGAGAGCTGGGTCTCTAGGTGTTTCAGAGCAGGAACACGTGGTGTTTGGAAGGTTGGACACTTGGTGTTTGAGAGCTGGGACATTTGGTGTTTGGGAGCTGGGACACTTGGTGTTTGGAAGCTGGGAAACTTGGTGTTTGAGACCTGGGACCTTGGTGTTAGACAGCTGGCCCACTTGGATTTGGAAGATGGGACACTTGGTGCTTGAGAGCAGGGACATTTGGTGTTTGCGAGCTGGGACACTCGGTGTTTGGAAGCTGGGAAACTTGGTGTTTGATAGCTGGGACCTTGGTGTTAGAGAGCTGGCCCACTTGGATTTGGAAGATGGGACACTTGGTTTTTGAGAGCTGGTAAACCTGGTCTTTGAGAGGTGGGAACTTTGGTGTTTGCCAGCAGTGACATTTGGTGCTTGGAAGCTGGGAAACTTGGTGCAAGAGGGCTGGGACAGTTGGTGTTTGGAAGCTCGGACATTTGGTGTTTGTAAGCTGGGCCTCTTGGTGTTTGAGAGCTGGGCCTCTTGGTGTTTGAGAGCTGGGACACTTGGTGTTTGAAAGCAGGGACACCTGGTGTTTGGAAGCTGGGACACTTGGTGTTTGAGAGCTGGGACACTTGGTGTTTGGAAGCTGGGACATTTGGTGTGTGAGAGCTGGGACATTTGTTGTTTGGAGGCTGGGACATTCGGTGTTTGGAAACTGGGACATTTGGTGTTTGGAAGCAAGGCCACTTCGTCTTTAAGAGCTGGGACATTTGGTGTATGAAAGCTATGAATCTTCGTGTTTGTAAGCTGGGAAGCTTGGTGTTTGAACTCTGGCACACATGGTTTTTGAGAGCAGGGACAATTGTTGTTTGGGAACCGGGACATTTGGTGTTTGGAAACTGGGAAACTTGGTGTTAGGAAGCTAGGACTCTTCCTGTTTTGGAGCTTTGACATTTGGTGTTTTGAAGCCGGGATAATTGGTGGTTGAGAGCTGGGACACTTGGTGTTTGACACCTGGGTGACTTTGTGTTTGGAAGCTGGGACACTTGGTGTTTGAGAACTGGAACAGTTGGTGTTTGAGAGCTGGGACAGTTGGTGATAGGAAGCTGGGATACTTCGGGGGAGACATGTGACAATTGGTGTTTGAACGCTGGTACTCTTGGTGTTTGGAAGCTGGGACATTTGGCGTTTGGAAGCAGGGAAACTTGATGTTTGAGTGCTGGGAATACTGGTGTTTGAGAGCTGGACACGTGGTGTTTGAGAGCTGGGACATTTTGTGTTTGGGAGCCGGAACTTTTGGTGCTTTGAAGCTGGGACACTTTGTGTTTGAGACATGGGATACTTGGTGTTTGGATGCTGGGACATTTAGTGTTTCAGAGCTGGGACACTTCGTGTTTGAGAGCTGGGACTTCTGGTGTTTGAGAGCTGGGCACGTGGTGTTTGAGAGCTGGGACATTTGGTGTTTGGGAGCCGGGACGTTTGGTGCTTGGAAGCTGGGACACTTTGTCTTTGAGACATGGGACAGTTGGTGTTTGGAAGCTGGGACATTTGGAGTTTGAGAGCTCGGACATTTGGTGTTTGGAACCTAGTTTATTTGGGAAAGTTTGATACTTGGTGTTTGAGAGCTGGGACCCTTGGTGTTTGCGAGCTGGGACACTTGGTATTTGGAGGCTGGGACACTTGGTGTTTGGAGGCTGTGACACTTTGTGTTTGAGAGCTGGAACAGTTGGTGTTTGAGATCTGGGACACTAGGATTTTGAGAGCTGGGACACTTGGCATTTGGAAGCTGGGACACTTGGTGTTGGAGAGCTGGGACTCTTGGTGTTTGGAAGCTTGGAGACTTGGTGTTGGAGTGCTATGACTCATCTTTCTTGCGAACTGGGACACGTGGCGTTTGGAAGCTGGGACTCTTGATGTTTGAGAGCTGGGACACCGGGTGGTCGAGAGCTGGGACACTTGATGTTTGGAAGCTGGGAGACTTCGTGTGTGAGAGCTGGGTCTCTAGGTGTTTCAGAGCAGGAACACGTGGTGTTTGGAAGGTTGGACACTTGGTGTTTGAGAGCTGGGACATTTGGTGTTTGGGAGCTGGGACACTTGGTGTTTGGAAGCTGGGAAACTTGGTGTTTGAGACCTGGGACCTTGGTGTTAGACAGCTGGCCCACTTGGATTTGGAAGATGGGACACTTGGTGTTTGAGAGCAGGGACATTTGGTGTTTGCGAGCTGGGACACTTGGTGTTTGGAAGCTGGGAAACTTGGTGTTTGATAGCTGGGACCTTGGTGTTAGAGAGCTGGCCCACTTGGATTTGGAAGATGGGACACTTGGTTTTTGAGAGCTGGTAAACCTGGTCTTTGAGAGGTGGGAACTTTGGTGTTTGCCAGCAGTGACATTTGGTGCTTGGAAGCTGGGAAACTTGGTGCAAGAGGGCTGGGACAGTTGGTGTTTGGAAGCTCGGACATTTGGTGTTTGTAAGCTGGGCCTCTTGGTGTTTGAGAGCTGGGCCTCTTGGTGTTTGAGAGCTGGGACACTTGGTGTTTGAAAGCAGGGACACCTGGTGTTTGGAAGCTGGGACACTTGGTGTTTGAGAGCTGGGACACTTGGTGTTTGGAAGCTGGGACATTTGGTGTGTGAGAGCTGGGACATTTGTTGTTTGGAAGCTGGGACATTCGGTGTTTGGAAACTGGGACATTTGGTGTTTGGAAGCAAGGCCACTTCGTCTTTAAGAGCTGGGACATTTGGTGTATGAAAGCTGTGAATCTTCGTGTTTGTAAGCTGGGAAGCTTGGTGTTTGAACTCTGGCACACATGGTTTTTGAGAGCAGGGACAATTGTTGTTTGGGAACCGGGACATTTGGTGTTTGGAAACTGGGAAACTTGGTGTTAGGAAGCTAGGACTCTTCCTGTTTTGGAGCTTTGACATTTGGTGTTTTGAAGCCGGGATAATTGGTGGTTGAGAGCTGGGACACTTGGTGTTTGACACCTGGGTGACTTTGTGTTTGGAAGCTGGGACACTTGGTGTTTGAGAACTGGAACAGTTGGTGTTTGAGAGCTGGGACAGTTGGTGATAGGAAGCTGGGATACTTCGGGGGAGACATGTGACAATTGGTGTTTGAACGCTGGTACTCTTGGTGTTTGGAAGCTGGGACATTTGGCGTTTGCAAGCAGGGAAACTTGATGTTTGAGTGCTGGGAATACTGGTGTTTGAGAGCTGGACACGTGGTGTTTGAGAGCTGGGACATTTTGTGTTTGGGAGCCGGAACTTTTGGTGCTTTGAAGCTGGGACACTTTGTGTTTGAGACATGGGATACTTGGTGTTTGGATGCTGGGAAATTTAGTGTTTCAGAGCTGGGACACTTCGTGTTTGAGAGCTGGGACTTCTGGTGTTTGAGAGCTGGGCACGTGGTGTTTGAGAGCTGGGACATTTGGTGTTTGGGAGCCGGGACGTTTGGTGCTTGGAAGCTGGGACACTTTGTCTTTGAGACATGGGACAGTTGGTGTTTGGAAGCTGGGACATTTGGAGTTTGAGAGCTCGGACATTTGGTGTTTGGAACCTAGTTTATTTGGGAAAGTTTGATACTTGGTGTTTGAGAGCTGGGACCCTTGGTGTTTGCGAGCTGGGACACTTGGTATTTGGAGGCTGGGACACTTGGTGTTTGGAGGCTGTGACACTTTGTGTTTGAGAGCTGGAACAGTTGGTGTTTGAGATCTGGGACACTAGGATTTTGAGAGCTGGGACACTTGGCATTTGGAAGCTGGGACACTTGGTGTTGGAGAGCTGGGACTCTTGGTGTTTGGAAGCTTGGTGACTTGGTGTTGGAGAGCTATGACTCATCTTTCTTGCGAACTGGGACACGTGGCGTTTGGAAGCTGGGACTCTTGATGTTTGAGAGCTGGGACACCGGGTGGTCGAGAGCTGGGACACTTGATGTTTGGAAGCTGGGAGACTTCGTGTGTGAGAGCTGGGTCTCTAGGTGTTTCAGAGCAGGAACACGTGGTGTTTGGAAGGTTGGACACTTGGTGTTTGAGAGCTGGGACATTTGGTGTTTGGGAGCTGGGACACTTGGTGTTTGGAAGCTGGGAAACTTGGTGTTTGAGACCTGGGACCTTGGTGTTAGACAGCTGGCCCACTTGGATTTGGAAGATGGGACACTTGGTGTTTGAGAGCAGGGACATTTGGTGTTTGCGAGCTGGGACACTTGGTGTTTGGAAGCTGGGAAACTTGGTGTTTGATAGCTGGGACCTTGGTGTTAGAGAGCTGGCCCACTTGGATTTGGAAGATGGGACACTTGGTGTTTGAGAGCTGGTAAACCTGGTCTTTGAGAGGTGGGAACTTTCGTGTTTGCCAGCAGTGACATTTGGTGCTTGGAAGCTGGGAAACTTGGTGCAAGAGGGCTGGGACAGTTGGTGTTTGGAAGCTCGGACATTTGGTGTTTGTAAGCTGGGCCTCTTGGTGTTTGAGAGCTGGGCCTCTTGGTGTTTGAGAGCTGGGACACTTGGTGTTTGAAAGCAGGGACACCTGGTGTTTGGAAGCTGGGACACTTGGTGTTTGAGAGCTGGGACACTTGGTGTTTGGAAGCTGGGACATTTGGTGTGTGAGAGCTGGGACATTTGTTGTTTGGAAGCTGGGACATTCGGTGTTTGGAAACTGGGACATTTGGTGTTTGGAAGCAAGGCCACTTCGTCTTTAAGAGCTGGGACATTTGGTGTATGAAAGCTGTGAATCTTCGTGTTTGTAAGCTGGGAAGCTTGGTGTTTGAACTCTGGCACACATGGTTTTTGAGAGCAGGGACAATTGTTGTTTGGGAACCGGGACATTTGGTGTTTGGAAACTGGGAAACTTGGTGTTAGGAAGCTAGGACTCTTCCTGTTTTGGAGCTTTGACATTTGGTGTTTTGAAGCCGGGATAATTGGTGGTTGAGAGCTGGGACACTTGGTGTTTGACACCTGGGTGACTTTGTGTTTGGAAGCTGGGACACTTGGTGTTTGAGAACTGGAACAGTTGGTGTTTGAGAGCTGGGACAGTTGGTGATAGGAAGCTGGGATACTTCGGGGGAGACATGTGACAATTGGTGTTTGAACGCTGGTACTCTTGGTGTTTGGAAGCTGGGACATTTGGCGTTTGGAAGCAGGGAAACTTGATGTTTGAGTGCTGGGAATACTGGTGTTTGAGAGCTGGACACGTGGTGTTTGAGAGCTGGGACATTTTGTGTTTGGGAGCCGGAACTTTTGGTGCTTTGAAGCTGGGACACTTTGTGTTTGAGACATGGGATACTTGGTGTTTGGATGCTGGGACATTTAGTGTTTCAGAGCTGGGACTTCTGGTGTTTGAGAGCTGGGCACGTGGTGTTTGAGAGCTGGGACATTTGGTGTTTGGGAGCCGGGACGTTTGGTGCTTGGAAGCTGGGACACTTTGTCTTTGAGACATGGGACAGTTGGTGTTTGGAAGCTGGGACATTTGGAGTTTGAGAGCTCGGACATTTGGTGTTTGGAACCTAGTTTATTTGGGAAAGTTTGATACTTGGTGTTTGAGAGCTGGGACCCTTGGTGTTTGCGAGCTGGGACACTTGGTATTTGGAGGCTGGGACACTTGGTGTTTGGAGGCTGTGACACTTTGTGTTTGAGAGCTGGAACAGTTGGTGTTTGAGATCTGGGACACTAGGATTTTGAGAGCTGGGACACTTGGCATTTGGAAGCTGGGACACTTGGTGTTGGAGAGCTGGGACTCTTGGTGTTTGGAAGCTTGGAGACTTGGTGTTGGAGTGCTATGACTCATCTTTCTTGCGAACTGGGACACGTGGCGTTTGGAAGCTGGGACTCTTGATGTTTGAGAGCTGGGACACCGGGTGGTCGAGAGCTGGGACACTTGATGTTTGGAAGCTGGGAGACTTCGTGTGTGAGAGCTGGGTCTCTAGGTGTTTCAGAGCAGGAACACGTGGTGTTTGGAAGGTTGGACACTTGGTGTTTGAGAGCTCGGACATTTGGTGTTTGGAACCTAGTTTATTTGGGAAAGTTTGATACTTGGTGTTTGCGAGCTGGGACACTTGGTATTTGGAGGCTGGGACACTTGGCGTTTGGAGGCTGTGACACTTTGTGTTTGAGAGCTGGAACAGTTGGTGTTTGAGATCTGGGACACTAGGATTTTGAGAGCTGGGACAGTTGGTGTTTGGAAGCTGGGACATTTGGCGTTTGGAAGCAGGGAATCTTGATGTTTGAGTGCTGGGAATACTGGTGTTTGGGAGCTGGACACGTGGTGTTTGAGAGCTGGGACATTTGGAGTTTGAGAGCTCGGACATTTGGTGTTTGGAACCTAGTTTATTTGGGAAAGTTTGATACTTGGTGTTTGAGAGCTGGGACCCTTGGTGTTTGCGAGCTGGGACACTTGGTGTTTGGAGGCTGGGACATTTGGTGTTTGAGAGCTGGAACAGTTGGTGTTTGAGACCTGGGAAACTAGGATTTAGAGAGCTGGGACACTTGGTGTTTGGAAGCTGGGACACTTGGTGTTGGAGAGCTGGATCTCTTGGTGTTTGGAAGCTGGGAGTCTTGGTGTTGGAGAGCAGG
Source organism: Isurus oxyrinchus (assembly GCA_026770705.1). Taxonomy (NCBI): domain Eukaryota; kingdom Metazoa; phylum Chordata; class Chondrichthyes; order Lamniformes; family Lamnidae; genus Isurus; species Isurus oxyrinchus. Next base: position 250,634 of record JANJGN010000205.1, read on the forward strand.
GACTCATGTTTCTTGAGAGCTGGGACACGTGGCGTTTGGAAGCTGGGACTCTTGATGTTTGAGAGCTGGGACATCGGGTGGTCGAGAGTTGGGAGACTTGATATTTGGAAGCTGGGAGACTTCGTGTGTGAGAGCTGGGTCTCAAGGTGCTTCAGAGCTGGAACACGTGGTGTCTGGAATGTTGGACACTTGGTGTTTGAGAGCTGGGGCATTTGGTTTTTGGGAGCTGGGACACTTGGTGTTTGGAAGCTGGGACACTTGGTGTTTGGAAGCTGGGACCTTGACGTTAGAGAGCTGGCCCACTTGGATTTGGAAGATGGGACACTTGGTGTTTGAGAGCTGGGACACCTGGTCTTTGAGAGCTTGGAACTTTGGTGTTTGTGAGCCGTGACATTTGGTGTTTGGAAGCTGGGACACTTGGTGTTTGGAAGCTGGGACATTTGGTGCTTGGAAGCAAGGCCACTTCGTCTTTAAGAGCTGGGACTTTTGGTGTATGAAAGCTGTGAATCTTCGTGTTTGTAAGCTGGGAGGCTTGGTGTTTGAACTCTGGCTCAATTGTTTTTTGAGAGCAGGGACGCTTGTTGCTTGGGAGCCGGGACATTTGGTGTTTGGAAACTGGGAAACTTGGTGTTAGGAAGCCAGGACTCTTCGTGTTTTGGAGCCGGGACATTTAGTGTTTTGAAGCCGGGACAATTGGTGGTTGAGAGCTGGGACACTTGGTCTTTGAGAGCTGGGTGACTTGGTGTTTGAGAGCTGGGACACTTGGTGTTTGAGAACTGGAACAGTTGGTGATTGAGAGCTGGGACTGTTGGTGAAAGGAAGCTGGGACACTTCGGGGGAGACATGTAACAATTGGTGTTTGAGAGCTGGGCCACATGGTGTTTGGAAGCTGGGACATTTGGTGTTTGGAAGCAAGGCCACTTCGTCTTTAATAGCTGGGACATTTGGTGTATGAAAGCTGTGAATCTTCGCGTTTGTAAAGCTGGGAAGCTTGGTGTTTGAACTCTGGCTCACTTGGGTTTTGAGAGCTGGGACACTTGTTGTTTGGGAGCCGGGTCATTTGGTGTTTGGAAACTGGGAATCTGGGTGTTAGGAAGCTAGGACTCTTCTTGTTTTGGAGCCGGGACATTTGGTGTTTTGAAGCCGGGACAATTGGTGGTTGAGAGCTGGGACACTTGGTGTTTGAGACCTGGGTGACTTGGTGTTTGGAAGCTGGGACACTTGGTGTTTGAGAACTGGAACAGTTGGTGTTTGAGAGCTGGGACAGTTGGTGATAGGAAGCTGGGACACTTCGGGGGAGACATGTGACAATTGGTGTTTCACAGCTGGGACACTTGGTGTTTGGAAGCTGGGACATTTAGCGTTTGGAAGCAGGGAACTTGATGTTTGAGTGCTGGGAATACTGGTGTTTGAGAGCTGGACACATGGTGTTGGAGAGCTGGGACACTTGGATTTTGAGAGCTGGAACAGTTTGTGTTTGAGATCTGGGACACTTGGTTTTTGAGAGCTGGGACACTTGGTGTTTGCAAGCTGGGACACTTGGTGTTGGAGAGCAGGGACTCTGGTTTCTTGAGAGCTGGCACAGGTGGAGTTTGGGAGCTGGGACTTTTGGTGTTTGAGAGTTGGGACACCGGTTGGACGAGAGCTGGGGCACTTGGTGCAAGAGGGCTGGGACACCTGGTGTTTGGAAGCTGGGAGACTTCGTGTTGGAGAGCTGGGCCTCTTGGTGTCTGAGAGCTGGAACACGTGGTGTTTGGAAGCTGGGACACTTGGTGCTTGAGAGTAGGGACATTTGGTGTTTAGGAGCAGGGACACTTGGTGTTTGGGAGCAGGGACACGTAGTGTTTGGAAGCTGGGACAATTGTTGTTTGAGAGCTGGGACTCTTGGTCTTTGAGAGCTGGGACACCTGGTCTTTGAGAGCTGGGAACTTTGGTGTTTGCGAGCCGTGCCATTTCGTGTTTGGAAATTGGGACACTTGGTGCAAGAGGTCTGGGACAGTTGGTGTTTGGAAGCTCTGACATTTGGTGTTTGTAAGCTGGGACTCTTGGTGTTTGAGAGCTGGGACACTTGGTGTTTGGACGCAGGGAATCTTCGTGCTTGGAGAGCTGGGACACTTGGTGTTTGAGAGCAGGGACACTTGGTGTTTGGAAGCTGGGACACTTGGTGTTTGAGACATGGGAAACATGGTGTTTGGAAGCTGGGACATTTGGTGTTTGAGAGCTGGACCACTTGGTGTTTGAGAGCTGGGACACTTGGTGTTTGGAAGCTGGGACACTTGGTCTTTGAGATATGGGACATTTGTTGTTTGGAAGCTGGGTCGTTTGGTGTTTGGAAGCTGGGATATTTGGCGTTTGGAAGCTGGGAAACTTGATGTTTGAGTGGTGGGAATACTGGTTTTTGAGAGCTGGACACTTGGTGTTTGAGAGCTGGGACATTTGGTGTTTGGGAGCCGGAACTTTTCGTGCTTTGAAGCTGGGATACTTTGTGTTTGAGACATGGGACCCTTGGTGTATGGATGCTGGGACATTTAGTGTTTCAGAGCTGGGACACTTCGTGTTTCAGAGCTGGGACTTCTGGTGTTTGAGAGCTGGGCACGTGGTGTTTGAGAGCTGGGACATTTGGTGTTTGGGAGCCGGGACTTTTGGTGCTTGGAAGCTGGGACACTTTGTGTTTGAGACATGGGACCTTGGTGTTTGGAAGCTGGGACATTTGGAGTTTAAGAGCTCGGACATTTGGTGCTTGGAACCTGGTTTATTTGGGAAAATTTGATACTTGGTGTTTGAGAACTGGGACACTTGGTGTTTGCGAGCTGGGACACTTGGTATTTGGAGGCTGCGACACTTGGTGTTTGGAGGCTGGGACACTTTGTGTTTGAGAGCTGGAACAGTTGGTGTTTGAGATCTGGGACACTAGGATTTTGAGAGCTGGGACACTTGGTGTTTGGAAGCTGGGACTCTTGGTGTTGGAGAGCTGGGACTCTTGGTGTTTGGAAGCTGGGAGACTTGGTGTTGGAGAGCTGGGACTCATGTTTCTTGAGATCTGGGACACGTGGCGTTTGGAAGCTGGGACTCTTGATGTTTGCGAGCTGGGACACCGGGTGGTCGAGAGCTGGGACGCTTGATGTTTGGAAGCTGGGAGACTTCGTGTGTGAGAGCTGGGTCTCTAGGTGTTTCAGAGCAGGAACACGTGGTGTTTGGAAGGTTGGACACTAGGATTTTGAGAGCTGGGACACTTGATGTTTGGATGCTGGGACACTTAGTGTTGGAGAGCTGGGAATCTTGTGTTTGGAAGCTGGGAGACTTGGTGTTAGAGAGCTGGGAATCATGTTTCTTGAGAGCTGGGACACGTGGCGTTTGGAAGCTGGTACTCTTGATGTTTGAGAGCTGGGACACCGGGTGGTCGAGAGCTGGGACACTTGATGTTTTGAGGCTGGGAGACTTCGTGTGTGAGAGCTGGGTCTCTAGGTGTTTCAGAGCAGGAACACGTGGTGTCTGGAAGGTTGGACACTTGGTGTTTGAGAGCTGGGACATTTGGTGTTTGGGAGATGGGACACTTGGTGTTTGGAAGCTGGGAAACTTGGTGTTTGAGACCTGGGACCTTGGTGTTAGACAGCTGGCCCTCTTGGATTTGGAAGATGGGACACTTGGTGTTTGAGAGCTGGGACACCTGGTCTTTGAGAGCTGGGAACTTTGGTTTTTGCGAGCAGTGACATTTGATGTTTGGAAGCTGCGAAACTTGGTGCAAGAGGGCTGGGACTGTTGGTGTTTGGAAGCTCGGACATTTGGTGTTTGTAAGCTGGGCCTCTTGGTGTTTGAGAGCTGGGCCTCTTGTTGTTTGAGAGCTGGGACACTTGGTGTTTGGACGCTGGGACTCTTCGTGTTTGAGAGCTGGGACTCTTGATGTTTGAGAGCTGGGACACCGGGTGGTCGAGAGCTGGGACACTTGATGTTTGGAAGCTGGGAGACTTCGTGTGTGAGAGCTGGGTCTCTAGGTGTTTCAGAGCAGGAACATGTGGTGTTTGGAAGGTTGGACACTTGGTGTTTGAGAGCTGGGACATTTGGTGTTTGGGAGCTGGGACACTTGGTGTTTGGAAGCTGGGAACTTGATGTCTGAGTGCTGGAAATACTGGTGTTTGAGAGCTGGACACGTGGTGTTGGAGAGCTGGGACACTTGGATTTAGAGAGCTGGAACAGATGGTGTTTGAAATGTGGGACACTTGGTTTTTGAGAGCTGGGACACTTGGTGTTTGCAAGCTGGGACACTTGGTGTTGGAGACCTGGGACTCTGGTTTCTTGAGAGCTGGGACACGTGGAGTTTGGGAGCTGGGACTTTTGGTGTTTGAGAGTTGGGACACCGGGTGGACGAGAGCTGGGATACTTGGTGCAAGAAGGCTGGGAAACTTGGTGTTTGGAAGCTGGGAGACTTCGTGTTGGAGAGCTGGGCGTCCTGGTGTTTGAGAACTGGAACACGTGGTGTTTGGAAGCTGGGACACTTGGTGTTTGAGAGCTGAGACATTTGGTGTTTGAGAGCTGGGACATTTGGTGTTTGGGAGCTTGGACACTTGGTGTTTGGAAGCTGGGAACTTGGTCTGAGTGCTGGAAATACTGGTGTTTGAGAGCTGGACACGTGGTGTTGGAGAGCTGGGACACTTGGATTTAGAGAGCTGGAACAGATGGTGTTTGCGATGTGGGACACTTGGTTTTTGAGAGCTGGGACACTTGGTGTTTGCAAGCTGGGACACTTGGAGTTGGAGACCTGGGACTCTGGTTTCTTGAGAGCTGGGACACGTGGAGTTTGGGAGCTGGGACTTTTGGTGTTTGAGAGTTGGGACACCGGGTGGACGAGAGCTGGGATACTTGGTGCAAGAAGGCTGGGAAACTTGGTGTTTGGAAGCTGGGAGACTTCGTGTTGGAGAGCTGGGCCTCTTGGTGTTTGAGAGCTGGAACACGTGGTGTTTGGAAGCTGGGACACTTGGTGTTTGAGAGCTGGGACATTTGGTGTTTGGGAGCAGGGACACTTGGTGTTTGAGAGCAGGGACACGTGCTGTTTGGAAGCTGGGAAAATTGTTGTTTGAGGGCTGGGACTCTTGGTGTCTGAGAGCTGGGACCTTGGTGTTAGAGAGCTGGCCCACTTGGATTTGGAAGATGGGACACTTGGTGTTTGAAAGGTGGGACACCTGGTCTTTGAGACCTGGGAACTTTGGTGTTTGCGAGCCGTGACATTTCGTGTGTGGAAATTGGGACACTTGGTGCAAGAGGGCTGGGACAGTTCGTGTTTGGAAGCTCGGACATTTGGTGTTTGTAAGCTGGGCCTCTTGGTGTTTGAGAGCTGGGACATTTGGTGTTTGAGAGCTGGGACTCTTGGTGTTTGGAAGCTGGGACACTTGGTGTTTGAGACATGGGAAACATGGTGTTTAGAAGCTGGGATATTTGGTGTTTGAGAGCTGGACCACTTGGTGTTTGAGAGCTGGGACACTTGGTGTTTGGAAGCTGGGACACTTGGTCATTGAGAGCTGGGACATCTGTTGTTTGGAAGCTGGGTCATTTGGTGTTTGGAGGCTGGGACATTTGGCGTTTGGAAGCAGGGAAACCTGATGTTTGAGTGCTGGGAATACTGGTGTTTGAGAGCTGGACACGTGGTGTTTGAGAGCTGGGACATTTGGTGTTTGGGAGCCGGGACATTTGGTGCTTGGAAGCTGGGACACTTTGTGTTTGAGACATGGGACACTTGGTGTTTGGAAGCTGGGACATTTGGAGTTTGGAACCTGGTTTATTTGGGAAAGTTTGATACTTGGTGTTTGAGAACTGGGACACTTGGTGTTTGCGAGCTGGGACACTTGGTATTTGGAGGCTGGGACACGTGGTGTTTGGAGGCTGTGACACTTTGTGTTTGAGAGCTGGAACAGTTGGTGTTTGAGATCTGGGACACTAGGATTTTGAGAGCTGGGACACTTGGTGTTTGGAAGCTGGGACTCTTGGTGTTGGAGAGCTGGGACTCTTGGTGTTTGGAAGCTGGGACTCTTGATGTTTGAGAGCTGGGACACCAGGTTGCCGAGAGCTGGGACACTTGATGTTTGGAAGCTGGGAGACTTCGTGTGTGCGAGCTGGGTCTCTAGGTGTTTCAGAGCAGGAACACGTGGTGTTTGGAAGGTTGGACACTAGGATTTTGAGAGCTGGGACACTTGGTGTTTGGAAGCTGGGACACTTGGTGTTGGAGAGCTGGGGCTCTTGGTGTTTGGAAGCTGGGAGACTTGGTGTTAGAGAGCTGGGACTCATGTTTCTTGAGAGCTGGGACACGTGGCGTTTGGAAGCTGGGACTCTTGATGTTTGAGAGCTGGGACACCGGGTGGTCGAGAGCTGGGACACTTGATGTTTGGACGCTGGGAGATTTCGTGTGTGAGAGCTGAGTCTCTAGGTGTTTCAGAGCAGGAACACGTGGTGTTTGGAAGGTTGGACACTTGGTGTTTGAGAGCTGGGACATTTGGTGTTTGGGAGCTGGGACACTTGGTGTTTGAAGCTGGGAAACTTGGTGTTTGCGACCTGGGACCTTGGTGTTAGACAGCTGGCCCACTTGGATTTGGAAGATGGGACACTTGGTGTTTGAGAGCAGGGACATTTGGTGTTTGCGAGCTGGGACACTTTGTGTTTGAGACATGGGACACTTGGTGTTTGGAAGCTGGGACATTTGGAGTTTGGAACCTGGTTTATTTGGGAAAGTTTGATACTTGGTGTTTGAGAACTGGGACACTTGGTGTTTGCGAGCTGGGACACTTGGTATTTGGAGGCTGGGACACGTGGTGTTTGGAGGCTGTGACACTTTGTGTTTGAGAGCTGGAACAGTTGGTGTTTGAGATCTGGGACACTAGGATTTTGAGAGCTGGGACACTTGGTGTTTGGAAGCTGGGACTCTTGGTGTTGGAGAGCTGGGACTCTTGGTGTTTGGAAGCTGGGACTCTTGATGTTTGAGAGCTGGGACACCAGGTGGTCGAGAGCTGGGACACTTGATGTTTGGAAGCTGGGAGACTTCGTGTGTGCGAGCTGGGTCTCTAGGTGTTTCAGAGCAGGAACACGTGGTGTTTGGAAGGTTGGACACTAGGATTTTGAGAGCTGGGACACTTGGTGTTTGGAAGCTGGGACACTTGGTGTTGGAGAGCTGGGGCTCTTGGTGTTTGGAAGCTGGGAGACTTGGTGTTAGAGAGCTGGGACTCATGTTTCTTGAGAGCTGGGACACGTGGCGTTTGGAAGCTGGGACTCTTGATGTTTGAGAGCTGGGACACCGGGTGGTCGAGAGCTGGGACACTTGATGTTTGGACGCTGGGAGATTTCGTGTGTGAGAGCTGAGTCTCTAGGTGTTTCAGAGCAGGAACACGTGGTGTTTGGAAGGTTGGACACTTGGTGTTTGAGAGCTGGGACATTTGGTGTTTGGGAGCTGGGACACTTGGTGTTTGAAGCTGGGAAACTTGGTGTTTGAGACCTGGGACCTTGGTGTTAGACAGCTGGCCCACTTGGATTTGGAAGATGGGACACTTGGTGTTTGAGAGCAGGGACATTTGGTGTTTGCGAGCTGGGACACTTGGTGTTTGGAAGCTGGGAAACTTGGTGTTTTATAGCTGGGACCTTGGTGTTAGAGAGCTGGCCCACTTGGATTTGGAAGATGGGACACTTGGTGTTTGAGAGCTGGTAAACCTGGTCTTTGAGAGGTGGGAACTTTCGTGTTTGCCAGCAGTGACATTTGGTGCTTGGAAGCTGGGAAACTTGGTGCAAGAGGGCTGGGACAGTTGGTGTTTGGAAGCTCGGACATTTGGTGTTTGTAAGCTGGGCCTCTTGGTGTTTGAGAGCTGGGCCTCTTGGTGTTTGAGAGCTGGGACACTTGGTGTTTGAAAGCAGGGACACCTGGTGTTTGGAAGCTGGGACACTTGGTGTTTGAGAGCTGGGACACTTGGTGTTTGGAAGCTGGGACATTTGGTGTGTGAGAGCTGGGACATTTGTTGTTTGGAAGCTGGGACATTCGGTGTTTGGAAACTGGGACATTTGGTGTTTGGAAGCAAGGCCACTTCGTCTTTAAGAGCTGGGACATTTGGTGTATGAAAGCTGTGAATCTTCGTGTTTGTAAGCTGGGAAGCTTGGTGTTTGAACTCTGGCACACATGGTTTTTGAGAGCAGGGACAATTGTTGTTTGGGAACCGGGACATTTGGTGTTTGGAAACTGGGAAACTTGGTGGTTGAGAGCTGGGACACTTCGTGTTTGACACCTGGGTGACTTTGTGTTTGGAAGCTGGGACACTTGGTGTTTGAGAACTGGAACAGTTGGTGTTTGAGAGCTGGGACAGTTGGTGATAGGAAGCTGGGATACTTCGGGGGAGACATGTGACAATTGGTGTTTGAACGCTGGTACTCTTGGTGTTTGGAAGCTGGGACATTTGGCGTTTGCAAGCAGGGAAACTTGATGTTTGAGTGCTGGGAATACTGGTGTTTGAGAGCTGGACACGTGGTGTTTGAGAGCTGGGACATTTTGTGTTTGGGAGCCGGAACTTTTGGTGCTTTGAAGCTGGGATACTTTGTGTTTGAGACATGGGATACTTGGTGTTTGGATGCTGGGACATTTAGTGTTTCAGAGCTGGGACACTTCGTGTTTGAGAGCTGGGACTTCTGGTGTTTGAGAGCTGGGCACGTGGTGTTTGAGAGCTGGGACATTTGGTGTTTGGGAGCCGGGACGTTTGGTGCTTGGAAGCTGGGACACTTTGTCTTTGAGACATGGGACAGTTGGTGTTTGGAAGCTGGGACATTTGGAGTTTGAGAGCTCGGACATTTGGTGTTTGGAACCTAGTTTATTTGGGAATGTTTGATACTTGGTGTTTGAGAGCTGGGACCCTTGGTGTTTGCGAGCTGGGACACTTGGTATTTGGAGGCTGGGACACTTGGTGTTTGGAGGCTGTGACACTTTGTGTTTGAGAGCTGGAACAGTTGGTGTTTGAGATCTGGGTCATTTGGCGTTTGGAAGCAGGGAATCTTGATGTTTGAGTGCTGGGATTACTGGTGTTTGGGAGCTGGACACGTGGTGTTTGAGAGCTGGGACATTTGGAGTTTGAGAGCTCGGACATTTGGTGTTTGGAACCTAGTTTATTTGGGAATGTTTGATTCTTGGTGTTTGAGAGCTGGGACCCTTGGTGTTTGCGAGCTGGTACACTTGGTGTTTGGAGGCTGGGACACTTGGTGTTTGAGAGCTGGAACAGTTGGTGTTTGAGATCTGGGAAACTAGGATTTAGAGAGCTGGGACACTTGGTGTTTGGAAGCAGGGACACTTGGTGTTGGAGAGCTGGATCTCTTGGTGTTTGGAAGCTGGGAGTCTTGGTGTTGGAGAGCAGGGACTCATGTTTCTTGAGAGCTGGGACTCGTGGCGTTTGGAAGCTGGGACTCTTGATGTTTGAGAGCTGGGACATCGGGTGGTCGAGAGTTGGGAGACTTGATATTTGGAAGCTGGGAGACTTCGTGTGTGAGAGCTGGGTCTCAAGCTGCTTCAGAGCTGGAACACGTGGTGTCTGGAAGGTTGGACACTTGGTGTTTGAGAGCTGGGGCATTTGGTGTTTGGGAGCTGGGACACTTGGTGTTTGGAAGCTGGGACAATTGGTGTTTGGAAGCTGGGACCTTGACGTTAGAGAGCTGGCCCACTTGGATTTGGAAGATGGGACACTTGGTGTTTGAGAGCTGGGACACCTGGTCATTGAGAGCTTGGAACTTTGGTGTTTGCGAGCAGTGACATTTGGTGTTTGGAAGCTGGGACACTTGGTGTTTGAGAGCTGGGACATTTGTTGTTTGGAAGCTGGGATATTTGGTGTTTGGAAGCTGGGACATTTGGTGCTTGGAAGCAAGACCACTTCGTCTTTAAGAGCTGGGACATTTGGTGTATGAAAGCTGTGAATCTTCGTGTTTGTAAGCTGGGAGGCTTGGTGTTTGAACTCTGGCTCAATTGTTTTTTGAGAGCAGGGACGCTTGTTGCTTGGGAGCCGGGACATTTGGTGTTTGGAAACTGGGAAACTTGGTGTTAGGAAGCCAGGCCTCTTCGTGTTTTGGAGCCGGGACATTTAGTATTTTGCAGCCGGGACAATTGGTGGTTGAGAGCTGGGACACTTGGTCTTTGAGAGCTGGGTGACTTGGTGTTTGAGAGCTGGGACACTTGGTGTTTGAGAACTGGAACAGTTGGTGATTGAGAGCTGGGACTGTTGGTGAAAGGAAGCTGGGACACTTCGGGGGAGACATGTAACAATTGGTGTTGAGAGCTGGGCCACATGGTGTTTGGAAGCTGGGACATTTGGTGTTTGGAAGCAAGGCCACTTCGTCTTTAAGAGCTGGGACATTTGGTGTATGAAAGCTGTGAATCTTCGCGTTTGTAAAGCTGGGAAGCTTGGTGTTTGAACTCTGGCTCACTTGGGTTTTGAGAGCAGGGACACTTGTTGTTTGGGAGCCGGGTCATTTGGTGTTTGGAAACTGGGAATCTGGGTGTTAGGAAGCTAGGACTCTTCTTGTTTTGGAGCCGGGACATTTGGTGTTTTGAAGCCGGGACAATTGGTGGTTGAGAGCTGGGACACTTGGTGTTTGAGACCTGGGTGACTTGGTGTTTGGAAGCTGGGACACTTGGTGTTTGAGAACTGGAACAGTTGGTGTTTGAGAGCTGGGACAGTTGGTGATAGGAAGCTGGGACACTTCGGGGGAGACATGTGACAATTGGTGTTTCACAGCTGGGACACTTGGTGTTTGGAAGCTGGGACATTTAGCGTTTGGAAGCAGGGAACTTGATGTTTGAGTGCTGGGAATACTGGTGTTTGAGAGCTGGACACATGGTGTTGGAGAGCTGGGACACTTGGATTTTGAGAGCTGGGACAGTTTGTGTTTGAGATCTGGGACACTTGGTTTTTGAGAGCTGGGACACTTGGTTTTTGCAAGCTGGGACACTTGGTGTTGGAGAGCAGGGACTCTGGTTTCTTGAGAGCTGGCACAGGTGGAGTTTGGGAGCTGGGACTTTTGGTGTTTGAGAGTTGGGACACCGGTTGGACGAGAGCTGGGGCACTTGGTGCAAGAGGGCTGGGATACTTGGTGTTTGGAAGCTGGGAGACTTCGTGTTGGAGAGCTGGGCCTCTTGGTGTTTGAGAGCTGGGACATTTGGTGTTTAGGAGCTGGGACACTTGGTGTTTGGGAGCAGGGACACGTAGTGTTTGGAAGCTGGGACAATTGTTGTTTGAGAGCTGGGACTCTTGGTCTTTGAGAGCTGGGACACCTGGTCTTTGAGACCTGGGAACTTTGGTGTTTGCGAGCCGTGACATTTCGTGTTTGGAAATTGGGACACTTGGTGCAAGAGGTCTGGGACGGTTGGTGTTTGGAAGCTCTGACATTTGGTGTTTGTAAGCTGGGACTCTTGGTGTTTGAGAGCTGGGACACTTGGTGTTTGGAAGCAGGGAATCTTCGTGCTTGGAGAGCTGGGACACTTGGTGTTTGAGAGCAGGGACACTTGGTGTTTGGAAGCTGGGACACTTGGTGTTTGAGACATGGGAAACATGGTGTTTGGAAGCTGGGACATTTGGTGTTTGAGAGCTGGACCACTTGGTGTTTGAGAGCTGGGACACTTGGTGTTTGGAAGCTGGGACACTTGGTCTTTGAGATATGGGACATTTGTTGTTTGGAAGCTGGGTCATTTGCTGTTTGGAAGCTGGGACATTTGGCGTTTGGAAGCTGGGAAACTTGATGTTTGAGTGCTGGGAATACTGGTTTTTGAGAGCTGGACACTTGGTGTTTGAGAGCTGGGACATTTGGTGTTTGGGAGCCGGAACTTTTCGTGCTTTGAAGCTGGGATACTTTGTGTTTGAGACATGGGACCATTGGTGTATGGATGCTGGGACATTTAGTGTTTCAGAGCTGGGACACTTCGTGTTTCAGAGCTGGGACTTCTGGTGTTTGAGAGCTGGGACATTTGGTGTTTGGGAGCCGGGACTTTTGGTGCTTGGAAGCTGGGACACTTTGTGTTTGAGACATGGGATACTTGGTGTTTGGAAGCTGGGACATTTGGAGTTTAAGAGCTCGGACATTTGGTGCTTGGAACCTGGTTTATTTGGGAAAATTTGATACTTGGTGTTTGAGAACTGGGACACTTGGTGTTTGCGAGCTGGGACACTTGGTATTTGGAGGCTGCAACACTTGGTGTTTGGAGGCTGGGACACTTTGTGTTTGAGAGCTGGAACAGTTGGTGTTTGAGATCTGGGACCCTAGGATTTTGAGAGCTGGGACAGTTGGTGTTTGGAAGCTGGGACTCTTGGTGTTGGAGAGCTGGGACTCTTGGTGTTTGGAAGCTGGGAGACTTGTTGTTGGAGAGCTGGGACTCATGTTTCTTGAGATCTAGGACTCGTGGCGTTTGGAAGCTGGGACTCTTGATGTTTGAGAGCTGGGACACCGGGTGGTCGAGAGCTGGGACGCTTGATGTTTGGAAGCTGGGAGACTTCGTGTGTGAGAGCTGGGTCTCTAGGTGTTTCAGAGCAGGAACACGTGGTGTCTGGAAGGTTGGACACTTGGTGTTTGAGAGCTGGGACATTTGGTGTTTGGGAGCTGGGACACTTGGTGTTTGGAAGCTGGGAAACTTGGTGTTGAGAGCTGGGACCTTGGTGTTAGACAGCTGGCCCTCTTGGATTTGGAAGATGGGACACTTGGTGTTTGAGAGCTGGGACACCTGGTCTTTGAGAGCTGGGAACTTTGGTTTTTGCGAGCAGTGACATTTGATGTTTGGAAGCTGGGAAACATGGTGCAAGAGGGCTGGGACTGTTGGTGTTTGGAAGCTCGGACATTTGGTGTTTGTAAGCTGGGCCTCTTGGTGTTTGAGAGTGGGCCTCTTGGTGTTTGAGAGCAGTGACACTTGGTGTTTGGACGCTGGGACTCTTCGTGTTTGAGAGCTGGGATTCTTGATGTTTGAGAGCTGGGACACCGGGTGGTCGAGAGCTGGGACACTTGATGTTTGGAAGCTGGGAGACTTCGTGTGTGAGAGCTGGGTCTCTAGGTGTTTCAGAGCAGGAACACGTGGTGTTTGGAAGGTTGGACACTCGGATTTTGAGAGCTGGGACACTTGGTGTTTGGAAGCTGGGACTCTTGGTGTTGGAGAGCTGGGACTCTTGGTGTTTGGAAGCTGGGAGACTTGGTGTTGGAGAGCTGGGACTCATCTTTCTTGAGAGCTGGGACATGTGGCGTTTGGAAGCTGGGACACTTGATGTTTGGAGGCTGGGAGACTTCGTGTGTGAGAGCTGGGTCTCTAGGTGTTTCAGAGCAGGAACACGTGGTGTCTGGAAGGTTGGACACTTGGTGTTTGAGAGCTGGGACATTTGGTGTTTGGGAGCTGGGACACTTGGTGTTTGGAAGCTGGGAAACTTGGTGTTTGAGAGCTGGGACCTTGGTGTTAGACAGCCGGCCCTCTTGGATTTGGAATATGGGACACTTGGTGTTTTACATAAGGGACATTTGGTTTTTGGGAGCTGGGACACTTGGTGTTTGGAAGCTGGGAAACTTGGTGTTTGAGAGCTGGGACCTTGGTGTTAGAAAACTGGCCCACTTGTTTTTGGAAGATGGGACACTTGGTGTTTGAGAGCTGGGACACCTGGTCTTTGAGAGCTGGGAACTTTGGTGTTTGCGAGCAGCGACATTTGATGTTTTGAAGCTGGGAAACTTGGTGCAGGAGGGCTGGGGCAGTTGGTGTTTGGAAGCTCGGACATTTGGTGTTTGTAAGCTGGGCCTCTTGGTGTTTGAGAGCTGGGCCTCTTGGTGTTTGAGAGCTGGGACACTTGGTGTTTGGACGCTGGGACTCTTCGTGTTTGAGAGTTGGGACTCTTGGTGTTTGAAAGCAGGGACACTTGGTGTTTGGAAGCTGAGACATTAGGTGTTTGGAAGCTGGGACATTTGGTGTTTGGAAGCAAGGCCACTTCGTCTTTAAGATCTGGGACATTTGGTCTATGAAAGCTGTGAATCTTCGTGTTTGTAAGCTGGGAAGCTTGGTGTTTGAACTCTGGCTCACTTGTTTTTTGAGAGCAGGGACACTTGTTGTTTGGGAGCCGGGACATTTGGTGTTTGGAAACTGGGAAACTTGGTGTTAGGAAGCTAGGACTCTTCGTGTTTTGGAGCTGGGACATTTGGTGTTTTCAAGCCGGGATAATTGGTGGTTGAGAGCTGGGACACTTGGTGTTTGAGACCTGGGTGACTTGGTGTTTGGAAGCTGGGACACTTGGTGTTTGAGAACTGGAACAGTTGGTGTTTGAGAGCTGGGACAGTTGGTGATAGGAAGCTGGGACACTTCGGGGGAGACATGTGACAATTGGTGTTTCAACGCTGGTACACTTGGTGTTTGGAAGCTGGGACATTTGGCGTTTGGAAGCAGGGAAACTTGATGTTTGAGTGCTGGGAATACTGGTGTTTGAGAGCTGGACACTTGGTGTTTGAGAGCTGGGACATTTGGTGTTTGGGAGCCGGAACTTTTCGTGCTTTGAAGCTGGGACACTTTGTGTTTGAGACATGGGACACTTGGTGTTTGGATGCTGGGACATTTAGTGTTTCAAAGCTGGGAAACTTCGTGTTTCAGAGCTGGGACTTCTGGTGTTTGAGAGCTGGGCACGTGGTGTTTGAGAGCTGGGAGATTTGGTGTTTGGGAGCCGAGGCGTTTGGTGCTTGGAAGCTGGGATACTTTGTGTTTGAGACATGGGACACTTGGTGTTTGGAAGCTGGGACATTTGGAGTTTGAGAGCTCGGACATTTGGTGTTTGGAACCTGGTTTATTTGGGAAAGTTTGATACTTGGTGTTTGAGAACTGGGACACTTGGTGTTCGCGAGCTGGGACACTTGGTATTTGGAGGCTGGGACACTTGGTGTTCGCGAGATGGGACACTTGCTATTTGGAGGCTGGAACACTGGTGTTTGGAGCTGTGACACTTTGTGTTTGAGAGCTGGGACAGTTGGTGTTTGAGATCTGGGACACTAGGATTTTGAGAGCTGGGACACTTGGTGTTTGGAACTGGGACTCTTGGTGTTGGAGAGCTGGGACACTTGGTGTTTGGAAGCTGGGAGACTTGGTGTTGGAGAGCTGGGACTCATCTATCTTGAGAGCTGGGACATGTGGCGTTTGGAAGCTGGGACTCTTGATGTTTGAGAGCTGGGACACCGGGTGGTCGAGAGCTGGGACACTGGATGTTTGGAAGCTGGGAGACTTCGTGTGTGAGAGCTGGGTCTCTAGGTGTTTCAGAGCAGGAACACGTGGTGTTTGGAAGGTTGGACACTAGGATTTTGAGAGCTGGGACACTTGATGTTTGGAAGCTGGAAGACTTCGTGTGTGAGAACTGGGTCTCAAGGTGTTTCAGAGCAGGAACACGTGGTGTTTGGAAGGTTGGACACTAGGATTTTTTGAGCTGGGACACTTGGCGTTTGGAAGCTGGGACTCTTGATGTTTGAGAGCTGGGACACCGGGTGGTCGAGAGCTGGGACACTTGATGTTTGGAAGCTGGGAGACTTTGTGTGTGAGAGCTGGGTCTCTAGGTGTTTCAGAGCAGGAACACGTGGTGTTTGGAAGGTTGGACACTTGGTGTTTGAGAGCTGGGACATTTGGTGTTTGGGAGCTGGGACACTTGGTGTTTGCAAGCTGGGACACTTGGTGTTTGACAGCTGGAACATTGGTGTTATAGAGCTGGCCCACTTGGATTTGGAAGATGGGACACTTGGTGTTTGGGAGCAGGGACATTTGGTGTTTGGGAGCTGGGACACTTGGTGTTTGGAAGCTGGGAAACTTGGTGTTTGAGAGCTGGGACCTTGGTGTTAGAGAGCTGGCCCACTTGGATTTGGAAGATGGGACACTTGGTGTTTGAGAGCTGGGACACCTGGTCTTTGGGAGCTGGGAACTTTGCTGTTGGCGAGCAGTGACATTTGGTGTTTGTAAGCTGGGACAGATGGTGCAAGAGGGCTGGGACAGTTGGTGTTTGGAAGCTCGGACATTTGGTGTTTGTAAGCTGGGCCTCTTGGTGTTTGAGAGCTGGGCCGCTTGGTGTTTGAGAGCTGGGACACTTGGTGTTTGGACGCTGGGACTCTTCGTGTTAGAGAGCTGGGACGCTTGGTGTTTGATAGCAGGGACACTTGGTGTTTGGAAGCTGGGACATTTGGTGCTTGAGAGTTGGGAAACATGGTGTTTGGAAGCTGGGACATTTGGTGTTTGAGAGCTGGGACATTTGTTGTTTGGAAGCTGGGACATTTGGTGTTTGGAAGCTGGGACATTTGGTGTTTGGAAGCAAGGCCACTTCGTCTTTAAGAGCGGGGACATTTGGTGTATGAAAGCTGTGAATCTTCGTGTTTGTAAGCTGGGAAGCTTCGTGTTTGAAGTCTGGCTCACTTGGTTTTTGAGAGCAGGGACACTTGTTGTTTGGGAGCCGGGACATTTGGTGTTTGGTAGCTGGGACACTTGGTGTTTGGAAGCTGGGAAACTTGCTGTTTGAGAGCTGGGACCTTGGTGTTAGAGAACTGGCCCACTTGGATTTGGAAGATGGGACACTTGGTGTTTGAGCGCTGGGACACTTGGTGTTTGAGACCTGGGTGACTTGGTGTTTGGAAGCTGGGACACTTGGTGTTTGAGAACTGGAACAGTTGGTGTTTGAGAGCTGGGACAGTTGGTGATAGGAAGCTGGGACACTTCGGGGGATACATGTGACAATTGGTGTTTGACAGCTGGGACACTTGGTGTTTGGAAGCTGGGACATTTGGCGTTTCGAAGCAGGGAAAATTGATGTTGGGAATATTGGTGTTTGAGAGCAGGACACGTGGTGTTTGAGAGCTGGGCCATTTGGTGTTTGCGAGCGGGGACTTTTGGTGCTTTGAAGCTGAGACACTTTGTGCTTGAGACATGGGACACTTGGTGTTTGGAAGCTGGGACACTTCGTGTTTGAGAGCTGGGACACTTGGTGTTTGGGAGCCGGGACATTTAGTGTTTGGAAGCTGGTACACTTGATGTATGAGAGCAGGGAAACTTTGTGATTGAGAGCTTGGACAGTTGGTGTTTGGAATTTGGGATACATGGTGTTTGAGAGCTGCGAGACTTGGTTGTTGGAACCTTGGATACTTTTTGTTTGACAGCTGGAACAGTTGGTGTTTGAGAGCTGGGACACTTGGTGTTTCATGGCTGGGAAATTTGGTGTTTGGAACCTGGGTTATTTGATGCTTGAGAGCTGGGACACTTGGTGTTTGAGAGCTGGGACACTTGGTGTTTGGAAGCTGGGACACTTGGTGTTCAAGAGCAGGGACACATGGTGTTTGGAAGCTGGGACATTTAGTGTTTGGAAGCTGGTACACTTGATGTATGAGAGCAGGGAAACTTTGTGATTGAGAGCTTGGACAGTTGGTGTTTGGAATTTGGGATACATGGTGTTTGAGAGCTGCGAGACTTGGTTGTTGGAACCTTGGATACTTCGTGTTTGAGAGCTGGGACACTTGGTGTTTCATGGCTGGGAAATTTGGTGTTTGGAACCTGGGTTATTTGATGCTTGAGACCTGGGACACTTGGTTTTTGAGAGCTGGGACACTTGGTGTTTGGAAGCTGGGACACTTGGTTTTGGAGAGCTGGGACTCTTGGATTTTGAGAGCTGGAACAGTTGGTGTTTGAGATCTGGGACACTTGGTTTTTGAGAGCTGGGACACTTGGTGTTTGGAAGCTGGGACTTTTGGTGTTGGAGAGCTGGGACTCTGATTTCTTGAGAGCTGGGACACGTGGAGTTTGGAAGCTGGGACTTTTGGTGTTTGAGAGCTGGGACACCGGCTGGTCGAGAGCTGGGACACTTGGTGCAAGAGGGCTGGGACACTTGGTGTTTGGAAGCTAGGAGACTTCGTGTTGGAGAGCTAGGCCTCTTGGTGTTTGAGAGCTGGAACACGTGGTGTTTGGAAGCTGGGACACTTGGTGTTTGAGTGCTGGGAATACTCGTGTTTGAGAGCTGGACACGTGGTGTTTGAGAGCTGGGACATTTGGTGTTTGGGAGCCGGACCTTTTCGTGCACTGAAGCTGGGACACTTTGTGTTTGAGACATGGGACACTTCGTGTTTGGATGCTGGGACATTTAGTGTTTCAGAGCTGGGGCACTTCGTGTTTGAGAGCTGGAACTTCTGGTGTTTGAGAGCTGGGCACGTGGTGTTTGAGAGCTGGGACATTTGGTGTTTGGGAGCCGGGACGTTTGGTGCTTGGAAGCTGGGACACTTTGTGTTTGAGACATGGGACACTTGGTGTTTGGAAGCTGGGACATTTGGAGCTTGAGAGCAGGGACATTTGGTGTTTGGAACCTGGTTTAGTTGGGAAAGTTTGATACTTCGTGTTTGTAAGCTGGGAGGCTTGGTGTTTGAACTCTGGCTCAATTGGTTTTTGATAGCAGGGACGCTTGTTTCTTGGGAGCCGGGACATTTGGTGTTTGGAAACTGGGAAACTTGTTCTTAGGAAGCTAGGACTCTTCGTGTTTTGGAGCCGGGACATTTAGTGTTTTGAAGCCGGGACAATTGGTGGTTGAGAGCTGGGACACTTGGTCTTTGAGACCTGGGTGACTTGGTGTTTGAGAGCTGGGACACTTGGTGTTTGAGAACTGGAACAGTTGGTGTTTGAGAGCTGGGTTGTTGGTGATAGGAAGCTGGGACACTTCGGGGGAGACATGTGACAATTGGTGTTTGACAGCTGGGACACATGGTGTTTGGAAGCTGGGACATTTGGTGTTTGGAAGCAAGGCCACTTCGTCTTTAAGAGCTGGGACATTTGGTGTTTGAAAGCTGTGAATCTTCGTGTTTTTAAGATTTGAAGCTTGGATTTTGAACTCTGCCTCACTTGGTTTTTGAGAGCAGGGACACTTGTTGTTTGGGAGCCGGGACATTTGGTGTTTGGAAACTGGAAAACTTGGTGTTAGGAAGCTAGGACTCTTCGTGTTTTGGAGCCGGGACATTTGGTGTTTTGAAGCCGGGACAATTGGTGGTTGAGAGCTGGGACACTTGGTGTTTGAGACCTGGGTGACTTGGTGTTTGGAAGCTGGGACACTTGGTGCTTGAGAACTGGAACAGTTGGTGTTTGAGAGCTGGGACAGTTGGGGATAGGAAGCTGGGACACTTCGGGGGATACATGTGACAATTGGTGTTTGACAGCTGGGACACTTGGTGTTTGGAAGCTGGGACATTTGGCGTTTCGAAGCAGGGAAAATTGATGCTGGGAATACTGGTGTTTGAGAGCTGGACACGTGGTGTTTGAGAGCTGGGCCATTTGGTGTTTGCGAGCGGCGACTTTTGGTTCTTTGAAGCTGGGACACTTTGTGCTTGAGACATGGGACACTTGGTGTTTGGAAGCTGGGACACTTCGTGTTTGGGAGCTGGGACACTTGGTTTTTGAGAGCTGGGACACTTGGTGTTTCATGGCTGGGAGATTTGGTGTTTGGAACCTGGGTTATTTGATGCTTGAGAGCTGGGACACTTGGTGTTTGAGAGCTGGGACACTTGGTGTTTGGAAGCTGGGACACTTGGTGTTCGAGAGCAGGGACACATGGTGTTTGGAAGCTGGGACATTTAGTGTTTGGAAGCTGGTACACGTGATGTATGAGAGCAGGGAAACTTTGTGATTGAGAGCTTGGACAGTTGGTGTTTGGAATTTGGGATACATGGTGTTTGAGAGCTGCGAGACTTGGTTGTTGGAACCTTGGATACTTCGTGTTTGCGAGCTGGAACAGTTGGTGTTTGAGAGCTGGGACACTTGGTGTTTCATGGCTGGGAAATTTGGTGTTTGGAACCTGGGTTATTTGATGCTTGAGAGCCGGGACACTTGGTTTTGGAGAGCTGGGACTCTTGGATTTTGAGAGCTGGAACAGTTGGTGTTTGAGATCTGGGACACTTGGTTTTTGAGAGCTGGGACACTTGGTGCTTTGAAGCTGGGACTTTTGGTGTTGGAGAGCTGGGACTCTGATTTCTTGAGAGCCGGGACACGTGGAGTTTGGAAGCTGGGACTTTTGGTGTTTGAGAGCTGGGACATCGGCTGGTCGAGAGCTGGGACACTTGGTGCAAGAGGGCTGGGACACTTGGTGTTTGGAAGCTGGGAGACTTCGTGTTGGAGAGCTGGGCCTCTTGTTGTTTGAGAGCTGGAACACGTGGTGCTTGGAAGCTGGGACACTTGGTGTTTGAGAGCTGGGACATTTGGTGTTTGAGAGCTGGGACACTTGGAGTTTGAGAGCAGGGACACGTGGTGTTTGGAAGCTGGGACAATTGTTGTTTGAGACCTGGGCCTCTTGGTGTTTGAGAGCTGGGACCTTGGTGTTAGAGAGCTGGCCCACTTGGATTTGGAAGATGGGACACTTGGTGTTTTAGAGCTGGGACACCTGGTCTTTGAGAGCTGGGAACTTTGCTGTTTGCAAGCCGTGACATTTGGTATTTGTAAGCTGGGCCTCTTGGTGTTTGAGAGCTGGGACTCTTGGTGTTTGAGAGATGGGACACTTGGTGTTTGGACGCTGGGACTCTTCGTGTTTTAGAGCTGGGACTCTTGGTGTTTGAGAGCGGGGACACTTGGTGTTTGGAAGCTGGGAAACTTGGTGTTCGAGAGCAGGGACACATGGTGTTTGGAAGCTGGGACATTTGGTGTTTGAGAGCTGGACCACTTGGTGTTAGAGAGCTGGGACACTTGGTGTTTGGAAGCTGGGACACTTGGTGTTTGAGAGCTGGGACACTTGTTGTTTGGAAGCTGGGACATTTGGTGTTTGGTAGCTGGGACATTTGGTGTTTGGAAGAAAGGTCACTTCGTCTTTAAGAGCTGGGACATTTGGTGTATGAAAGCTGTGAATCTTTGTGTTTGTAAGCTGGAAAGCTTGGTGTTTGAAATCTGGCACACTTGGCTTTTGAGAGCAGGGACACTTGTTGTTTGGGAGCCGGGACGTTTGGTGTTTGGAAACTGGGAAACTTGATGTTAGGAAGCTAGGACTCTTCGTGTTTTGGAGCCGGGACATTTTGTGTTTTGAATCCGGGACAATTGGTGGTTGAGAGCTGGGACACTTGGTGTTTGAGATCTGGGTGACTTGGTGTTTGGAAGCTGGGACACTTGGTGTTTGAGGTCTGGGACACTTAGTGTTTGGAAGCCGGGACTCTTGGTGTCTGAGAGCTGGGACTCTTGGTGTTTGGAAGCAGGGACACTTGGTGTTTGGAACCTTGGCCATTTAGTGTTTGAGAGCTGAGACACTTCGTGTCTGGAAGCAGGGACACCTGGTGCTTGGCAGCCGGGAAATTTGGTGTTTGGAAGCCGGGACGTTTGGTGTTTGAGAGCTGGGACACTTGGTGTTTCATGGCTGGGAAATTTGGTGTTTGGAACCTGGGTTATTTGATGCTTGAGAGCTGAGACACTTGGTGTTTGCGAGCGGGGACACTTGGTGTTTGGAAGCAGGGACACTTGCTGTGTGAGAGCTGGAACAGTTGGTGTTTGAGATCTGGGACACTTGGTTTTTGAGAGCTGGGACACTTGGTGTTTGCAAGCTGGGACACTTGGTGTTGGAGAGCTGGGACTCTGGTTTCTTGAGAGCTAGGAGACGTGGAGTTTGGAAGCTGGGACTTTTGGTGTTTGAGAGCTGGGACACCGGCTGGTCGAGAGCTGGGACACTTGGTGCAAGGGAGCTGGGACACTTGGTGTTTGGAAGCTGGGAGACTTCGTGTTGGAGAGCTGGGCCTCTTGGTGTTTGAGAGCTGGAACACGTGGTGTTTGGAAGCTGGGACATTTGGTGTTTGGGAGCCGGGACATTTAGTGTTTGGAAGCTGGTACACTTGATGTAAGAGAGCAGGGAAACTTTGTGATTGAGAGCTTGGACAGTTGGTGTTTGGAATTTGGGATACATGGTGTTTGAGAGCTGCGAGACTTGGTTGTTGGAACCTTGGATACTTCGTGTTTGCGAGCTGGAACAGTTGGTGTTTGAGAGCTGGGACACTTGGTGTTTCATGGCTGGGAAATTTGGTGTTTGGAACCTGGGTTATTTGATGCTTGAGAGCTGGGACACTTGGTTTTTGAGAGCTGGGACACTTGGTGTCTGAGAGCTGGGACTCTTGGTGTTTGGAAGCAGGGACACTTGGTGTTTGGAACCTTGGCCATTTAGTGTTTGAGAGCTGAGACACTTCGTGTCTGGAAGCAGGGACACCTGGTGCTTGGCAGCCGGGAAATTTGGTGTTTGGAAGCCGGGACATTTGGTGTTTGAGAGCTGGGACATTTGTTGTTTCATGGCTGGGAAATTTGGTGTTTGGAACCTGGGTTATTTGATGCTTGAGAGCTGAGACACTTGGTGTTTGCGAGCGGGGACACTTGGTGTTTGGAAGCAGGGACACTTGCTGTGTGAGAGCTGGAACAGTTGGTGTTTGAGATCTGGGACACTTGGTTTTGGAGAGCTGGGACACTTGGTGTTTGCAAGCTGGGACACTTGGTGTTGGAGAGCTGGGACTCTGGTTTCTTGAGAGCTGGGACACGTGGAGTTTGGAAGCTGGGACTTTTGGTGTTTGAGAGCTGGGACACCGGCTGGTCGAGAGCTGGGACACTTGGTGCAAGGGAGCTGGGACACTTGGTGTTTGGAAGCTGGGAGACTTCGTGTTGGAGAGCTGGGCCTCTTGGTGTTTGAGAGCTGGAACACGTGGTGTTTGGAAGCTGGGACATTTGGTGTTTGGGAGCCGGGACATTTAGTGTTTGGAAGCTGGTACACTAGATGTATGAGAGCAGGGAAACTTTGTGATTGAGAGCTTGGACAGTTGGTGTTTGGAATTTGGGATACATGGTGTTTGAGAGCTGCGAGACTTGGTTGTTGGAGCCTTGGATACTTCGTGTTTGAGAGCTGGGACACTTGGTGTTTCATGGCTGGGAAATTTGGTGTTTGGAACCTGGGTTATTTGATGCTTGAGAGCTGGGACACTTGGTTTTTGAGAGCTGGGACACTTGGTGTTTGGAAGCTGGGACACTTGGTTTTGGAGAGCTGGGACTCTTGGATTTTGAGAGCTGGAACAGTTGGTGTTTGAGATCTGGGACACTTGGTTTTTGAGAGCTGGGACACTTGGTGTTTTGAAGCTGGGACTTTTGGTGTTGGAGAGCTGGGACTCTGATTTCTTGAGAGCCGGGACACGTGGAGTTTGGAAGCTGGGACTTTTGGTGTTTGAGAGCTGGGACATCGGCTGGTCGAGAGCTGGGACACTTGGTGCAAGAGGGCTGGGACACTTGGTGTTTGGAAGCTAGGAGACTTCGTGTTGGAGAGCTAGGCCTCTTGGTGTTTGAGAGCTGGAACACGTGGTGTTTGGAAGCTGGGACACTTGGTGTTTGAGAGCTGGGACATTTGGTGTTTGAGAGCTGGGGCACTTGGAGTTTGAGAGCTGGGACATTTGGTGTTTGAGAGCTGGGACACTTGATTTTTGAGAGCTGGGACACTTGGTGTTTGGGAGCCGGGACATTTAGTGTTTGGAAGCTGGTACACTTGATGTATGAGAGCAGGGAAACTTTGTGATTGAGAGCTTGGACAGTTGGTGTTTGGAATTTGGGATACATGGTGTTTGAGAGCTGCGAGACTTGGTTGTTGGAACCTTGGATACTTCGTGTTTGAGAGCTGGAACAGTTGGTGTTTGAGAGCTGGGACACTTGGTGTTTCATGGCTGCGAAATTTGGTGTTTGGAACCTGGGTTATTTGATGCTTGAGAGCTGGGACACTTGGTGTTTGCGAGCGGGGACACTTGGTGTTTGGAAGCTGGGACACTTGCTGTGTGAGAGCTGGAACAGTTGGTGTTTGAGATCTGGGACACTTGGTTTTTGAGAGCTGGGACACTTGGTGTTTGGAAGCTGGGACACTTGGTTTTGGAGAGCTGGGACTCTTGGATTTTGAGAGCTGGAACAGTTCGTGTTTGAGATCTGGGACACTTGTTTTTTGAGAGCTGGGACACTTGGAGTTTGGAAGCTGGGACTTTTGGTGTTTGAGAGCTGGGACACCGGCTGGTCGAGAGCTGGGACACTTGGTGCAAGAGAGCTGGGACACTTGGTGTTTGGAAGCTGGGAGACTTCGTGTTGGAGAGCTGGGCCTCTTGTTGTTTGAGAGCTGGAACACGTGGTGTTTGGAAGCTGGGACACTTGGTGTTTGAGAGCTGGGACGTTTGGTGTTTGAGAGCTGGGACACTTGGTGTTTCATGGCTGGGAAATTTGGTGTTTGGAACCTGGGTTATTTGATGCTTGAGAGCTGAGACACTTGGTGTTTGCGAGCGGGGACACTTGATGTTTGGAAGCAGGGACACTTGCTGTGTGAGAGCTGGAACAGTTGGTGTTTGAGATCTGGGACACTTGGTTTTTGAGAGCTGGGACACTTGGTGTTTGCAAGCTGGGACACTTGGTGTTGGAGAGCTGGGACTCTGGTTTCTTGAGAGCTGGGACACGTGGAGTTTGGAAGCTGGGACTTTTGGTGTTTGAGAGCTGGGACACCGGCTGGTCGAGAGCTGGGACACTTGGTGCAAGGGAGCTGGGACACTTGGTGTTTGGTAGCTGGGAGACTTCGTGTTGGAGAGCTGGGCCTCTTGGTGTTTGAGAGCTGGAACACGTGGTGTTTGGAAGCTGGGACATTTAGTGTTTGAGAGCTGGGACATTTGGTGTTTGAGAGCTGGGACATTTGATGTTTGAGAGCTGGGACACTTGGAGTTTGAGAGCAGGGACACGTGGTGTTTGGAAGCTGGGACAATTGTTGTTTGACAGCTGGGCCTCTTGGTGTTTGAGAGCTGGGACCTTGGTGTTAGAGAGCTGGCCCACTTGGATTTGGAAGATGGGACACTTGGTGTTTGAGAGCTGGGACGCCTGGTGTTTGAGAGCTGGGAACTTTGTTGTTTGCGAGCCGTGACATTTGGTATTTGTAAGCTGGACCTCTTGGTGTTTGAGAGCTGGGACAGTTGGTGATAGGAACCTGGGACACTTCGGGGGAGACATGTGACAATTAGTGTTTGACAGCTGGGAAACTTGGTGTTTGGAAGCTGGGACATTTGGCGTTTCGAAGCAGGGAAACTTGATGTTTGAGTGCTGGGAATACTGGTGTTTGAGAGCTGGACACGTGGTGTTTGAGAGCTGGGACATTTGGTGTTTGGGAGCCGGGACTTTCGGTGCTTTGAAGCTGGGACACTTTGTGTTTGAGATATGGGACACTTGGTGTTTGCAAGCTGGGACACTTGGTGTTGGAGAGCTGGGACTCTGGTTTCTTGAGAGCTGGGACACGTGGAGTTTGGAAGCTGGGACTTTTGGTGTTTGAGAGCTGGGACACCAGCTGATCGAGAGCTGGGACACTTGGTGCAAGGGAGCTGGGACACTTGGTGTTTGGAAGCTGGGAGACTTCGTGTTGGAGAGCTGGGCCTCTTGGTGTTTGAGAGCTGGAACACGTGGTGTTTGGAAGCTGGGACATTTGGTGTTTGAGAGCTGGGACATTTGGTGTTTGAGAGCTGGGACATTTGGTGTTTGAGAGCTGGGACACTTGGAGTTTGAGAGCAGGGACACGTGGTGTTTGGAAGCTGGGACAATTGTTGTTTGACAGCTGGGCCTCTTGGTGTTTGAGAGCTGGGACCTTGGTGTTAGAGAGCTGGCCCACTTGGATTTGGAAGATGGGACACTTGGTGTTTGCGAGCTGGGACGCCTGGTGTTTGAGAGCTGGGAACTTTGTTGTTTGCGAGCCGTGACATTTCGTATTTGTAAGCTGGGCCTCTTGGTGTTTGAGAGCTGGGACTCTTGGTGTTTGAGAACTGGAACTGTTGGTTTTTGAGAGCTGGGACAGTTGGTGATAGGAACCTGGGACACTTCGGGGGAGACATGTGACAATTAGTGTTTGACAGCTGGGAAACTTGGTGTTTGGAAGCTGGGACATTTGGCGTTTCGAAGCAGGGAAACTTGATGTTTGAGTGCTGGGAATACTGGTGTTTGAGAGCTGGACACGTGGTGTTTGAGAGCTGGGACATTTGGTGTTTGGGAGCCGGGACTTTCGGTGCTTTGAAGCTGGGACACTTTGTGTTTGAGACATGGGACACTTGGTGTTTGGAAGCTGGGACATTTAGTGTTTCAGAGCTGGGACACTTCGTGTTTGAGAGCTGGGACTTCTGGTTTTTGAGAGCTGGGCACCTGGTGTTTGAGAGCTGGGACATTTGGTGTTTGGGAGCCGGGACTTTTGGTGCTTGGAAGCTGGGACACTTGCTGTGTGAGAGCTGGAACAGTTGGTGTTTGAGATCTGGGACACTTGGTTTTTGAGAGCTGGGACACTTGGTGTTTGGAAGCTGGGACACTTGGTTTTGGAGAGCTGGGACTCTTGGATTTTGAGAGCTGGAACAGTTCGTGTTTGAGATCTGGGACACTTGTTTTTTGAGAGCTGGGACACTTGGAGTTTGGAAGCTGGGACTTTTGGTGTTTGAGAGCTGGGACACCGGCTGGTCGAGAGCTGGGACACTTGGTGCAAGAGGGCTGGGACACTTGGTGTTTGGAAGCTGGGAGACTTCGTGTTGGAGAGCTGGGCCTCTTGTTGTTTGAGAGCTGGAACACGTGGTGTTTGGAAGCTGGGACACTTGGTGTTTGAGAGCTGGGACATTTGGTGTTTGAGAGCTGGGACACTTGGAGTTTGAGAGCAGGGACACGTGGTGTTTGGAAGCTGGGACAATTGTTGTTTGAGAGCTGGGCCTCTTGGTGTTTGAGAGCTGGGACCTTGGTGTTAGAGAGCTGGCCCACTTGGATTTGGAAGATGGGACACTTGGTGTTTTAGAGCTGGGACACCTGGTCTTTGAGAGCTGGGAACTTTGCTGTTTGCAAGCCGTGACATTTGGTATTTGTAAGCTGGGCCTCTTGGTGTTTGAGAGCTGGGACTCTTGGTGTTTGAGAGATGGGACACTTGGTGTTTGGACGCTGGGACTCTTCGTCTTTTAGAGCTGGGACATTTGGTGTTTGAGAGCGGGGACACTTGGTGTTTGGAAGCTGGGAAACTTGGTGTTCGAGAGCAGGGACACATGGTGTTTGGAAGCTGGGACATTTGGTGTTTGAGAGCTGGACCACTTGGTGTTAGAGAGCTGGGACACTTGGTGTTTGGAAGCTGGGACACTTGGTCTTTGAGAGCTGGGACACTTGTTGTTTGGAAGCTGGGACATTTGGTGTTTGGTTGCTGGGACATTTGGTGTTTGGAAGAAAGGTCACTTCGTCTTTAAGAGCTGGGACATTTGGTGTATGAAAGCTGTGAATCTTTGTGTTTGTAAGCTGGAAAGCTTGGTGTTTGAAATCTGGCACACTTGGCTTTTGAGAGCAGGGACACTTGTTGTTTGGGAGCCGGGACGTTTGGTGTTTGGAAACTGGGAAACTTGATGTTAGGAAGCTAGGACTCTTCGTGTTTTGGAGCCGGGACATTTTGTGTTTTGAATCCGGGACAATTGGTGGTTGAGAGCTGGGACACTTGGTGTTTGAGATCTGGGTGACTTGGTGTTTGGAAGCTGGGACACTTGGTGTTTGAGGTCTGGGACACTTAGTGTTTGGAAGCCGGGACTCTTGGTGTCTGAGAGCTGGGACTCTTGGTGTTTGGAAGCAGGGACACTTGGTGTTTGGAACCTTGGCCATTTAGTGTTTGAGAGCTGAGACACTTCGTGTCTGGAAGCAGGGACACCTGGTGCTTGGCAGCCGGGAAATTTGGTGTTTGGAAGCCGGGACGTTTGGTGTTTGAGCGCTGGGACACTTGGTGTTTCATGGCTGGGAAATTTGGTGTTTGGAACCTGGGTTTTTTGATGCTTGAGAGCTGAGACACTTGGTGTTTGCGAGCGGGGACACTTGGTGTTTGGAAGCAGGGACACTTGCTGTGTGAGAGCTGGAACAGTTGGTGTTTGAGATCTGGGACACTTGGTTTTTGAGAGCTGGGACACTTGGTGTTTGCAAGCTGGGACACTTGGTGTTGGAGAGCTGGGACTCTGGTTTCTTGAGAGCTGGGACACGTGGAGTTTGGAAGCTGGGACTTTTGGTGTTTGAGAGCTGGGACACCGGCTGGTCGAGAGCTGGGACGCTTGGTGCAAGGGAGCTGGGACACTTGGTGTTTTAGAGCTGGGACACCTGGTCTTTGAGAGCTGGGAACTTTGCTGTTTGCGAGCCGTGACATTTCGTATTTGTAAGCTGGACCTCTTGGTGTTTGAGAGCTGGGACAGTTGGTGATAGGAACCTGGGACACTTCGGGGGAGACATGTGACAATTAGTGTTTGACAGCTGGGAAACTTGGTGTTTGGAAGCTGGGACATTTGGCGTTTCGAAGCAGGGAAACTTGATGTTTGAGTGCTGGGAATACTGGTGTTTGAGAGCTGGACACGTGGTGTTTGAGAGCTGGGACATTTGGTGTTTGGGAGCCGGGACTTTCGGTGCTTTGAAGCTGGGACACTTTGTGTTTGAGATATGGGACACTTGGTGTTTGCAAGCTGGGACACTTGGTGTTGGAGAGCTGGGACTCTGGTTTCTTGAGAGCTGGGACACGTGGAGTTTGGAAGCTGGGACTTTTGGTGTTTGAGAGCTGGGACACCGGCTGGTCGAGAGCTGGGACACTTGGTGCAAGGGAGCTGGGACACTTGGTGTTTGGAAGCTGGGAGACTTCGTGTTGGAGAGCTGGGCCTCTTGGTGTTTGAGAGCTGGAACACGTGGTGTTTGGAAGCTGGGACATTTGGTGTTTGAGAGCTGGGACATTTGGTGTTTGAGAGCTGGGACATTTGGTGTTTGAGAGCTGGGACACTCGGAGTTTGAGAGCAGGGACACGTGGTGTTTGGAAGCTGGGACAATTGTTGTTTGACAGCTGGGCCTCTTGGTGTTTGAGAGCTGGGACCTTGGTGTTAGAGAGCTGGCCCACTTGGATTTGGAAGATGGGACACTTGGTGTTTGAGAGCTGGGACGCCTGGTGTTTGAGAGCTGGGAACTTTGTTGTTTGCGAGCCGTGACATTTGGTATTTGTAAGCTGGGCCTCTTGGTGTTTGAGAGCTGGGACTCTTGGTGCTTGAGAACTGGAACTGTTGGTGTTTGAGAGCTGGGACAGTTGGTGATAGGAACCTGGGACACTTCGGGGGAGACATGTGACAATTAGTGTTTGACAGCTGGGAAACTTGGTGTTTGGAAGCTGGGACATTTGGCGTTTCGAAGCAGGGAAACTTGATGTTTGAGTGCTGGGAATACTGGTGTTTGAGAGCTGGACACGTGGTGTTTGGAAGCTGGGACAATTGTTGTTTGACAGCTGGGCCTCTTGGTGTTTGAGAGCTGGGACCTTGGTGTTAGAGAGCTGGCCCACTTGGATTTGGAAGATGGGACACTTGGTGTTTGAGAGCTGGGACGCCTGGTGTTTGAGAGCTGGGAACTTTGTTGTTTGCGAGCCGTGACATTTCGTATTTGTAAGCTGGGCCTCTTGGTGTTTGAGAGCTGGGACTCTTGGTGCTTGAGAACTGGAACTGTTGGTGTTTGAGAGCTGGGACAGTTGGTGATAGGAACCTGGGACACTTCGGGGGAGACATGTGACAATTAGTGTTTGACAGCTGGGAAACTTGGTGTTTGGAAGCTGGGACATTTGGCGTTTCGAAGCAGGGAAACTTGATGTTTGAGTGCTGGGAATACTGGTGTTTGAGAGCTGGACACGTGGTGTTTGAGAGCTGGGACATTTGGTGTTTGGGAGCCGGAACTTTCGGTGCTTTGAAGCTGGGACACTTTGTGTTTGAGATATGGGACACTTGGTGTTTGGAAGCTGGGACATTTAGTGTTTCAGAGCTGGGACACTTCGTGTTTGAGAGCTGGGACTTCTGGTTTTTGAGAGCTGGGCACGTGGTGTTTGAGAGCTGGGACATTTGGTGTTTCGGAGCCGGGACTTTTGGTGCTTGGAAGCTGGGACACTTTGTGTTTGAGACATGGGACACTTGGTGTTTGGAAGCTGGGACATTTGGTGTTTGAGAGCTGGGACATTTGGTGTTTGGAAGCTGGGACACTTGCTGTGTGAGAGCTGGAACAGTTGGGTTTTGAGATCTGGGACACTTGGTTTTTGAGAGCTGGGACACTTGGTGTTTGGAAGCTGGGACACTTGGTTTTGGAGAGCTGGGACACTTGGATTTTGAGAGCTGGAACAGTTCGTGTTTGAGATCTGGGACACTTGTTTTTTGAGAGCTGGGACACTTGGAGTTTGGAAGCTGGGACTTTTGGTGTTTGAGAGCTGGGACACCGGCTGGTCGAGAGCTGGGACACTTGGTGCAAGAGGGCTGGGACACTTGGTGATTGGAAGCTGGGAGACTTCGTGTTGGAGAGCTGGGCCTCTTGTTGTTTGAGAGCTGGAACACGTGGTGTTTGGAAGCTGGGACACTTGGTGTTTGAGAGCTGGGACATTTGGTGTTTGAGAGCTGGGACACTTGGAGTTTGAGAGCAGGGACACGTGGTGTTTGGAAGCTGGGACAATTGTTGTTTGAGAGCTGGGCCTCTTGGTGTTTGAGAGCTGGGACCTTGGTGTTAGAGAGCTGGCCCACTTGGATTTGGAAGATGGGACACTTGGTGTTTTAGAGCTGGGACACCTGGTCTTTGAGAGCTGGGAACCTTGCTGTTTGCAAGCCGTGACATTTGGTATTTGTAAGCTGGGCCTCTTGGTGTTTGAGAGCTGGGACTCTTGGTGTTTGAGAGATGGGACACTTGGTGTTTGGACGCTGGGACTCTTCGTGTTTTAGAGCTGGGACTCTTGGTGTTTGAGAGCGGGGACACTTGGTGTTTGGAAGCTGGGAAACTTGGTGTTCGAGAGCAGGGACACATGGTGTTTGGAAGCTGGGACATTTGGTGTTTGAGAGCTGGACCACTTGGTGTTAGAGAGCTGGGACACTTGGTGTTTGGAAGCTGGGACACTTGGTGTTTGAGAGCTGGGACACTTGTTGTTTGGAAGCTGGGACATTTGGTGTTTGGTAGCTGGGACATTTGGTGTTTGGAAGAAAGGTCACTTCGTCTTTAAGAGCTGGGACATTTGGTGTATGAAAGCTGTGAATCTTTGTGTTTGTAAGCTGGAAAGCTTGGTGTTTGAAATCTGGCACACTTGGCTTTTGAGAGCAGGGACACTTGTTGTTTGGGAGCCGGGACGTTTGGTGTTTGGAAACTGGGAAACTTGATGTTAGGAAGCTGGGACTCTTCGTGTTTTGGAGCCGGGACATTTTGTGTTTTGAATCCGGGACAATTGGTGGTTGAGAGCTGGGACACTTGGTGTTTGAGATCTGGGTGACTTGGTGTTTGGAAGCTGGGACACTTGGTGTTTGAGGTCTGGGACACTTAGTGTTTGGAAGCCGGGACTCTTGGTGTCTGAGAGCTGGGACTCTTGGTGTTTGGAAGCAGGGACACTTGGTGTTTGGAACCTTGGCCATTTAGTGTTTGAGAGCTGAGACACTTCGTGTCTGGAAGCAGGGACACCTGGTGCTTGGCAGCCGGGAAATTTGGTGTTTGGAAGCCGGGACGTTTGGTGTTTGAGAGCTGGGACACTTGGTGTTTCATGGCTGGGAAATTTGGAGTTTGAGAGCAGGGACACGTGGTGTTTGGAAGCTGGGACAATTGTTGTTTGACAGCTGGGCCTCTTGGTGTTTGAGAGCTGGGACCTTGGTGTTAGAGAGCTGGCCCACTTGGATTTGGAAGATGGGACACTTGGTGTTTGAGAGCTGGGACGCCTGGTGTTTGAGAGCTGGGAACTTTGTTGTTTGCGAGCCGTGACATTTCGTATTTGTAAGCTGGGCCTCTTGGTGTTTGAGAGCTGGGACTCTTGGTGTTTGAGAACTGGAACTGTTGGTGTTTGAGAGCTGGGACAGTTGGTGATAGGAACCTGGGACACTTCGGGGGAGACATGTGACAATTAGTGTTTGACAGCTGGGAAACTTGGTGTTTGGAAGCTGGGACATTTGGCGTTTCGAAGCAGGGAAACTTGATGTTTGAGTGCTGGGAATACTGGTGTTTGAGAGCTGGACACGTGGTGTTTGAGAGCTGGGACATTTGGTGTTTGGGAGCCGGGACTTTCGGTGCTTTGAAGCTGGGACACTTTGTGTTTGAGATATGGGACACTTGGTGTTTGGAAGCTGGGACATTTAGTGTTTCAGAGCTGGGACACTTCGTGTTTGAGAGCTGGGACTTCTGGTTTTTGAGAGCTGGGCACGTGGTGTTTGAGAGCTGGGACATTTGGTGTTTTGGAGCCGGGACTTTTGGTGCTTGGAAGCTGGGACACTTTGTGTTTGAGACATGGGACACTTGGTGTTTGGAAGCTGGGACATTTGGTGTTTGAGAGCTGGGACATTTGGTGTTTGGAAGCTGGGACACTTGCTGTGTGGGAATTGGGACACTTGGTGTTTGCGAGCAGGGACACTTGGTATTTGGAAGCTGGGACACTTGGTGTTTGGAGGCTGGGACACTTGATGTTTGAGAGCAGGAACAGTTGGTGTTTGAGATCTGGGACACTAGGATTTTGAGAGCTGGGACACGTGGAGTTTGGAAGCTGGGACACTTGGTGTTTGGAAGCTGGGCATCTTTGTGTATGAGTGCTGGGACATTTGGTGTTTGGTAGCTGGGATATTTAGTGTTGGAGAGCTGAGACACTTGGCGTTTGGAAGCTGGGACACTTGGTGTTTCAGAGGTGGGACACTTGGTGTTTGAGGGCTGGGACACCTGGTGTTTGAGTGCTGGCAAAGTTCGTGTTTGAGATCTGGGACACTCGGTGTTTGGATGCAGGGAAATTTGGTATTTGTGAGCTGGAGCCGTTGCTTTATGAGATCTGGGACACTTGGTGTTTGGAAGCTGGGACACTTGGTGTTAGACAGCTGGGATTCTTGGTTTTTGCAATGTTGGACACTTGGTGTTTGGAAGCTGGGACACTTGGTGATTGAGAGGTGGGACTCTTGATGTTTGAGAGATGGGACACTTAGGGTTTGGAAGCTGGGACACTTGGTGTTTGAGATCTGTGACACTTAGTGTTTGGAGGCCGGGACACTTGGTGCCTGAGAGCTGGGACTCTTGGTGTTTGGAAGCAGGGACTCTTGGTATTTGGAACCTTGGCCATTTAGTGTTTGAGAGCTGAGACACTTAGTGTCAGGAAGCACGGACACTTGGTGTTTGAGAGGTGGCACACTTGGTATTTGGAAGCTGGGAATTTTGGTGTTTGAGGAGCTGGGAAATTTGGTGTTTGGAAGCTGCGACAATTGCTGTTTGAGAGCGGGGACATTTGGGGTTTGGAAGCTGGAACATTTGGTGTTTGGAAGCTGGGAAACTTCTTGTTTGAGAGCTGGAACAGTTAGTGATTGAGAGCTGGGTCACTTGGTGTTTCCCGGCTGGGACATTTGGTGTTTGGAACCTGGTTTATTTCGTGTTCGAGAGCTGGGACACATGGTGTTTGCGAGCTGGGACATTTGGTGCTTGCGAGTGGGACACTTGGTGTTTGGAAGCTGGGACACTTAGTGTTTGAGAGCTGGAACATTTGGTGTTTGAGATCTGGGACATTCGGTTTTGGAGAGCTGGGACACTTGGTGTTTGGAAGCTGGGACACTTGGTCTTGGAGAGCAGGGACACTTGGTGTTTGGAAGCTCGGACACTTGGTGTTGGAGAGCTGGGACTCTTGTTTCTTGAGAGCTGGGACACGTGGCGTTTGGAAGCTGGGACTCTTGATGTTTGAGAGCTGGGACACGGGATGGTCAAGAGCTGGGACACTTGATGTTTGGAAGCTGGGAGACTTCGTGTGTGAGAGCTGAGTTCCTCGGTGTTTCAGAGCTGGAACACGTGGTGTTTGGAAGGTTGGACACTGGTGTTTGGGAGCTGGGACATTTGGTGTTTGGGAGCTGGGACACTTGGTGTTTGGAAGCTGGGACACTTGGTGTTTGAGAGCAGGGACCCTTGGTGTTAGAGAGCTGGCCTACTTGGATTTGGAAGATGGGACACTTGGTGTTTGAGAGGTGGCACACTTGGTGTTTGGAAGCTGGGACATTTGGTGTTTGAGAGCAGGGACATTTGGTGTTTGGAAGCTGGGACATTTGGTGTTTGGAAGCTGCGACAATTGTTTTTGGAGAGTGGGGATATTTGGTGTTTGGAAGCTGGAACATTTGGTGTTTGGAAGCTGGGAAACATGTTGATTGAGAGCTGGAACAGTTGGTGATTGAGAGCTGGGACACTTGGTGTTTCACGGCTGGGACATTTGGTGTTTGGAACCTGGTTTATTTGTTGTTTGAGAGCTGGGACACTTGGTGTTTCAGAGCTGGGAAACTTGGTGTTTGCGGGCTGGGACCCTTGGTGTTTGGAAGCTGGGACAATTGGTGTTTGGAAGCTGAGACACTTTGTGTTTGGAAGCTGGGACACTTGGTGTTTGAGAGCAGGGACCCTTGGTGTTAGAGAGCTGGCCTACTTGGATTTGGAAGATGGGACACTTGGAGTTTGAGAGCTGGGACACCTGGTCTTTGAGAGCTGGGAACTTTGGTGTTTGCGAGCCGTGACATTTGGTGTTTGGGAGCTGGGACACTTGGTGCAAGAGGGCAGGGACAGTTGGTGTTTGGAAGCTCGGACATTTGGTGTTTGCAAGCTGGGACACTTGGTGTTTGGAAGCCGGGCCACTTGGTGTTTGAGATCTGGGACATTTGGTGTTTGGAAGCTGTGAGACTTGGTGTTTGAGAGGTGGGACACTTGGTGTTTGAGAGCTGGGACACTTAGTGTTTGGAAGCCGGCACACTTGGTGTTTGGAACCTTGGCCATTTAGTGTTTGAGAGCTGAGACACTTAGTGTCTGGAGGCAGGCACACTTGGTGTTTGGCAGCCGGGGACATTTAGTGTTTGAGAGCTGAGACACTTGGTGTTTGGAAGCTGGGACACTTGGTGTTTGAGAGGTGGCACACTTGGTGTTTGGAAACTGGGCCTTTTGGTGTTTGAGAGCAGGGACATTTGGTGTTTGGAAGCAGGGACATTTGGTGTTTGGAAGCTGGTTCAATTGCTGTTTGAGAGCGGGGACATTTGGTGTTTGGAATCTGGAACATTTGGTGTTTGGAAGCTGGGAAACTTGTTGTTTGAGAGCCGGAACAGTTGGTGATTGAGAGCTGGGACACTTGGTGTTTCAGGGCTGGGACATTTGGTGTTTGGAACCTGGTTTATTTGGTGTTTGACAGCTGGGACACTTGGTGCTTGCGAGCTGGGACACTTGGTGTTTGGAAGGTTGGACACTTGGTGTTTGAGAGCTGGGACATTTCGTGTTTGCGAGCTGGCCCACTTGGATTTGGAAGATGGGACACTTGGTGTTTGAGAGCTGGGACACCTGGTCTTTGAGAGCTGGGAACTTTGGTGTTTGTGAGCCGTGACATTTGGTGTTTGGAAGCTGGGACACTTGGTGCAAGAGGGCTGGGACAGTTGGTGTTTGGAAGCTCGGACATTTGGTGTTTGTAAGCTGGGCCTCTTGGTGTTTGAGAGCTGGGACTCTTGGTGTTTGAGAGCTGGGACACATGGTGTTTGGACGCTGGGACTCATCGTCTTTGGGAGCTGGGACTCTTGGTGATTGGGCAGGGACACTTGGTGTTTGGAAGCTGGGACACTTGGTGTTTGAGAGCAGGGAAACATGGTGTTTGGAAGCTGGGACATTTGGTGTTTGGGAGCTGGACCACTTGGTGTTTCAGAGATGGGACACTTGGTGTTTGGAAGCTGGGACACTAAGTGTTTGAGAGCTGGGACATTTGTTGTTTGGAAGCTGGGACATTTGGTGTTTGCAATCTGGGACATTTGGTGTTTGGAAGCAAGGCCACTTCGTCTTTCAGAGCTGGGACATTTGGTGTATGAAAGCTGTGAATCTTCGTGTTTGTAAGAAGGGAGGCTTGGTGTTTGAACTCTGGCTCACTTGGTTTTTGAGAGCACGAACACTAGTGGTTTGGGAGCCGGGACATTTGGTGTCTGACAGCTGGGACACTTGATGTTTGGAAGCAGGGACTCTTGGTGTTTTGAACCAGGGACAGTTAGTGTTTGAGAGCTGAGATACTTGGTGTTTGGAAGCTGGGACAGTTGGTGTTTGAGAGGTGGCACACTTGGTGTTTGGAAGCTGGGACATTTGGTGTTTGAGAGCAGGGACATTTGGTGTTTGGAAGCTGGGACATTTGGTGCTTGGAAGCTGCGACAATTGTTTTTTGAGAGTGGGGATATTTGGTGTTTGGAAGCTGGAACATTTGGTGTTTAGTAGCTGGGAAACTTGTTGATTGAGAGCTGGAACAGTTGGTGATTGAGAGCTGGGACACTTGGTGTTTCACGGCTGGGACATTTGGTGTTTGGAACCTGGTTTATTTGGTGTTTGAGAGCTGGGACACTTGGTGTTTGCGAGCTGGGACACTTGGTGTTTGCGGGCTGGGACACTTGGTGTTTGGAAGCTGGGACAATTGGTGTTTGGAAGCTGGGACACTTAGTGTTTGAGAGCTGGAACATTTGGTGTTTGAGATCTGGGACATTTGGTTTTTGAGAGCTGGGACTCTAGGTGTTTGGAAGCTGGGACACTTGGTGTTGGAGAGCTGGGACACTTGGTGTTTGGAAGCTGGGACACTTGATGTTGGAGAGCTGGGACGTTTGTTTCTTGAGAGTTGGGACACGTGGCGTTTGGAAGTTGGGACTCTTGATGTTTGAGAGCTGGGACACCGGGTGGTCGAGAGCTGGGACACTTGATGTTTGGAAGCAGGGAGACTTCGTGTGTGAGGGTTCGGTCTCTAGGTGTTTCAGAGCTGGAACACGTGGTGTTTGGAAGGTTGGACACTTGGTGTTTGAGAGCTGGGAAATTTGGTGTTTGGGAGCTGGGACACTTGGTGTTTGAAAGCTGGGACCCTTGGTGTTAGAGAGCTGGCCCACTTGGATTTGGAAGATGGGACACCTGGTGTTTGAGAGCTGGGACACCGGGTGGTCGAGAGCTGGGACACTTGATGTTTAGAAGCTGGGAGACTTCGAGTGTGAGAGCTGGGTCTCTAGGTGTTTCAGAGCTGGAACACGTGGTGTTTGGAAGGTTGGACTCTTGGTGTTTGAGAGCTGGGACATTTGGTGTTTGGCAGCCGGGACCTTTGGTGTTTGGAAGCCGGGACATTTGGTGTTTGACAGCTGGGACACTTGGTGTTTGGAAGCAGGGACTCTTGGTGTTTGGAACCTGGGACATTTAGTGTTTGAGAGCTGAGGCACTTGGTTTTTGGAAGCTGGGACACTTGGTGTTTGAGAGGTGGCACACTTGGTGTTTGGAAGCTGGGACTTTTGGTGTTTGAGAGCAGGGACATTTGGTGTTTGGAAGCTGGGACATTTGGTGTTTGGAAGCTGGTTCAATTGCTGTTTTAGAGCGGGGTCATTTGGTGTTTGGAATCTGGAGCATTTGGTGTTTGGAAGCTGGGAAACCGGTGGTTTGAGAGCTGGAACAGTTGGTGTTTGAGAGCAGGGACACTTGGTGTTTCAGGGCTGGGACATTTGGTGTTTGGAACCTGGTTTATTTGGTTTTTGAGAGCTGGGACACTTGGTTTTTGAGAGCTGGGACACTTGGTGTTTGGAAGCTGGGACACTTAGTGTTTGAGGGCAGGAACATTTGGTCTTTGAGATCTGGGACATTTGGTTTTTGAGAGCTAGGACACTAGGTTTTTGGAAGCTGGGACACTTGGTGTTGGAGAGCTGGACACTTGGTGTTTGGAGGCTGTTAGACTTGGTGTTGGAGAGCTGGGATTCTTGTTTCTTGAGAGCTGGGGCACATGGCGTTTGGAAGCTGGGACTCTTGATGTTTGAGAGCTGGGAAACCGGGTGTTCGTGAGCTGGGACACTTGATGCTTGGAAGCTGGGAGACTTCGTGTGTGAGAGCTGGGTCTCTAGGTGTTTCAGAGCTGGAACACGTGGTGTTTGGAAGGTTGGACACTTGGTGTTTGAGAGCTGGGTCATTTCGTGTTTGGGAGCTGGCCCACTTGGATTTGGAAGATGGGACACTTGGTGTTTGAGAGCTGGGACACCTGGTCTTTGAGAGCTGGGAAGTTTGGTGTTTGTGAGCCGTGACATTTGGTGTTTGGAAGCTGGGACACTTGGTGCAAGAGGGCAGGGACAGTTGGTGTTTGGAAGCTCTGACATTTGGTGTTTGGAAGCTGGGCCTCTTGGTGTTTGCGAGCTGGGACTCTTGGTGTTTGAGACCTGGGACGCATGGTGTTTGGACGCTGGGACTCTTCGTCTTTGGGAGCGGGGACTCTTGGTGTTTGAGAGCTGTGACACATGGTGTTTGGACGCTGGGACATTGGTGTTTGGAAGCTGGGACTCTTCGTCTTTGGGAGCGGGGACTCTTGGTGATTGAGCAGGGACACTTGGTGTTTGGAAGCTGGGACACTTGGTGTTTGAGAGCTGGGAAACATGGTGTTTGGAAGCTGGGACATTTGGTGTTTGGGAGCTGGACCACTTGGTGTTTGAGAGATGGGAAACTTGGTGTTTGGAAGCTGGGACACAAAGATTTTGAGAGCTGGGACATTTGTTGTTTGGAAGCTGGGACATTTGGTGTTTGCAAACTGGGAGATTTGGTGTTTGGAAGCAAGGCCACTTCGTCTTTAAGAGCTGGGACATTTGGTGTATGAAAGCTGTGAATCTTCTTCTTTGTAAGCAGGGAGGCTTGGTGTTTGAACTCTGGCTCACTTGGTTTTAGAGAGCAGGGACACTAGTTGTTTGGGAGCCGGGACATTTGGTGTCTGACAGCTGGGACACTTGATGTATGGAAGCAGGGACTCTTGGTGTTTGGAACCAGGGACATTTAGTGTTTGAGAGCTGAGACACTTGGTGTTTGGAAGCTGGGACACTTGGTGTTTGAGAGGTGGCACACTTGGTGTTTGGAAGCTGGGACATTTGGTGTTTGAGAGCAGGGACATTTGGTGTTTGGAAGCTGGGACATTTGGTGTTTGGAAGCTGCGACAATTGTTTTTTGAGAGTGGGGATATTTGGTGTTTGGAAGCTGGAACATTTGGTGTTTGGAAGCTCGGAAACTTGTTGATTGAGAGCTGGAACAGTTGGTGATTGAGAGCTGGGACACTTGGTGTTTCACGGCTGGGACATTTGGTGTTTGGAACCTGGTTTATTTGGTGTTTGCGGGCTGGGACACTTGGTGTTTGGGAGCTGGACAATTGGTGTTTGGAAGCTGAGACACTTGGTGTTTGGAAGCTGGGACACTTGGTGTTTTAGAGCAGGGACCCTTGGTGTTAGAGAGCTGGCCTACTTGGATTTGGAAGATGGGACACTTGGAGTTTGAGAGCTGGGACACCTGGTCTTTGAGAGCTGGGAACTTTGGTGTTTGCGAGCCATGACATTTGCTGTTCGGAAGCTGGGACACTTGGTGCAAGAGGGCAGGGACAGTTGGTGTTTGGAAGCTCGGACATTTGGTGTTTGGAAACTGGGACACTTGGTGTTTGGAAGCTGGGCCTCTTGGTGTTTGAGCGCTGGGGCATTTGGTGTTTGGAAGCTGGGACACTTGGTGTTTGGGAGCTGGAAGTCTTGGTGATTGAGAGGTGAGACTCTTGATGTTTGCAAGCCGGGACACTTAGTGTTTGGAAGCCGGGACACTTGGTGTTTGAGATCTGGGACATTTGGTGTTTGGAAGCTGGGAGACTTGGTGTTTGAGAGGTGGGACACTTTGTGTTTGGAACCTTGGCCATTTAGTGTTTGAGAGCTGAGACACTTAGTGTCTGGAAGCAGGGACACTTGGTGTTTGGCAGCCGGGCATTTGGTGTTTGGAATCCGGGACATTTGGTGTTTGAGAACTGGGACACTTGGTGTTTGGAAGCAGGGACTCTTGGTGTTTGGAACCTGGGACATTTAGTGTTTGAGAGCTGAGACACTTGGTGTTTGCAAGCTGGGACACTTGGTGTTTGAGAGGTGGCACACTTGGTGTTAGGAAACTGGGCCTTTTGGTGTTTGAGAGCAGGGACATTTGGTGTTTGGAAGCTGGGACATTTGGTGTTTGGAAGCTGGTTCAATTGCTGTTTGAGAGCGGGGACATTTGGTGTTTGGAATCTGGAACATTTGGTGTTTGGAAGCTGGGAAACTTGTTGTTTGAGAGCTGGAACAGTTGGTGATTGAGAGCTGGGACACTTGGTGTTTCAGGGCTGGGACATTTGGTGTTTGGAACCTGGTTTATTTGGTGTTTGACAGCTGGGACACTTGGTGCTTGCGAGCTGGGACACTTGGTGTTTGGAAGCTGGGACAATTGGTGTTTGGAAGCTGGGATACTTAGTGTTTGAGATCTGGAACATTTGGTGTTTGAGATCTGGGACATTTGGTTTTTGTGAGCTGGGACACTAGGTGTTTGGAAGCTGGGACACTTGGTGTTGCAAAGCTGGGACTCTTGTTTCTTGAGAGCTGGGACACGTGGCGTTTGGAAGCTGGTACTCTTGATGTTTGAGAGCTGGGAAACCGGGTGGTCGAGAGCTGGGACACTTGATGTTTGGAAGCTGGGAGACTTCGTGTGTGTGAGCTGGGTCTCTAGGTGTTTCAGAGCTGGCACACGTGGTGTTTGGAAGGTTGGACACTTGGTGTTTGAGAGCTGGGACATTTCGTGTTTGGGAGCTGGCCCACTTGAATTTGGAAGATGGGACACTTGGTGTTTGAGAGCTGGGACACCTGGTCTTTGAGAGCTGGGAACTTTGGTGTTTGTGAGCCGTGACATTTGGTGTTTGGAAGCTGGGACACTTGGTGCAAGAGGGCTGGGACAGTTGGTGTTTGGAAGCTCGGACATTTGGTGTTTGTAAGCTGGGCCTCTTGGTGTTTGAGAGCTGGGACTCTTGGTGTTTGAGAGCTGGGACACATGGTGTTTGGACGCTGGGACTCTTCGTCTTTGGGAGCTGGGACTCTTGGTGATTGAGCAGGGACACTTGGTGTTTGGAAGCTGGGACACTTGGTGTTTGAGAGCTGGGAAACATGGTGTTTGGAAGCTGGGACATTTGGTGTTTGGGAGCTGGACCACTTGGTGTTTGAGAGATGGGACACTTGGTGTTTGGAAGCTGGGACACAAAGTGTTTGAGAGCTGGGACATTTGTTGTTTGGAAGCTGGGACATTTGGTGTTTGCAAACTGGGACATTTGGTGTTTGGAAGCAAGGCCACTTCGTCTTTAAGAGCTGGGACATTTGGTGTATGAAAGCTGTGAATCTTCTTCTTTGTAAGCAGGGAGGCTTGGTGTTTGAACTCTGGCTCACTTGGTTTTAGAGAGCAGGGACACTAGTTGTTTGGGAGCCGGGACATTTGGTGTCTGACAGCTGGGACACTTGATGTTTGGAAGCAGGGACTCTTGGTGTTTGGAACCTTGGCCATTTAGTGTTTGAGAGCTGAGACACTTAGTGTCAGGAAGCACGGACACTTGGTGTTTGAGAGGTGGCACACTTGGTATTTGGAAGCTGGGAATTTTGGTGTTTGAGGAGCTGGGACATTTGGTGTTTGGAAGCTGGGACATTTGGTGTTTGGAAGCTGCGACAATTGCTGTTTGAGAGCGGGGACATTTGCGGTTTGGAAGCTGGAACATTTGGTGTTTGGAAGCTGGGAAACTTCTTGTTTGAGAGCTGGAACAATTAGTGATCGAGAGCTGGGTCACTTGGTGTTTCCCGGCTGGGACATTTGGTGTTTGGAACCTGGTTTATTCGGTGTTCGAGAGCTGGGACACTTGGTGTTTGCGAGCTGGGACACTTGGTGCTTGCGAGTGGGACACTTGGTGTTTGGAAGCTGGGACACTTAGTGTTTGAGATCTGGGACATTTGGTTTTTGAGAGCTGGGACACTTGGTGTTTGGAAGCTGGGACACTTGGTGTTGGAGAGCTGGGACACTTGGTGTTTGGAAGCTCGGACACTTTGTGTTGGAGAGCTGGTACTCTTGTTTCTGGAGAGCTGGGACACGTGGCGTTTGGAAGCTGGGACTCTTGATGTTTGAGAGCTGGGACACGGGATGGTCAAGAGCTGGGACACTTGATGTTTGTAAGCTGGGAGACTTCGTGTGTGAGAGCTGAGTCCCTCGGTGCTTCAGAGCTGGAACACGTGGTGTTTGGAAGGTTGGACACTGGTGTTTGGGAGCTGGGACATTTGGTGTTTGGGAGCTGGGACACTTGGTGTTTGCAAGCTGGGACACTTGGTGTTTGAGAGCAGGGACCCTTGGTGTTAGAGAGCTGGCCTACATGGATTTGGAAGATGGGACACTTGGTGTTTGAGAGGTGGCACACTTGGTGTTTGGAAGCTGGGACATTTGGTGTTTGAAGGCAGGGACATTTGGTGTTTGGAAGCTGGGACAATTGGTGTTTGGAAGCTGCGACAATTGTTTTTTGAGAGTGGGGATATTTGGTGTTTGGAAGCTGGGACACTTGGTGTTTGAGCGCAGGGACCCTTGGTGTTAGAGAGCTGGCCTACTTGGATTTGGAAGATGGGACACTTGGTGTTTGAGAGGTGGCACACTTGGTGTTTGGAAGCTGGGAC
This sequence comes from Isurus oxyrinchus, assembly GCA_026770705.1. NCBI lineage: Eukaryota > Metazoa > Chordata > Chondrichthyes > Lamniformes > Lamnidae > Isurus > Isurus oxyrinchus. Next base: position 293,084 of record JANJGN010000205.1, read on the forward strand.
ATTTGGTGTTTGAGAGCAGGGACATTTGGTGTTTGGAAGCTGGGACATTTGGTGTTTGGAAGCTGCGACAATTGTTTTTTGAGAGTGGGGATATTTGGTGTTTGGAAGCTGGAACATTTGCTGTTTGGAAGCTCGGAAACTTGTTGATTGAGAGCTGGAACAGTTGGTGATTGAGAGCTGGGACACTTGGTGTTTCACGGCTGGGACATTTGGTGTTTGGAACCTGGTTTATTTGGTGTTTGAGAGCTGGGACACTTGGTGTTTCAGAGCTGGGAAACTTGCTGTTTGCGGGCTGGGACACTTGGTGTTTGGGAGCTGGACAATTGGTGTTTGGAAGCTGAGACACTTGGTGTTTGGAAGCTGGGACACTTGGTGTTTTAGAGCAGGGACCCTTGGTGTTAGAGAGCTGGCCTACTTGGATTTGGAAGATGGGACACTTGGAGTTTGAGAGCTGGGACACCTGGTCTTTGAGAGCTGGGAACTTTGGTGTTTGCGAGCCATGACATTTGGTGTTCGGAAGCTGGGACACTTGGTGCAAGAGGGCAGGGACAGTTGGTGTTTGGAAGCTCGGACATTTGGTGTTTGGAAACTGGGACACTTGGTGTTTGGAAGCTGGGCCTCTTGGTGTTTGAGCGCTGGGGCATTTGGTGTTTGGAAGCTGGGACACTTGGTGTTTGGGAGCTGGAAGTCTTGGTGATTGAGAGGTGGGACTCTTGATGTTTGCAAGCTGGGGCACTTAGTGTTTGGAAGCCGGGACACTTGGTGTTTGAGATCTGGGACATTTGGTGTTTGGAAGCTGGGAGACTTGGTGTTTGAGAGGTGGGACACTTGGTGTTTGAGAGCTGGGACACTTAGTGTTTGGAGTCCGGGACACTTTGTGTTTGGAACCTTGGCCATTTAGTGTTTGAGAGCTGAGACACTTAGTGTCTGGAAGCAGGGACACTTGGTGTTTGGCAGCCGGGCATTTGGTGTTTGGAATCCGGGACATTTGGTGTTTGAGAACTGGGACACTTGGTGTTTGGAAGCAGGGACTCTTGGTGTTTGGAACCTGGGACATTTAGTGTTTGAGAGCTGAGACACTTGGTGTTTGCAAGCTGGGACACTTGGTGTTTGAGAGGTGGCACACTTGGTGTTAGGAAACTGGGCCTTTTGGTGTTTGAGAGCAGGGACATTTGGTGTTTGGAAGCTGGGACATTTGGTGTTTGGAAGCTGGTTCAATTGCTGTTTGAGGGCGGGGACATTTGGTGTTTGGAATCTGGAACATTTGGTGTTTGGAAGCTGGGAAACTTGTTGTTTGAGAGCTGGAACAGTTGGTGATTGAGAGCTGGGACACGTGGTGTTTCAGGGCTGGGACATTTGGTGTTTGGAACCTGGTTTATTTGGTGTTTGACAGCTGGGACACTTGGTGCTTGCGAGCTGGGACACTTGGTGTTTGGAAGCTGGGACAATTGGTGTTTGGAAGCTGGGATACTTAGTGTTTGAGATCTGGAACATTTGGTGTTTGAGATCTGGGACATTTGGTTTTTGAGAGCTGGGACACTAGGTGTTTGGAAGCTGGGACACTTGGTGTTGCAAAGCTGGGACTCTTGTTTCTTGAGAGCTGGGACACGTGGCGTTTGGAAGCTGGTACTCTTGATGTTTGAGAGCTGGGAAACCGGGTGGTCGAGAGCTGGGACACTTGATGTTTGGAAGCTGGGAGACTTCGTGTGTGTGAGCTGGGTCTCTAGGTGTTTCAGAGCTGGCACACGTGGTGTTTGGAAGGTTGGACACTTGGTGTTTGAGAGCTGGGACATTTCGTGTTTGGGAGCTGGCCCACTTGAATTTGGAAGATGGGACACTTGGTGTTTGAGAGCTGGGACACCTGGTCTTTGAGAGCTGGGAACTTTGGTGTTTGTGAGCCGTGACATTTGGTGTTTGGAAGCTGGGACACTTGGTGCAAGAGGGCTGGGACAGTTGGTGTTTGGAAGCTCGGACATTTGGTGTTTGTAAGCTGGGCCTCTTGGTGTTTGAGAGCTGGGACTCTTGGTGTTTGAGAGCTGGGACACATGGTGTTTGGACGCTGGGACTCTTCGTCTTTGGGAGCTGGGACTCTTGGTGATTGAGCAGGGACACTTGGTGTTTGGAAGCTGGGACACTTGGTGTTTGAGAGCTGGGAAACATGGTGTTTGGAAGCTGGGACATTTGGTGTTTGGGAGCTGGACCACTTGGTGTTTGAGAGATGGGACACTTGGTGTTTGGAAGCTGGGACACAAAGTGTTTGAGAGCTGGGACATTTGTTGTTTGGAAGCTGGGACATTTGGTGTTTGCAAACTGGGACATTTGGTGTTTGGAAGCAAGGCCACTTCGTCTTTAAGAGCTGGGACATTTGGTGTATGAAAGCTGTGAATCTTCTTCTTTGTAAGCAGGGAGGCTTGGTGTTTGAACTCTGGCTCACTTGGTTTTAGAGAGCAGGGACACTAGTTGTTTGGGAGCCGGGACATTTGGTGTCTGACAGCTGGGACACTTGATGTTTGGAAGCAGGGACTCTTGGTGTTTGGAACCTTGGCCATTTAGTGTTTGAGAGCTGAGACACTTAGTGTCAGGAAGCACGGACACTTGGTGTTTGAGAGGTGGCACACTTGGTATTTGGAAGCTGGGAATTTTGGTGTTTGAGGAGCTGGGACATTTGGTGTTTGGAAGCTGGGACATTTGGTGTTTGGAAGCTGCGACAATTGCTGTTTGAGAGCGGGGACATTTGCGGTTTGGAAGCTGGAACATTTGGTGTTTGGAAGCTGGGAAACTTCTTGTTTGAGAGCTGGAACAATTAGTGATCGAGTGCTGGGTCACTTGGTGTTTCCCGGCTGGGACATTTGGTGTTTGGAACCTGGTTTATTCGGTGTTCGAGAGCTGGGACACTTGGTGTTTGCGAGCTGGGACACTTGGTGCTTGCGAGTGGGACACTTGGTGTTTGGAAGCTGGGACACTTAGTGTTTGAGATCTGGGACATTTGGTTTTTGAGAGCTGGGACACTTGGTGTTTGGAAGCTGGGACACTTGGTGTTGGAGAGCTGGGACACTTGGTGTTTGGAAGCTCGGACACTTTGTGTTGGAGAGCTGGTACTCTTGTTTCTGGAGAGCTGGGACACGTGGCGTTTGGAAGCTGGGACTCTTGATGTTTGAGAGCTGGGACACGGGATGGTCAAGAGCTGGGACACTTGATGTTTGTAAGCTGGGAGACTTCGTGTGTGAGAGCTGAGTCCCTCGGTGCTTCAGAGCTGGAACACGTGGTGTTTGGAAGGTTGGACACTGGTGTTTGGGAGCTGGGACATTTGGTGTTTGGGAGCTGGGACACTTGGTGTTTGGAAGCTGGGACACTTGGTGTTTGAGAGCAGGGACCCTTGGTGTTAGAGAGCTGGCCTACTTGGATTTGGAAGATGGGACACTTGGTGTTTGAGAGGTGGCACACTTGGTGTTTGGAAGCTGGGACATTTGGTGTTTGAGAGCAGGGACATTTGGTGTTTGGAAGCTGGGACATTTGGTGTTTGGAAGCTGCGACAATTGTTTTTGGAGAGTGGGGATATTTGGTGTTTGGAAGCTGGAACATTTGGTGTTTGGATGCTGGGAAACTTGTTGATTGAGAGCTGGAACAGTTGGTGATTGAGAGCTGGGACACTTGGTGTTTCACGGCTGGGACATTTGGTGTTTGGATCCTGGTCTATTTGTTGTTTGAGAGCTGGGACACTTGGTGTTTCAGAGCTGGGAAACTTGGTGTTTGCGGGTTGGGACACTTGGTGTTTGGAAGCTGGGACAATTGGTGTTTGGAAGCTGAGACACTTTGTGTTTGGAAGCTGGGACACTTGGTGTTTGAGAGCAGGGACCCTTGGTGTTAGAGAGCTGGCCTACTTGGATTTGGAAGATGGGACACCTGGAGTTTGAGAGCTGGGACACCTGGTCTTTGAGAGCTGGGAACTTTGGTGTTTGCGAGCCGTGACATTTGGTGTTTGGAAGCTGGGACACTTGGTGCAAGAGGGCAGGGACAGTTGGTGTTTGGAAGCTCGGACATTTGGTGTTTGGAAGCTGGGACACTTGGTGTTTGGAAGTTGGGCCTCTTGGTGTTTGAGCGCTGGGACATTTGGTGTTTGGAAGCTGGGACACTTGGTGTTTGGGAGCTGGAAGTCTTGGTGATTGAGCGGTGGGACTCTTGATGTTTGAAACCTGGGACACTTAGTGTTTGGAAGCCGGGACACTTGGTGTTTGAGATCTGGGACATTTGGTGTTTGGAAGCTGGGAGACTTGGTGTTTGAGAGGTGGGACACTTGGTATTTGAGAGCTGGGACACTTAGTGTTTGGAAGCCGGGACACTTGGTGTTTGGAACCTTGGCCATTTAGTGTTTGAGAGCTGAGACACTTAGTGTCTGGAAGCAGGCACACTTGGTGTTTGGCAGCGGGGCATTTGGTGTTTGGAATCCGGGACATTTGGTGTTTGAGAACTGGGACACTTGGTGTTTGGAAGCAGGGACTCTTGGTGTTTGGAACCTGGGACATTTAGTGTTTGAGAGCTGAGACACTTGGTGTTTGGAAGCTGGGACACTTGGTGATGGAGAGGTGGCACACTTGGTGTTTGGAAACAGGGCCTTTTAGTGTTTGAGAGCAGGGACATTTGGTGTTTGGAAGCTGCGACAATTGGTTTCTGAGAGTGGGGATATTTGGTGTTTGGAAGCTGGAACATTTGGTGTTTAGAAGCTGGGAAACTTGTTGATTGAGAGCTGGAACAGTTGGTGATTGAGAGCTGGGACACTTGGTGTTTCACGGCTGGGACATTTGGTGTTTGGAACCTGGTTTATTTGGTGTTTGAGAGCTGGGACACTTGGTGTTTGAGAGCTGGGACACTTGGTGTTTGCGGGCTGGGACACTTGGTGTTTGGAGGCAGGGACAATTGGTGTTTGGAAGCTGGGACACTTAGTGTTTGAGAGCTGGAACATTTGGTGTTTGAGATCTGGGACATTTGGTTTTTGAGAGCTGGGACCCTAGGTGTTTGGAAGCTGGGACACTTGGTGTTGGAGAGCTGGGACACTTGGTGTTTGGAAGCTGGGACACTTGGTGTTGGAGAGCTGGTACTCTTGTTTCTTGAGAGTAGGGACACGTGGCGTTTGGAAGTTGGGACTCTTGATGTTTGAGAGCTGGGACACCGGGTGGTCGAGAGCTGGGACACTTGATGTTTGGAAGCAGGGAGACTTCGTGTGTGAGGGCTGGGTCTCTAGGTGTTTCAGAGCTGGAACACGTGGTGTTTGGAAGGTTGGACACTTGGTGTTTGAGTGCTGGGAAATTTGGTGTTTGGGAACTGGGACACTTGGTGTTTGAGAGCTGGGACCCTTGGTGTTAGAGAGCTGGCCCACTTGGATTTGGAAGATGGGACACCTGGTGTTTGAGAGCTGGGACACCGGGTGGTCGAGAGCTGGGACACTTGATGTTTGGAAGCTGGGAGACTTCGAATGTGAGAGCTGGGTCTCTAGGTGTTTCAGAGCTGGAACACGTGGTGTTTGGAAGGTTGGACACTTGGTGTTTGAGAGCTGGGACATTTGGTGTTTGGCAGCCGGGACTTTTGGTGTTTGGAAGCCGGGACATTTGGTGTTTGACAGCTGGGACACTTGATGTTTGGAAGCAGGGACTCTTGGTGTTTGGAACCTGGGACATTTAGTGTTTGAGAGCTGAGTCACTTGCTTTTTGGAAGCTGGGACACTTGTTGTTTGAGAGGTGGCACACTTGGTGTTTGGAAGCTGGGACTTTTGGTGTTTGAGAGCAGGGACATTTGGTGTTTGGAAGCTGGGACATTTGGTGTTTGGTTGCTGGTTCAATTGCTGTTTGAGAGCGGGGTCATTTGGTGTTTGGAAGCTGGAGCATTTGGTGTTTGGAAGCTGGGAAACTTCTGGTTTGAGAGCTGGAACGGTTGGTGTTTGAGAGCTGGGACACTTGGTGTTTCAGGGCTGGGACATTTGGTGTTTGGAACCCGGTTTATTTGGTTTTTGAGAGCTGGGACACTTGGTTTTTGAGAGCTGGGACACTTGGTGTTTGGAAGCTGGGACACTTAGTGTTTGAGAGCAGGAACATTTGGTCTTTGAGATCTGGGACATTTGGTTTTTGAGAGCTGGGACACTAGGTGTTTGGAAGCTGGGACACTTGGTGTTGGAGAGCTGGACACTTGGTGTTTGGAGGCTGTTAGACTTGGTGTTGGAGAGCTGGGATTCTTGTTTCTTGAGAGCTGGGGCACATGGCGTTTGGAAGCTGGGACTCTTGATGTTTGAGAGCTGGGAAACCGGGTGTTCGTGAGCAGGGACACTTGGTGTTTCACGGCTGGGACATTTGGTGTTTGGAACCTGGTTTATTTGGTGTTTGAGAGCTGGGACACTTGGTGTTTCAGAGCTGGGAAACTTGGTGTTTGCTGGCTGGGACACTTCGTGTTTGGAAGCTGGGACAATTGGTGTTTGGAAGCTGAGACACTTGGTGTTTGGAAGCTGGGACACTTGGTGTTTGAGAGCAGGGACCCTTGGTGTTAGAGAGCTGGCCTACTTGGATTTGGAAGATGGGACACTTGGAGTTTGAGAGCTGGGACACCTGGTCTTTGAGAGCTGGGAACTTTGGTGTTTGCGAGCCGTGACATTTGGTGTTTGGAAGCTGGGACACTTGGTGCAAGAGGGCAGGGACAGTTGGTGTTTGGAAGCTCGGACATTTGGTGTTTGGAAACTGGGACACTTGGTGTTTGGAAGCTGGGCCTCTTGGTGTTTGAGCGCTGGGACATTTGGTGCTTGGAAGCTGGGACACTTGGTGTTTGGGAGCTGGAAGTCTTGGTGATTGAGAGGTGGGACTCTTGATGTTTGCAAGCTGGGACACTTAGTGTTTGGAAGCCGGGACACTTGGTGTTTGAGATCTGGGACATTTGGTGTTTGGAAGCTGGGAGACTTGGTGTTTGAGAGGTGGGTCACTTGGTGTTTGAGAGCTGGGACACTTAGTGTTTGGAAGCCGGGACACATGGTGTTTGGAACCTTGTCCATTTAGTGTTTGAGAGCTGAGACACTTAGTGCCTGGAAGCAGGGAGACTTGGTGTTTGGCAGCCGGGCATTTGGTGTTTGGAATCCGGGACATTTGGTGTTTGAGAATGGGACACTTGGTGTTTGGAAGCAGGGACTCTTGGTGTTTGGACCCTGGGACATTTGGTGTTTGAGAGCTGAGACACTTGGTGTTTGGAAGCTGGGACACTTGGTGTTTGAGAGGTGGCACACTTGGTGTTAGGAAACTGGGCCTTTTGGTGTTTGAGAGCAGGGACATTTGGTGTTTGGAAGCTGGGACATTTGGTGTTTGGAAGCTGATTCAATTGCTGTTTGAGAGCGGGGACATTTGGTGTTTGGAATCTGGAACATTTGGTGTTTGGAAGCTGGGAAACTTGTTGTTTGAGAGCTGGAACAGTTGGTGATTGAGAGCTGGGACACTTGGTGTTTCAGGGCTGGGACATTTGGTGTTTGGAACCTGGTTTATTTGGTGTTTGACAGCTGGGACACTTGGTGCTTGCGAGCTGGGACACTTGGTGTTTGGAAGCTGGGACAATTGGTGTTTGGAAGCTGGGATACTTAGGGTTTGAGATCTGGAACATTTGGTGTTTGAGATCTGGGACACTTGGGTTTTGAGAGCTGGGACACTAGGTGTTTGGAAGCTGGGACACTTGGTGTTGGAGAGCTGGGACCCTTGGTGTTTGGATGCTGTTAGACTTGGTGTTGCAAAGCTGGGACTCTTGTTTCTTGAGAGTTGGGACACGTGGCGTTTGGAAGCTGGGACTCTTGATTTTTGAGAGCTGGGAAACCGGGTGGTCGAGAGCTGGGACACTTGATGTTTAGAAGCTGGGAGACTTCGTGTGTGTGAGCTGGGTCTCTAGGTGTTTCAGAGCTGGCACACGTGGTGTTTGGAAGGTTGGACACTTGGTGTTTGAGAGCTGGGACATTTCGTGTTTGGGAGCTGGCCCACTTGGATTTGGAAGATGGGACACTTGGTGTTTGAGAGCTGGGACACCTGGTCTTTGAGAGCTGGGAACTTTGGCGTTTGTGAGCCGTGACATTTGGTGTTTGGAAGCTGGGACACTTGGTGCAAGAGGGCTGGGACAGTTGGTGTTTGGAAGCTCGGACATATGGTGTTTGTAAGCTGGGCCTCTTGGTGTTTGAGAGCTGGGACTCTTGGTGTTTGAGACCTGGGACGCATGGTGTTTGGACGCTGGGACTCTTCGTCTTTGGGAGCGGGGACTCTTGGTGATTGAGCAGGGACACTTGGTGTTTGGAAGCTGGGACACTTGGTGTTTGAGAGCTGGGAAACATGGTGTTTGGAAGCTGGGACATTTGGTGTTTGGGAGCTGGACCACTTGGTGTTTGAGAGATGGGACACTTGGTGTTTGGAAGCTGGGACACAAAGTGTTTGAGAGCTGGGACATTTCTTGTTTGGAAGCTGGGACATTTGGTGTTTGCACAATGGGACATTTGGTGTTTGGAAGCAAGGCCACTTCGTCTTTAAGAGCTGGGACATTTGGTGTATGAAAGCTGTGAATCTTCTTCTTTGTAAGCAGGGAGGCTTGGTGTTTGAACTCTGGCTCACTTGGTTTTTGAGAGCAGGGACACTAGTTGTTTGGGAGCCGGGACATTTGGTGTCTGACAGCTGGGACACTTGATGTTTGGAAGCAGGGACTCTTGGTGTTTGGAACCTGGGACATTTAGTGTTTGAGAGCTGAGACACTTGGTGTTTGGAAGCTGGGACACTTGGTGTTTGAGAGGTGGCACACTTGGTGTTTGGAAGCTGGGACATTTGGTGTTTGAGAGCAGGGAAATTTGGTGTTTGGAAGCTGTGACATTTGGTGTTTGGAAGCTGCGACAATTGTTTTTTGAGAGTGGGGATATTTGGTGTTTGGAAGCTGGAACATTTGGTGTTTGGAAGCTGGGACACTTGTTGATTGAGAGCTGGAACAGTTGGTGATTGAGAGCTGGGACACTTGGTGTTTCACGGCTGGGACATTTGGTGTTTGGAACCTGGTTTATTTGGTGTTTGAGAGCTGGGACACTTGGTGTTTCAGAGCTGGGAAAATTGGTGTTTGCGGGCTGGGACACTTGGTGTTTGGAAGCTGGGACAATTGGTGTTTGGAAGCTGAGACACTTAGTGTTTGAGAGCTGGAACATTTGGTGTTTGAGGTCTGGGACATTTGGTTTTTGAGAGCTGGGACTCTAGGTGTTTGGAAGCTGGGACACTTGGTGTTGGAGAGCTGGGACACTTGGTGTTTGGAAGCTGGGACACTTGGTGTTGGAGAGCTGGGACTCTTGTTTCTTGAGAGTTGGGACACGTGGCGTTTGGAAGCTGGGACTCTTGATGCTTGAGAGCTGGGACACCGGGTGGTCGAGAGCTGGCACCCTTGATGTTTGGAAGCAGGGAGACTTCGTGTGTGAGAGCTGGGTCTCTAGGTGTTTCAGAGCTGGAACACGTGGTGTTTGGAAGGTTGGACACTTGGTGTTTGAGGGCTGGGACATTTGGTGTTTGGGAGCTGGGACACTTGGTGTTTGAGAGCTGGGACCCTTGGTGTTAGAGAGCTGGCCCACTTGGATTTGGAAGATGGGACACTTGGTTTTTGAGAGCTGGGACACCGGGTGGTCGAGAGCTGGGACACTTGATGTTTGGAAGCTGGGAGACTTCGTGTGTGAGAACTGGGTCTCTAGGTGTTTCAGAGCTGGAACACGTGGTGTTTGGAAGGTTGGACACTTGGTGTTTGAGAGCTGGGACATTTGGTATTTGGCAGCCGGGACATTTGGTGTTTGGAAGCCGGGACATTTGGTGTTTGACAGCTGGGACACTTGGTGTTTGGAAGCAGGGACTCCTGGTGTTTGGAACCTGGGACTTTTAGTGTTTGAGAGCTGAGACACTTGCTTTTTGGAAGCTGGGACACTTGGTGTTTGAGAGGTGGCACACTTGGTGTATGGAAGCTCGGACTTTTGGTGTTTGAGAGCAGGGACATTTGGTGTTTGGAAGTTGGGACATTTGGTGTTTGGAAGCTGGTTCAATTGCTGTTTGAGAGCGGGGTCATTTGGTGTTTGGAATCTGGAACATTTGGTGTTTGGAAGCTGGGAAACTTGTTGTTTGAGAGCTGGAACAGTTGGTGATTGAGAGCTGGGACACTTGGTGTTTCAGGGCTGGGACATTTGGTGTTTGGAACCTGGTTTATTTGATGTTTGAAGCTGGGACACTTGGTGCTTGCGAGCTGGGAGACTTGGTGTTTGGAAGCTGGGACAATTGGTGTTTGGAAGCTGGGATACTTCGGGTTTGAGAGCTGGAACATTTGGTGTTTGAGATCTGGGACATTTGGGTTTTGAGAGCTGGGACACTAGGTGTTTGGAAGCTGGGACACTTGGTGTTGGAGAGCTGGGACACTTGGTGTTTGGATGCTGTTAGACTTGGTGTTGCAAAGCTGGGACTCTTGTTTCTTGAGAGTTGGGACACGTGGCGTTTGGAAGCTGGGACTCTTGATGTTTGAGAGCTGGGAAACCGGGTGGTCGAGAGCTGGGACACTTGATGTTTAGAAGCTGGGAGACTTCGTGTGTGTGAGCTGGGTCTCTAGGTGTTTCAGAGCTGGCACACGTGGTGTTTGGAAGGTTGGACACTTGGTGTTTGAGAGCTGGGACATTTCGTGTTTGGGAGCTGGCCCACTTGGATTTGGAAGATGGGACACTTGGTGTTTGAGAGCTGGGACAACTGGTCTTTGAGAGCTGGGAACTTTGGTGTTTGTGAGCCGTGACATTTGGTGTTTGGAAGCTGGGACACTTGGTGCAAGAGGGCTGGGACAGTTGGTGTTTGGAAGCTCGGACATATGGTGTTTGTAAGCTGGGCCTCTTGGTGTTTGAGAGCTGGGACTCTTGGTGTTTGAGACCTGGGACGCATGGTGTTTGGACGCTGGGACTCTTCGTCTTTGGGAGCGGGGACTCTTGGTGATTGAGCAGGGACACTTGGTGTTTGGAAGCTGGGACACTTGGTGTTTGAGAGCTGGGAAACATGGTGTTTGGAAGCTGGGAGATTTGGTGTTTGGGAGCTGGACCACTTGGTGTTTGAGAGATGGGACACTTGGTGTTTGGAAGCTGGGACACAAAGTGTTTGAGAGCTGGGACATTTCTTGTTTGGAAGCTGGGACATTTGGTGTTTGCACAATGGGACATTTGGTGTTTGGAAGCAAGGCCACTTCGTCTTTAAGAGCTGGGACATTTGGTATATGAAAGCTGTGAATCTTCTTCTTTGTAAGCAGGGAGGCTTGGTGTTTGAACTCTGGCTCACTTGGTTTTTGAGAGCAGGGACACTAGTTGTTTGGGAGCCGGGACATTTGGTGTCTGACAGCTGGGACACTTGATGTTTGGAAGCAGGGACTCTTGGTGTTTGGAACCTGGGACATTTAGTGTTTGAGAGCTGAGACACTTGGTGTTTGGAAGCTGGGACACTTAGTGTTTGAGAGGTGGCACACTTGGTGTTTGGAAGCTGGGACATTTGGTGTTTGAGAGCAGGGAAATTTGGTGTTTGGAAGCTGTGACATTTGGTGTTTGGAAGCTGCGACAATTGTTTTTTGAGAGTGGGGATATTTGGTGTTTGGAAGCTGGAACATTTGGTGTTTGGATGCTGGGAAACTTGTTGATTGAGAGCTGGAGCAGTTGGTGATTGAGAGCTGGGACACTTGGTGTTTCACGGCTGGGACATTTGGTGTTTGGAACCTGGTTTATTTGGTGTTTGAGAGCTGGGACACTTGGTGTTTCAGAGCTGGGAAAATTGGTGTTTGCGGGCTGGGACACTTGGTGTTTGGAAGCTGGGACAATTGGTGTTTGGAAGCTGAGACACTTAGTGTTTGAGAGCTGGAACATTTGGTGTTTGAGGTCTGGGACATTTGGTTTTTGAGAGCTGGGACTCTAGGTGTTTGGAAGCTGGGACACTTGGTGTTGGAGAGCTGGGACACTTGGTGTTTGGAAGCTGGGACACTTGGTGTTGGAGAGCTGGGACTCTTGTTTCTTGAGAGTTGGGACACGTGGCGTTTGGAAGCTGGGACTCTTGATGCTTGATAGCTGGGACACCGGGTGGTCGAGAGCTGGCACCCTTGATGTTTGGAAGCAGGGAGACTTCGTGTGTGAGAGCTGGGTCTCTAGGTGTTTCAGAGCTGGAACACGTGGTGTTTGGAAGGTTGGACACTTGGTGTTTGAGGGCTGGGACATTTGGTGTTTGGGAGCTGGGACACTTGGTGTTTGAGAGCTGGGACCCTTGGTGTTAGAGAGCTGGCCCACTTGGATTTGGAAGATGGGACACTTGGTTTTTGAGAGCTGGGACACCGGGTGGTCGAGAGCTGGGACACTTGATGTTTGGAAGCTGGGAGACTTCGTGTGTGAGAACTGGGTCTCTAGGTGTTTCAGAGCTGGAACACGTGGTGTTTGGAAGGTTGGACACTTGGTGTTTGAGAGCTGGGACATTTGGTATTTGGCAGCCGGGACATTTGGTGTTTGGAAGCCGGGACATTTGGTGTTTGACAGCTGGGACACTTGGTGTTTGGAAGCAGGGACTCCTGGTGTTTGGAACCTGGGACTTTTAGTGTTTGAGAGCTGAGACACTTGCTTTTTGGAAGCTGGGACACTTGGTGTTTGAGAGGTGGCACACTTGGTGTATGGAAGCTCGGACTTTTGGTGTTTGAGAGCAGGGACATTTGGTGTTTGGAAGTTGGGACATTTGGTGTTTGGAAGCTGGTTCAATTGCTGTTTGAGAGCGGGGTCATTTGGTGTTTGGAAGCTGGAACATTTGGTGTTTGGAAGCTGGGAAACTTGTGGTTTGAGAGCTGGAACAGTTGGTGTTTGAGAGCTGGGACACTTGGTGTTTCAGGGCTGGGACATTTGGTGTTTGGAACCCGGTTTATTTGGTTTTTGAGAGCTGGGACACTTGGTTTTTGAGAGCTGGGACACTTGGTATTTGGAAGCTGGGACACTTAGTGTTTGAGAGCTGGAACATTTGGTCTTTGAGATCTGGGACATTTGGTCTTTGAGAGCTGGGACATTTGGTGTTTGGAAGCTGGGACACTTGGTGTTGGAGAGCTGGGACACTTGGTGTTTGGATGCTGTTAGACTTGGTGTTGGAGAGCTGGGATTCTTGTTTCTTGAGAGCTGGGACACATGGCGTTTGGAAGCTGGGACTCTTGATGTTTGAGAGCTGGGAAACCGGGTGTTCGTGAGCTGGGACACTTTATGTTTGGAAGCTGGGAGACTTCGTGTGCGTGAGCTGGGTCTCTAGGTGTTTCAGAGCTGGTACACGTGGTGTTTGGAATTTTGGACACTTGGTGTTTGAGAGCTGGGACATTTCGTGTTTGGGAGCTGGCCCACTTCGATTTGGAAGATGGGACACTTGGTGTTTGAGAGCTGGGACACCTAATCTTTCAGAACTGGGAACTTTGGTGTTTGCGAGCCGTGACATTTGGTGTTTGGAAGCTGGGACACTTGGTGCAAGAGTGCTGGGACAGTTGGTGTTTGGAAGCTCGGACATTTGGTGTTTGTAAGCAGGGCCTCTTGGTATTTGAGAGCTGGGACTCTTGGTGTTTGGACGCTGGGACACCAAATGTTTGAGAGCTGGGAAACATGGTGTTTGGAAGCTGGGACATTTGGTGTTTGAGAGCTGGACCACTTGGTGTTTGGAAGCAAGGCCACTTCGTCTTTAAGATCTGGGACATTTGGTGAATGAAAGCTGTGAATCTTCGTGTTTGTTAGCAGGGAGGTTTGGTGTTTGAACTCTGGCTCACTTGGTTTTTGAGAGCAGGGACACTAGTTGTTTGGGAGCCGGGACATTTGGTTTCTGACAGCTGGGAAACTTGGTATTTGGAAGCAGGGACTCTTGGTGTTTGGATCCTGGGACATTTAGTGTTTGAGAGATGAGACACTTGCTGTTTGGAAGCTGGGACACTTGGTGTTTGAGAGCAGGGACATTTGGTGTTTGGAAGCTGGGACATTTGGTGTTTGGAGCTGCGACAATTGCTGTTTGAGATTGGGGATATTTGGTGTTTGGAAGCTGGAACATTTGGTGTTTGGAAGCTGGGAAACTTGTTGTTTGAGAGCTGGAACACATGGTGATTGAGAGCTGGGACACTTGGTGTTTCAGGGCTGGGACATTTGGTGTTTGGAACGTGGTTTATTTCGTGTTTGAGAGCTGGGACACTTGCTGTTTGCGAGCTGGGACACTTGGTGTTTGGAAGCTGGGACAATTGGTGTTTGGAAGCTGGGACCCTTAGTGTTTGAGAGCTGGAACATTTGGTGTTTGAGATCTGGGACATTTGGTTTTTGAGAGCTGGGACTCTAGGTGTTTGGAAGCTGGGACACTTGGTGTTGGAGAGTTGGGACACTTGGTGTTTGGAAGCTGGGACACTTGGTGTTGGAGAGCTGGGACTCTTGTTTCTTGAGAGTTGGGACACGTGGTGTTTGGAAGCTGGGTCTCTTGATGTTTGAGAGCTGGGACACCTGAGGTTTGGAAGCTGGGAGACTTCGTGTGTGAGAGCTGGGTCTCTAGGTGTTTCAGAGCTGCAACACGTGGTGTTTGGAAGGTTGGACACTTGGTGTTTGAGAGCTTGGACATTTGGTGTTAGAGAGCTGGGACACTTGGTGTTTGGAAGCTGGGACACGTGGTGTTTGAGAGGTGGCACACTTGGTGTTTGGAAGCTGGTTCAATTGCTGTTTGAGAGCGGGGACATTTGGTGTTTGGAATCTAGAACATTTGGTGTTTGGAAGCTGCGAAACTTGTTGTTTGAGAGCTGGAACAGTTGGTGATTGAGAGCTGGGACACTTGGTGTTTCAGGGCTGGGACATTTGGTGTTTGGAACCTGGTTTATTTGGTGTTTGACAGCTGGGACACTTGGTGCTTGCGAGCTGGGACAGTTCGTGCTTGGAAGCTGGGACAATTGGTGTTTGGAAGGTGGGACACTTAGTGTTTGAGAGCTGGAACATTTGGTGTTTGCGATCTGGGGCATTTGGTTTTTGAGAGCTGGGACGCTAGGTTTTTGGAAGCTGGGACACTTGGTGTTGGAGAGCAGGGACACTTGGTGTTTGGATGCTGTTAGACTTGGAGTTGCAAAGCTGGGACTCTTGTTTCTTGAGAGCTGGGACACGTTACGTTTGGAAGCTGGTACTCTTGATGTTTGAGAGCTGGGAAACCGGGTGGTCGAGAGCTGGGACACTTGATGTTTGGAAGCAGGGAGACTTCGTGTGTGAGAGCTGGTTTCTAGGTGTTTCAGAGCTGGAACACGTGGTGTTTGGAAGGTTGGACACTTGGTGTTTGAGGGCTGGGACATTTGGTGTTTGGGAGCTGGGACACTTGGTGTTTGAGAGCTGGGACCCCTGGTGTTAGAGAGCTGGCCCACTTGGATTTGGAAGATGGGACACTTGGTTTTTGAGAGCTGGGACACCGGGTGGTCGAGAGCTGGGACACTTGATGTTTGGAAGCTGGGAGACTTCGTGTGTGAGAACTGGGTCTCTAGGTGTTTCAGAGCTGGAACACGTGGTGTTTGGAAGGTTGGACACTTGGTGTTTGAGAGCTGGGACATTTGGTGTTTGGCAGCCGGGACATTTGGTGTTTGGAAGCCGGGACATTTGGTGTTTGACAGCTGGGACACTTGGTGTTTGGAAGCAGGGACTCCTGGTGTTTGGAACCTGGGACTTTTAGTGTTTGAGAGCTGAGACACTTGCTTTTTGGAAGCTGGGACACTTGGTGTTTGAGAGGTGGCACACTTGGTGTATGGAAGCTCGGACTTTTGGTGTTTGAGAGCAGGGACATTTGGTGTTTGGAAGTTGGGACATTTGGTGTTTGGAAGCTGGTTCAATTGCTGTTTGAGAGCGGGGTCATTTGGTGTTTGGAAGCTGGAACATTTGGTGTTTGGAAGCTGGGAAACTTGTGGTTTGAGAGCTGGAACAGTTGGTGTTTGAGAGCTGGGACACTTGGTGTTTCAGGGCTGGGACATTTGGTGTTTGGAACCCGGTTTATTTGGTTTTTGAGAGCTGGGACACTTGGTTTTTGAGAGCTGGGACACTTGGTGTTTGGAAGCTGGGACACTTAGTGTTTGAGAGCTGGAACATTTGGTCTTTGAGATCTGGGACATTTGGTCTTTGAGAGCTGGGACATTTGGTGTTTGGAAGCTGGGACACTTGGTGTTGGAGAGCTGGGACACTTGGTGTTTGGATGCTGTTAGACTTGGTGTTGGAGAGCTGGGATTCTTGTTTCTTGAGAGCTGGGACACATGGCGTTTGGAAGCTGGGACTCTTGATGTTTGAGAGCTGGGAAACCGGGTGTTCGTGAGCTGGGACACTTTATGTTTGGAAGCTGGGAGACTTCGTGTGCGTGAGCTGGGTCTCTAGGTGTTTCAGAGCTGGTACACGTGGTGTTTGGAATTTTGGACACTTGGTGTTTGAGAGCTGGGACATTTCGTGTTTGGGAGCTGGCCCACTTCGATTTGGAAGATGGGACACTTGGTGTTTGAGAGCTGGGACACCTAATCTTTCAGAACTGGGAACTTTGGCGTTTGCGAGCCGTGACATTTGGTGTTTGGAAGCTGGGACACTTGGTGCAAGAGTGCTGGGACAGTTGGTGTTTGGAAGCTCGGACATTTGGTGTTTGTAAGCAGGGCCTCTTGGTATTTGAGAGCTGGGACTCTTGGTGTTTGGACGCTGGGACACCAAGTGTTTGAGTGCTGGGAAACATGGTGTTTGGAAGCTGGGACATTTGGTGTTTGAGAGCTGGACCACTTGGTGTTTGGAAGCAAGGCCACTTCGTCTTTAAGATCTGGGACATTTGGTGAATGAAAGCTGTGAATCTTCGTGTTTGTTAGCAGGGAGGCTTGGTGTTTGAACTCTGGCTCACTTGGTTTTTGAGAGCAGGGACACTAGTTGTTTGGGAGCCGGGACATTTGGTTTCTGACAGCTGGGAAACTTGGTGTTTGGAAGCAGGGAGTCTTGGTGTTTGGATCCTGGGACATTTAGTGTTTGAGAGATGAGACACTTGCTGTTTGGAAGCTGGGACACTTGGTGTTTGAGAGGTGGCACACTTGGTGTTTGGAAGCTGGGACTTTTGGTGTTTGAGAGCAGGGACATTTGGTGTTTGGAAGCTGGGACATTTGGTGTTTGGAAGCTGATTCAATTGCTGTTTGAGAGCGGGGACATTTGGTGTTTGGAGTCTGGAACATTTGGTGTTTGGAAGCTGGGAAACTTGTTGTTTGAGAGCTGGAACAGTTGGTGATTGAGAGCTGGGACACTTGGTGTTTCAGGGCTGGGACATTTGGTGTTTGGAACCTGGTTTATTTGGTGTTTGACAGCTGGGACACTTGGTGCTTGCGAGCTGGGACACTTGGTGTTTGGAAGCTGGGACAATTGGTGTTTGGAAGCTGGGATACTTAGGGTTTGAGAGCTGGAACATTTGGTGTTTGAGAGCTGGGACATTTGGGTTTTGAGAGCTGGGACACTAGGTGTTTGGAAGCTGGGACACTTGGTTTTGGAGAGCTGGGACACTTGGTGTTTGGATGATGTTAGACTTGGTGTTGCAAAGCTGGGACTCTTGTTTCTTGAGAGTTGGGACACGTGGCGTTTGGAAGCTGGGACTCTTGATGTTTGAGAGCTGGGAAACCGGGTGGTCGAGAGCTGGGACACTTGATGTTTAGAAGCTGGGAGACTTCGTGTGTGTGAGCTGGGTCTCTAGGTGTTTCAGAGCTGGTACACGTGGTGTTTGGAAGGTTGGACACTTGGTGTTTGAGAGCTGGGACATTTCGTGTTTGGGAGCTGGCCCACTTCGATTTGGAAGATGGGACACTTGGTGTTTGAGAGCTGGGACACCTAATCTTTCAGAACTGGGAACTTTGGTGTTTGCGAGCGGTGACATTTGGTGTTTGGAAGCTGGGACACTTGGTGCAAGAGTGCTGGGACAGTTGGTGTTTGGAAGCTCGGACATTTGGTGTTTGTAAGCAGGGCCTCTTGGTATTTGAGAGCTGGGACTCTTGGTGTTTGGACGCTGGGAAACCAAGTGTTTGAGAGCTGGGAAACATGGTGTTTGGAAGCTGGGACATTTGGTGTTTGAGAGCTGGACCACTTGGTGTTTGGAAGCAAGGCCACTTCGTCTTTAAGATCTGGGACATTTGGTGAATGAAAGCTGTGAATCTTCGTGTTTGTTAGCAGGGAGGCTTGGTGTTTGAACTCTGGCTCACTTGGTTTTTGAGAGCAGGGACACTAGTTGTTTGGGAGCCGGGACATTTGGTTTCTGACAGCTGGGAAACTTGGTGTTTGGAAGCAGGGAGTCTTGGTGTTTGGATCCTGGGACATTTAGTGTTTGAGAGATGAGACACTTGCTGTTTGGAAGCTGGGACACTTGGTGTTTGAGAGGTGGCACACTTGGTGTTTGGAAGTTGGGACTTTTGGTGTTTGAGAGCAGGGACATTTGGTGTTTGGAAGCTGGGACATTTGGTGTTTGGAGCTGCGACTATTGCTGTTTGAGATTGGGGATATTTGGTGTTTGGAAGCTGGAACATTTGGTGTTTGGAAGCTGGGAAACTTGTTGTTTGAGAGCTGGAACACATGGTGATTGAGAGCTGGGACACTTGGTGTTTCAGGGCTGGGACATTTGGTGTTTGGAACGTGGTTTATTTCGTGTTTGAGAGCTGGGACACTTGCTGTTTGCGAGCTGGGACACTTGGTGT
Organism: Isurus oxyrinchus; assembly: GCA_026770705.1. NCBI lineage: Eukaryota > Metazoa > Chordata > Chondrichthyes > Lamniformes > Lamnidae > Isurus > Isurus oxyrinchus. Next base: position 311,807 of record JANJGN010000205.1, read on the forward strand.
TTGGAAGCTGGGACAATTGGTGTTTGGAAGCTGGGACCCTTAGTGTTTGAGAGCTGGAACATTTGGTGTTTGAGATCTGGGACATTTGGTTTTTGAGAGCTGGGACTCTAGGTGTTTGGAAGCTGGGACACTTGGTGTTGGAGAGTTGGGACACTTGGTGTTTGGAAGCTGGGACACTTGGTGTTGGAGAGCTGGGACTCTTGTTTCTTGAGAGTTGGGACACGTGGTGTTTGGAAGCTGGGTCTCTTGATGTTTGAGAGCTGGGACACCTGAGGTTTGGAAGCTGGGAGACTTCGTGTGTGAGTGCTGGGTCTCTAGGTGTTTCAGAGCTGCAACACGTGGTGTTTGGAAGGTTGGACACTTGGTGTTTGAGAGCTTGGACATTTGGTGTTAGAGAGCTGGGACACTTGGTGTTTGGAAGCTGGGACACGTGGTGTTTGAGAGGTGGCACACTTGGTGTTTGGAAACTGGGACTTTTGGTGTTTGAGAGCAGGGACATTTGGTGTTTGGAAGCTGGGACATTTGGTGTTTGGAAGCTGGTTCAATTGCTGTTTGAGAGCGGGGACATTTGGTGTTTGGAATCTAGAACATTTGGTGTTTGGAAGCTGCGAAACTTGTTGTTTGAGAGCTGGAACAGTTGGTGATTGAGAGCTGGGACACTTGGTGTTTCAGGGCTGGGACATTTGGTGTTTGGAACCTGGTTTATTTGGTGTTTGACAGCTGGGACACTTGGTGCTTGCGAGCTGGGACAGTTCGTGCTTGGAAGCTGGGACAATTGGTGTTTGGAAGGTGGGACACTTAGTGTTTGAGAGCTGGAACATTTGGTGTTTGCGATCTGGGACATTTGGTTTTTGAGAGCTGGGACTCTCGGTGTTTGGAAGCTGGGACACTTGGTGTTGGAGAGCTGGGACACATGGTGTTTGGAAGCTGGGACACTTGGTTTTGGAGAGCTGGGACTCTTGTTTCTTGAGAGTTGGGACACGTGGCGTTTGGAAGCTGGGACTCTCGATGTTTGAGAGCTGGGACACTTGGTGTTGGAGAGCTGGGACACATGGTGTTTGGAAGCTGGGACACTTGGTTTTGGAGAGCTGGGACTCTTGTTTCTTGAGAGCTGGGACACGTTACGTTTGGAAGCTGGTACTCTTGATGTTTGAGAGCTGGGAAACCGGGTGGCCGAGAGCTGGGACACTTGCTGTTTGGAAGCTGGGAGACTTCGTGTGTGAGAGCTGGGTCTCTAGGTGTTTCCGAGCTGGAACACGTGGTGTTTGGAAGGTTGGACACTTGGTGTTTGAGAGCTGGGACATTTCGTGTTTGGGAGCTGGCCCACTTGGATTTGGAAGATGGGACACTTGGTGTTTGTGAGCTGGGACACCTGGTCTTTGAGAGCTGGGAACTTTGGTGTTTGTGAGCCGTGACATTTGGTGTTTGGAAGCTGGGACACTTGGTGCAAGAGGGCTGGGACAGTTGGTGTTTGGAAGCTCGGACATTTGGTGTTTGTAAGCTGGGCCTCTTGGTGTTTGAGAGCTGGGACTCTTGGTGTTTGAGAGCTGGGACACATGGTGTTTGGACGCTGGGACTCTTCGTCTTTGGGAGCTGGGACTCTTAGTGATTGAGCAGGGACACTTGGTGTTTGGAAGCTGGGACACTTGGTGTTTGAAAGCTGGGAAACATGGTGTTTGGAAGCTGGGATATTTGGTGTTTGGGAGCTGGACCACTTGGTGTTTGAGAGATGGGACACTTGGTGTTTGGAAGCTGGGACACAAAGTGTTTGAGAGCTGGGACATTTGTTGTTTGGAAGCTGGGACATTTGGTGTTTGCAAGCTGGGACATTTGGTGTTTCGAAGCAAGGCCACTTCGTCTTTAAGAGCTGGGACATTTGGTGTATGAAAGCTGTGAATCTTCGTGTTTGTAAGCAGGGAGGCTTGGTGTTTGAACTCTGGCTCACTTGGTTTTTGAGAGCAGGGACACTAGTTGTTTGGGAGCCGGGACATTTGGTGTCTGACAGCTGGGACACTTGATGTTTGGAAGCAGGGACTCTTGGTGTTTGGAACCTGGGACATTTAGTGTTTGAGAGCTGAGACACTTGGTGTTTGGAAGCTGGGACACTTGGTGTTTGAGAGGTGGCACACTTGGTGTTTGGAAGCTGGGACATTTGGTGTTTGAGAGCTGGGACATTTGGTGTTTGGAAGCTGGGACATTTGGTGTTTGGAAGCTGCGACAATTGTTTTTTGAGAGTGGGGATATTTGGTGATTGGAAGCTGGAACATTTGGTGTTTGGGAGCTGGACGACTTGGTGTTTGAGAGATGGGACACTTGGTGTATGGAAGCTGGCACACCAAGTGTTTGAGAGCTGGGACATTTGTTGTTTGGAAGCTGGGACATTTCGTGTTTGCAAGCTGGGACATTTGGTGTTTGGAAGCAAGGCCACTTCGTCTTTAAGAGCTGGGACATTTAGTGTATGAAAGCTGTGAATCTTCGTGTTTGTAAGCAGGGAGGCTTGGAGTTTGAACTCTGGCTCACTTGCTTTTTGAGAGCAGGGACACTAGTTGTTTGGGAGCCGGGACATTTGGTGTCTGACAGCTGGGACACTTGATGTTTGGAAGCAGGGACTCTTGGTGTTTGAAACCTGGGACATTTAGTGTTTGAGAGCTGAGACACTTGGTGTTTGCAAGCTGGGACACTTGGTGTTTGAGAGGTGGCACACTTGGTGTTTGGAAGCTGTGACATTTGGTGTTTGGGAGCTGGCCCACTTGGATTTGGAAGCTGGGACATTTGGTGTTTGGAAGCTGCGACAATTGTTTTTTGAGTGTCGGGATATTTGGTGTTTGGAAGCTGGAACATTTGGTGTTTGGAGGCTGGGAAACTTGTTGTTTCAGAGCTGGAACAGTTGGTGATTGAGAGCTGGGACACTTGGTGTTTCACGGCTGGGACATTTGGTGTTTGGAACCTGGTTTATTTGGTGTTTGAGAGCTGGGACACTTGGTGTTTGCGAGCTGGGACACTTGGTGTTTGCGGGCAGGGACACTTGGTGTTTGGAAGCTGGGACATTTGGTGTTTGGAATCTGGGACACTTAGTGTTTGAGAGCTGGAACATTTGGTGTTTGAGATCTGGGACATTTGGTTTTTGAGAGCTGGGACTCTAGGTGTTTGGAAGCTGGGACACTTGGTGTTGGAGAGCTGGGACACCGGGTGGTCGAGAGCTGGGACACTTGATGTTTGGAAGCAGGGAGACTTCGTGTGTGGGAGCTGGGTCTCTAGGTGTTTCAGAGCTGGAACACGTGGTGTTTGGAAGGATGGACACTTGGTGTTTGATAGCTGGGACATTTGGTGTTTGGGAGCTGGGACACTTGGTGTTTGAGAGCTGAGACCCTTGGTGTTAGAGAACTGGCCCACTTGGATTTGGAAGATAGGACACTTGGTGTTTGAGAGCTGGGACACCGGGTGGTCGAGAGCTGGGACACTTGATGTTTGGAAGCTGGGAGACTTCGTGTGTGAGAGCTGGGTCTCTAGGTGTTTCAGAGCTGGAACACGTGGTGTTTGGAAGGTTGGACACTTGGTGTTTGAGAGCTGGGACATTTGGTGTTTGGCAGCCGGGACATTTGGTGTTTGGAAGCCGGGACATTTGGTGTTTGACAGCTGGGACATTTGGTGTTTGGAAGCAGGGACTCTTGGTGTTTGAGAGGTGGCACACTTGGTGTTTGGAAGCTGGGACTTTTGGTGTGTGAGAGCACGGACATTTGGTATTTGGACGCTGGGACATTTGGTGTTTGGAAGCTGCGACAATTGCTGTTTGAGCTTGGGGATATTTGGTGTTTGGAAGCTGAGAAACTTGTTGTTTGAGAGCTGGAACAGTTGGTGATTGAGAGCTGGGACACTTGGTGTTTCAGGGCTGGGACATTTGGTGTTTGGAACCTGGTTTATTTGGTGTTTGAGAGCTGGAACAGTTGGTGATTGAGAGCTGGGACACTTGGTGTTTCACGGCTGAGATATTTGGTGTTTGGAACCTGGTTTATTTGGTGTTTGAGAGCTGGGACACTTGGTGTTTGCGAGCTGGGACACTTGGTGTTTGGAAGCTGGGACAATTGGTGTTTGGAAGCCGGGACACTTAGTGTTTGCGAGCTGTAACATTTGGTGTTTGAGATCTGGGACATTTGGTTTTTGGGAGCTGGGACACTTGGTGTTTGGAAGCTGGGACACTTGGTGTTGGAGAGCTGGGACACTTGGTGTTTGGAAGCAGGGAGACTTGGTGCTGGAGAGCTGGGACTCTTGTTTCTTGAGAGTGGGGAAACGTAACGTTTGGAACCTGGGATTCTTGATGTTTGAGAGCTGGGACACCGGGTGGTCGAGAGCTGGGACACTTGATGTTTGGAAGCTGGGAGACTTCTTGTGTGAGAGCTGGGTCTCTAGGTGTTTCAGAGCTGGAACACGTGGTGTTTGGAAGGTTGGACACTTAGTGTTTCAGAGCTGGGACATTTGGTGTTTGAGAGCTGGGACATTTGTTGTTTGGAAATTGGGACATTTGGTGTTTGCAAGCTGGGACATTTGGTGTTTCGAAGCAAGGCCACTTCGTCTTTAAGAGCTGGGACATTTGGTGTATGAAAGCTGTGAATCTTCGTGTTTGTAAGCAGGGAGGCTTGGTGTTTGAACTCTGGCTCACTTGGTTTTTGAGAGCAGGGACACTAGTTGTTTGGGAGCCGGGACATTTGGTGTCTGACAGCTGGGACACTTGATGTTTGGAAGCAGGGACTCTTGGTGTTTGGAACCTGGGACATTTAGTGTTTGAGAGCTGAGACACTTGGTGTTTGGAAGCTGGGACACTTGGCGTTTGAGAGGTGGCACACTTGGTGTTTGGAAGCTGGGACATTTGGTGTTTGAGAGCTGGGACATTTGGTGTTTGGAAGCTGGGACATTTGGTGTTTGGAAGCTGCGACAATTGTTTTTTGAGAGTGGGGATATTTGGTGATTGGAAGCTGGAACATTTGGTGTTTGGGAGCTGGACGACTTGGTGTTTGAGAGATGGGACACTTGGTGTATGGAAGCTGGCACACCAAGTGTTTGAGAGCTGGGACATTTGTTGTTTGGAAGCTGGGACATTTCGTGTTTGCAAGCTGGGACATTTGGTGTTTGGAAGCAAGGCCACTTCGTCTTTAAGAGCTGGGACATTTAGTGTATGAAAGCTGTGAATCTTCGTGTTTGTAAGCAGGGAGGCTTGGAGTTTGAACTCTGGCTCACTTGCTTTTTGAGAGCAGGGACACTAGTTGTTTGGGAGCCGGGACATTTGGTGTCTGACAGCTGGGACATTTAGTGTTTGAGAGCTGAGACACTTGGTGTTTGCAAGCTGGGACACTTGGTGTTTGAGAGGTGGCACACTTGGTGTTTGGAAGCTGTGACATTTGGTGTTTGGGAGCTGGCCCACTTGGATTTGGAAGCTGGGACATTTGGTGTTTGGAAGCTGCGACAATTGTTTTTTGAGAGTCGGGATATTTGGTGTTTGGAAGCTGGAACATTTGGTGTTTGGAGGCTGGGAAACTTGTTGTTTCAGAGCTGGAACAGTTGGTGATTGAGAGCTGGGACACTTGGTGTTTCACGGCTGGGACATTTGGTGTTTGGAACCTGGTTTATTTGGTGTTTGAGAGCTGGGACACTTGGTGTTTGCGAGCTGGGACACTTGGTGTTTGCGGGCAGGGACACTTGGTGTTTGGAAGCTGGGACATTTGGTGTTTGGAATCTGGGACACTTAGTGTTTGAGAGCTGGAACATTTGGTGTTTGAGATCTGGGACATTTGGTTTTTGAGAGCTGGGACTCTAGGTGTTTGGAAGCTGGGACACTTGGTGTTGGAGAGCTGGGACACCGGGTGGTCGAGAGCTGGGACACTTGATGTTTGGAAGCAGGGAGACTTCGTGTGTGGGAGCTGGGTCTCTAGGTGTTTCAGAGCTGGAACACGTGGTGTTTGGAAGGATGGACACTTGGTGTTTGATAGCTGGGACATTTGGTGTTTGGGAGCTGGGACACTTGGTGTTTGAGAGCTGAGACCCTTGGTGTTAGAGAACTGGCCCACTTGGATTTGGAAGATAGGACACTTGGTGTTTGAGAGCTGGGACACCGGGTGGTCGAGAGCTGGGACACTTGATGTTTGGAAGCTGGGAGACTTCGTGTGTGAGAGCTGGGTCTCTAGGTGTTTCAGAGCTGGAACACGTGGTGTTTGGAAGGTTGGACACTTGGTGTTTGAGAGCTGGGACATTTGGTGTTTGGCAGCCGGGACATTTGGTGTTTGGAAGCCGGGACATTTGGTGTTTGACAGCTGGGACATTTGGTGTTTGGAAGCAGGGACTCTTGGTGTTTGAGAGGTGGCACACTTGGTGTTTGGAAGCTGGGACCTTTGGTGTGTGAGAGCACGGAGATTTGGTGTTTGGACGCTGGGACATTTGGTGTTTGGAAGCTGGTTCAATTGCCGTTTGAGAGCGGGGACATTTGGTGTTTGGAAGCTGGAACATTTGGTGTTTGGAAGCTGAGAAACTTGTTGTTTGAGAGCTGGAACAGTTGGTGATTGAGAGCTGGGACACTTGGTGTTTCACGGCTGGGACATTTGGTGTTTGGAACCTGGTTTATTTGGTGTTTGAGAGCTGGAACAGTTGGTGATTGAGAGCTGGGACACTTGGTGTTTCACGGCTGAGATATTTGGTGTTTGGAACCTGGTTTATTTGGTGTTTGAGAGCTGGGACACTTGGTTTTTGAGAGCTGGGACACTTGGTGTTTGCGAGCTGGGACACTTGGTGTTTGGAAGCTGGGACAATTGGTGTTTGGAAGCCGGGACACTTAGTGTTTGCGAGCTGTAACATTTGGTGTTTGAGATCTGGGACATTTGGTTTTTGGGAGCTGGGACACTTGGTGTTTGGAAGCTGGGACACTTGGTGTTGGAGAGCTGGGACACTTGGTGTTTGGAAGCAGGGAGACTTGGTGCTGGAGAGCTGGGACTCTTGTTTCTTGAGAGTTGGGAAACGTAGCGTTTGGAACCTGGGATTCTTGATGTTTGACAGCTGGGACACCGGGTGGTCGAGAGCTGGGACACTTGATGTTTGGAAGCTGGGAGACTTCTTGTGTGAGAGCTGGGTCTCTAGGTGTTTCAGAGCTGGAACACGTGGTGTTTGGAAGGTTGGACACTTAGTGTTTCAGAGCTGGGACATTTGGTGTTTGAGAGCTGGGACATTTGTTGTTTGGAAGCTGGGACATTTGGTGTTTGTAAGCTGGGACATTTGGTGTTTGGAAGCAAGGCCACTTCGTCTTTAGAGCAGGGACATTTGGTGTATGAAAGCTGTGAATCTTCGTGTTTGTAAGCAGGGAGGCTTGGTGTTTGAACTCTGGCTCACTTGGTTTTTGAGAGCAGGGACACTAGTTGTTTGGGAGCCGGGACATTTGGTGTCTGAGAGATGGGACGCTTGGTGTTTGGAAGCAGGGACTCTTGGTGTTTGGAACCTGGGACATTTAGTGTTTGAGAGCTGAGACACTTGGTGTTTGGAAGCTGGAACACTTGGTGTTTGAGAGGTGAGACACTTGGTGTTTGGAAGCTGGGACATTTGGTGTTTGAGAGCTGGGACATTTGGTGTTTGGAAGATGGGACATTTGGTGTTTGGAAGCTGCGACAATTGCTTTTTGAGAGTGGAGATATTTCGTGTTTGGAAGCTGGAACATTTGGTGTTTGGAAGCTGGGAAACTTGTTGTTTGAGAGCTGGAACAGTTGGTGATTTAGAGCTGGGACACTTGGTGTTTCACGGCTGGGACATTTGGTGTTTGGAACCTGGTTCATTTGGTGTTTGAGAGCTGGGACACTTGGTGTTTGAGAGCTGGGACACTTGGTGTTTGCGAGCTGGGACACTTGGTGTTTGGAGGCCTGGACAATTGTTGTTTGGAAGCTGGGACACTTAGTGTTTGAGAGCTGGAACATTTGGTGTTTGAGATCTGGGACTTTTGGTTTTTGAGAGCCGGAATTCTTGGTATTTGGAAGCTGGGACACTTGGTGTTGGAGAGCTGGGACACTTGGTGTTTGGAAGCTGGGACACTTCGTGTTGGAGAGCTGGGACACCTGGTCTTTGAGAGCTGGGAACGTTGGTGTTTGCGAGCCGTGACATTTAGTGTTTGGAAGCTGGGGCACTTGGTGCAAAAGGGCTGGGACGGTTGGTGTTTGGAATCTCGGACATTTGGTGTTTGAGAGCTGGGACACTTGGTGTTTGGGAGCTGGGACACTTGGTGTTTGGACGCTGGGACTCTTGGTGTTGGAAAGCTGGGACTCTTGTTTCTTGAGAGTTGGGACACGTGGCGTTTGGAAGCTGGGCCTCTTGATGTTTGAGAGCTGGGACACCGGGTGGTCTAGAGCTGGGACACTTGATGATTGGAAGCTGGGAGACTTCGTGTGTGAGAGCTGGGTCTCTAGGTGTTTCAGAGCTTGAACACATGGTGTTCGGAAGGTTGGACACTTGGTGTTTGAGAGCTGGGACATTTGGTGTTTGGGAGCTGGGACACTTGATGTTTGAGAGCTGGGACACTTGGTGTTTGAGAGCTGGGACCCTTGGTGTTAGAGAGCTGGCCCACTTGGATTTGGAAGATGTGACACTTGGTGTTTGAGAGCTGGGATACCGGGTGGTCGAGAGCTGGGACATTTGGTGTTTGGAAGCTGGGAAACTTCGTGTGTGCGAGCTGGGTCTCTAGGTGTTTCAGAGCTGGAACACGTGTTGTTTGAGACGTGGCACACTTGGTGTTTGGAAGCTGGGACTTTTGGCGTTTGAGAGCAGGGACATTTGGTGTTTGGAAGCTGGGACATTTGGTGTTTGGAAGCTGGTTCACTTGGTGTTTGAGGGCAGGTACATTTGGTGTTTGGAAGCTGGAACATTTGGTGTTTGGAAGCTGGGAAACTTGTTGCTTGAGAGCTGGAACAGTTGGTGATTGAGAGCTGGGACACTTGGTGTTTCACTGCTGGGACATCTGGTGTTTGGAACTTGGTTTACTTGGTGTTTGAGAGCTGGGACACTTGGTGTTTGAGAGCTGGGAGACTTCGTGTGTGTGAGCTGGGTCTCTAGGTGTTTCAGAGCTGGAACACGTGGTGTTTGGAAGGTTGGACACTTGGTGTTTGAAAGTTGGGACATTTCGTGTTTGGGAGCTGGCCCACTTGGATTTGGAAGATGGGACACATGGTGTTTGAGAGCTGGGACACCTGGTCTTTGAGAGCTGGGAACGTTAGTGTTTGCGAGCCGTGACATTTAGTGTTTGGAAGCTGGGACACTTGGTGCAAAAGGGCTGGGACAGTTGGTGTTTGGAATCTCGGACATTTGGTGTTTGTCAGCTGGGCCTCTTGGTGTTTGAGAGCTGGGACACTTGGTGTTTGCGAGCTGGGACACTTGGTGTTTGGAAGCTGGGACAATTGGTGTTTGGAAGCCGGGACACTTAGTGTTTGCGAGCTGTAACATTTGGTGTTTGAGATCTGGGACATTTGGTTTTTGAGAGTTGGGACTCGTGGTGTTTGGAAGCTGGGACACTTGGTGTTGGAGAGCTGGGACACTTGGTGTTTGGAAGCAGGGAGACTTGGTGCTGGAGAGCTGGGACTCTTGTTTCTTGAGAGTTGGGAAACGTAGCGTTTGGAACCTGGGATTCTTGATGTTTGAGAGCTGGGACACCGGGTGATCGAGAGCTGGGACACTTGATGTTTGGAAGCTGGGAGACTTCGTGTGTGAGAGCTGGGTCTCTAGGTGTTTCAGAGCTTGAACACATGGTGTTCGGAAGGTTGGACACTTGGTGTTTGAGAGCTGGGACATTTGGTGTTTGGGAGCTGGGACACTTGGTGTTTGAGAGCTGGGACACTTGGTGTTTGAGAGCTGGGACCCTTGGTGTTAGAGAGTTGGCCCACTTGGATTTGGAAGATGTGACACTTGGTGTTTGAGAGCTGGGATACCGGGTGGTCGAGAGCTGGGACATTTGGTGTTTGGAAGCTGGGAAACTTCGTGTGTGAGAGCTGGGTCTCTGGGTGTTTCAGAGCTGGAACACGTGTTGTTTGAGACGTGGCACACTTGGTGTTTGGAAGCTGGGACTTTTGGCGTTTGAGAGCAGGGACATTTGGTGTTTGGAAGCTGGGACATTTGGTGTTTGGAAGCTGGTTCAATTGCTGTTTGAGGGCAGGTACATTTGGTGTTTGGAAGCTGGAACATTTGGTGTTTGGAAGCTGGGAAACTTGTTGCTTGAGAGCTGGAACAGTTGGTGATTGAGAGCTGGGACACTTGGTGTTTCACGGCTGGGACATCTGGTGTTTGGAACCTGGTTTACTTGGTGTTTGAGAGCTGGGACACTTGGTGTTTGAGAGCTGGGAGACTTCGTGTGTGTGAGCTGGGTCTCTAGGTGTTTCAGAGCTGGAACACGTGGTGTTTTGAAGGTTGGACACTTGGTGTTTGAAAGCTGGGACATTTCGTGTTTGGGAGCTGGCCCACTTGGATTTGGAAGATGGAACACTTGGTGTTTGAGAGCTGGGACACCTGGTCTTTGAGAGCTGGGAACTTTGGTGTTTGCGAGCCGTGACATTTGGTGTATGGAAGCTGGGACACTTGGTGCAAGAGGGCTGGGACAGTTGGTGTTTGGAAGCTCGGACATTTGGTGTTTGGAAGCTGGGACACTTGGTGTTTGAAAGCAGGGCCTCTTGGTGTTTGAGAGCTGGGACATTTATTCTTTGGAAGCAGGTACACTTGATGTTTGAGATCTGGGACATTTGGTGTTTGGAAGCTGGGAGACTTGGTGTTTGAGGGCTGGGACACTTGGTGTTTGCGAGCGGGGACATTTGGTGTTTGGAAGCTGGAACATTTTGTGTTTGGAAGCTGGGACACTTGGTTTTTGAGAGCTGGGGCACTTGGTGTTTGATAGCCGGGACATTTAGAGTTTGGAAGCAGTACTCTTGGTGTTTGAGATCTGGAACACTTGGTGCTTCAGAGCCGGGAGACCTGGTGTTTGGAACCTTGGGATACTTGGTGTTTGAGAGCTGCGAGACTTGGTGTTTGGAACCATGCACACTTCGTGTTTGAGTGCTGGAACAGTTGGTGATTGAGAGCTGGGACAGTTGGGGTTTCACGGCTGGGACATTTGGTGTTTGGAACCTGGTTTATTTGGTGTTTGAGAGCTGGGACAGTTGGTGTTGGAGAGCTGGGACAGTTGGTGTTTGGAAGCTGGGAGACTTCGTGATTGAGAGGTGGGACTCTTGATGTTTGAGAGCTGGGACACTTAGTGTTTGGAAGCCGGGACACTTGGTGTTTGAGATCTGGGACATTTGGTGTTTGGAAGCTAGGAGACTTGGTGTTTGAGACGTGGGACACTTGGTGTTTGAGAGCTGGGACACTTAGTGTTTGGAAGCTGGGAATATTGGTGTCTGAGAGCTGGGACTCTTGGTGTTTAGAAGCAGGGACTCTGGTGTTTGGAACATTGGCCATTTAGTGTTTGAGAGCTGAGACACTTAGTGTCTGGAAGCAGGGACACTTGGTGTTTGGCAGCCTGGACATTTGGTGTTTGGAAGCCGGGTCATTTGGCGTTTGAAGGCTGGGACACTTGGTGTTTGGAAGCAGGGACTCTTGTTGTTTGGAACCTGGGACATTTAGTGTTTGAGAGCTGAGACACCTGGTGTTTGGAAGCTGGGACACTTGGTGTTTGAGTGGTGGCACATTTGGTGTTTGGAAGCTGGGACATTTGGTGTTTTGAAGCTGGTTCAATTGCTGTTTGAGGGCAGGGACATTTGGTGTTTGGATGCTGGAACATCTGGTGTTTGGAAGCTGGGAAACTTGTTGTTTGAGAGCTGGAACAGTTGGTGATTGAGAGCTGAGACACTTGGTGTTTCACGGCTGGGACATTTGGTGTTTGGAACCTGGGTTATTTGGTGTTTGAGAGCTGGGACACTTGATGTTTGATAGCTGGGACACTTGATGTTTGAGAGCTGGGACACTTGGTGTTTGAGAGCTGGGACTCTAGGTGTTTGGAAGCTGGGGCACTTGGTATTGGAGAGCTGGGACTCTTGTTTCATGAGAGTTGGGACGCGTGGCGTTTGGAATCTGGGACTCTTGATGTTTGAGAGCTGGGACACCGGGTGGTCGAGAGCTGGGACACTTGATGTTTGGAAGCTGGGAGACTTCGTGTGTGAGAGCTGGGTCTCTAGGTGTTTCAGAGCTGGAACACGTGGTGTTTGGAAGGTTGGACACTTGGTGTTTGAGAGCTGGGACATTTGGTGTTTGGGAGCTGGGACACTTGGTGTTTGAGAGCTGGGACACTTGGTGTTTGAGAGCTGGGACCCTTGGTGTTAGAGAGCTGGCCCACTTGGATGTGGTAGATGTGACACTTGGTGTTTGAGAGCTGGGATACCGGGTGGTCGAGAGCTGGGACATTTGGTGTTTGGAAGCTGGGAAACTTCGTGTGTGAGAGCTGGGTCTCGAGGTGTTTCAGAGCTGGAACACGTGTTGTTTGAGACGTGGCACACTTGGTGTTTGGAAGCTGGGACTTTTGGCGTTTGAGAGCAGGGACATTTGGTGTTTGGAAGCTGGGACATTTGGTGTTTGGAAGCTGGTTCAATTGCTGTTTGAGGGCAGGTACATTTGGTGTTTGGAAGCTGGAACATTTGGTGTTTGGAAGCTGGGAAACTTGTTGCTTGAGAGCTGGAACAGTTGGTGATTGAGAGCTGGGACACTTGGTGTTTCACTGCTGGGACATCTGGTGTTTGGAACCTGGTTTACTTGGTGTTTGAGAGCTGGGACACTTGGTGTTTGAGAGCTGGGAGACTTCGTTTGTGTGAGCTGGGTCTCTAGGTGTTTCAGAGCTGGAACACGTGGTGTTTGGAAGGTTGGACTCTTGGTGTTTGAAAGCTGGGACATTTCGTGTTTGGGAGCTGGCCCACTTGGATTTGGAAGATGGGACACTTGGTGTTTGAGAGCTGGGACACCTGGTCTTTGAGAGCTGGGAACTTTGGTGTTTGCGAGCCGTGACATGTGGAAGCTGGGACACTTGGTGCAAGAGGGCTGGGACTGGTGGTGTTTGGAAGCTCGGACATTTGGTGTTTGTAAGCTGGGCCTCTTGGTGTTTGAGAGCTAGGACTCTTGGTGTTTGAGAGCTGGGACACTTGGTGTTTGAGCAGGGACACTTGGTGTTTGGAAGCTGGGACATTTGGTGTTTGATGCTGGGAAACATGGTGCTTGGAAGCTGGGACATTTGGTGTTTGAGAGCTGGACCACTTGGTGTTTGAGAGCTGGGACATTTGGTGTTTGGAAGCTGGGACACTAAGTGTTTGAGAGCTGGGACACTTGTTGTTTGGAAGCTGGGACATTTGGTGTTTGGAAGCTGGGACATTTGGTGTTTGGAAGCAAGGCCACTTCGTCTTTAGAGCTGGGACATTTGGTGTATGAAAGCTGTGAATCTTCGTGTTTGTAAGCAGGGAGGCTTGGTGTTTGAACTCTGGCTCACTTGGTTTTTGAGAGCTGGGACACTTGGTGTTTGGAAGCAGGGACTCTTGGTGTTTGGAACGAGGGACATTTACTGTTTGAGAGCTGAGACACTTGGTGTTTGGAAGCTGGGACACTTGGTGTTTGAGAGGTGGCACACTTGGTCTTTGGAAGCTGGGACATTTGGTGTTTGAGATCAGGGACATTTGGTGTTTGGAAGCTGGGACATTTGGTGTTTGGAAGCTGCGACAATTGCTGTTTGAGAGTGGGGATATTTGGTGTTTGGAAGCTGGCACATTTGGTGTTTGGAAGCAAGGCCACTTCATCTTTAGGAGCTGGGACATTTGGTGTTTGGAAACCTGGAAACTTGGTGTGAGGAAGCTAGGAATCTTCGTGTTTTGGATCCGGGACATTTATTGTTTTCAAGCCGGGACAATTGGTGGTTGAGAGCTGGGACACTTGGTGTTTGAGACCTGGGTGACTTGATGTTTGGAAGCTGGGACACTTGGTGTTTGAGAACTGGACCAGTTGGTGTTTGAGACCTGGGACAGTTGTTGATAGGAAGCTGGGACACTTCGGGGGATACATGCGCCAATTGGTGTTTGACAGCTGGGATACTCGGTGTTTGGAAGCTGGGACATTTGGCGTTTGGAAGCAGGGAAACTTGATGTTTGAGTGCTGGGAATACTGGTGTTTGAGAGCTGGACACGTGGTGTTTGAGAGCTGGGACATTTGGTGTTTGGGAGCCGGGACTTTTGGTTCTTTGAAGCTGGGACACTTTGTGTTCGAGATATGGGACACTTGGTGTTTGGAAGCTGGGACATTTAGTGTTTCAGAGCTGGGACACTTCGTGTTTGAGAGCTGGGACTTCTGGTGTTTGAGAGCTGGGCACGTGGTGTTTGAGAGCTGGGACAGTTGGTGTATGAAAGCTGTGAATCTTCGTGTTTGTAAACTGGGAAGCTTGGTGTTTGAACTCTGGCTCACTTGGTTTTTGAGAGCAGGGACACTTGTTGTTTGGGAGCGGGACAATTTGGTGGTTGGAAACTGGGAAACTTGGTGTTAGGAAGCTAGGACTCTTCGTGTTTTGGAGCCGGGACATTTGGTGTTTTGAATCCGGGACAATTGGTGGTTAAGAGCTGGGAAACTTGGTGTTTGAGACCTGGGTGACTTGGTGTTTGGAAGCTGGGACACTTGGTGTTTGCGAACTGGAACATTTGGTGTTTGAGAGCTGGGACAGTTGGTGATAGGAAACTGGGACACTTCGGGGGATACATGTGACAATTGGTGTTTGATAGCTGGGACACTTGGTGTTTGGAAGCCGGGACATTTGGCGTTTGGAAGCAGGGAAACTTGATGTTTGAGTGCTGGGAATACTGGTGTTTGAGAGCTGGACACGTGGTGTTTGAGAGCTGGGACATTTGGTGTCTGGGAGCCGGAACTTTTGGTGCTTTGAAGCTGGGACACTTTGTGTTTGAGATATGGGACACTTGGTGTTTGGAAGCTGGGACATTTAGTGTTTCAGATCTGGGACACTTCGTGTTTGAGAGCTGGGACTTCTGGTGTTTGAGAGCTGGGCACGTGGTGTTTGAGAGCTGGGACATTTGGTGTTTTGGAGCCGGGACTTTTGGTGCTTGGAAGCTGGGACACTTTGTGTTTGAGACATGGGACACTTAGTGTTTGGCAGCCGGGACATTTAGTGTTCGGAAGCTGGCACACTTGGTGTATGAGAGCAGGGACACTTGGTGATTGAGACCTTGGACAGTTGGTGTTTGGAATTTGAGATACTTGGTGTTTGAGAGCTGCGAGACATGGTGTTTGGATATTGGATGCTTCGTGTTTGAGAGCTGGAACATTTGGTGTTTTTGAGCTGGGACACTTGGAGTTTCTTGACTGGGAAATTTGGTGTTTGGAACCTGGGTTATTTGATGTTTGAGAGCTGGGACACTTGGTGTTTGCGAGAGGGGACACTTGGTGTTTGGAAGCTGTAACAGTTGGTGTTTGGAAGCTTGGACAATTGCAGTTTGAGAGCGGGGACATTTGGTGTTTGGAAGAAGGAACATTTGGTCTTTGGAAGCTGGGACACTTGGTTTTTGAGAGCTGGGACATTTGTTGTTTGGAAGCTGGGACATTTGGTATTTGGAACCTGGGACATTTAGTGTTTGAGAGCTGAGACAATTGGTGTTTGGAAGCTGGGACTCTTGGTGTTTGAGAGGTGGCACACTTGATGTTTGGAAGCTGGGACACTTGGTGTTTGAGAGCTGGGAAACATGGTGTTTGGAAGCTGGGACAATTGGTGTTTGGAAGCGGGACACTTGGTGCAAGAGGGCTGGGACAGTTGGTGTTTGGAAGCTCGGACATTTGGTGTTTGTAGGCTGGGCCACTTGGTGTTTGACAGCTGGGCCTCTTGGTGTTTGAGAGCTGGGACTCTTGGTGTTTGGATGCAGGGACACATGCTGTTGGGAAACTGGGGCACTTGGTGTTTGAGAGCTGGGAAACATGGTATTTGGAAGCTGGGACATTTGGTGTTTGAGAGCTGGACAACTTGGTGTTAGAGAGCCGGGACACTTGGTGTTTGGAAGCTGGGACACTTGGTGTTTGAGAGCAGGGACATTAGTTGTTTGGAAGCTGTGACATTTGGTGTTTGGAAGCTGGGACATTTGGTGTGTGGAAGCAAGGCCTTTTCGTCTTTAAGAGCTGGGACATTTGGTGTATGAAAGCTGTGAATCTTCGTGTTTGTAAGCTGGGAAGCTTGGTGTTTGAACTCTGGCTCACTTGGTTTTTGAGAGCAGGGTCACTTGTTGTTTGAGAGCTGGGACACTTGGTGTTTGGAAGCTGGGATACTTGGTGTTGGAGAGCTGAGATACTAGGTGTTGGAGAGCTGGGACTCTTGTTTCTTGAGAGCTGGGACATGTGGCCTTTGAAGCTGGGACTCTTGATGTTTGAGAGCTGGGACACCGAGTGGTTGAGAGAAGGGACACTTGATGTTTGGAAGCTGGGAGACTTCGTATGTGAGAGCTGGGTCTCTAGGTGTTTCAGAGCTGGAACACGTGGTGTTTGGAAGGTTGGACACTTGGTGTTTGAGAGCTGGGACATTTGGTGTTTGGGAGCTGGGACACTTGGTGTTTGGAAGCTGGGACTCTTGGTGTTTGAGAGCTGGGACACCTGGTCTTTGAGAGCTGGGAACTTTGGTGTTTGCGAGCCGGGACATTTGGTGTTTGGAAGCTGGGACACTTGGTGCAAGTGGGCGTGGACAGTTGGTGTTTGGAAGCACGGACATTTGGTGTTTGGAAGCAGGGACACTTGGTGTTTGGAAGCTGGGCCTCTTGGTGTTTGAGAGCTGGGACATTTAGTGTTTGGAAGCAGGTACACTTGGTGTTTGAGATCTGGGACATTTGGTGTTTGGAAGTTGGGAGACTTGCTGTTTGAGAGGTGGGATAATTGGTGTTTGAGAGCTGGGACAATTAGTGTTTGGAAGCCGGGACACTTGGCGTCTGAGAGCTGGGACTCTTGGTGTTTGGAAGCAGGGACACCTGGTGTTTGGATCCTTGGCCATTTAGTGTTTGCGAGCTGAGACACTTAGTGTCTGGAAGCAGGGAAACTTGGTGTTTGGCAGCCTGGACATTTGGTGTTTGGAAGCCGGGACATTTGGTGTTTGAGAGCTGGGACACTTGGTGTTTGGAAGCAGGGAGTCTTGGTGTTTGGAACCTGGGACATTTAGTGTTTAAGAGCTGAGACACTTAGTGTTTGGAAGTTGGAACACTTGGTTTTTGAGGCGTGGCACACTTGGTGTTTGGAAGTTGGGAATTTTGGTGTTTGAGAGCTGGGACATTTGGTGTTTGGAAGCTGGGGCATCTGGTGTTTGGAAGCAGGGACAATTGCTGTTTGAGAGCGGGGACATTTGGTGTTTGGACGCTGGAACATTTGGTGTTTGGAAGCTGGGAAACTTGTTGTTTGAGAGATGGAACAGTTGGTGAATGAGAGCTGGGACACTTGCTGTTTCACGGCTGGGACATTTGGTGTTTGGAACCCGGTTTATTTGGTGTTTGAGAGCTGGGACACTTGGTGTTTGAGAGCTGGGACACTTGGTGCTTGCGAGCTGGGAGACTTGGTGTTTGGAACCTGGGACAATTGGTGTTTGGATGCTGGGACACTTAGTGTTTGAGAGCTGGAACATTTAGTGTTTGAGATCTGGGGCATTTGGTTTTTGAGAGCTGGGGCACTTGCTGTTTGGAAGCTGGGCACTTGGTGTTGGAGAGCTGGGACACTTGGTGTTTGGAAGCTGGGATACTTGGTGTTGGAGAGCTGGGACTCTTGTTTCTTGAGAGCTGGGACATGTGGCGTTTGGAAGCTGGGACGCTTGATGTTTGAGAGCTGGGACACCGAGTGGTCGAGAGCTGGGACACTTGATGTTTGGAAGCTGGGAGACTTCGTATGTGAGAGCTGGGTCTCTAGGTGTTTCAGAGCTGGAACACGTGGTATTTGGAAGGTTGGACACTTGGTGTTTGAGAGCTGGGACATTTGGTGTTTGGGAGCTGGGACCCTTGGTGTTTGGAAGCTGGGACTCTTGGTGTTTTGGAGCTGGGACACCTGGTCTTTGAGAGCTGGGAACTTTGGTGTTTGCGAGCCAGGACATTTGGTGTTTGGAAGCTGGGACACTTGGTGCAAGTGGGCGTGGACAGTTGGTGTTTGGAAGCACGGACAATTGGTGTCTGAGAGCTGGGACACTTAGTGTTTGGAAGCTGGGACACTTGGTGTCTGAGAGCTGGGACTCTTGGTGTTTGGAAGCAGGGTCACTTGGTGTTTGGAACCTTGGCCATTTAGTGTTTGAGAGCTGAGACACTTAGTGTCTGGAAGCAGGGAAACTTGGTGTTTGGCAGCCGGGACATTTGGTGTTTGGAAGCCGGGACATTTGGTGTTTGGATGCAGGGACACTTAGTGTTTGGGAGCTGGAACATTTGGTGTTTGAGATCAGGGACATTTGGTTTTTGAGAGCTGGGACACTTGGTGTTTGGAAGCTGGGATACTTGGTGTTGGAGAGCTGGGACTCTTGTTTCTTGAGAGCTGGGAAATGTGGCGTTTGGAAGCTGGGACTCTTGATGTTTGAGAGCTGGGACACCGAGTGGTCGAGAGCTGGGAAACTTGATGTTTGGAAGCTGGGCGACTTCGTATGTGAGAGCTGTGTCTCTAGGTGTTTCAGAGTTGGAACACGTGGTATTTGGAAGGTTGGACACTTGGTGTTTGAGAGCTGGGACATTTGGTGTTTGGGAGCTGGGACACTTGGTGTTTGGAAGCTGGGACTCTTGGTGCAAGTGGGCGTGGACAGTTGGTGTTTGGAAGCACGCACATTTGGTGTTTGGAAGCTGGGACACTTGGTGTTTGAGATCTGGGACATTTGGTGTTTGGAAGTTGGGAGACTTGCTCTTTGAGAGGTGGGACAATTGGTTTTTGAGAGCTGGGACACTTAGTGTTTGGAAGCCGGGACACTTGGTGTCTGAGAGCTGGGACTCTTGGTGTTTGGAAGCAGGGTCACTTGGTGTTTGGAACCTTGGCCATTTAGTGTTTGAGAGCTGAGACACTTAGTGTCTGGAAGCAGGGAAACTTGGTGTTTGGCAGCCGGGACATTTGGTGTTTGGAAGCCGGGACATTTGGTGTTTGAGAGCTGGGACACTTGGTGTTTGGTAGCAGGGAATCTTGGTGTTTGGAACCTGGGACATTTAGTGTTTAAGAGCTGAGACACCTAGTGTTTGGAAGTTGGGACACTTGGTGTTTGAGAGTTGGTACACTTGGTGTTTGGAAGCTGGGACTTTTGGAGTTTGAGAGCAGAGACATTTGGTGTTTGGAAGCTGGGACATTTGGTTTTTGGAAGCTGGTTCAATTGCTGTTTGAGAGCGGGCACATTAGGGGTTCGGAAGCTGGAACATTTGGTGTTTGGAAGCTGGGAAACTTGTTGTTTGAGAGCTGGAACAGTTGGTGCTTGAGAGCTGGGACACTTACTGTTTCAGGGCTGGGACATTTGGTGTTTGGAACCTGGTTTATTTGGTGTTTGAAGCTGGGACACTTGGTGTTTGAGAGCTGGGACACTTGGTGCTTGCGAGCTGGGACACTTGGTGTTTGGAAGCTGGGACAATTGGTGTTTGGATGCTGGGACACTTAGTGTATGAGAGCTGGAACATTTGGTGTTTGAGATCTGGGACATTTGGTTTTTGAGAGCTGGGACACTGTGTGTTTGGAAGCTGGGCACTTGGTGTTGGAAAGCTGGGACACTTGGTGTTTGGAAGCTGGGATACTTGGTGTTGGAGAGCTGGGACTCTTGTTTCTTGAGAGCTGGGACATGTGGCGTTTGGAAGTTGGGACTCTTGATGTTTGAGAGCTGGGACACCGAGTTGTCGAGAGCTGGGACACTTGATGTTTGGAAGCTGGGAACTTCGTATGTGAGAGCTGGGTCTCTAGGTGTTTCAGAGTTGGAACACGTGGTATTTGGAAGGTTGGACACTTGGTGTTTGAGAGCTGGGACATTTGGTGTTTGGGAGCTGGGACACGGTGTTTGGAAGCTGGGACTCTTGGTGTTTGAGAGCTGGGACACCTGGTCTTTGAGAGCTGGGAACTTTGGTGTTTGCGAGCCGGGACATTTGGTGTTTGGAAGCTGGGACACTTGGTGCAAGTGGGCGTGGACAGTTGGTGTTTGGAAGCACGGACATTTGGTGTTTGGAAGCTGGGACACTTGGTGTTTGGAAGCTGGGCCTCTTGGTGTTTGAGAGCTGGGACATTTAGTGTTTGGAAGCAGGTACACTTGGTGTTTGAGATCTGGGACATTTGGTGTTTGGAAGTTGGGAGACTTGCTCTTTGAGAAGTGGGACAATTGGTGTTTGAGAACTGGGACACTTAGTGTTTGGAAGCCGGGACACTTGGTGTCTGAGAGCTGGGACTCTTGGTGTTTGAAAGCAGGGTCACTTGGTGTTTGGAACCTTGGCCATTTAGTGTTTGAGAGCTGAGACACTTAGTGTCTGGAAGCAGGGAAACTTGGTGTTTGGCAGCCGGGACATTTGGTGTTTGGAAGCCAGGACATTTGGTGTTTGAGAGCTGGGACACTTGGTGTTTGGAAGCAGGGAGTCTTGGTGTTTGGAACCTGGGACATTTAGTGTTTAAGAGCAGAGACACTTAGTGTTTGGAAGTTGGGACACTTGGTGTTTGAGAGTTGGTACACTTGGTGTTTGGAAGCTGCGACTTTTGGTGTTTGAGAGCAGAGACATTTGGTGTTTGGGAGCTGGGACATTTGGTTTTTGGAAGGTGGTTCAATTGCTGTTTGAGAGCGGGCACATTTGGTGTTTGGAAGCTGGAACATTTGATTTTTGGAAGCTGGGAAACTTGTTGTTTGAGAGCTGGAACAGTTGGTGCTTGAGAGCTGGGACACTTACTGTTTCAGGGCTGGGACATTTGGTGTTTGGAACCTGGTTTATTTGGTGTTTGAGAGCAGGGACACTTGGTGTTTGAGAGCTGGGACACTTGCTGCTTGCGAGCTGGGACACTTGGTGTTTGGAAGCTGGGACAATTGGTGTTTGGATGCTGGGACACTTAGTGTTTGAGAGCTGGAACATTTGGTGTTTGAGATCTGGAACATTTGGTTTTTGAGAGCTGGGACACTTGGTGTTTGGAAGCTGGGCACTTGGTGTTGGAAAGCTGGGAGACTTGGTGTTTGGAAGCTGGGATACTTGGTGTTGGAGAGCTGGGACTCTTGTTTCTTGAGAGCTGGGACATGTGGCGTTTGGAAGTTGGGACTCTTGATGTTTGAGAGCTGGGACACCGAGTGGTCGAGAGCTGGGACACTTGATGTTTGGAAGCTGGGAGACTTCGTATGTGAGAGCTGGGTCTCTAGGTGTTTCAGAGCTGGAACACGTGGTATTTGGAAGGTTGGACACTTGGTGTTTGAGAGCTGGGACATTTGGTGTTTGGGAGCTGGGACCCTTGGTGTTTGGAAGCTGGGACTCTTGGTGTTTGAGAGCTGGGACACCTGGTCTTTGAGAGCTGGGAACTTTGGTGTTTGTGAGCCAGGACATTTGGTGTTTGGAAGCTGGGACACTTGGTGCAAGTGGGCGTGGACAGTTGGTGTTTGGAAGCACGGACAATTGGTGTCTGAGAGCTGGGACACTTAGTGTTTGGAAGCTGGGACACTTGGTGTCTGAGAGCTGGGACTCTTGGTGTTTGGAAGCAGGGTCACTTGGTGTTTGGAACCTTGGCCATTTAGTGTTTGAGAGCTGAGACACTTAGTGTCTGGAAGCAGGGAAACTTGGTGTTTGGCAGCCGGGACATTTGGTGTTTGGAAGCCGGGACATTTGGTGTTTGAGAGCTGGGACACTTGGTGTTTGGTAGCAGGGAATCTTGGTGTTTGGAACCTGGGACATTTAGTGTTTAAGAGCTGAGACACCTAGTGTTTGGAAGTTGGGACACTTGGTGTTTGAGAGTTGGTACACTTGGTGTTTGGCAGCTGGGACTTTTGGAGTTTGAGAGCAGAGACATTTGGTGTTTGGAAGCTGGGACATTTGGTTTTTGGAAGCTGGTTCAATTGCTGTTTGAGAGCGGGCACATTAGGGGTTCGGAAGCTGGAACATTTGGTGTTTGGAAGCTGGGAAACTTGTTGTTTGAGAGCTGGAACAGTTGGTGCTTGAGAGCTGGGACACTTACTGTTTCAGGGCTGGGACATTTGGTGTTTGGAACCTGGTTTATTTGGTGTTTGAGAGCTGGGACACTTGGTGTTTGAGAGCTGGGACACTTGGTGCTTGCGAGCTGGGACACTTGGTGTTTGGAAGCTGGGACAATTGGTGTTTGGATGCTGGGACACTTAGTGTATGAGAGCTGGAACATTTGGTGTTTGAGATCTGGGACATTTGGTTTTTGAGAGCTGGGACACTGTGTGTTTGGAAGCTGGGCACTTGGTGTTGGAAAGCTGGGACACTTGGTGTTTGGAAGCTGGGATACTTGGTGTTGGAGAGCTGGGACTCTTGTTTCTTGAGAGCTGGGACATGTGGCGTTTGGAAGTTGGGACTCTTGATGTTTGAGAGCTGGGACACCGAGTTGTCGAGAGCTGGGACACTTGATGTTTGGAAGCTGGGAACTTCGTATGTGAGAGCTGGGTCTCTAGGTGTTTCAGCGTTGGAACACGTGGTATTTGGAAGGTTGGACACTTGGTGTTTGAGAGCTGGGACATTTGGTGTTTGGGAGCTGGGACACGGTGTTTGGAAGCTGGGACTCTTGGTGTTTGAGAGCTGGGACACCTGGTCTTTGAGAGCTGGGAACTTTGGTGTTTGCGAGCCGGGACATTTGGTGTTTGGAAGCTGGGACACTTGGTGCAAGTGGGCGTGGACAGTTGGTGTTTGGAAGCACGGACATTTGGTGTTTGGAAGCTGGGACACTTGGTGTTTGGAAGCTGGGCCTCTTGGTGTTTGAGAGCTGGGACATTTAGTGTTTGGAAGCAGGTACACTTGGTGTTTGAGATCTGGGACATTTGGTGTTTGGAAGTTGGGAGACTTGCTCTTTGAGAAGTGGGACAATTGGTGTTTGAGAACTGGGACACTTAGTGTTTGGAAGCCGGGACACTTGGTGTCTGAGAGCTGGGACTCTTGGTGTTTGAAAGCAGGGTCACTTGGTGTTTGGAACCTTGGCCATTTAGTGTTTGAGAGCTGAGACACTTAGTGTCTGGAAGCAGGGAAACTTGGTGTTTGGCAGCCGGGACATTTGGTGTTTGAGAGCTGGGACACTTGGTGTTTGGAAGCAGGGAGTCTTGGTGTTTGGAACCTGGGACATTTAGTGTTTAAGAGCAGAGACACTTAGTGTTTGGAAGTTGGGACACTTGGTGTTTGAGAGTTGGTACACTTGGTGTTTGGAAGCTGCGACTTTTGGTGTTTGAGAGCAGAGACATTTGGTGTTTGGGAGCTGGGACATTTGGTTTTTGGAAGGTGGTTCAATTGCTGTTTGAGAGCGGGCACATTTGGTGTTTGGAAGCTGGAACATTTGATTTTTGGAAGCTGGGAAACTTGTTGTTTGAGAGCTGGAACAGTTGGTGCTTGAGAGCTGGGACACTTACTGTTTCAGGGCTGGGACATTTGGTGTTTGGAACCTGGTTTATTTGGTGTTTGAGAGCAGGGACACTTGGTGTTTGAGAGCTGGGACACTTGCTGCTTGCGAGCTGGGACACTTGGTGTTTGGAAGCTGGGACAATTGGTGTTTGGATGCTGGGACACTTAGTGTTTGAGAGCTGGAACATTTGGTGTTTGAGATCTGGAACATTTGGTTTTTGAGAGCTGGGACACTTGGTGTTTGGAAGCTGGGCACTTGGTGTTGGAAAGCTGGGAGACTTGGTGTTTGGAAGCTGGGATACTTGGTGTTGGAGAGCTGGGACTCTTGTTTCTTGAGAGCTGGGACATGTGGCGTTTGGAAGTTGGGACTCTTGATGTTTGAGAGCTGGGACACCGAGTGGTCGAGAGCTGGGACACTTGATGTTTGGAAGCTGGGAGACTTCGTATGTGAGAGCTGGGTCTCTAGGTGTTTCAGAGCTGGAACACGTGGTATTTGGAAGGTTGGACACTTGGTGTTTGAGAGCTGGGACATTTGGTGTTTGGGAGCTGGGACCCTTGGTGTTTGGAAGCTGGGACTCTTGGTGTTTTGGAGCTGGGACACCTGGTCTTTGAGAGCTGGGAACTTTGGTGTTTGCGAGCCAGGACATTTGGTGTTTGGAAGCTGGGACACTTGGTGCAAGTGGGCGTGGACAGTTGTTGTTTGGAAGCACGGACAATTGGTGTCTGAGAGCTGGGACACTTAGTGTTTGGAAGCTGGGACACTTGGTGTCTGGGAGCTGGGACTCTTGGTGTTTGGAAGCAGGGTCACTTGGTGTTTGGAACCTTGGCCATTTAGTGTTTGAGAGCTGAGACACTTAGTGTCTGGAAGCAGGGAAACTTGGTGTTTGGCAGCCGGGACATTTGGTGTTTGGAAGCCGGGACATTTGGTGTTTGGATGCTGGGACACTTAGTGTTTGAGAGCTGGAACATTTGGTGTTTGAGATCAGGGACATTTGGTTTTTGAGAGCTGGGACACTTGGTGTTTGGAAGCTGGGATACTTGGTGTTGGAGAGCTGGGACTCTTGTTTCTTGAGAGCTGGGAAATGTGGCGTTTGGAAGCTGGGACTCTTGATGTTGGAGAGCTGGGACACCGAGTGGTCGAGAGCTGGGAAACTTGATGTTTGGAAGCTGGGCGACTTCGTATGTGAGAGCTGTGTCTCTAGGTGTTTCAGAGTTGGAACACGTGGTATTTGGAAGTTTGGACACTTGGTGTTTGAGAGCTGGGACATTTGGTGTTTGGGAGCTGGGACACTTGGTGTTTGGAAGCTGGGACTCTTGGTGCAAGTGGGCGTGGACAGTTGGTGTTTGGAAGCACGCACATTTGGTGTTTGGAAGCTGGGACACTTGGTGTTTGAGATCTGGGACATTTGGTGTTTGGAAGTTGGGAGACTTGCTCTTTGAGAGGTGGGACAATTGGTTTTTGAGAGCTGGGACACTTAGTGTTTGGAAGCCGGGACACTTGGTGTCTGAGAGCTGGGACTCTTGGTGTTTGGAAGCAGGGTCACTTGGTGTTTGGAACCTTGGCCATTTAGTGTTTGAGAGCTGAGACACTTAGTGTCTGGAAGCAGGGAAACTTGGTGTTTGGCAGCCGGGACATTTGGTGTTTGGAAGCCGGGACATTTGGTGTTTGAGAGCTGGGACACTTGGTGTTTGGTAGCAGGGAATCTTGGTGTTTGGAACCTGGGACATTTAGTGTTTAAGAGCTGAGACACCTAGTGTTTGGAAGTTGGGACACTTGGTGTTTGAGAGTTGGTACACTTGGTGTTTGGAAGCTGGGACTTTTGGAGTTTGAGAGCAGAGACATTTGGTGTTTGGAAGCTGGGACATTTGGTTTTTGGAAGCTGGTTCAATTGCTGTTTGAGAGCGGGCACATTAGGGGTTCGGAAGCTGGAACATTTGGTGTTTGGAAGCTGGGAAACTTGTTGTTTGAGAGCTGGAACAATTGGTGATTGAGAGCTGGGACACTTACTGTTTCAGGGCTGGGACATTTGGTGTTTGGAACCTGGTTTATTTGGTGTTTGAGAGCTGGGACACTTGGTGTTTGAGAGCTGGGACACTTGGTGCTTGCGAGCTGGGACACTTGGTGTTTGGAAGCTGGGACAATTGGTGTTTGGATGCTGGGACACTTAGTGTATGAGAGCTGGAACATTTGGTGTTTGAGATCTGGGACATTTGGTTTTTGAGAGCTGGGACACTGTGTGTTTGGAAGCTGGGCACTTGGTGTTGGAAAGCTGGGACACTTGGTGTTTGGAAGCTGGGATACTTGGTGTTGGAGAGCTGGGACTCTTGTTTCTTGAGAGCTGGGACATGTGGCGTTTGGAAGTTGGGACTCTTGATGTTTGAGAGCTGGGACACCGAGTTGTCGAGAGCTGGGACACTTGATGTTTGGAAGCTGGGAACTTCGTATGTGAGAGCTGGGTCTCTAGGTGTTTCAGAGTTGGAACACGTGGTATTTGGAAGGTTGGACACTTGGTGTTTGAGAGCTGGGACATTTGGTGTTTGGGAGCTGGGACACGGTGTTTGGAAGCTGGGACTCTTGGTGTTTGAGAGCTGGGACACCTGGTCTTTGAGAGCTGGGAACTTTGGTGTTTGCGAGCCGGGACATTTGGTGTTTGGAAGCTGGGACACTTGGTGCAAGTGGGCGTGGACAGTTGGTGTTTGGAAGCACGGACATTTGGTGTTTGGAAGCTGGGACACTTGGTGTTTGGAAGCTGGGCCTCTTGGTGTTTGAGAGCTGGGACATTTAGTGTTTGGAAGCAGGTACACTTGGTGTTTGAGATCTGGGACATTTGGTGTTTGGAAGTTGGGAGACTTGCTCTTTGAGAAGTGGGACAATTGGTGTTTGAGAACTGGGACACTTAGTGTTTGGAAGCCGGGACACTTGGTGTCTGAGAGCTGCGACTCTTGGTGTTTGAAAGCAGGGTCACTTGGTGTTTGGAACCTTGGCCATTTAGTGTTTGAGAGCTGAGACACTTAGTGTCTGGAAGCAGGGAAACTTGGTGTTTGGCAGCCGGGACATTTGGTGTTTGGAAGCCAGGACATTTGGTGTTTGAGAGCTGGGACACTTGGTGTTTGGAAGCAGGGAGTCTTGGTGTTTGGAACCTGGGACATTTAGTGTTTAAGAGCAGAGACACTTAGTGTTTGGAAGTTGGGACACTTGGTGTTTGAGAGTTGGTACACTTGGTGTTTGGAAGCTGCGACTTTTGGTGTTTGAGAGCAGAGACATTTGGTGTTTGGGAGCTGGGACATTTGGTTTTTGGAAGGTGGTTCAATTGCTGTTTGAGAGCGGGCACATTTGGTGTTTGGAAGCTGGAACATTTGATTTTTGGAAGCTGGGAAACTTGTTGTTTGAGAGCTGGAACAGTTGGTGCTTGAGAGCTGGGACACTTACTGTTTCAGGGCTGGGACATTTGGTGTTTGGAACCTGGTTTATTTGGTGTTTGAGAGCAGGGACACTTGG
This sequence comes from Isurus oxyrinchus, assembly GCA_026770705.1. Classification (NCBI taxonomy): domain Eukaryota; kingdom Metazoa; phylum Chordata; class Chondrichthyes; order Lamniformes; family Lamnidae; genus Isurus; species Isurus oxyrinchus. The sequence goes on from JANJGN010000205.1 coordinate 338,822, forward strand.
TGTTTGAGAGCTGGGACACTTGGTGCTTGCGAGCTGGGACACTTGGTGTTTGGAAGCTGGGACAATTGGTGTTTGGATGCTGGGACACTTAGTGTTTGAGAGCTGGAACATTTGGTGTTTGAGATCTGGAACATTTGGTTTTTGAGAGCTGGGACACTTGGTGTTTGGAAGCTGGGCACTTGGTGTTGGAAAGCTGGGAGACTTGGTGTTTGGAAGCTGGGATACTTGGTGTTGGAGAGCTGGGACTCTTGTTTCTTGAGAGCTGGGACATGTGGCGTTTGGAAGTTGGGACTCTTGATGTTTGAGAGCTGGGACACCGAGTTGTCGAGAGCTGGGACACTTGATGTTTGGAAGCTGGGAGACTTCGTATGTGAGAGCTGGGTCTCTAGGTGTTTCAGAGTTGGAACACGTGGTATTTGGAAGGTTGGACACTTGGTGTTTGAGAGCTGGGACATTTGGTGTTTGGGAGCTGGGACACTTGGTGTTTGGAAGCTGGGACTCTTGGTGTTTGAGAGCTGGGACACCTGGTCTTTGAGAGCTGGGAACTTTGGTGTTTGCGAGCCGGGACATTTGGTGTTTGGAAGCTGGGACACTTGGTGCAAGTGGGCGTGGACAGTTGGTGTTTGGAAGCACGGACATTTGGTGTTTGGAAGCTGGGACACTTGGTGTTTGGAAGCTGGGCCTCTTGGTGTTTGAGAGCTGGGACATTTAGTGTTTGGAAGCAGGTACACTTGGTGTTTGAGATCTGGGACATTTGGTGTTTGGAAGTTGGGAGACTTGCTCTTTGAGAAGTGGGACAATTGGTGTTTGAGAGCTGGGACACTTAGTGTTTGGAAGCCGGGACACTTGGTGTCTGAGAGCTGCGACTCTTGGTGTTTGGAAGCAGGGTCACTTGGTGTTTGGAACCTTGGCCATTTAGTGTTTGAGAGCTGAGACACTTAGTGTCTGGAAGCAGGGAAACTTGGTGTTTGGCAGCCGGGACATTTGGTGTTTGGAAGCCGGGACATTTGGTGTTTGAGAGCTGGGACACTTGGTGTTTGGAAGCAGGGAGTCTTGGTGTTTGGAACCTGGGACATTTAGTGTTTAAGAGCTGAGACACTTAGTGTTTGGAAGTTGGGACACTTGGTGTTTGAGAGTTGGTACACTTGGTGTTTGGAAGCTGCGACTTTTGGTGTTTGAGAGCAGAGACATTTGGTGTTTGGGAGCTGGGACATTTGGTTTTTGGAAGGTGGTTCAATTGCTGTTTGAGAGCGGGCACATTTGCTGTTTGGAAACTGGAACATTTGATTTTTGGAAGCTGGGAAACTTGTTGTTTGAGAGCTGGAACAGTTGGTGCTTGAGAGCTGGAACACTTACTGTTTCAGGGCTGGGACATTTGGTGTTTGGAACCTGGTTTATTTGGTATTTGAGAGCTGGGACATTTGGTGTTTGAGAGCTGGGACACTTGCTGCTTGCGAGCTGGGACACTTGGTGTTTGGAAGCAAGGCCACTTCGTCTTTAAGAGCTGGGACATTTGGTGTATGAAAGCTGTGAATCTTAGTGTTTGTAAGCAGCGAGGCGTGGTGTTTGAACTCTGGCTCACTTGGTTTTTGAGAGCAGGGACACTTGTTGTTTGGGAGCCGGGACATTTGGTGTTAGAGAGCTGGGACATTTGGTTTTTGAATGCTGGGACACTTGGTGTTTGGAAGCTGGGCACTTGGTGTTGGAGAGCTGGGACACTTGGTGTTTGGAAGCTGGGATACTTGGTGTTGGAGAGCTGGGACTCTTGTTTCTTGAGAGCTGGGACATGTGGCGTTTGGAAGCTGGGACTCTTGATGTTTGAGAGCTGGGACACCGAGTGGTCGAGAGCTGGGACACTTGATGTTTGGAAGCTGAGAGACTTCGTATGTGAGAGCTGGGTATCTAGGTGTTTCAGAGCTGGAACACGTGGTGCTTGGAAGGTTGGACACTTGGTGTTTGAGAGCTGGGACATTTGGTGATTGGGAGCTGGGACACTTGGTGTTTGGAAGCTGGGACACTTGGTGCAAGTGGGCGTGGACAGTTGGTGTTTGGAAGCACGGACATTTGGTGTTTGGAAGCTGGGACACTTGGTGTTTGGAAGCTGGGCCTCTTGGTGTTTGGGAGCTGGGACATTTAGTGTTTGGAAGCAGGTACACTTGGTGTTTGAGATCTGGGACATTTGGTGTTTGGACTTTGGGAGTCTTGCTGTTTGAGAGGTGGGACAATTGGTGTTTGAGAGCTGGGACTCTTAGTGTTTGGAAGCCGGGACACTTGGTGTCTGAGAGCTGCGACTCTTGGTGTTTGGAAGCAGGGACACCTGGTATTTGGAACCTTAGCCATTTAGTGTTTGAGAGCTGAGACACTTAGTGTCTGGAAGCAGGGAAACTTGGTGTTTCGCAGCCGGGACATTTGGTGTTTGGAAGCCGGGACATTTGGTGTTTGAGAGCTGGGACACTTGGTGTTTGGAAGCAGGGAGTCTTGGTGTTTGGAACCTGGGACATTTAGTGTTTAAGAGCTGAGACACTTAGTGTTTGGAAGTTGGGACACTTGGTTTTTGAGACGTGGCACACTTGGTGTTTGGAAGTTGGGACTTTTGGTGTTTGAGAGCTGGGACATTTGGTGTTTGGGAGCTGGGACATCTGGTGTTTGGAAGCTTTGACAATTGCTGTTTGAGAGCGGGGACATTTGGTGTTTGGAAGCTGGAACATTTGGTGTTTGGAAGCTGGGAAACTTGTTGTTTGAGAGCTGGGACACTTGGTGAATGAGAGCTGGGACACTTGCTGTTTCACGGCAGGGACATTTGGTGTTTGGAACCTGGATTATTTGGTGTTTGAGAGCTGGGACACTTGGTGTTTGAGAGCTGGGACACTTGGTGCTTGCGAGCTGGGACACTTGGTGTTTGGAAGCTGGGACAATTGGTGTTTGGATGCTGGGACACTTAGTGTTTGAGAGCTGGAACATTTGGTGTTTGAGATCAGGGACATTTGGTTTTTGAGAGCTGGGGCACTTGGTGTTTGGTAGCTGGGCACTTGGTGTTGGAGAGCTGGGACACTTGGTGTTTGGAAGCTGGGATACTTGGTGTTGGAGAGCTGGGACTCTTGTTTCTTGAGAGCTGGGACATGTGGCGTTTGGAAGCTGGGACTCTTGATGTTTGAGAGCTGGGACACCGGGTGGTCGAGAGCTGGGACACTTGATGTTTGGAAGCTGGGAGACTTCGTATGTGAGAGCTGGGTCTCTAGGTGTTTCAGAGCTGGAACACGTGGTGTTTGGAAGGTTGGACACTTGGTGTTTGAGAGCTGGGACATTTGGTGTTTGGGAGCTGGGACATTTGGTTTTTGAGAGCTGGGACACTTGGTGTTTGGAAGCTGGGCACTTGGTGTTGGAGAGCTGGGACATTTGGTGTTTGGCACCTGGTTTATTTGATGTTTGAGAGCTGGGACACTTGGTGTTTGAGAGCTGGGACTCGTGGCGTTTGGAAGCTGGGACTCTTGATGTTTGAGAGCTGGGGCACCGAGTGGTCGAGAGCTGGGACACTTGATGTTTGGAAGCTGAGAGACTTCGTATGTGAGAGCTGGGTATCTAGGTGTTTCAGAGCTGGAACACGTGGTGCTTGGAAGGTTGGACACTTGGTGTTTGAGAGCTGGGACATTTGGTGTTTGGGAGCTGGGACTCTTGGTGTTTGGAAGCTGGGACTCTTGGTGCAAGTGGGCGTGGACAGTTGGTGTTTGGAAGCACGGACATTTGGTGTTTGGAAGCTGGGACACTTGGTGTTTGGAAGCTGGGCCTCTTGGTGTTTGAGAGCTGGGACATTTAGTGTTTGGAAGCTGGGACACTTGGTGTTTGGAAGCAGGTACACCTGGTGTTTGAGATCTGGGACATTTGGTGTTTGGACTTTGGGAGTCTTGCTGTTTGAGAGGTGGGACAATTGGTGTTTGAGAGCTGGGACTCTTAGTGTTTGGAAGCCGGGACACTTGGTGTCTGAGAGCTGCGACTCTTGGTGTTTGGAAGCAGGGACACCTGGTGTTTGGAACCTTAGCCATTTAGTGTTTGAGAGCTGAGACACTTAGTGTCAGGAAGCAGGGAAACTTGGTGTTTCGCAGTCGGGACATTTGGTGTTTGGAAGCCGGGACATTTGGTGTTTGAGAGCTGGGACACTTGGTGTTTGGAAGCAGGGAGTCTTGGTGTTTGGAACCTGGGACATTTAGTGTTTAAGAGCTGAGACACTTAGTGTTTGGAAGTTGGGACACTTGGTTTTTGAGACGTGGCACACTTGGTGTTTGGAAGTTGGGACTTTTGGTGTTTGGGAGCTGGGACATCTGGTGTTTGGAAGCTGTGACAATTGCTGTTTGAGAGCGGGGACATTTGGTGTTTGGAAGCTGGAACATTTGGTGTTTGGAAGCTGGGAAACTTGTTGTTTGAGAGCTGGGACACTTGGTGAATGAGAGCTGGGACACTTGCTGTTTCACGGCAGGGACATTTGGTGTTTGGAACCTGGATTATTTGGTGTTTGAGAGCTGGGACACTTGGTGTTTGAGAGCTGGGACACTTGGTGCTTGCGAGCTGGGACACTTGGTGTTTGGAAGCTGGGACAATTGGTGTTTGGATGCTGGGACACTTAGTGTTTGAGAGCTGGAACATTTGGTGTTTGAGATCAGGGACATTTGGTTTTTGAGAGCTGGGACACTTGGTGTTTGGTAGCTGGGCACTTGGTGTTGGAGAGCTGGGACACTTGGTGTTTGGAAGCTGGGATACTTGGTGTTGGAGAGCTGGGACTCTTGTTTCTTGAGAGCTGGGAGATGTGGCGTTTGGAAGCTGGGACTCTTGATGTTTTTGAGCTGGGGCACCGAGTGGTCGAGAGCTGGGACACTTGATGTTTGGAAGCTGAGAGACTTCGTATGTGAGAGCTGGGTATCTAGGTGTTTCAGAGCTGGAACACGTGGTGCTTGGAAGGTTGGACACTTGGTGTTTGAGAGCTGGGACATTTGGTGTTTGGGAGCTGGGACATTTGGTTTTTGAGAGCTGGGACACTTGGTGTTTGGAAGCTGGGCACTTGGTGTTGGAGAGCTGGGACATTTGGTGTTTGGCACCTGGTTTATTTGATGTTTGAGAGCTGGGACACTTGGTGTTTGAGAGCTGGGACTCTTGGTGCTTGCGAGCTGGGACACTTGGTGTTTGGAAGCTGGGACAATTGGTGTTTGGATGCTTGGACACTTCGTGTTTGAGGGCTGGAACATTTGGTGTTTGAGATCTGGGACATTTGGTTTTTGAGAGCTGGGACACTTGGTGTTTGGAAGCTGGGCACTTGGTGTTGGAGAGCTGGGACACTTGGTGTTTGGAAGCTGGGATACTTGGTGTTGGAGAGCTGGGACTCTTGTTTCTTGAGAGCTGGGACATGTGGCGTTTGGAAGTTGGGACTCTTGATGTTTGAGAGCTGGGACACCGAGTGGTCGAGAGCTGGGACACTTGATGTTTGGAAGCTGGGAGACTTCGTATGTGAGAGCTGGGTCTCTAGGTGTTTCAGAGTTGGAACACGTGGTATTTGGAAGGTTGGACACTTGGTGTTTGAGAGCTGGGACATTTGGTGTTTGGGAGCTGGGACACTTGGTGTTTGGAAGCTGGGACACTTGGTGCAAGTGGGCATGGACAGTTGGTGTTTGGAAGCACGGACATTTGGTGTTTGGAAGCAGGGACACTTGGTGTTTGGAAGCTGGGCCTCTTGGTGTTTGAGAGCTGGGACATTTAGTGTTTGGAAGCAGGTACACTTGGTGTTTGAGATCTGGGACATTTGGTGTTTGGACTTTGGGAGTCTTGCTGTTTGAGAGGTGGGACAATTGGTGTTTGAGAGCTGGGACTCTTAGTGTTTGGAAGCCGGGACACTTGGTGTCTGAGAGCTGCGACTCTTGGTGTTTGGAAGCAGGGACACCTGGTGTTTGGAACCTTAGCCATTTAGTGTTTGAGAGCTGAGACACTTAGTGTCTGGAAGCAGGGAAACTTGGTGTTTCGCAGTCGGGACATTTGGTGTTTGGAAGCCGGGACATTTGGTGTTTGAGAGCTGGGACACTTGGTGTTTGGAAGCAGGGAGTCTTGGTGTTTGGAACCTGGGACATTTAGTGTTTAAGAGCTGAGACACTTAGTGTTTGGAAGTTGGGACACTTGGTTTTTGAGACGTGGCACACTTGGTGTTTGGAAGTTGGGACTTTTGGTGTTTGAGAGCTGGGACATTTGGTGTTTGGGAGCTGGGACATCTGGTGTTTGGAAGCTGTGACAATTGCTGTTTGAGAGCGGGGACATTTGGTGTTTGGAAGCTGGAACATTTGGTGTTTGGAAGCTGGGAAACTTGTTGTTTGAGAGCTGGGACACTTGGTGAATGAGAGCTGGGACACTTGCTGTTTCACGGCAGGGACATTTGGTGTTTGGAACCTGGATTATTTGGTGTTTGAGAGCTGGGACACTTGGTGTTTGAGAGCTGGGACACTTGGTGCTTGCGAGCTGGGACACTTGGTGTTTGGAAGCTGGGACAATTGGTGTTTGGATGCTGGGACACTTAGTGTTTGAGAGCTGGAACATTTGGTGTTTGAGATCAGGGACATTTGGTTTTTGAGAGCTGGGGCACTTGGTGTTTGGTAGCTGGGCACTTGGTGTTGAAGAGCTGGGACACTTGGTGTTTGGAAGCTGGGATACTTGGTGTTGGAGAGCTGGGACTCTTGTTTCTTGAGAGCTGGGACATGTGGCGTTTGGAAGCTGGGACTCTTGATGTTTTTGAGCTGGGACACCGAGTGGTCGAGAGCTGGGACACTTGATGTTTGGAAGCTGGGAGACTTCGTATGTGAGAGCTGGGTCTCTAGGTGTTTCAGAGCTGGAACACGTGGTGTTTGTAAGGTTGGACACTTGGTGTTTGAGAGCTGGGACATTTGGTGTTTGGGAGCTGGGACATTTGGTTTTTGAGAGCTGGGACACTTGGTGTTTGGAAGCTGGGCACTTGGTGTTGGAGAGCTGGGACATTTGGTGTTTGGCACCTGGTTTATTTGATGTTTGAGAGCTGGGACACTTGGTGTTTGAGAGCTGGGACTCTTGGTGCTTGCGAGCTGGGACACTTGGTGTTTGGAAGCTGGGACAATTGGTGTTTGGATGCTGGGACACTTAGTGTTTGAGGGCTGGAACATTTGGTGTTTGAGGTCTGGGACATTTGGTTTTTGAGAGCTGGGACACTTGGTGTTTGGAAGCTGGGCACTTGGTGTTGGAGAGCTGGGACACTTGGTGTTTGGAAGCTGGGATACTTGGTGTTGGAGAGCTGGGACTCTTGTTTCTTGAGAGCTGGGACATGTGGCGTTTGGAAGTTGGGACTCTTGATGTTTGAGAGGTGGGACACCGAGTGGTCGAGAGCTGGGACACTTGATGTTTGGAAGCTGGGAGACTTCGTATGTGAGAGCTGGGTCTCTAGGTTTTTCAGAGTTGGAACACGTGGTATTTGGAAGGTTGGACACTTGGTGTTTGAGAGCTGGGACATTTGGTGTTTGGGAGCTGGGACACTTGGTGTTTGGAAGCTGGGACACTTGGTGAAAGTGGGCGTGGACAGTTGGTGTTTGGAAGCACCGACATTTGGTGTTTGGAAGCTGGGACACTTGGTGTTTGGAAGCTGGGCCTCTTGGTGTTTGAGAGCTGGGACATTTAGTGTTTGGAAGCAGGTACACTTGGTGTTTGAGATCTGGGACATTTGGTGTTTGGACTTTGGGAGTCTTGCTGTTTGAGAGGTGGGACAATTGGTGTTTGAGAGCTGGGACTCTTAGTGTTTGGAAGCCGGGACACTTGGTGTCTGAGAGCTGCGACTCTTGGTGTTTGGAAGCAGGGACACCTGGTGTTTGGAACCTTAGCCATTTAGTGTTTGAGAGCTGAGACACTTAGTGTCTGGAGGCAGGGAAACTTGGTGTTTCGCAGTCGGGACATTTGGTGTTTGGAAGCCGGGACATTTGGTGTTTGAGAGCTGGGACACTTGGTGTTTGGAAGCAGGGAGTCTTGGTGTTTGGAACCTGGGACATTTAGTGTTTAAGAGCTGAGACACTTAGTGTTTGGAAGTTGGGACACTTGGTTTTTGAGACGTGGCACACTTGGTTTTTGGAAGTTGGGACTTTTGGTGTTTGAGAGCTGGGACATTTGGTGTTTGGGAGCTGGGACATCTGGTGTTTGGAAGCTGTGACAATTGATGTTTGAGAGCGGGGACATTTGGTGTTTGGAAGCTGGAACATTTGGTGTTTGGAAGCTGGGAAACTTGTTGTTTGAGAGCTGGGACACATGGTGAATGAGAGCTGGGACACTTGCATTTTCACGGCAGGGACATTTGGTGTTTGGAACCTGGATTATTTGGTGTTTGAGAGCTGGGACACTTGGTGTTTGAGAGCTGGGACACTTGGTGCTTGCGAGCTGGGACACTTGGTGTTTGGAAGCTGGGACAATTGGTGTTTGGATGCTGGGACACTTAGTGTTTGAGAGCTGGAACATTTGGTGTTTGAGATCTGGGACATTTGGTTTTTGAGAGCTGGGGCACCGAGTGGTCGAGAGCTGGGACACTTGGTTTTTGGAAGCTGGGATACTTGGTGTTGGAGAGCTGGGACTCTTGTTTCTTGAGAGCTGGGACATGTGTCGTTTGGAAGCTGGGACTCTTGATGTTTGAGAGCTGGGACACCGAGTGGTCGAGAGCTGGGACACTTGATGTTTGGAAGCTGGGAGACTTCGTATGTGAGAGCTGGGTCTCTAGGTGTTTCAGAGCTGGAACACGTGGTGTTTGGAAGGTTGGACACTTGGTGTTTGAGAGCTGGGACATTTGGTGTTTGGGAGCTGGGACATTTGGTTTTTGAGAGCTGGGACACTTGGTGTTTGGAAGCTGGGCACTTGGTGTTGGAGAGCTGGGACACTTGGTGTTTGGAAGCTGGGATACTTGGTGTTGGAGAGCTGGGACTCTTGTTTCTTGAGAGCTGGGACATGTGGCGTTTGGAAGCTGGGACTCTTGATGTTTGAGAGCTGGGACACCGAGTGGTCGAGAGCTGGGACACTTGATGTTTGGAAGCTGGGAGACTTCGTATGTGAGAGCTGGGTCTCTAGGTGTTTCACAGCTGGAACACGTGGTATTTGGAAGGTTGGACACTTGGTGTTTGAGAGCTGGGACATTTGGTGTTTGGGAGCTGGGACACTAGGTGTTTGCAAGCTGGGACTCTTGGTGTTTGAGAGCTGGGACACCTGGACTTTGAGAGCAGGGAACTTTGGTGTTTGCGAGCTGGGACATTTGGTGTTTGGAAGCTGGGACACTTGGTGCAAGTGGGGTTGGACAGTTGGTGTTTGGAAGCACGGACATTTGGTGTTTGGAAGCTGGGACACTTGGTGTTTGGAAGCTGGGCCTCTTGGTGTTTGAGAGCTGGGACATTTAGTGTTTGGAAGCAGGTACACTTGGTGTTTGAGATCTGGGACATTTGGTGTTTGGAAGTTGGGAGACGTGCTGTTTGAGAGGTGGAACAATTGGTGTTTGAGAGCTGGGACACTTAGTGTTTGGAAGCCGGGACACTTGGTGTCTGAGAGCTGGGACTCTTGGTGTTTGGAAGCAGGGTCACTTGGTGTTTGGAACCTTGGCCATTTGGTGTTTGAGAGCTGAGACACTTAGTGTCTGGAAGCAGGGAAACTTGGTGTTTGGCAGCCGGGACATTTGGTGTTTGGAAGCCGGGACATTTGGTGTTTGAGAGCTGGGACACTTGAAGTTTGGAAGCAGGGAGTCTTGGTGTTTGGAACCTGGGACATTTAGTGTTTAAGAGCAGAGACACTTAGTGTTTGGAAGTTGGGACACTTGGTGTTTGAGAGTTGGTACACTTGGTGTTTGGAAGCTGGGACTTTTGGTGTTTGAGAGCAGAGACATTTGGTGTTTGGGAGCTGGGACATTTGGTTTTTGGAAGCTGGTTCAATTGCTGTTTGAGAGCGGGCACATCTGGTGTTTGGAAGCTGGAACATTTGGTTTTTGGAAGCTGGGAAACTTGTTGTTTGAGAGCTGGAACAGATGGTGATTGAGAGCTGGGACACTTGCTGTTTCACGGCTGGGACATTTGGTGTTTGGCAACTGGTTTATTTGGTGTTTGAGAGCTGGGACACCTGGTGTTTGAGAGCTGGGACACTTGCTGCTTGCGAGCTGGGACACTTGGTGTTTGGAAGCAAGGCCACTTCGTCTTTAAGAGCTGGGACATTTGGTGTATGAAAGCTGTGAATCTTAGTGTTTGTAAGCTGGGAGGCTTGGTGTTTGAACAATGGCTCACTTGGTTTTTGAGAGCAGGGACACTTGTTGTTTGGGAGCCGGGACATTTGGTGTTAGAGAGCTGGGGCACTTGGTGTTTGGAACCTTGGCCATTTAGTGTTTGAGAGCAGAGACACTTAGTGTCTGGAAGCAGGGAAACTTGGTGTTTGGCAGCCGGGACATTTGGTGTTTGGAAGCCGGGACATTTGCTGTTTGAGAGCTGGGACACCTGGTGTTTGGAAGCAGGGAGTCTTGGTGTTTGGAACCTGGGACATTTAGTGTTTGAAAGCTGAGACACTTAGTGTTTGGAAGTTGGGACACTTGGTTTTTGAGAGGTGGCACACTTGGTAGTTTGGAAGTTGGGACTTTTGGTGTTTGAGAGCTGGGACATTTGGTGTTTGGAAGCTGGGACATTTGGTGTTTGGAAGCTGGGACAATTGCTGTTTGAGAGCGGGGACATTTGGTGTTTGGAAGCTGGAACATTTGGTGTTTGGAAGCTGGGAAACTTGTTGTTTGAGAGCTGGAGCAGTTGGTGATTGAGAGCTGGGACACTTGCTGTTTCACGGCTGGGACATTTGGTGTTTGGCACCTGGTTTATTTGATGTTTGAGAGCTGGGACACTTGGTGTTTGAGAGCTGGGACTCTTGGTGCTTGCGAGCTGGGACACTTGGTGTTTGGAAGCTGGGACAATTGGTGTTTGGATGCTGGGACACTTAGTGTTTGAGGGCTGGAACATTTGGTGTTTGAGATCTGGGACATTTGGTTTTTGAGAGGTGGGACACTTGGTGTTTGGAAGCTGGGCACTTGGTGTTGGAGAGCTGGGACACTTGGTGTTTGGAAGCTGGGATACTTGGTGTTGGAGAGCTGGGACACCTGTTTCTTGAGAGCTGGGACATGTGGCGTTTGGAAGCTAGGACTCTTGATGTTTGAGAGCTGGGACACCGAGTGGTCGAGAGCTGGGACACTTGATGTTTGGAAGCTGGGAGACTTCCTATGTGAGAGCTGGGTCTCTAGGTGTTTCAGAGCTGGAACACGTGGTGCTTGGAAGGTTGGACACTTGGTGTTTGAGAGCTGGGACATTTGGTGTTTGGGAGCTGGGACACTTGGTGTTTGGAAGCTGGGACACTTGGTGCAAGTGGGCGTGGACAGTTGGTGTTTGGAAGCACGGACATTTGGTGTTTGGAAGCTGGGACACTTGGTGCTTGGAAGCTGGGCCTCTTGGTGTTTGAGAGCTGGGACATTTAGTGTTTGGAAGCAGGTGCACTTGGTGTTTGAGATCTGGGACATTTGGTGTTTGGACTTTGGGAGTCTTGCTGTTTGAGAGGTGGGACAATTGGTGTTTGAGAGCTCGGACATTTAGTGTTTGGAAGCCGGGACACTTGGTGTCTGAGGGCTGGGACTCTTGGTGTTTGGATGCCGGGACACTTGGTGTTTGGAACCTTGCCCATTTAGTGTTTGAGAGCTGAGACACTTAGTGTTTGGAAGTTGGGACACTTGGTTTTTGAGACGTGGCACACTTGGTGTTAGGAGGTTGGGACTTTTGGTGTTTGAGAGCTGGGACATTTGGTGTTTGGAAGCTGCGACATTTGGTGTTTGGAAGATGGGACAATTGCTGTTTGAGAGCGGGGACATTTGGTGTTTGGAAGCTGGAACATTTGGTGTTTGGAAGCTGGGAAACTTGTTGTTTGAGAGCAGGTACAGTTGGTGATTGAGAGCTGGGACACTTGCTGTTTCATGGCCGGGACATTTGGTGTTTGGAACCTGGTTTATTTGGTGTTTGAGAGCTGGGACACTTGGTGTTTGAGAGCTGGGACACTTGGTGCTTGCGAGCTGGGACCCATGGTGTTTGGAAGCTGGGACACTAGGTGTTTGGAAGCTGGGACACTTGGTGTTGGAGAGCTGGGACATTTGGTGTTTGGAAGCTGGGAGACTTGGTATGTGAGAGCTGGGACTCTTGTTTCTTGAGAGCTGTTACACGTGGCGTTTGGAAGCTGGGACTCTTGATGTTTGAGAGCTGGGAACTTTGGTGTTTGCCAGCCGGGACATTTGGTGTTTGGAAGCTGGGACACTTGGTGCAAGTGGGCGTGGACAGTTGGTGTTTGGAAGCACGGACATTTGGTGTTTGGAAGCTGGGACACTTGTTGTTTGGAAGCTGGGCCTCTTGGTGTTTGAGAGCTGGGACATTTAGTGTTTGGAAGCAGGTACACTTGGTGTTTGAGATCTGGGACATTTGGTGTTTGGAAGTTGGGAGACTTGCTGTTTGAGAGGTGGGACAATTGGTGTTTGAGAGCTGGGACACTTAGTGTTTGGAAGCCGGGACACTTGGTGTCTGAGAGCTGGGACACTTGGTGTTTGGAAGCAGGGTCACTTGGTGTTTGGAACCTTGGCCATTTAGTGTTTGAGAGCTGAGACACTTAGTGTCTGGAAGCAGGGAAACTTGGTGTTTGGCAGCCGGGACATTTGGTGTTTGGAAGCCGGGACATTTGGTGTTTGAGAGCTGGGACACTTGGTGTTTGGAAGCAGGGAGTCTTGGTGTTTGGAACCTGGGACATTTAGTGTTTAAGAGCTGAGACACTTAGTGTTTGGAAGTTGGGACACTTGGTGTTTGGAAGCTGGGACTTTTGGTGTTTGAGAGCAGAGACATTTGGTGTTTGGGAGCTGGGACATTTGGTTTTTGGAAGCTGGTTCAATTGCTGTTTGAGAGCGGGCACATCTGGTGTTTGGAAGCTGGAACATTTGGTTTTTGGAAGCTCGGAAACTTGTTGTTTGAGAGCTGGAACTGTTGGTGCTTGAGAGCTGGGACACTTGCTGCTTGCGAGCTGGGACACTTGGTGTTTGAGAGCTGGGACACTTGGTGTTTGAAAGCAAGGCCACTTTTTCTTTAAGAGCTGGGACATTTGGTGTCTGAAAGCTGTGAATCTTAGTGTTTGTAAGCAGGGAGGCTTGGTGTTTGAACTCTGGCTCACTTGGTTTTTGAGAGCAGGGACACTTGTTGTTTGGGAGCCGGGACATTTGGTGTTTGGAAGCTGGGACATTCGGTGTTTGGAAGCTGGGACAATTGCTGTTTGAGAGCGGGGACATTTGCTGTTTGGAAGCTGGAACTTTTGGTGTTTGGAAGCTGGGAAACTTCTTGTTTGAGAGCTGGAGCAGTTGGTGAGTGAGAGCTGGGACACTTGCTGTTTCACGGCTGGGACATTTGGTGTTTGGCACCTGGTGTATTTGTTGTTTGAGAGCTGGGACACTTGGTGTTTGAGAGCTGGGACACTTGGTGCTTGCGAGCTGGGACACTTGGTGTTTGGAAGCTGGGACAATTGGTGTTTGGATGCTGGGACACTTAGTGTTTGAGGGCTGGAACATTTGGTGTTTGAGATCTGGGACATTTGGTTTTTGAGAGCAGGGAGTCTTGGTGTTTGGAAGCTGGGCACTTGGTGTTGGAGAGCTGGGACACTTGGTGTTTGGAAGCTGGGATACTTGGTGTTTGGAAGCAAGGCCCCTTCGTCTTTAAGAGCTGGGACATTTGGTGTATGCAAGCTGTGAATCTTAGTGTTTGTAAGCAGCGAGGCGTGGTGTTTGAACTCTGGCTCACTTGGTTTTTGAGAGCAGGGACACTTGTTGTTTGGGAGCCGGGACATTTGGTGTTAGAGAGCTGGGACATTTGGTTTTTGAATGCTGGGACACTTGGTGTTTGGAAGCTGGGCACTTGGTGTTGGAGAGCTGGGACACTTGGTGTTTGGAAGCTGGGATACTTGGTGTTGGAGAGCTGGGACTCTTGTTTCTTGAGAGCTGGGACATGTGGCGTTTGGAAGCTGGGACTCTTGATGTTTGAGAGCTGGGACACCGAGTGGTCGAGAGAAGGGACACTTGATGTTTGGAAGCTGAGAGACTTCGTATGTGAGAGCTGGGTATCTAGGTGTTTCAGAGCTGGAACACGTGGTGCTTGGAAGGTTGGACACTTGGTGTTTGAGAGCTGGGACATTTGGTGTTTGGGAGCTGGGACACTTGGTGTTTGGAAGCTGGGACACTTGGTGCAAGTGGGCGTGGACAGTTGGTGTTTGGAAGCACGGACATTTGGTGTTTGGAAGCTGGGACACTTGGTGTTTGGAAGCTGGGCCTCTTGGTGTTTGAGAGCTGGGACATTTAGTGTTTGGAAGCAGGTACACTTGGTGTTTGAGATCTGGGACATTTGGTGTTTGGACTTTGGGAGTCTTGCTGTTTGAGAGGTGGGACAATTGGTGTTTGAGAGCTGGGACTCTTAGTGTTTGGAAGCCGGGACACTTGGTGTCTGAGAGCTGCGACTCTTGGTGTTTGGAAGCAGGGACACCTGGTGTTTGGAACCTTAGCCATTTAGTGTTTGACAGCTGAGACACTTAGTGTCTGGAAGCAGGGAAACTTGGTGTTTCGGAGTCGGGACATTTGGTGTTTGGAAGCCGGGACATTTGGTGTTTGAGAGCTGGGACACTTGGTGTTTGGAAGCAGGGAGTCTTGGTGTTTGGAACCTGGGACATTTAGTGTTTAAGAGCTGAGACACTTAGTGTTTGGAAGTTGGGACACTTGGTTTTTGAGACGTGGCACACTTGGTGTTTGGAAGTTGGGACTTTTGGTGTTTGAGAGCTGGGACATTTGGTGTTTGGGAGCTGGGACATCTGGTGTTTGGAAGCTGTGACAATTGCTGTTTGAGAGCGGGGACATTTGGTGTTTGGAAGCTGGAACATTTGGTGTTTGGAAGCTGGGAAACTTGTTGTTTGAGAGCTGGGACACTTGGTGAATGAGAGCTGGGACACTTGCTGTTTCACGGCAGGGACATTTGGTGTTTGGAACCTGGATTATTTGGTGTTTGAGAGCTGGGACACTTGGTGTTTGAGAGCTGGGACACTTGGTGCTTGCGAGCTGGGACACTTGGTGTTTGGAAGCTGGGACAATTGGTATTTGGATGCTGGGACACTTAGTGTTTGAGAGCTGGAACATTTGGTGTTTGAGATCAGGGACATTTGGTTTTTGAGAGCTGGGACACTTGGTGTTTGGTAGCTGGGCACTTGGTGTTGGAGAGCTGGGACACTTGGTGTTTGGAAGCTGGGATACTTGATGTTGGAGAGCTCGGACTCTTGTTTCTTGAGAGCTGGGACGTGTGGCGTTTGGAAGCTGGGACTCTTGATGTTTGAGAGCTGGGACACCGAGTGGTCGAGAGCTGGGACACTTGATGTTTGGAAGCTGGGAGACTTCGTATGTGAGAGCTGGGTCTCTAGGTGTTTCAGAGCTGGAACACGTGGTGTTTGGAAGGTTGGACACTTGGTGTTTGAGAGCTGGGACATTTGGTGTTTGGGAGCTGGGACATTTGGTTTTTGAGAGCTGGGACACTTGGTGTTTGGAAGCTGGGCACTTGGTGTTGGAGAGCTGGGACATTTGGTGTTTGGCACCTGGTTTATTTGATGTTTGAGAGCTGGGACACTTGGTGTTTGAGAGCTGGGCCTCTTGGTGCTTGCGAGCTGGGACACTTGGTGTTTGGAAGCTGGGACAATTGGTGTTTGGATGCTGGGACACTTAGTGTTTGAGGGATGGTACATTTGGTGTTTGAGATCTGGGACATTTGGTTTTTGAGAGCTGGGACACTTGGTGTTTGGAAGCTGGGCACTTGGTGTTGGAGAGCTGGGACACTTGGTGTTTGGAAGCTGGGATACTTGGTGTTGGAGAGCTGGGACTCTTGTTTCTTGAGAGCTGGGACATGTGGCGTTTGGAAGTTGGGACTCTTGATGTTTGAGAGCTGGGACACCGAGTGGTCGAGAGCTGGGACACTTGATGTTTGGAAGCTGGGAGACTTCGTATGTGAGAGCTGGGTCTCTAGGTGTTTCAGAGTTGGAACACGTGGTATTTGGAAGGTTGGACACTTGGTGTTTGAGAGCTGGGACATTTGGTGTTTGGGAGCTGGGACACTTGGTGTTTGGAAGCTGGGACTCTTGGTGTTTGAGAGCTGGGACACCTGGTCTTTGAGAGCTGGGAACTTTGGTGTTTGCGAGCCAGGACATTTGGTGTTTGGAAGCTGGGACACTTGGTGCAAGTGGGCGTGGACAGTTGGTGTTTGGAAGCACGGACATTTGGTGTTTGGAAGCTGGGACACTTGGTGTTTGGAAGCTGGGCCTCTTGGTGTTTGAGAGCTGGGACATTTAGTGTTTGGAAGCAGGTACACTTGGTGTTTGAGATCTGGGACATTTGGTGTTTGGAAGTTGGGAGACGTGCTCTTTGAGAAGTGGGACAATTGGTGTTTGAGAGCTGGGACACTTAGTGTTTGGAAGCCGGGACACTTGGTGTCTGAGAGCTGGGACTCTTGGTGTTTGGAAGCAGGGTCACCTGGTGTTTGGAACCTTGGCCATTTAGTGTTTGAGAGCTGAGACACTTAGTGTCTGGAAGCAGGGAAACTTGGTGTTTGGCAGCCGGGACATTTGGTGTTTGGAAGCCGGGACATTTGGTGTTTGAGAGCTGGGACACTTGGTGTTTGGAAGCAGGGAGTCTTGGTGTTTGGAACCTGGGACATTTAGTGTTTAAGAGCTGAGACACTTAGTGTTTGGAAGTTGGGACACTTGGTGTTTGAGAGTTGGTACACTTGGTGTTTGGAAGCTGGGACTTTTGGTGTTTGAGAGCAGAGACATTTGGTGTTTGGGAGCTGGGACATTTGGTTTTTGGAAGGTGGTTCAATTGCTGTTTGAGAGCGGGCACATTTGGTCTTTGGAAGCTGGAACATTTGATTTTTGGAAGCTGGGAAACTTGTTGTTTGAGAGCTGGAACAGTTGGTGCTTTAGAGCTGGGACACTTGCTGCTTGCGAGCTGGGACACTTGGTGTTTGAGAGCTGGGACACTTGCTGCTTGCGAGCTGGGACACTTGGTGTTTGAAAGCAAGGCCACTTTTTCTTTAAGAGCTGGGACATTTGGTGTATGAAAGCTGTGAATCTTAGTGTTTGTAAGCCGGGAGGCTTGGTGTTTGAACTCTGGCTCACTTGGTTTTTGAGAGCAGGGACACTTGTTGTTTGGGAGCCGGGACATTTGGTGTTTGGAAGCTGGGACATTCGGTGTTTGGAAGCTGGGACAATTGCTGTTTGAGAGCGGGGACATTTGCTGTTTGGAAGCTGGAACTTTTGGTGTTTGGAAGCTGGGAAACTTCTTGTTTGAGAGCTGGAGCAGTTGGTGAGTGAGAGCTGGGACACTTGCTGTTTCACGGCTGGGACATTTGGTGTTTGGCACCTGGTGTATTTGTTGTTTGAGAGCTGGGACACTTGGTGTTTGAGAGCTGGGACACTTGGTGCTTGCGAGCTGGGACACTTGGTGTTTGGAAGCTGGGACAATTGGTGTTTGGATGCTGGGACACTTAGTGTTTGAGGGCTGGAACATTTGGTGTTTGAGATCTGGGACATTTGGTTTTTGAGCGCAGGGAGTCTTGGTGTTTGGAAGCTGGGCACTTGGTGTTGGAGAGCTGGGACACTTGGTGTTTGG
Source organism: Isurus oxyrinchus (assembly GCA_026770705.1). Lineage (NCBI taxonomy): Eukaryota > Metazoa > Chordata > Chondrichthyes > Lamniformes > Lamnidae > Isurus > Isurus oxyrinchus. The sequence continues at coordinate 356,568 of JANJGN010000205.1, forward strand.
AAGCTGGGATACTTGGTGTTTGGAAGCAAGGCCACTTCGTCTATAAGAGCTGGGACATTTGGTGTATGAAAGCTGTGAATCTTAGTGTTTGTAAGCGGCGAGGCGTGGTGTTTGAACTCTGGCTCACTTGGTTTTTGAGAGCAGGGACACTTGTTGTTTGGGAGCCGGGACATTTGGTGTTAGAGAGCTGGGACATTTGGTTTTTGAATGCTGGGACACTTGGTGTTTGGAAGCTGGGCACTTGGTGTTGGAGAGCTGGGACACTTGGTGTTTGGAAGCTGGGATACTTGGTGTTGGAGAGCTGGGACTCTTGTTTCTTGAGAGCTGGGACATGTGGCGTTTGGAAGCTGGGACTCTTGATGTTTGAGAGCTGGGACACCGAGTGGTCGAGAGCTGGGACACTTGATGTTTGGAAGCTGAGAGACTTCGTATGTGAGAGCTGGGTATCTAGGTGTTTCAGAGCTGGAACACGTGGTGCTTGGAAGGTTGGACACTTGGTGTTTGAGAGCTGGGACATTTGGTGTTTGGGAGCTGGGACATTTGGTGTTTGGGAGCTGGGACACTTGGTGTTTGGAAGCTGGGACACTTGGTGCAAGTGGGCGTGGACAGTTGGTGTTTGGAAGCACGGACATTTGGTGTTCGGAAGCTGGGACACTTGGTGTTTGGAAGCTGGGCCTCTTGGTGTTTGAGAGCTGGGACATTTAGTGTTTGGAAGCAGGTACACTTGGTGTTTGAGATCTGGGACATTTGGTGTTTGGACTTTGGGAGTCTTGCTGTTTGAGAGGTGGGACAATTGGTGTTTGAGAGCTGGGACTCTTAGTGTTTGGAAGCCGGGACACTTGGTGTCTGAGAGCTGCGACTCTTGGTGTTTGGAAGCAGGGACACCTGGTGTTTGGAACCTTAGCCATTTAGTGTTTGACAGCTGAGACACTTAGTGTCTGGAAGCAGGGAAACTTGGTGTTTCGGAGTCGGGACATTTGGTGTTTGGAAGCCGGGACATTTGGTGTTTGAGAGCTGGGACACTTGGTGTTTGGAAGCAGGGAGTCTTGGTGTTTGGAACCTGGGACATTTAGTGTTTAAGAGCTGAGACACTTAGTGTTTGGAAGTTGGGACACTTGGTTTTTGAGACGTGGCACACTTGGTGTTTGGAAGTTGGGACTTTTGGTGTTTGAGAGCTGGGACATTTGGTGTTTGGGAGCTGGGACATCTGGTGTTTGGAAGCTGTGACAATTGCTGTTTGAGAGCGGGGACATTTGGTGTTTGGAAGCTGGAACATTTGGTGTTTGGAAGCTGGGAAACTTGTTGTTTGAGAGCTGGGACACTTGGTGAATGAGAGCTGGGACACTTGCTGTTTCACGGCAGGGACATTTGGTGTTTGGAACCTGGATTATTTGGTGTTTGAGAGCTGGGACACTTGGTGTTTGAGAGCTGGGACACTTGGTGCTTGCGAGCTGGGACACTTGGTGTTTGGAAGCTGGGCACTTGGTGTTGGAGAGCTGGGACACTTGGTGTTTGGAAGCTGGGATACTTGGTGTTGGAGAGCTCGGACTCTTGTTTCTTGAGAGCTGGGACGTGTGGCGTTTGGAAGCTGGGACTCTTGATGTTTGAGAGCTGGGACACCGAGTGGTCGAGAGCTGGGACACTTGATGTTTGGAAGCTGGGAGACTTCGTATGTGAGAGCTGGGTCTCTAGGTGTTTCAGAGCTGGAACACGTGGTGTTTGGAAGGTTGGACACTTGGTGTTTGAGAGCTGGGACATTTGGTGTTTGGGAGCTGGGACATTTGGTTTTTGAGAGCTGGGACACTTGGTGTTTGGAAGCTGGGCACTTGGTGTTGGAGAGCTGGGACATTTGGTGTTTGGCACCTGGTTTATTTGATGTTTGAGAGCTGGGACACTTGGTGTTTGAGAGCTGGGACTCTTGGTGCTTGCGAGCTGGGACACTTGGTGTTTGGAAGCTGGGACAATTGGTGTTTGGATGCTGGGACACTTAGTGTTTGAGGGCTGGAACATTTGGTGTTTGAGATCTGGGACATTTGGTTTTTGAGAGCTGGGACACTTGGTGTTTGGAAGCTGGGCACTTGGTGTTGGAGAGCTGGGACACTTGGTGTTTGGAAGCTGGGATACTTGGTGTTGGAGAGCTGGGACTCTTGTTTCTTGAGAGCTGGGACATGTGGCGTTTGGAAGTTGGGACTCTTGATGTTTGAGAGCTGGGGCACCGAGTGGTCGAGAGCTGGGACACTTGATGTTTGGAAGCTGGGAGACTTCGTATGTGAGAGCTGGGTCTCTAGGTGTTTCAGAGTTGGAACACGTGGTATTTGGAAGGTTGGACACTTGGTGTTTGAGAGCTGGGACATTTGGTGTTTGGGAGCTGGGACACTTGGTGTTTGGAAGCTGGGACTCTTGGTGTTTGAGAGCTGGGACACCTGGTCTTTGAGAGCTGGGAACTTTGGTGTTTGCGAGCCAGGACATTTGGTGTTTGGAAGCTGGGACACTTGGTGCAAGTGGGCGTGGACAGTTGGTGTTTGGAAGCACGGACATTTGGTGTTTGGAAGCTGGGACACTTGGTGTTTGGAAGCTGGGCCTCTTGGTGTTTGAGAGCTGGGACATTTAGTGTTTGGAAGCAGGTACACTTGGTGTTTGAGATCTGGGACATTTGGTGTTTGGAAGTTGGGAGACTTGCTCTTTGAGAAGTGGAACAATTGGTGTTTGAGAGCTGGGACACTTAGTGTTTGGAAGCCGGGACACTTGGTGTCTGAGAGCTGGGACTCTTGGTGTTTGGAAGCAGGGTCACCTGGTGTTTGGAACCTTGGCCATTTAGTGTTTGAGAGCTGAGACACTTAGTGTCTGGAAGCAGGGAAACTTGGTGTTTGGCAGCCGGGACATTTGGTGTTTGGAAGCCGGGACATTTGGTGTTTGAGAGCTGGGACACTTGGTGTTTGGAAGCAGGGAGTCTTGGTGTTTGGAACCTGGGACATTTAGTGTTTAAGAGCTGAGACACTTAGTGTTTGGAAGTTGGGACACTTGGTGTTTGAGAGTTGGTACACTTGGTGTTTGGAAGCTGGGACTTTTGGTGTTTGAGAGCAGAGACATTTGGTGTTTGGGAGCTGGGACATTTGGTTTTTGGAAGGTGGTTCAATTGCTGTTTGAGAGCGGGCACATTTGGTCTTTGGAAGCTGGAACATTTGATTTTTGGAAGCTGGGAAACTTGTTGTTTGAGAGCTGGAACAGTTGGTGCTTTAGAGCTGGGACACTTGCTGCTTGCGAGCTGGGACACTTGGTGTTTGAGAGCTGGGACACTTGCTGCTTGCGAGCTGGGACACTTGGTGTTTGAAAGCAAGGCCACTTTTTCTTTAAGAGCTGGGACATTTGGTGTATGAAAGCTGTGAATCTTAGTGTTTGTAAGCCGGGAGGCTTGGTGTTTGAACTCTGGCTCACTTGGTTTTTGAGAGCAGGGACACTTGTTGTTTGGGAGCCGGGACATTTGGTGTTTGGAAGCTGGGACATTCGGTGTTTGGAAGCTGGGACAATTGCTGTTTGAGAGCGGGGACATTTGCTGTTTGGAAGCTGGAACTTTTGGTGTTTGGAAGCTGGGAAACTTCTTGTTTGAGAGCTGGAGCAGTTGGTGAGTGAGAGCTGGGACACTTGCTGTTTCACGGCTGGGACATTTGGTGTTTGGCACCTGGTGTATTTGTTGTTTGAGAGCTGGGACACTTGGTGTTTGAGAGCTGGGACACTTGGTGCTTGCGAGCTGGGACACTTGGTGTTTGGAAGCTGGGACAATTGGTGTTTGGATGCTGGGACACTTAGTGTTTGAGGGCTGGAACATTTGGTGTTTGAGATCTGGGACATTTGGTTTTTGAGCGCAGGGAGTCTTGGTGTTTGGAAGCTGGGCACTTGGTGTTGGAGAGCTGGGACACTTGGTGTTTGGAAGCTGGGATACTTGGTGTTTGGAAGCAAGGCCACTTCGTCTATAAGAGCTGGGACATTTGGTGTATGAAAGCTGTGAATCTTAGTGTTTGTAAGCGGCGAGGCGTGGTGTTTGAACTCTGGCTCACTTGGTTTTTGAGAGCAGGGACACTTGTTGTTTGGGAGCCGGGACATTTGGTGTTAGAGAGCTGGGACATTTGGTTTTTGAATGCTGGGACACTTGGTGTTTGGAAGCTGGGCACTTGGTGTTGGAGAGCTGGGACACTTGGTGTTTGGAAGCTGGGATACTTGGTGTTGGAGAGCTGGGACTCTTGTTTCTTGAGAGCTGGGACATGTGGCGTTTGGAAGCTGGGACTCTTGATGTTTGAGAGCTGGGACACCGAGTGGTCGAGAGCTGGGACACTTGATGTTTGGAAGCTGAGAGACTTCGTATGTGAGAGCTGGGTATCTAGGTGTTTCAGAGCTGGAACACGTGGTGCTTGGAAGGTTGGACACTTGGTGTTTGAGAGCTGGGACATTTGGTGTTTGGGAGCTGGGACATTTGGTGTTTGGGAGCTGGGACACTTGGTGTTTGGAAGCTGGGACACTTGGTGCAAGTGGGCGTGGACAGTTGGTGTTTGGAAGCACGGACATTTGGTGTTCGGAAGCTGGGACACTTGGTGTTTGGAAGCTGGGCCTCTTGGTGTTTGAGAGCTGGGACATTTAGTGTTTGGAAGCAGGTACACTTGGTGTTTGAGATCTGGGACATTTGGTGTTTGGACTTTGGGAGTCTTGCTGTTTGAGAGGTGGGACAATTGGTGTTTGAGAGCTGGGACTCTTAGTGTTTGGAAGCCGGGACACTTGGTGTCTGAGAGCTGCGACTCTTGGTGTTTGGAAGCAGGGACACCTGGTGTTTGGAACCTTAGCCATTTAGTGTTTGACAGCTGAGACACTTAGTGTCTGGAAGCAGGGAAACTTGGTGTTTCGGAGTCGGGACATTTGGTGTTTGGAAGCCGGGACATTTGGTGTTTGAGAGCTGGGACACTTGGTGTTTGGAAGCAGGGAGTCTTGGTGTTTGGAACCTGGGACATTTAGTGTTTAAGAGCTGAGACACTTAGTGTTTGGAAGTTGGGACACTTGGTTTTTGAGACGTGGCACACTTGGTGTTTGGAAGTTGGGACTTTTGGTGTTTGAGAGCTGGGACATTTGGTGTTTGGGAGCTGGGACATCTGGTGTTTGGAAGCTGTGACAATTGCTGTTTGAGAGCGGGGACATTTGGTGTTTGGAAGCTGGAACATTTGGTGTTTGGAAGCTGGGAAACTTGTTGTTTGAGAGCTGGGACACTTGGTGAATGAGAGCTGGGACACTTGCTGTTTCACGGCAGGGACATTTGGTGTTTGGAACCTGGATTATTTGGTGTTTGAGAGCTGGGACACTTGGTGTTTGAGAGCTGGGACACTTGGTGCTTGCGAGCTGGGACACTTGGTGTTTGGAAGCTGGGCACTTGGTGTTGGAGAGCTGGGACACTTGGTGTTTGGAAGCTGGGATACTTGGTGTTGGAGAGCTCGGACTCTTGTTTCTTGAGAGCTGGGACGTGTGGCGTTTGGAAGCTGGGACTCTTGATGTTTGAGAGCTGGGACACCGAGTGGTCGAGAGCTGGGACACTTGATGTTTGGAAGCTGGGAGACTTCGTATGTGAGAGCTGGGTCTCTAGGTGTTTCAGAGCTGGAACACGTGGTGTTTGGAAGGTTGGACACTTGGTGTTTGAGAGCTGGGACATTTGGTGTTTGGGAGCTGGGACATTTGGTTTTTGAGAGCTGGGACACTTGGTGTTTGGAAGCTGGGCACTTGGTGTTGGAGAGCTGGGACATTTGGTGTTTGGCACCTGGTTTATTTGATGTTTGAGAGCTGGGACACTTGGTGTTTGAGAGCTGGGACTCTTGGTGCTTGCGAGCTGGGACACTTGGTGTTTGGAAGCTGGGACAATTGGTGTTTGGATGCTGGGACACTTAGTGTTTGAGGGCTGGAACATTTGGTGTTTGAGATCTGGGACATTTGGTTTTTGAGAGCTGGGACACTTGGTGTTTGGAAGCTGGGCACTTGGTGTTGGAGAGCTGGGACACTTGGTGTTTGGAAGCTGGGATACTTGGTGTTGGAGAGCTGGGACTCTTGTTTCTTGAGAGCTGGGACATGTGGCGTTTGGAAGTTGGGACTCTTGATGTTTGAGAGCTGGGGCACCGAGTGGTCGAGAGCTGGGACACTTGATGTTTGGAAGCTGGGAGACTTCGTATGTGAGAGCTGGGTCTCTAGGTGTTTCAGAGTTGGAACACGTGGTATTTGGAAGGTTGGACACTTGGTGTTTGAGAGCTGGGACATTTGGTGTTTGGGAGCTGGGACACTTGGTGTTTGGAAGCTGGGACTCTTGGTGTTTGAGAGCTGGGACACCTGGTCTTTGAGAGCTGGGAACTTTGGTGTTTGCGAGCCAGGACATTTGGTGTTTGGAAGCTGGGACACTTGGTGCAAGTGGGCGTGGACAGTTGGTGTTTGGAAGCACGGACATTTGGTGTTTGGAAGCTGGGACACTTGGTGTTTGGAAGCTGGGCCTCTTGGTGTTTGAGAGCTGGGACATTTAGTGTTTGGAAGCAGGTACACTTGGTGTTTGAGATCTGGGACATTTGGTGTTTGGAAGTTGGGAGACTTGCTCTTTGAGAAGTGGGACAATTGGTGTTTGAGAGCTGGGACACTTAGTGTTTGGAAGCCGGGACACTTGGTGTCTGAGAGCTGGGACTCTTGGTGTTTGGAAGCAGGGTCACCTGGTGTTTGGAACCTTGGCCATTTAGTGTTTGAGAGCTGAGACACTTAGTGTCTGGAAGCAGGGAAACTTGGTGTTTGGCAGCCGGGACATTTGGTGTTTGGAAGCCGGGACATTTGGTGTTTGAGAGCTGGGACACTTGGTGTTTGGAAGCAGGGAGTCTTGGTGTTTGGAACCTGGGACATTTAGTGTTTAAGAGCTGAGACACTTAGTGTTTGGAAGTTGGGACACTTGGTGTTTGAGAGTTGGTACACTTGGTGTTTGGAAGCTGGGACTTTTGGTGTTTGAGAGCAGAGACATTTGGTGTTTGGGAGCTGGGACATTTGGTTTTTGGAAGGTGGTTCAATTGCTGTTTGAGAGCGGGCACATTTGGTCTTTGGAAGCTGGAACATTTGATTTTTGGAAGCTGGGAAACTTGTTGTTTGAGAGCTGGAACAGTTGGTGCTTTAGAGCTGGGACACTTGCTGCTTGCGAGCTGGGACACTTGGTGTTTGAGAGCTGGGACACTTGCTGCTTGCGAGCTGGGACACTTGGTGTTTGAAAGCAAGGCCACTTTTTCTTTAAGAGCTGGGACATTTGGTGTATGAAAGCTGTGAATCTTAGTGTTTGTAAGCCGGGAGGCTTGGTGTTTGAACTCTGGCTCACTTGGTTTTTGAGAGCAGGGACACTTGTTGTTTGGGAGCCGGGACATTTGGTGTTTGGAAGCTGGGACATTCGGTGTTTGGAAGCTGGGACAATTGCTGTTTGAGAGCGGGGACATTTGCTGTTTGGAAGCTGGAACTTTTGGTGTTTGGAAGCTGGGAAACTTCTTGTTTGAGAGCTGGAGCAGTTGGTGAGTGAGAGCTGGGACACTTGCTGTTTCACGGCTGGGACATTTGGTGTTTGGCACCTGGTGTATTTGTTGTTTGAGAGCTGGGACACTTGGTGTTTGAGAGCTGGGACACTTGGTGCTTGCGAGCTGGGACACTTGGTGTTTGGAAGCTGGGACAATTGGTGTTTGGATGCTGGGACACTTAGTGTTTGAGGGCTGGAACATTTGGTGTTTGAGATCTGGGACATTTGGTTTTTGAGCGCAGGGAGTCTTGGTGTTTGGAAGCTGGGCACTTGGTGTTGGAGAGCTGGGACACTTGGTGTTTGGAAGCTGGGATACTTGGTGTTTGGAAGCAAGGCCACTTCGTCTATAAGAGCTGGGACATTTGGTGTATGAAAGCTGTGAATCTTAGTGTTTGTAAGCAGCGAGGCGTGGTGTTTGAACTCTGGCTCACTTGGTTTTTGAGAGCAGGGACACTTGTTGTTTGGGAGCCGGGACATTTGGTGTTAGAGAGCTGGGACATTTGGTTTTTGAATGCTGGGACACTTGGTGTTTGGAAGCTGGGCACTTGGTGTTGGAGAGCTGGGACACTTGGTGTTTGGAAGCTGGGATACTTGGTGTTGGAGAGCTGGGACTCTTGTTTCTTGAGAGCTGGGACATGTGGCGTTTGGAAGCTGGGACTCTTGATGTTTGAGAGCTGGGACACCGAGTGGTCGAGAGCTGGGACACTTGATGTTTGGAAGCTGAGAGACTTCGTATGTGAGAGCTGGGTATCTAGGTGTTTCAGAGCTGGAACACGTGGTGCTTGGAAGGTTGGACACTTGGTGTTTGAGAGCTGGGACATTTGGTGTTTGGGAGCTGGGACATTTGGTGTTTGGGAGCTGGGACACTTGGTGTTTGGAAGCTGGGACACTTGGTGCAAGTGGGCGTGGACAGTTGGTGTTTGGAAGCACGGACATTTGGTGTTCGGAAGCTGGGACACTTGGTGTTTGGAAGCTGGGCCTCTTGGTGTTTGAGAGCTGGGACATTTAGTGTTTGGAAGCAGGTACACTTGGTGTTTGAGATCTGGGACATTTGGTGTTTGGACTTTGGGAGTCTTGCTGTTTGAGAGGTGGGACAATTGGTGTTTGAGAGCTGGGACTCTTAGTGTTTGGAAGCCGGGACACTTGGTGTCTGAGAGCTGCGACTCTTGGTGTTTGGAAGCAGGGACACCTGGTGTTTGGAACCTTAGCCATTTAGTGTTTGAGAGCTGAGACACTTAGTGTCTGGAAGCAGGGAAACTTGGTGTTTCGCAGCCGGGACATTTGGTGTTTGGAAGCCGGGACATTTGGTGTTTGAGAGCTGGGACACTTGGTGTTTGGAAGCAGGGAGTCTTGGTGTTTGGAACCTGGGACATTTAGTGTTTAAGAGCTGAGACACTTAGTGTTTGGAAGTTGGGACACTTGGTTTTTGAGACGTGGCACACTTGGTGTTTGGAAGTTGGGACTTTTGGTGTTTGAGAGCTGGGACATTTGGTGTTTGGGAGCTGGGACATCTGGTGTTTGGAAGCTGTGACAATTGCTGTTTGAGAGCGGGGACATTTGGTGTTTGGAAGCTGGAATATTTGGTGTTTGGAAGCTGGGAAACTTGTTGTTTGAGAGCTGGGACACTTGGTGAATGAGAGCTGGGACACTTGCTGTTTCACGGCAGGGACATTTGGTGTTTGGAACCTGGATTATTTGGTGTTTGAGAGCTGGGACACTTGGTGTTTGAGAGCTGGGACACTTGGTGCTTGCGAGCTGGGACACTTGGTGTTTGGAAGCTGGGACAATTGGTATTTGGATGCTGGGACACTTAGTGTTTGAGAGCTGGAACATTTGATGTTTGAGATCAGGGGCATTTGGTTTTTGAGAGCTGGGACACTTGGTGTTTGGTAGCTGGGCACTTGGTGTTGGAGAGCTGGGACACTTGGTGTTTGGAAGCTGGGATACTTGGTGTTGGAGAGCTGGGATTCTTGTTTCTTGAGAGCTGGGACATGTGGCGTTTGGAAGCTGGGACTCTTGATGTTTGAGAGCTGGGACACCGAGTGGTCGAGAGCTGGGACACTTGATGTTTGGAAGCTGGGAGACTTCGTATGTCAGAGCTGGGTCTCTAGGTGTTTCAGAGCTGGAAAACGTGGTATTTGGAAGGTTGGACACTTGGTGTTTGAGAGCTGGGACATTTGGTGTTTGGGAGCTGGGACATTTGGTTTTTGAGAGCTGGGACACTTGGTGTTTGGAAGCTGGGCACTTGGTGTTGGAGAGCTGGGACATTTGGTGTTTGGCACCTGGTTTATTTGATGTTTGAGAGCTGGGACACTTGGTGTTTGAGAGCTGGGACTCTTGGTGCTTGCGAGCTGGGACACTTGGTGTTTGGAAGCTGGGACAATTGGTGTTTGGATGCTGGGACACTTAGTGTTTGAGGGCTGGAACATTTGGTGTTTGAGATCTGGGACATTTGGTTTTTGAGAGCTGGGACACTTGGTGTTTGGAAGCTGGGCACTTGGTGTTGGAGAGCTGGGACACTTGGTGTTTGGAAGCTGGGATACTTGGTGTTGGAGAGCTGGGACTCTTGTTTCTTGAGAGCTGGGACATGTGGCGTTTGGAAGTTGGGACTCTTGATGTTTGAGAGCTGGGACACCGAGTGGTCGAGAGCTGGGACACTTGATGTTTGGAAGCTGGGAGACGTCGTATGTGAGAGCTGGGTCTCTAGGTGTTTCAGAGTTGGAACACGTGGTATTTGGAAGGTTGGACACTTGGTGTTTGAGAGCTGGGACATTTGGTGTTTGGGAGCTGGGACACTTGGTGTTTGGATGCTGGGACACTTAGTGTTTGAGAGCTGGAACATTTGGTGTTTGAGATCAGGGACATTTGGTTTTTGAGAGCTGGGACACTTGGTGTTTGGTAGCTGGGCACTTGGTGTTGGAGAGCTGGGACACTTGGTGTTTGGAAGCTGGGATACTTGGTGTTGGAGAGCTGGGACTCTTGTTTCTTGAGAGCTGGGACATGTGGCGTTTGGAAGCTGGGACTCTTGATGTTTGAGAGCTGGGACACCGAGTGGTCGAGAGCTGGGACACTTGATGTTTGGAAGCTGGGAGACTTCGTATGTGAGAGCTGGGTCGCTAGGTGTTTCAGAGCTGGAACACGTGGTGTTTGAAAGGTTGGACACTTGGTGTTTGAGAGCTGGGACATTTGGTGTTTGGGAGCTGGGACATTTGGTTTTTGAGAGCTGGGACACTTGGTGTTTGGAAGCTGGGCACTTGGTGTTGGAGAGCTGGGACATTTGGTGTTTGGCACCTGGTTTATTTGATGTTTGAGAGCTGGGACACTTGGTGTTTGAGAGCTGGGACTCTTGGTGCTTGCGAGCTGGGACACTTGGTGTTTGGAAGCTGGGACAACTGGTGTTTGGATGCTGGGACACAGTGTTTGAGGGCTGGAACATTTGGTGTTTGAGATCTGGGACATTTGGTTTTTGAGAGCTGGGACACTTGGTGTTTGGAAGCTGGGCACTTGGTGTTGGAGAGCTGGGACACTTGGTGTTTGGAAGCTGGGATACTTGGTGTTGGAGAGCTGGGACTCTTGTTTCTTGAGAGCTGGGACATGTGGCGTTTGGAAGTTGGGACTCTTGATGTTTGAGAGCTGGGGCACCGAGTGGTCGAGAGCTGGGACACTTGATGTTTGGAAGCTGGGAGACTTCGTATGTGAGAGCTGGGTCTCTAGGTGTTTCAGAGTTGGAACACGTGGTATTTGGAAGGTTGGACATTTGGTGTTTGAGAGCTGGGACATTTGGTGTTTGGGAGCTGGGACACTTGGTGTTTGGAAGCTGGGACTCTTGGTGTTTGAGAGCTGGGACACCTGGTCTTTGAGAGCTGGGAACTTTGGTGTTTGCGAGCCGGGACATTTGGTGTTTGGAAGCTGGGACACTTGGTGCAAGTGGGCGTGGACAGTTGGTGTTTGGAAGCACGGACATTTGGTGTTTGGAAGCTGGGACACTTGGTGTTTGGAAGCTGGGCCTCTTGGTGTTTGAGAGCTGGGACATTTAGTGTTTGGAAGCAGGTACACTTGGTGTTTGAGATCTGGGACATTTGGTGTTTGGAAGTTGGGAGACTTGCTCTTTGAGAAGTGGGACAATTGGTGTTTGAGAGCTGGGACACTTAGTGTTTGGAAGCCGGGACACTTGGTGTCTGAGAGCTGGGACTCTTGGTGTTTGGAAGCAGGGTCACTTGGTGTTTGGAACCTTGGCCATTTAGTGTTTGAGAGCTGAGACACTTAGTGTCTGGAAGCAGGGAAACTTGGTGTTTGGCAGCCGGGACATTTGGTGTTTGGAAGCCGGGACATTTGGTGTTTGAGAGCTGGGACACTTGGTGTTTGGAAGCAGGGAGTCTTGGTGTTTGGAACCTGGGACATTTAGTGTTTAAGAGCTGAGACACTTAGTGTTTGGAAGTTGGGACACTTGGTGTTTGAGAGTTGGTACACTTGGTGTTTGGAAGCTGGGACTTTTGGTGTTTGAGAGCAGAGACATTTGGTGTTTGGGAGCTGGGACATTTGGTTTTTGGAAGGTGGTTCAATTGCTGTTTGAGAGCGGGCACATTTGGTGTTTGGAAGCTGGAACATTTGATTTTTGGAAGCTGGGAAACTTGTTGTTTGAGAGCTGCAACAGTTGGTGATTGAGAGCTGGGACACTTACTGTTTCAGGGCTGGGACATTTGGTGTTTGGAACCTGGTTTATTTGGTGTTTGAGAGCTGGGACACTTGGTGTTTGAGAGCTGGGACACTTGCTGCTTGCGAGCTGGGACACTTGGTGTTTGGAAGCAAGGCCACTTCGTCTTTAAGAGCTGGGACATTTGGTGTATGAAAGCTGTGAATCTTAGTGTTTGTAAGCAGCGAGGCGTGGTGTTTGAACTCTGGCTCACTTGGTTTTTGAGAGCAGGGACACTTGTTGTTTGGGAGCCGGGACATTTGGTGTTAGAGAGCTGGGACATTTGGTTTTTGAATGCTGGGACACTTGGTGTTTGGAAGCTGGGCACTTGGTGTTGGAGAGCTGGGACACTTGGTGTTTGGAAGCTGTGATACTTGGTGTTGGAGAGCTGGGACTCTTGTTTCTTGAGAGCTGGGACATGTGGCGTTTGGAAGCTGGGACTCTTGATGTTTGAGAGCTGGGACACCGAGTGGTCGAGAGCTGGGACACTTGATGTTTGGAAGCTGAGAGACTTCGTATGTGAGAGCTGGGTATCTAGGTGTTTCAGAGCTGGAACACGTGGTGCTTGGAAGGTTGGACACTTGGTGTTTGAGAGCTGGGACATTTGGTGTTTGGGAGCTGGGACACTTGGTGTTAGGAAGCTGGGACACTTGGTGCAAGTGGGCGTGGACAGTTGGTGTTTGGAAGCACGGACATTTGGTGTTCGGAAGCTGGGACACTTGGTGTTTGGAAGCTGGGCCTCTTGGTGTTTGAGAGCTGGGACATTTAGTGTTTGGAAGCAGGTACACTTGGTGTTTGAGATCTGGGACATTTGGTGTTTGGACTTTGGGAGTCTTGCTGTTTGAGAGGTGGGACAATTGGTGTTTGAGAGCTGGGACTCTTAGTGTTTGGAAGCCGGGACACTTGGTGTCTGAGAGCTGCGACTCTTGGTGTTTGGAAGCAGGGACACCTGGTGTTTGGAACCTGAGCCATTTAGTGTTTGACAGCTGAGACACTTAGTGTCTGGAAGCAGGGGAACTTGGTGTTTCGCAGCCGGGACATTTGGTGTTTGGAAGCCGGGACATTTGGTGTTTGAGAGCTGGGACACTTGGTGTTTGGAAGCAGGGAGTCTTGGTGTTTGGAACCTGGGACATTTAGTGTTTAAGAGCTGAGACACTTAGTGTTTGGAAGTTGGGACACTTGGTTTTTGAGACGTGGCACACTTGGTGTTTGGAAGTTGGGACTTTTGGTGTTTGAGAGCTGGGACATTTGGTGTTTGGGAGCTGGGACATCTGGTGTTTGGAAGCTGTGACAATTGCTGTTTGAGAGCGGGGACATTTGGTGTTTGGAAGCTGGAATATTTGGTGTTTGGAAGCTGGGAAACTTGTTGTTTGAGAGCTGGGACACTTGGTGAATGAGAGCTGGGACACTTGCTGTTTCACGGCAGGGACATTTGGTGTTTGGAACCTGGATTATTTGGTGTTTGAGAGCTGGGACACTTGGTGTTTGAGAGCTGGGACACTTGGTGCTTGCGAGCTGGGACACTTGGTGTTTGGAAGCTGGGACAATTGGTATTTGGATGCTGGGATACTTAGTGTTTGAGAGCTGGAACATTTGATGTTTGAGATCAGGGGCATTTGGTTTTTGAGAGCTGGGACACTTGGTGTTTGGTAGCTGGGCACTTGGTGTTGGAGAGCTGGGACACTTGGTGTTTGGAAGCTGGGATACTTGGTGTTGGAGAGCTGGGACTCTTGTTTCTTGAGAGCTGGGACATGTGGCGTTTGGAAGCTGGGACTCTTGATGTTTGAGAGCTGGGACACCGAGTGGTCGAGAGCTGGGACACTTGATGTTTGGAAGCTGGGAGACTTCGTATGTCAGAGCTGGGTCTCTAGGTGTTTCAGAGCTGGAACACGTGGTATTTGGAAGGTTGGACACTTGGTGTTTGAGAGCTGGGACATTTGGTGTTTGGGAGCTGGGACATTTGGTTTTTGAGAGCTGGGACACTTGGTGTTTGGAAGCTGGGCACTTGGTGTTGGAGAGCTGTGACATTTGGTGTTTGGCACCTGGTTTATTTGATGTTTGAGAGCTGGGACACTTGGTGTTTGAGAGCTGGGACTCTTGGTGCTTGCGAGCTGGGACACTTGGTGTTTGGAAGCTGGGACAATTGGTGTTTGGATGCTGGGACACTTAGTGTTTGAGGGCTGGAACATTTGGTGTTTGAGATCTGGGACATTTGGTTTTTGAGAGCTGGGACACTTGGTGTTTGGAAGCTGGGCACTTGGTGTTGGAGAGCTGGGACACTTGGTGTTTGGAAGCTGGGATACTTGGTGTTGGAGAGCTGGGACTCTTGTTTCTTGAGAGCTGGGACATGTGGCGTTTGGAAGTTGGGACTCTTGATGTTTGAGAGCTGGGACACCGAGTGGTCGAGAGCTGGGACACTTGATGTTTGGAAGCTGGGAGACTTCGTATGTGAGAGCTGGGTCTCTAGGTGTTTCAGAGTTGGAACACGTGGTATTTGGAAGGTTGGACACTTGGTGTTTGAGAGCTGGGACATTTGGTGTTTGGGAGCTGGGTCACTTGGTGTTTGGATGCTGGGACACTTAGTGTTTGAGAGCTGGAACATTTGGTGTTTGAGATCAGGGACATTTGGTTTTTGAGAGCTGGGACACTTGGTGTTTGGTAGCTGGGCACTTGGTGTTGGAGAGCTGGGACACTTGGTGTTTGGAAGCTGGGATACTTGGTGTTGGAGAGCTGGGACTCTTGTTTCTTGAGAGCTGGGACATGTGGCGTTTGGAAGCTGGGACTCTTGATGTTTGAGAGCTGGGACACCGAGTGGTCGAGAGCTGGGACACTTGATGTTTGGAAGCTGGGAGACTTCGTATGTGAGAGCTGGGTCTCTAGGTGTTTCAGAGCTGGAACACGTGGTGTTTGAAAGGTTGGACACTTGGTGTTTGAGAGCTGGGACATTTGGTGTTTGGGAGCTGGGACATTTGGTTTTTGAGAGCTGGGACACTTGGTGTTTGGAAGCTGGGCACTTGGTGTTGGAGAGCTGGGACATTTGGTGTTTGGCACCTGGTTTATTTGATGTTTGAGAGCTGGGATACTTGGTGTTTGAGAGCTGGGACTCTTGGTGCTTGCGAGCTGGGACACTTGGTGTTTGGAAGCTGGGACAATTGGTGTTTGGATGCTGGGACACTTAGTGTTTGAGGGCTGGAACATTTGGTGTTTGAGATCTGGGACATTTGGTTTTTGAGAGCTGGGACACTTGGTGTTTGGAAGCTGGGCACTTGGTGTTGGAGAGCTGGGACACTTGGTGTTTGGAAGCTGGGATACTTGGTGTTGGAGAGCTGGGACTCTTGTTTCTTGAGAGCTGGGACATGTGGCGTTTGGAAGTTGGGACTCTTGATGTTTGAGAGCTGGGGCACCGAGTGGTCGAGAGCTGGGACACTTGATGTTTGGAAGCTGGGAGACTTCGTATGTGAGAGCTGGGTCTCTAGGTGTTTCAGAGTTGGAACACGTGGTATTTGGAAGGTTGGACATTTGGTGTTTGAGAGCTGGGACATTTGGTGTTTGGGAGCTGGGACACTTGGTGTTTGGAAGCTGGGACTCTTGGTGTTTGAGAGCTGGGACACCTGGTCTTTGAGAGCTGGGAACTTTGGTGTTTGCGAGCCGGGACATTTGGTGTTTGGAAGCTGGGACACTTGGTGCAAGTGGGCGTGGACAGTTGGTGTTTGGAAGCACGGACATTTGGTGTTTGGAAGCTGGGACACTTGGTGTTTGGAAGCTGGGCCTCTTGGTGTTTGAGAGCTGGGACATTTAGTGTTTGGAAGCAGGTACACTTGGTGTTTGAGATCTGGGACATTTGGTGTTTGAAAGTTGGGACATTTGGTGTTTGAGAGCTGGGACACTTGGTGTTTGGAAGCAGGGAGTCTTGGTGTTTGGAACCTGGGACATTTAGTGTTTAAGAGCTGAGACACTTAGTGTTTGGAAGTTGGGACACTTGGTGTTTGAGAGTTGGTACACTCGGTGTTTGGAAGCTGGGACTTTTGGTGTTTGAGAGCAGAGACATTTGGTGTTTGGGAGCTGGGACATTTGGTTTTTGGAAGGTGGTTCAATTGCTGTTTGAGAGCGGGCACATTTGGTGTTTGGAAGCTGGAACATTTGATTTTTGGAAGCTGGGAAACTTGTTGTTTGAGAGCTGCAACAGTTGGTGATTGGGAGCTGGGACACTTACTGTTTCAGGGCTGGGACATTTGGTGTTTGGAACCTGGTTTATTTGGTGTTTGAGAGCTGGGACACTTGGTGTTTGAGAGCTGGGACACTTGGTGCTTGCGAGCTGGGACACTTGGTGTTTGGAAGCAAGGCCACTTCGTCTTTAAGAGCTGGGACATTTGGTGTATGAAAGCTGTGAATCTTAGTGTTTGTAAGCAGCGAGGCGTGGTGTTTGAACTCTGGCTCACTTGGTTTTTGAGAGCAGGGACACTTGTTGTTTGGGAGCCGGGACATTTGGTGTTAGAGAGCTGGGACATTTGGTTTTTGAATGCTGGGACACTTGGTGTTTGGAAGCTGGGCACTTGGTGTTGGAGAGCTGGGACACTTGGTGTTTGGAAGCTGGGATACTTGGTGTTGGAGAGCTGGGACTCTTGTTTCTTGAGAGCTGGGACATGTGGCGTTTGGAAGCTGGGACTCTTGATGTTTGAGAGCTGGGACACCGAGTGGTCGAGAGCTGGGACACTTGATGTTTGGAAGCTGAGAGACTTCGTATGTGAGAGCTGGGTATCTAGGTGTTTCAGAGCTGGAACACGTGGTGCTTGGAAGGTTGGACACTTGGTGTTTGAGAGCTGGGACATTTGGTGTTTGGGAGCTGGGACACTTGGTGTTTGGAAGCTGGGACACTTGGTGCAAGTGGGCGTGGACAGTTGGTGTTTGGAAGCACGGACATTTGGTGTTCGGAAGCTGGGACACTTGGTGTTTGGAAGCTGGGCCTCTTGGTGTTTGAGAGCTGGGACATTTAGTGTTTGGAAGCAGGTACACTTGGTGTTTGAGATCTGGGACATTTGGTGTTTGGACTTTGGGAGTCTTGCTGTTTGAGAGGTGGGACAATTGGTGTTTGAGAGCTGGGACTCTTAGTGTTTGGAAGCCGGGACACTTGGTGTCTGAGAGCTGCGACTCTTGGTGTTTGGAAGCAGGGACACCTGGTGTTTGGAACCTTAGCCATTTAGTGTTTGAGAGCTGAGACACTTAGTGTCTGGAAGCAGGGAAACTTGGTGTTTCGCAGCCGGGACATTTGGTGTTTGGAAGCCGGGACATTTGGTGTTTGAGAGCTGGGACACTTGGTGTTTGGAAGCAGGGAGTCTTGGTGTTTGGAACCTGGGACATTTAGTGTTTAAGAGCTGAGACACTTAGTGTTTGGAAGTTGGGACACTTGGTTTTTGAGACGTGGCACACTTGGTGTTTGGAAGTTGGGACTTTTGGTGTTTGAGAGCTGGGACATTTGGTGTTTGGGAGCTGGGACATCTGGTGTTTGGAAGCTGTGACAATTGCTGTTTGAGAGCGGGGACATTTGGTGTTTGGAAGCTGGAATATTTGGTGTTTGGAAGCTGGGAAACTTGTTGTTTGAGAGCTGGGACACTTGGTGAATGAGAGCTGGGACACTTGCTGTTTCACGGCAGGGACATTTGGTGTTTGGAACCTGGATTATTTGGTGTTTGAGAGCTGGGACACTTGGTGTTTGAGAGCTGGGACACTTGGTGCTTGCGAGCTGGGACACTTGGTGTTTGGAAGCTGGGACAATTGGTATTTGGATGCTGGGACACTTAGTGTTTGAGAGCTGGAACATTTGATGTTTGAGATCAGGGGCATTTGGTTTTTGAGAGCTGGGACACTTGGTGTTTGGTAGCTGGGCACTTGGTGTTGGAGAGCTGGGACACTTGGTGTTTGGAAGCTGGGATACTTGGTGTTGGAGAGCTGGGACTCTTGTTTCTTGAGAGCTGGGACATGTGGCGTTTGGAAGCTGGGACTCTTGATGTTTGAGAGCTGGGACACCGAGTGGTCGAGAGCTGGGACACTTGATGTTTGGAAGCTGGGAGACTTCGTATGTCAGAGCTGGGTCTCTAGGTGTTTCAGAGCTGGAACACGTGGTATTTGGAAGGTTGGACACTTGGTGTTTGAGAGCTGGGACATTTGGTGTTTGGGAGCTGGGACATTTGGTTTTTGAGAGCTGGGACACTTGGTGTTTGGAAGCTGGGCACTTGGTGTTGGAGAGCTGGGACATTTGGTGTTTGGCACCTGGTTTATTTGATGTTTGAGAGCTGGGACACTTGGTGTTTGAGAGCTGGGACTCTTGGTGCTTGCGAGCTGGGACACTTGGTGTTTGGAAGCTGGGACAATTGGTGTTTGGATGCTGGGACACTTAGTGTTTGAGGGCTGGAACATTTGGTGTTTGAGATCTGGGACATTTGGTTTTTGAGAGCTGGGACACTTGGTGTTTGGAAGCTGGGCACTTGGTGTTGGAGAGCTGGGACACTTGGTGTTTGGAAGCTGGGATACTTGGTGTTGGAGAGCTGGGACTCTTGTTTCTTGAGAGCTGGGACATGTGGCGTTTGGAAGTTGGGACTCTTGATGTTTGAGAGCTGGGACACCGAGTGGTCGAGAGCTGGGACACTTGATGTTTGGAAGCTGGGAGACTTCGTATGTGAGAGCTGGGTCTCTAGGTGTTTCAGAGTTGGAACACGTGGTATTTGGAAGGTTGGACACTTGGTGTTTGAGAGCTGGGACATTTGGTGTTTGGGAGCTGGGACACTTGGTGTTTGGATGCTGGGACACTTAGTGTTTGAGAGCAGGAACATTTGGTGTTTGAGATCAGGGACATTTGGTTTTTGAGAGCTGGGACACTTGGTGTTTGGTAGCTGGGCACTTGGTGTTGGAGAGCTGGGACACTTGGTGTTTGGAAGCTGGGATACTTGGTGTTGGAGAGCTGGGACTCTTGTTTCTTGAGAGCTGGGACATGTGGCGTTTGGAAGCTGGGACTCTTGATGTTTGAGAGCTGGGACACCGAGTGGTCGAGAGCTGGGACACTTGATGTTTGGAAGCTGGGAGACTTCGTATGTGAGAGCTGGGTCTCTAGGTGTTTCAGAGCTGGAACACGTGGTGTTTGAAAGGTTGGACACTTGGTGTTTGAGAGCTGGGACATTTGGTGTTTGGGAGCTGGGACATTTGGTTTTTGAGAGCTGGGACACTTGGTGTTTGGAAGCTGGGCACTTGGTGTTGGAGAGCTGGGACATTTGGTGTTTGGCACCTGGTTTATTTGATGTTTGAGAGCTGGGACACTTGGTGTTTGAGAGCTGGGACTCTTGGTGCTTGCGAGCTGGGACACTTGGTGTTTGGAAGCTGGGACAATTGGTGTTTGGATGCTGGGACACTTAGTGTTTGAGGGCTGGAACATTTGGTGTTTGAGATCTGGGACATTTGGTTTTTGAGAGCTGGGACACTTGGTGTTTGGAAGCTGGGCACTTGGTGTTGGAGAGCTGGGACACTTGGTGTTTGGAAGCTGGGATACTTGGTGTTGGAGAGCTGGGACTCTTGTTTCTTGAGAGCTGGGACATGTGGCGTTTGGAAGTTGGGACTCTTGATGTTTGAGAGCTGGGGCACCGAGTGGTCGAGAGCTGGGACACTTGATGTTTGGAAGCTGGGAGACTTCGTATGTGAGAGCTGGGTCTCTAGGTATTTCAGAGTTGGAACACGTGGTATTTGGAAGGTTGGACATTTGGTGTTTGAGAGCTGGGACATTTGGTGTTTGGGAGCTGGGACACTTGGTGTTTGGAAGCTGGGACTCTTGGTGTTTGAGAGCTGGGACACCTGGTCTTTGAGAGCTGGGAACTTTGGTGTTTGCGAGCCGGGACATTTGGTGTTTGGAAGCTGGGACACTTGGTGCAAGTGGGCGTGGACAGTTGGTGTTTGGAAGCACGGACATTTGGTGTTTGGAAGCTGGGACACTTGGTGTTTGGAAGCTGGGCCTCTTGGTGTTTGAGAGCTGGGACATTTAGTGTTTGGAAGCAGGTACACTTGGTGTTTGAGATCTGGGACATTTGGTGTTTGGAAGTTGGGAGACTTGCTCTTTGAGAAGTGGGACAATTGGTGTTTGAGAGCTGGGACACTTAGTGTTTGGAAGCCGGGACACTTGGTGTCTGAGAGCTGGGACTCTTGGTGTTTGGAAGCAGGGTCACTTGGTGTTTGGAACCTTGGCCATTTAGTGTTTGAGAGCTGAGACACTTAGTGTCTGGAAGCAGGGAAACTTGGTGTTTGGCAGCCGGGACATTTGGTGTTTGGAAGCCGGGACATTTGGTGTGTGAGAGCTGGGATACTTGGTGTTTGGAAGCAGGGAGTCTTGGTGTTTGGAACCTGGGACATTTAGTGTTTAAGAGCTGAGACACTTAGTGTTTGGAAGTTGGGACACTTGGTGTTTGAGAGTTGGTACACTTGGTGTTTGGAAGCTGGGACTTTTGGTGTTTGAGAGCAGAGACATTTGGTGTTTGGGAGCTGGGACATTTGGTTTTTGGAAGGTGGTTCAATTGCTGTTTGAGAGCGGGCACATTTGGTGTTTGGAAGCTGGAACATTTGATTTTTGGAAGCTGGGAAACTTGTTGTTTGAGAGCTGCAACAGTTGGTGATTGAGAGCTGGGACACTTACTGTTTCAGGGCTGGGACATTTGGTGTTTGGAACCTGGTTTATTTGGTGTTTGAGAGCTGGGACACTTGGTGTTTGAGAGCTGGGATACTTGCTGCTTGCGAGCTGGGACACTTGGTGTTTGGAAGCAAGGCCACTTCGTCTTTAAGAGCTGGGACATTTGGTGTATGAAAGCTGTGAATCTTAGTGTTTGTAAGCAGCGAGGCGTGGTGTTTGAACTCTGGCTCACTTGGTTTTTGAGAGCAGGGACACTTGTTGTTTGGGAGCCGGGACATTTGGTGTTAGAGAGCTGGGACATTTGGTTTTTGAATGCTGGGACACTTGGTGTTTGGAAGCTGGGCACTTGGTGTTGGAGAGCTGGGACACTTGGTGTTTGGAAGCTGTGATACTTGGTGTTGGAGAGCTGGGACTCTTGTTTCTTGAGAGCTGGGACATGTGGCGTTTGGAAGCTGGGACTCTTGATGTTTGAGAGCTGGGACACCGAGTGGTCGAGAGCTGGGACACTTGATGTTTGGAAGCTGAGAGACTTCGTATGTGAGAGCTGGGTATCTAGGTGTTTCAGAGCTGGAACACGTGGTGCTTGGAAGGTTGGACACTTGGTGTTTGAGAGCTGGGACATTTGGTGATTGGGAGCTGGGACACTTGGTGTTTGGAAGCTGGGACACTTGGTGTTTGGAAGCTGGGCCTCTAGGTGTTTGAGAGCTGGGACATTTAGTGTTTGGAAGCAGGTACACTTGGTGTTTGAGATCTGGGACATTTGGTGTTTGGACTTTGGGAGTCTTGCTGTTTGAGAGGTGGGACAATTGGTGTTTGAGAGCTGGGACTCTTAGTGTTTGGAAGCCGGGACACTTGGTGTCTGAGAGCTGCGACTCTTGGTGTTTGGAAGCAGGGACACCTGGTGTTTGGAACCTTAGCCATTTAGTGTTTGAGAGCTGAGACACTTAGTGTCTGGAAGCAGGGAAAATTGGTGTTTCGCAGCCGGGACATTTGGTGTTTGGAATCCGGGACATTTGGTGTTTGAGAGCTGGGACACTTGGTGTTTGGAAGCAGGGAGTCTTGGTGTTTGGAACCTGGGACATTTCGTGTTTAAGAGCTGAGACACTTAGTGTTTGGAAGTTGGGACACTTGGTGTTTGGAAGCTGGGACTTTTGGTGTTTGAGAGCAGAGACATTTGGTGTTTGGGAGCTGGGACATTTGGTTTTTGGAAGCTGTTTCAATTGCTGTTTGAGAGCGGGCACATCTGGTGTTTGGAAGCTGGAACATTTGGTTTTTGGAAGCTCGGAAACTTGTTGTTTGAGAGCTGGAACAGTTGGTGCTTGAGAGCTGGGACACTTGCTGCTTGCGAGCTGGGACACTTCGTGTTTGGAAGCCGGGACACTTGGTGTTTGAGAGCTGGGACTCTTGGTGTTTGGAAGCAGGGACACCTGGTGTTTGGAACACTGGCCATTTAGTGTTTGAGAGCTGAGACACTTAGTGTCTGGAAGCAGGGAAACTTGGTGTTTGGCAGCCGGGACATTTGGTGTTTGGACGCCGGGACATTTGGTGTTTGAGAGCTGGGACACTTGGTGTTTGGAAGCAGGGAGTCTTGGTGTTTGGAACCTGGGACATTTAGTGTTTAAGAGCTGAGACACTTAGTGTTTGGAAGTTGGGACACTTGGTTTTTGAGAGGTGGCACTCTTGGTGTTTGGAAGTTGGGACTTTTGGTGTTTGAGAGCTGGGACATTTGGTGTTTGGAGGCTGGGACATTTGGTGTTTGGAAGCTGGAACATTTGGTGTTTGGAAGCTGGGAAACTTGTTGTTTGAGACCTGGAACAGTTGGTGATTGAGAGCTGGGACACTTGGTGTTTCAGGGCTGGGACATTTGGTGTTTGGAACCTGGTTTATTTGGTGTTTGAGAGCTGGGACACTTGGTGTTTGAGAGCTGGGA
This sequence comes from Isurus oxyrinchus, assembly GCA_026770705.1. Classification (NCBI taxonomy): domain Eukaryota; kingdom Metazoa; phylum Chordata; class Chondrichthyes; order Lamniformes; family Lamnidae; genus Isurus; species Isurus oxyrinchus. The sequence goes on from JANJGN010000205.1 coordinate 379,405, forward strand.
CACTTGCTGCTTGCGAGCTGGGACACTTGGTGTTTGAAAGCAAGGCCACTTTTTCTTTAAGAGCTGGGACATTTGGTGTATGAAAGCTGTGAATCTTAGTGTTTGTAAGCAGGGAGGCTTGGTGTTTGAACTCTGGCTCACTTGGTTTTTGAGAGCAGGGACACTTGTTGTTTAGGAGCCGGGACATTTGGTGTTTGGAAGCTGGGACATTCGGTGTTTGGAAGCTGGGACAATTGCTGTTTGAGAGCGGGGACATTTGTTGTTTGGAAGCTGGAACATTTGGCGTTTGGAAGCTGGGAAACTTGTTGTTTGAGAGCTGGAGCAGTTGGTGAGTGAGAGCTGGGACACTTGCTGTTTCACGGCTGGGACATTTGGTGTTTGGCACCTGGTTTATTTGTTGTTTGAGAGCTGGGACACTTGGTGTTTGATAGCTGGGACACTTGGTGCTTGCGAGCTGGGACACTTGGTGTTTGGAAGCTGGGACAATTGGTGTTTGGATGCTGGGACACTTAGTGTTTGAGGGCTGGAACATTTGGTTTTGAGATCTGGGACATTTGGTTTTTGAGAGCAGGGAGTCTTGGTGTTTGGAAGCTGGGCACTTGGTGTTGGAGAGCTGGGACACTTGGTGTTTGGAAGCTGGGCACTTGGTGTTGGAGAGCTGGGACACTTGGTGTTTGGTAGCTGGGATACTTGGTGTTGGAGAGCTGGGACTCTTGTTTCTTGAGAGCTGGGACATGTGGCGTTTGGAAGCTGGGACTCTTGATGTTTGAGAGCTGGGACACCGAGTGGTCGAGAGCTGGGACACTTGATGTTTGGAAGCTGGGAGAGTTCGTATGTGAGAGCTGGGTCTCAATGTGTTTCAGAGCTGGAACACGTGGTGCTTGGAAGGTTGGACACTTGGTGTTTGAGAGCTGGGACATTTGGTGTTTGGGAGCTGGGACACTTGGTGTTTGGAAGCTGGGACACTTGGTGCAAGTAGGCGTGGACAGTTGGTGTTTGGAAGCACGGACATTTGGTGTTTGGAAGCTGGGACACTTGGTGTTTGGAAGCTAGGCCTCTTGGTGTTTGAGAGCTGGGACATTTAGTGTTTGGAAGCAGGTACACTTGGTGTTTGAGATCTGGGACATTTGGTGTTTGGACTTTGGGAGTCTTGCTGTTTGAGAGGTGGGACAATTGGTGTTTGAGAGCTGGGACTCTTGGTGTTTGGAAGCAGGGACACTTGGTGTTTGGAACCTTGGCCATTTAGTGTTTGCGAGCTGAGACACTTAGTGTCTGGCAGCAGGGAAACTTGGTGTTTGGCAGCCGGGACATTTGGTGTTTGGAAGCCGGGACATTTGGTGTTTGAGACTGGGACACTTGGTGTTTGGAAGCAGGGAGTCTTGGTGTTTGGAACCTGGGACATTTAGTGTTTAAGAGCTGAGACACTTAGTGTTTGTAAGTTGGGACACTTGGTTTTTGAGACGTGGCACACTTGGTGTTTGGAAGTTGGGACTTTTGGTGTTTGAGAGCTGGGACATTTGGTGTTTGGAAGTTGGGACATTTGGTGTTTGGAAGCTGGGACAATTGCTGTTTGAGAGCGGGGACATTTGGTGTTTGGAAGCTGGAACATTTGGTGTTTGGAAGCTGGGACACTTGTTGTTTGAGAGCTGGAACAGTTGGTGAATGACAGCTGGGACACTTGCTGTTTCACGGCTGGGACATTTGGTGTTTGGAACCTGGTTTAATTGGTGTTTGAGAGCTGGGACACTTGGTGTTTGAGAGCTGGGACACTTGGTGCTTGCGAGCTGGGACACTTGGTGTTTGAGAGCTGGGACTCTTGGTGTTTGGAAGCAGGGACACCTGGTGTTTGGAACACTGGCCATTTAGTGTTTGAGAGCTGAGACACTTAGTGTCTGGAAGCAGGGAAACTTGGTGTTTGGCAGCCGGGACATTTGGTGTTTGGACGCCGGGACATTTGGTGTTTGAGAGCTGGGACACTTGGTGTTTGGAAGCAGGGAGTCTTGGTGTTTGGAACCTGGGACATTTAGTGTTTAAGAGCTGAGACACTTAGTGTTTGGAAGTTGGGACACTTGGTTTTTGAGAGGTGGCACTCTTGGTGTTTGGAAGTTGGGACTTTTGGTGTTTGAGAGCTGGGACATTTGGTGTTTGGAAGCTGGGACATTTGGTGTTTGGAAGCTGGAACATTTGGTGTTTGGAAGCTGGGAAACTTGTTGTTTGAGACCTGGAACAGTTGGTGATTGAGAGCTGGGACACTTGGTGTTTCAGGGCTGGGACATTTGGTGTTTGGAACCTGGTTTATTTGGTGTTTGAGAGCTGGGACACTTGGTGTTTGCGAGCTGGGACACTTGCTGCTTGCGAGCTGGGACACTTGGTGTTTGAAAGCAAGGCCACTTTTTCTTTAAGAGCTGGGACATTTGGTGTATGAAAGCTGTGAATCTTAGTGTTTGTAAGCAGGGAGGCTTGGTGTTTGAACTCTGGCTCACTTGGTTTTTGAGAGCAGGGACACTTGTTGTTTAGGAGCCGGGACATTTGGTGTTTGGAAGCTGGGACATTCGGTGTTTGGAAGCTGGGACAATTGCTGTTTGAGAGCGGGGACATTTGTTGTTTGGAAGCTGGAACATATGGTGTTTGGAAGCTGGGAAACTTGTTGTTTGAGAGCTGGAGCAGTTGGTGAGTGAGAGCTGGGACACTTGCTGTTTCACGGCTGGGACATTTGGTGTTTGGCACCTGGTTTATTTGTTGTTTGAGAGCTGGGACACTTGGTGTTTGAGAGCTGGGACACTTGGTGCTTGCGAGCTGGGACACTTGGTGTTTGGAAGCTGGGACAATTGGTGTTTGGATGCTGGGACACTTAGTGTTTGAGGGCTGGAACATTTGGTGTTTGAGATCTGGGACATTTGGTTTTTGAGAGCAGGGAGTCTTGGTGTTTGGAAGCTGGGCACTTGGTGTTGGAGAGCTGGGACACTTGGTGTTTGGAAGCTGGGCACTTGGTGTTGGAGAGCTGGGACACTTGGTGTTTGGTAGCTGGGATACTTGGTGTTGGAGAGCTGGGACTCTTGTTTCTTGAGAGCTGGGACATGTGGCGTTTGGAAGCTGGGACTCTTGATGTTTGAGAGCTGGGACACCGAGTGGTCGAGAGTTGGGACACTTGATGTTTGGAAGCTGGGAGAGTTCGTATGTGAGAGCTGGGTCTCTAGGTGTTTCAGAGCTAGAACACGTGGTGCTTGGAAGGTTGGACACTTGGTGTTTGAGAGCTGGAACATTTGGTGTTTGGGAGCTGGGACACATGGTGTTTGGAAGCTGGGACACTTGGTGCAAGTAGGCGTGGACAGTTGGTGTTTGGAAGCACGGACATTTGGTGTTTGGAAGCTGGGACACTTGGTGTTTGGAAGCTAGGCCTCTTGGTGTTTGAGAGCTGGGGCATTTAGTGTTTGGAAGCAGGTACACTTGGTGTTTGAGATCTGGGACATTTGGTGTTTGGACTTTGGGAGTCTTGCTGTTTGAGAGGTGGGACAATTGGTGTTTGAGAGCTGGGACTCTTGGTGTTTGGAAGCAGGGACACTTGGTGTTTGGAACCTTGGCCATTTAGTGTTTGCGAGCTGAGACACTTAGTGTCTGGCAGCAGGGAAACTTGGTGTTTGGCAGCCGGGACATTTGGTGTTAGGAAGCCGGGACATTTGGTGTTTGAGACTGGGACACTTGGTGTTTGGAAGCAGGGAGTCTTGGTGTTTGGAACCTGGGACATTTAGTGTTTAAGAGCTGAGACACTTAGTGTTTGTAAGTTGGGACACTTGGTTTTTGAGACGTGGCACACTTGGTGTTTGGAAGTTGGGACTTTTGGTGTTTGAGAGCTGGGACATTTGGTGTTTGGAAGTTGGGACATTTGGTGTTTGGAAGCTGGGACAATTGCTGTTTGAGAGCGGGGACATTTGGTGTTTGGAAGCTGGAACATTTGGTGTTTGGAAGCTGGGACACTTGTTGTTTGAGAGCTGGAACAGTTGGTGAATGACAGCTGGGACACTTGCTGTTTCACGGCTGGGACATTTGGTGTTTGGAATCTGGTTTATTTGGTGTTTGAGAGCTGGGACACTTGGTGTCTGAGAGCTGGGACACTTGGTGCTTGCGAGCTGGGACACTTGGTGTTTGGAAGCTGGGACAATTGGTGTTTGGATGCTGGGACACTTAGTGTTTGGAAGCTGGGAGACTTGGTGTTGGAGAGCTGGGACTCTTGTTTCTTGAGAGCTGGGACACGTGGCGTTTGGAAGCTGGGACTCTTGATGTTTGAGAGCTGGGAACTTTGGTGTTTGCGAGCCGGGACATATGGTGTTTGGAAGCTGGGACACTTGGTGCAAGTGGGCGTGGACAGTTGGTGTTTGGAAGCACGGACATTTGGTGTTTGGAAGCTGGGACACTTGGTGTTTGGAAGCTGGGCCTCTTGGTGTTTGAGAGCTGGGACATTTAGTGTTTGGAAGCAGGTACACTTGGTGTTTGAGATCTGGGACATTTGGTGTTTGGAAGTTGGGAGACTTGCTGTTTGAGAGGTGGGACAATTGGTGTTTGAGAGCTGGGACACTTAGTGTTTGGAAGCCGGGACACTTGGTGTCTGAGAGCTGGGACTCTTGGTGTTTGGAAGCAGGGACACTTGGTGTTTGGAACCTTGGCCATTTAGTGTTTGAGAGCTGAGACACTTAGTGTCTGGAAGCAGGGAAACTTGGTGTTTGGCAGCCGGGACATTTGGTGTTTGGAAGCCGGGACATTTGGTGTTTGAGAGCTGGGACACTTGGTGTTTGGAAGCAGGGAGTCTTGGTGTTTGGAACCTGGGACATTTCGTGTTTAAGAGCTGCGACAATTAGTGTTTGGAAGTTGGGACACTTGGTGTTTGGAAGCTGGGACTTTTGGTGTTTGAGAGCAGAGACATTTGGTGTTTGGGAGCTGGGACATTTGGTTTTTGGAAGCTGTTTCAATTGCTGTTTGAGAGCGGGCACATCTGGTGTTTGGAAGCTGGAACATTTGGTTTTTGGAAGCTCGGAAACTTGTTGTTTGAGAGCTGGAACAGTTGGTGCTTGAGAGCTGGGACACTTGCTGCTTGCGAGCTGGGACACTTCGTGTTTGGAAGCCGGGACACTTGGTGTTTGAGAGCTGGGACTCTTGGTGTTTGGAAGCAGGGACACCTGGTGTTTGGAACACTGGCCATTTAGTGTTTGAGAGCTGAGACACTTAGTGTCTGGAAGCAGGGAAACTTGGTGTTTGGCAGCCGGGACATTTGGTGTTTGGACGCCGGGACATTTGGTGTTTGAGAGCTGGGACACTTGGTGTTTGGAAGCAGGGAGTCTTGGTGTTTGGAACCTGGGACATTTAGTGTTTAAGAGCTGAGACACTTAGTGTTTGGAAGTTGGGACACTTGGTTTTTGAGAGGTGGCACTCTTGGTGTTTGGAAGTTGGGACTTTTGGTGTTTGAGAGCTGGGACATTTGGTGTTTGGAAGCTGGGACATTTGGTGTTTGGAAGCTGAAACATTTGGTGTTTGGAAGCTGGGAAACTTGTTGTTTGAGACCTGGAACAGTTGGTGATTGAGAGCTGGGACACTTGGTGTTTCAGGGCTGGGACATTTGGTGTTTGGAACCTGGTTTATTTGGTGTTTGAGAGCTGGGACACTTGGTGTTTGAGAGCTGGGACACTTGCTGCTTGCGAGCTGGGACACTTGGTGTTTGGAAGCTGGGACAATTGGTGTTTGGATGCTGGGACACTTAGTGTTTGAGAGCTGGAACATTTGGTGTTTGAGATCTGGGACATTTGGTTTTTGAGAGCTGGGACACTTGGTGTTTGGAAGCTGGGCACTTGGTGTTGGAGAGCTGGGACACTTGGTGTTTGGAAGCTGGGATACTTGGTGTTGGAGAGCTGGGACTCTTGTTTCTTGAGAGCTGGGACATGTGGCGTTTGGAAGCTGGGACTCTTGATGTTTGAGAGCTGGGACACCGAGTGGTCGAGAGCTGGGACACTTGATGTTTGGAAGCTGGGAGACTTCGTATGTGAGAGCTGGGTCTCTAGGTGTTTCAGAGCTGGAACACGTGGTGTTTGGAAGGTTGGACACTTGGTGTTGGAGAGCTGGGACATTTGGTGTTTGGGAGCTGGGACACTTGGTGTTTGGAAGCAGGGACTCTTGGTGTTTGAGAGCTGGGACACCTGGTCTTTGAGAGCTGGGAACTTTGCTGTTTGCGAGCCGGGACATTTGGTGTTTGGAAGCTGGGACACTTGGTGCAAGTGGGCGTGGACAGTTGGTGTTTGGAAGCACGGACATTTGGTGTTTGGAAGCTGGGACACTTGGTGTTTGGAAGCTGGGCCTCTTGGTGTTCGAGAGCTGGGACATTTAGTGTTTGGAAGCAGGTACACTTGGTGTTTGAGATCTGGGACATTTGGTGTTTGGAAGTTGGGAGACTTGCTGTTTGAGAGGTGGGACCATTGGTGTTTGAGAGCTGGGACACTTAGTGTTTGGAAGCCGGGACACTTGGTGTCTGAGAGCTGGGACTCTTGGTATTTGGAAGCAGGGACACTTGGTGTTTGGAACCTTGGCCATTTAGTGTTTGAGAGCTGAGACATTTGGTGTTTGGAAGCTGGGACATTTGGTGTTTGGAAGCTGGGACAATTAGTGTTTACGAGCTGAGACACTTAGTGTTTGGAAGTCGGGACACTTGGTGTTTGAGACGTGGTACACTTGGTGTTTGGAAGCTGGGACTTTTGGTGTTTGAGAGCAGAGACATTTGGTGTTTGGAAGCTGGGACATTTGGTGTTTGGAAGCTGGGACAATTGCTGTTTGAGAGCGGGGACATTTGGTGTTTGGAAGCTGGAACATTTGGTGTTTGGAAGCTGGGAAACTTGTTGTTTGAGAGCTGGAACAGTTGGTGCTTGAGAGCTGGGCCACTTACTGTTTCAGGGCTGGGACATTTGGTGTTTGGAACCTGGTTTATTTGGTGTTTGAGAGCTGGGACACTTGGTGTTTGAGAGCTGGGACACTTGCTGCTTGCGAGCTGGGACACTTGGTGTTTGGAAGCAGGGCCACTTCGTCTTTAAAAGCTGGGACATTTGGTGTATGAAAGCTGTGAATCTTCGTGTTTGTAAGCAGGGAGGCTTGGTGTTTGAACTCTGGCTCACTTGGTTTTTGAGAGCAGGGACACTTGTTGTTTGGGAGCCGGGACATTTGGTGTTAGAGAGCTGGGGCACTTGGTGTTTGGAAGGAGGGACTCTTGGTGTTTGGAAACTGTGACATTTAGTGTTTGAGAGCTGAGACAATTGGTGTTTGGAAGCTGGCACACTTGGTGTTTGAGAGGTGGCACACTTGGTGTTTCGAAGCTGCGACAATTGCTGTTTGACAGCGGGGATATTTGGTGTTTGGAAGCTGGAACATTTGGTGTTTGGAAGCTGAGAAACGTGTTGTTGGAGAGCTGGAACAGTTGGTGATTGAGAGCTGGGACACTTGCTGTTTCACGGCTGGGACATTTCCTGTTTGGAACCTGGTTTATTTGGTGTTTGGTAGCTCGGACACTTGGTGTTTGAGAGCTGGGACACTTGGTGTTTGAGAGCTGGGACACTTGGTGCTTGCGAGCTGGGACACTTGGTGTTTGGAAGCTGGGACATTTGGCGTTTGGAAGCTGGGCCTCTTGGTGTTTGAGAGCTGGGACATTTAGTGTTTGGAAGCAGGTACACTTGGTGTTTGAGATCTGGGACATTTGGTGTTTGGACTTTGGGAGTCTTGCTGTTTGAGAGGTGGGACAATTGGTGTTTGAGAGCTGGGACTCTTGGTGTTTGGAAGCAGGGACACTTGGTGTTTGGAACCTTGGCCATTTAGTGTTTGCGAGCTGAGACACTTAGTGTCTGGCAGCAGGGAAACTTGGTGTTTGGCAGCCGGGACATTTGGTGTTTGGAAGCCGGGACATTTGGTGTTTGAGAGCTGGGACACTTGGTGTTTGGAAGCAGGGAGTCTTGGTGTTTGGAACCTGGGACATTTAGTGTTTAAGAGCTGAGACACTTAGTGTTTGTAAGTTGGGACACTTGGTTTTTGAGACGTGGCACACTTGGTGTTTGGAAGTTGGGACTTTTGGTGTTTGAGAGCTGGGACTTTTGGTGTTTGGAAGCTGGGACATTTGGTGTTTGGAAGCTGGGACAATTGCTGTTTGAGAGCGGGGATATTTGGTGTTTGGAAGCTGGAACATTTGGTGTTTGGAAGCTGGGACACTTGTTGTTTGAGAGCTGGAACAGTTGGTGAATGAGAGCTGGGACACTTGCTGTTTCACGGCTGGGACACTTGGTGTTTGGAACCTGGTTTATTTGGTGTTTGAGAGCTGGGACACTTGGTGTTTGAGAGCTGGGACACTTGGTGCTTGCGAGCTGGGACACTTGGTGTTTGGAAGCTGGGACAATTGGTGTTTGGATGCTGGGACACTTAGTGTTTGAGAGCTGGAACATTTGGTGTTTGAGATCTGGGACATTTGGTTTTTGAGAGCTGGGGCACTTGGTGTTTGGTAGCTGGGCACTTGGTGTTGGAGAGCTGGGACACTTGGTGTTTGGAAGCTGGGATACTTGGTGTTGGAGAGCTGGGACTCTTGTTTCTTGAGTGCTGGGTCAAGTGGCGTTTGGAAGCTGGGACTCCTGATGTTTGAGAGCTGGGACACCGAGTGGTCGAGGGCTGGGACAATTGATGTTAGCAAGCGGGGAGACTTCGTATGTGAGAGCTGGGTCTCTAGGTGTTTCAGAGCTGGAACACGTGGTGTTTGGGAGCTGGGACACTTGGTGTTTGGAAGCTGGGACTCTTGGTGTTTGAGAGCTGGGACACCTGGTCTTTGAGAGCTGGGAACTTTGGTGTTTGCGAGCCGGGACATTTGGTGTTTGGAAGCTGGGACACTTGGTGCAAGTGGGCGTGGACAGTTGGTGTTTGGAAGCACGGACATTTGGTGTTTGGAAGCTGGGACACTTGGTGTTTGGAAGCTGGGCCTCTTGGTGTTTGAGAGCTGGGACATTTAGTGTTTGGAAGCAGGTACACTTGGTGTTTGAGATCTGGGACATTTGGTGTTTGGAATTTGGGAGACTTGCTGTTTGAGAGGTGGGACAATTGGTGTTTGAGAGCTGGGACACTTAGGGTTTAGAAGCCGGGACACTTGGTGTCTGCGAGCTGGGACTCTTGCTGTTTGGAAGCAGGGTCACTTAGTGTTTGAGGGCTGAACATTTGGTGTTTGAGATCTGGGACATTTGGTTTTTGAGAGCTGGGACACTTGGTGTTTGGAAGCTGGGATACTTGGTGTTGGAGAGCTGGGACTCTTGTTTCTTGAGAGCTGGGACATGTGGCGTTTGGAAGCTGGGACTCTTGATGTTTGAGAGCTGGGACACCGAGTGGTCGAGAGCTGGGACACTTGATGTTTGGAAGCTGGGAGACTTCGTATGTGAGAGCTGGGTCTCTAGGTGTTTCAGAGCTGGAACACGTGGTGCTTGGAAGGTTGGGTACTTGGTGTTTGAGAGCTGGGACATTTGGTGTTTGGGAGCTGGGACACTTGGTGTTTGGAAGCTGTGACACTTGGTGCAAGTGGGCGTGGACAGTTGGTGTTTGGAAGCACGGACATTTGGTGTTAGGAAGCTGGGACACTTGGTGCAAGTGGGCGTGGACAGTTGGTGTTTGGAAGCACGGACATTTGGTGATTGGAAGCTGGGACACTTGGTGTTTGGAAGCTGGGCCTCTTGGTGTTTGAGAGCTGGGACATTTAGTGTTTGGAAGCAGGTACACTTGGTGTTTGAGATCGGTGACATTTGGTGTTTGGACTTTGGGAGTCTTGCTGTTTGAGAGGTGGGACAATTGGTGTCTGAGAGCTGGGCCTCTTGGTGTTTGGAAGCAGGGACACTTGGTGTTTGGAACCTTAGCCATTTAGTGTTTGCGAGCTGAGACACTTAGTGTCTGGAAGCAGGGAAACTTGGTGTTTGGCAGCCTGGACATTTGGTGTTTGGAAGCCGGGACATTTGGTGTTTGAGAGCTGGGACACTTAGTGTTTGGAAGTTGGGACACTTGTTTTTTGAGACGTGGCACAGTTGGTGTTTGGAAGTTGGGACTTTTGGTGTTTGAGAGCTGGGACATTTGGTGTTTGGAAGCTGGGACATCTGGTGTTTGGAAGCTGGGACAATTGCTGTTTGAGAGCGTGGACATTTCGTGTTTGGAAGCAGGAACATTTGGTGTTTGGAAGCTGGGAAACTTGTTGTTTGAGAGCTGGAACAGTTGGTGAATGAGAGCTGGGACACTTGCTGTTTCACGGCTGGGACATTTGGTGTTTGGAACCTGGTTTATTTGGTGTTTGAGAGCTGGGACACTTGGTGTTTGAGAGCTGGGACACTTGGTGCTTGCGATCTGGGACACTTGGTGTTTGGAAGCAGGGACAATTGGTGTTTGGATGCTGGGACATTTGGTTTTTGAGAGCTGGGGCTCTTGGTGTTTGGTAGCTGGGCACTTGGTGTTGGAGAGCTGGGACACTTGGTGTTTGGAAGCTGGGATACTTGGTGTTGGAGAGCTGGGACTCTTGTTTCTTGAGAGCTGGGACATGTGGCGTTTGGAAGCTGGGACTCTTGATGTTTGAGAGCTGGGATACCGAGTGGTCGAGAGCTGGGACACTTGCTGCTTGCGAGCTGGGACACTTGATGTTTGGAAGCAAGGCCACTTCGTCTTTAAGAGCTGGGACATTTGGTCTATGAAAGCTGTGAATCTTAGTGTTTGAAAGCAGGGAGGCTTGATGTTTGAACTCTGGCTCACTTGGTTTTTGAGAGCAGGGACACTGGTTGTTTGGGAGCCGGGACATTTGGTGTTAGAGAGCTGGGGCACTTGGTGTTTGGAACCTTGGCCATATAGTGTTTGAGAGCTGAGACACTTAGTGTCTGGAAGCAGGGAAATTTGGTGTTTGGCAGCCTGGACATTTGGTGTTTGGAAGCCGGGACATTTGGTGTTTGAGAGCTGGGACACTTGGTGTTTGGAAGCAGGGAGTCTTGGTGTTTGGAACCTGGGACATTTAGTGTTTAAGAGCTGAGACACTTAGTGTTTGGAAGTTGGGACACTTGGTTTTTGAGAGGTGGCACACTTGGTATTTGGAAGTTGGGACTTTTGGTGTTTGAGAGCTGGGACATTTGGTGTTTGGAAGCTGGGACATTTGCTGTTTGGAAGCTGGGACATTTGGTGTTTGGAAGCTGGGACATTTGGTGTTTGGATGCTGGGACACTTAGTGTTTGAGGGCTGGAACATTTGATGTTTGAGATTTGGGACATTTGGTTTTTGAGAGCTGGGACACTTGGTGTTTGGAAGCTGGGATACTTGGTGTTTGAGAGCTGGGACTTTTGTTTCTTGAGAGCTGGGACATGTGGCATTTGGAAGCTGGGACTCTTGATGTTTGAGAGCTGGGACACCGAGTGGTCGAGAGCTGGGACACTTGATGTTTGGAAGCTGGGAGACTTCGTATGTGAGAGCTGGGTCTCTTGGTGTTTCAGAGCTGGAACACGTGGTGTTTGGAAGGTTGGACACTTGGTGTTTGAGAGCTGGGACATTTGGTGTTTGGGAGCTGGGACACTTGGTGTTTGGAAGCTGGGACACTTGGTGCAAGTGGGCGTGTACAGTTGGTGTTTGGAAGCACGGACATTTGGTGTTTGGAAGCTGGACCCTTGGTTTTTGGAAGCTGGACCTCTTGGTGTTTGAGAGTCGGGACATTTAGTGTTTGGAAGCAGTTACACTTGGTGTTTGAGATCTGGGACATTTGGTGTTTGGAAGTTGGGAGACTTGCTGTTTGAGAGGTGGGACAATTGGTGTTTGAGAGCTGGGACACTTCGTGTTTGGAAGCCGGGACACTTGGTGTTTGAGAGCTGGGACATTTGGTGTTTGAGATCTGGGACATTTGGTTTTTGAGAGCTGGGACACTTGGTGTTTGGAAGCTGGGCACTTGGTGTTGGCAGCTGGGACACTTGGTGTTTGGAAGCTGGGATACTTGGTGTTGGAGAGCTGGGACTCTTGTTTCTTGAGAGCTGGGACATGTGGCGTTTGGAAGCTGGGACTCTTGATGTTTGAGAGCTGGGACACCGAGTGGTCGAGAGCTTGGACACTTGATGTTTGGAAGCTGGGAGACTTCGTATGTGAGAGCTGGGTCTCTAGGTGTTTCAGAGCTGGAACACGTGGTGTTTGGAAGGGTGGACACTTGGTGTTGGAGAGCTGGGACATTTGGTGTTTGGGAGCTGGGACACTTGGTGTTTGGAAGCTGGGACTCTTGGTGTTTGAGAGCTGGGACACCTGGTCTTTGAGAGCTGGGAACTTTGGTGTTTGTGAGCCGGGACATTTGGTGTTTGGAAGCTGGGACACTTGGTGCAAGTGGGCGTGGACCGTTGGTGTTTGGAAGCACGGACATTTGGTGTTTGGAAGCTGGGACACTTGGTGTTTGGAAGCTGGGCCTCTTGGTGTTTGAGAGCTGGGACATTTAGTGTTTGGAAGCAGGTACACTTGGTGTTTGAGATCTGGGACATTTGGTGTTTGGAAGTTGGGAGACTTGCTGTTTGAGAGGTGGGACAATTGGTGTTTGAGAGCTGGGACACTTAGTGTTTGGAAGCCGGGACACTTGGTGTCTGAGAGCTGTGACTCTTGGTATTTGGAAGCAGGGACACTTGGTGTTTGGAACCTTGGCCATTTAGTGTTTGAGAGCTGAGACACTTAGTGTCTGGAAGCAGGGAAACTTGGTGTTTGGCAGCCGGGACATTTGGTGTTTGGAAGCCGGGACATTTGGTGTTTGAGAGCTGGGACACTTGGTGTTTGGAAGCAGGGAGTCATGGTGTTTGGAACCTGGGACATTTAGTGTTTACGAGCTGAGACACTTAGTGTTTGGAAGTCGGGACACTTGGTGTTTGAGAGGTGGTACACTTGGTGTTTGGAAGCTGGGACTTTTGGTGTTTGAGAGCAGAGACATTTGGTGTTTGGAAGCTGGGACATTTGGTGTTTGGAAGCTGGGACAATTGCTGTTTGAGAGCGGGGACATTTGGTGTTTGGAAGCTGGAACATTTGGTGTTTGGAAGCTGGGAAACTTGTTGTTTGAGAGCTGGAACAGTTGGTGCTTGAGAGCTGGGCCACTTACTGTTTCAGGGCTGGGACATTTGGTGTTTGGAACCTGGTTTATTTGGTGTTTGAGAGCTGGGACACTTGGTGTTTGAGAGCTGGGACACTTGCTGCTTGCGAGCTGGGACACTTAGTGTTTGGAAGCAGGGCCACTTCGTCTTTAAAAGCTGGGACATTTGGTGTATGAAAGCTGTGAATCTTCGTGTTTGTAAGCAGGGAGGCTTGGTGTTTGAACTCTGGCTCACTTGGTTTTTGAGAGCAGGGACACTTGTTGTTTGGGAGCCGGGACATTTGGTGTTAGAGAGCTGGGGCACTTGGTGTTTGGAAGGAGGGACTCTTGGTGTTTGGAAACTGTGACATTTAGTGTTTGAGAGCTGAGACAATTGGTGTTTGGAAGCTGGCACACTTGGTGTTTGAGAGGTGGCACACTTGGTGTTTCGAAGCTGCGACAATTGCTGTTTGACAGCGGGGATATTTGGTGTTTGGAAGCTGGAACATTTGGTGTTTGGAAGCTGAGAAACGTGTTGTTGGAGAGCTGGAACATTTGGTGATTGAGAGCTGGGACACTTGGTGTTTCACGGCTGGGACATTTCCTGTTTGGAACCTGGTTTATTTGGTGTTTGGTAGCTCGGACACTTGGTGTTTGAGAGCTGGGACACTTGGTGCTTGCGAGCTGGGACACTTGGTGTTTGGAAGCTGGGACATTTGGCGTTTGGAAGCAGGGAAACTTGATGTTTGAGTGCTGGGAATACTGGTGTTTGAGAGCTGGACACGTGGTGTTTGAGAGCTGGGACATTTGGTGTTTGGGAGCCGGGACAATTAGTGTTTGGAAGCAGGTACACTTGGTGTTTGAGATCTGGGACACTTGGTGCTTCAGAGCCGGGAGACGTGGTGTTTGGAACCTTGGGATACTTGGTGTTTGAGAGCTGAGAGACTTGGTGTTTGGATCCATGCGTAGTTCGTGTTTGAGAGCTGGAACAGTTGGTTTTTGAGAGCTGGGACACTTGGTGTTTCAGGGCTGGGACATTTGCTGTTTGGAACGTGGTTTATTTGGTGTTTGAGAGCTGGGACACTTGGTGTTTGAGAGCTGGGACACTTGCTGTTTGGAAGCTGGGAGTCTTGGTGATTGAGAGGTGGGACTCTTGATGTTTGGAAGCCGGGACACTTGGTGTTTGCGATCTGGGACATTTGGTGTTTGGAAGCTGGGAGACTTGGTGTTTGAGAGGTGGGACACTTGGTGTTTGAGAGCTGGGACACTTACTGTTTGGAAGCCTGGACACTTAGTGTCTGAAAGCTGGGACTCTTGGTGTTTGGAAGCAGGGACTCTTGGTGTTTGGGAGCTGGGACACCGGGTGGTCTAGAGCTGAGACACTTGATGTTTGGAAGCTGGGAGACTTCGTATGTGAGAGCTGGGTCTCGAGGTGTTTCAGAGCTGGAACACGTGGTGTTTGGAAGGTTGGACACTTGGTGTTTGGAAGCTGGGACACTTGTTGTTTGAGAGCTGGGACCCTTGGTGTTAGAGAGCTGGCCCACTTGGATTTGGAAGATGGGACACCTGGTGTTTGAGAGCTGGGACATTTGTTGTTTGGAAGCTGGGACATTAGGTGTTTGGAAGCTGGTTCAATTGCTGTTTGAGAGCGGAATCATTTGGTGTTTGGAAGCTGGAACATTTGGTATTTGGAAGCTGGGAAACTTGTTGTTTGAGAGCTGGAACAGTTGGTGATTGAGAGCTGGGAAACTTGGTGTTTCAGGGCTGGGACATTTGGTGTTTGGAACCTGGTTTATTTGGTGTTTGAGAGCTGGGACACTTGGTGCTTGCGAGCTGGGACACTTGGTGTTTGGAAGCAGGGACACTTAGTGTTTGAGAGATGGGACACTTGGTGTTTGGAAGCTGGGACTCTTAGTGTTTGAGAGCTGGGACACTTAGTGTTTGAGAGCTGGGACACTTGGTGTTTGGAAGCTGGGACACTTAGTGTTTGAGAGCTGGGACACTTGGTGCTTGCGAGCTGGGACACTTGGTGTTTGGAAGCTGGGACACTTAGTGTTTGAGAGCTGGGACACTTGGTGTTTGGAAGCTGGGAAATTTGGCGTTTGGAAGCAGGGAAACTTGATGTTTGAGTGCTGGGAATACTGGTGTTTGAGAGCTGGACACGTGATGTTTGAGAGCTGGGACATTTGATGTTTGGGAGCCCGGACTTTTGGTGCTTTGAAGCTTGGACACTTTGTGCTTGAGATCTGGGACACTTGGTGCTTTAGAGCCGGGAGACGTGGTGTTTGGAATCTTGGGATACTTGGTGTTTGAGAGCTGCGAGACTTGGTGTTTGGAACCATGCATACTTCGTGTTTGAGACCTGGAACAGTTGGTTTTTGAGAGCTGGGACACTTGGTGTTTGGAAGCAGGGAGACTTGGTGATTGAGAGGTGGGACTCTTGATGTTTGAGAGCTGGGAAACTTGATGTTTGGAAGCTGGGAGACTTCGTATGTGAGAGCAGGGTCTCCAGGTGTTTCAGAGCTGAAACATGTGGTGTTTGGAAGGTTGGACACCTGGTGTTTGAGAGCTGGGACATTTGGTGTTTGGAAGCTGGGACATTTGGTGTTTGGAAGCTGGTTCAATTGCTGTTTGAGAGCGGGGACATTTGGTGTTTGGAAGCTGGACCATTTGGTGTTTGGAAGCTGGGAAACTTGTTGTTTGAGAGCTGGAACAGTTGGTGATTGAGAGCTGGGAAACTTGGTGTTTCAGGGCTGGGACATTTGCTGTTTGGAACCTGGTTTATTTGGTGTTTGAGAGCTGGGACACTTGGTGTTTGAGAGCTGGGACATTTGGTGTTTGGAAGCTGGGAGACTTGGTGTTGGGGAGCTGGGACTCTTGTTTCTTGACAGCTGGGACACGTGGCGTTTGGAAGCTGGGACTCTTGATGTTTGAGAGCTGGGACGCCGGGTGATAGAGAGCTGGGACACTTGATATTTGGAAGCTGGGAGACTTGGTGTTTGAGAGCTGAGACACTTGGTGTTTGGAACCTGGGACACTTGGTTTTTGGAAGGTGGGACACTTCGTGTTTGAGAGCTGGAACATTTGGTGTTTGGGATCTGGGACATTTGGTTTTTGAGAGCTGGGACTCTAGGTGTTTGGAAGCTGGGACAATTGGTGCTTGGAAACAGGGAAACTTGGTGTTAGGAAGCTAGGACTCTTCGTGCTTTGGAGCCGGGACATTTGGTGTTTTGAAGCCGGGACATTTGGTTGTTGAGAGCTGGGACACTTGGTGTTTGAGACCTGGGTGACCTGGTGTTTTGAAGCTGTGACACTTGGTGTTTGAGAACTGGAACAGTTCGTGTTTGAGCGCTGGGACAGTTGGTGATAGGAAGCTGTGACACTTCGGGGGATACATGTGACAATTGGTGTTTGACAGCTGGGACACTTGGTGTTTGGAAGCTGAGACATTTGGCGTTTGGAAGCAGGGAAACTTGATGTTTGAGTGCTGGGAATACTGGTGTTTGAAAGCTGGGACATTTGGTGTTTGGGAGCGAGGATTTTTGGTGCTTTGAAGCTTGTACACTTTGTGCTTGAGATATGGGACATTTGGTGTTTGGAAGCTGGGACATTTAGTGTTTCAGAGCTGGGACACTTCGTGTTTGAGAGCTGGGACTTCTGATGTTTGAGAGCTGGGCATGTGGTGTTTGAGAGCTGGGACATTTGGTGTTTGGGAGCCGGGGCTTTTGGTGCTTGGAAGCTGGGACACTTTGTGTTTGAGACATGGGACACTTGGTGTTTGGAAGCTGGGACATTTGGTGTTTGAGAGCTGGGACACTTGGTTTTTGAGAGCTGGGACATTTGGTGTTTGGCAGCCGGGACATTTAGTGTATGAGAGAAGGGACACTTGGTGATTGAGATCTTGGACAGTTGGTGTTTGGAATTTGGGATACTTGGTGTTTGAGAGCTGCGAGACATGGTGTTTGGAACCTTGGATACTTCATGTTTGAGAGCTGGAACAGTTGGTGTTTGACAGCTGGGACACTTCGTGTTTCATGGCTGGAAAATTTGGTGTTTGTAACCTGGGTTATTTGATGTTTGAGAGTTGGGACACTTGGTGTTTGCGAGTGGGGACAGTTGGTGTTTGGAAGCTGGAACATTTGGTGTTTGGAAGCTGGGACACTTGGTTTTTGAAAGCTGGGACATTTGGTGTTTGGGAGCCGGGACATTTAGTGTTTGGAAGCAGGTACACTTGGTGTTTGAGATCTGGGACACTTGGTGCTTCAGAGCCGGGAGACGTGGTGTTTGGAACCTTGGGATACTTGGTGTTTGAGAGCTGGGACATTTGGTGTTTGGAAGCTGGTTCAATTGCTGTTTGAGAGCGGGGACATTTGGTGTTTGGAAGCTGGAACATTTGGTGTTTGGATGCTGAGAAACTTGTTGTTTGAGAGCTGGAACAGTTGGTGATTGAGAGCTGGGAAACTTGGTGTTTCACGGCTGGGACATTTGGTGTTTGGAACCTGGTTTATTTGGTGTTTGAGAGCTGGGACACTTGGTGTTTGGAACCAGGGACTCTTGGTGTTTTGAATCCGGGACATTTGGTGTTTGAGAGCTGGGACTCTTGGTGTTTGTAAGCAGGGAGTCTTGGTGTTTGGAACCTGGGACATTTAGTGTTTGAGAGCTGAGACACTTGGTGTTTGGAAGCAGGGACACTTGGTGTTTGAGAGGTGGCACACTTGGTGTTTGGAAGCTGGTACTTTTGGTGTTTGAGAGCAGGGACATTTGGTGATTGGAAGCTGGGACATTTGGTGTTTGGAAGCTGTTTCAATTGCTGTTTGGGAACGGGGACATTTGGTGTTTGGAAGCTGGAACATGTGGTGTTTGGAAGCTGGGAAACTTGTTGTTTGAGAGCTGGAACAATTGGTGATTGAGAGCTGGGACACTTGGTGTTTGAGGGCTGGGACATTTGGTGTTTGGAACCTGGTTTATTTGGTGTCTGAGAGCTTGGACACTTGGTGTTTGAGAGCTGGGACACTTGGTGCTTGCGAGCTGGGATACTTGGTGTTTTGAATCTGGGACACTTAGTGTTTGAGAGCTGGGACACGTGGTGTTTGAGATCTGGGACATTTGGTTTTTGAGAGCTGGGACACTAGGAGTTTGGAAGCTGGGACACTTGGTGTTGGAGAGCTGGGACAGTTGGTGTTTGGAAGCTGGGACACGTGGTGTTTGAGAGCTGGAACAAATGTGTTTGAGAACTGGGACACTTGGTTTTTGAGAGCTGGGACACGTGGCGTTTGGATGTTGGGACTCCTGATGTTTGAGAGCTTTGACACCGGGTGGTCGAGAGCTGGGACACTTGATGTTTGGAAGCTGGGAGACATCGTGTGTGAGAGCAGGGTCTCTAGGTGTTTCAGAGCTGGAGCACGTTGTGTTTGGAAAGTTGGACACTTGGTGTTTGAGAGCTGGGACATTTGGTGTTTGGGTGCAGGGACACTTGGTGTTTGGAAGATGGGACACTTGGTGTTTGAGAGCTGGGACATTTGATGTTTGGGTGCTGGGACACTTGGTGTTTGGAAGCAGGGACACTTGCTGTTAGAGAGTTGGGACCCTTGGTGTTAGAGAGGTGGCCCACTTGGATTTGGAAGTTGGGACACTTGGTGTTTGAGAGCTGGGACACCCGGTCTTTGAGAGCTGGGAACTTTGGTGTTTGCGAACCGTGACATTTGGTGTTTGGAAGCTGGGACACTTGGTGCAAGAGGGCTGGGACAGTTGGTGTTTGGAAGCTCGGACATTTGGTGTTTGGAAACTGGGACACTTGGTGTTTGGAAGCTGGGCCTCTTGGTGTTTGACAGCTGGGACATTTGGTTTTTGGAAGCTGGGACACTTCTTTATTGTAGGCTGGGACCCTTGGTTTTTGTAAGCTGGGCCTCTTGGTGTTTGAGAGCTGGGACTCTTGGTGTTTGAGACCTGGGACACTTGGTGTTTGGACGCTGGGACTCTTCGTTTTTGAGAGCTGGGACTCTTGGTGTTTGAGAGCAGGGACACTTGGTGTTTGGAAGCTGGGACACTTGGTGTTTGAGAGCTGGGAAACATGGTGTTTGGAACCTGGGACATTTGGTGTTTGAGAGCTGGACCACTTGGTGTTTGAGAGCTGGGACACTTGGTGTTTGGACGCTGGGACACTAAGTGTTTGAGAGCTGGGTCATTTGTTGTTTGGAAGCTGGGACATTCGGAGTTTTAAGCTGGGACATTTGGTGTTTGGAAGCAAGGCCACGTCGTCTTTAAGAGCTGGGACATTTGGTGTATGAAAGCTCTGAATCTTCGTGTTTGTAAACTGGGAAGCTTGGTGTTAGAACTCTGGCTCACTTGGTTTTTGAGAGCAGGGGCACTTGTTGTTTGGGAGCCGGGACATCTGGTGTTTGGAAACTGGGAAACTTGGTGTTAGGAAGCGAGGACTCTTCGTGTTTTGGAGCCGGGACATTTGGTGTTTTGAAGCCGGGACAATTGGTGGTTCAGAGCTGGGACACTTGGTGTTTGAGACCTGGGTGACTTGGTGTTTGGAAGCTGGGACACTTGGTGTTTGAGAACTGGAACAGTTGGTGTTTGAGAGCTGGGACAGTTGGTGTTACGAAGCTGGGACACTTTGGGGGAGACGTGACAATTGGTGTTTGGAAGCAGGTACACTTGGTGTTTGGAACATTGGCGATTTAGTGTTTGAGAGCTGAGACACTTAGTGTCTGGAAGCAGGGAAACTTGGTGATTGGCAGCCGGGACATTTGGTGTTTGGAAGCCGGGACATTTGGTGTTTGAGAGCTGGGACACTTTGTGTTTGGTAGCAGGGAGCCTTGGTGTTTGGAACCTGGGACATTTACTGTTTAAGAGCTGAGACACTTAGTGTTTGGAAGTTGGGACACTTGGTTTTTGAGAGGTGGCACACTTGGTGTTTGGAAGTTGGGACTTTTGGTGTTTGAGAGCTGGGACATTTGGTGTTTGGAAACTGGGACATTTGGTGTTTGGAAGCTGGGACAATTGCTGTTTGAGAGCGGGGACATTTGGTGTTTGGAAGCTGGAACATTTGGTGTTTGGAAGCTGGGTAACTTGTTGTTTGAGAGCTGGAACAGTTGGTGATTGAGAGCTGGGACACTTGCTGTTTCACGGCTGGGACATTTGGTGTTTGGAACCTGGTTTATTTGGTGTTTGAGAGCTGGGACATTTGGTGTTTGAGAGCTGGGACACTTGCTGCTTGCGAGCTGGGACACTTGGTGTTTGGAAGCTGGGACAATTGGTGTTTGGATGCTGGGACACTTAGTTTTTGAGAGCAGGAACATTTGGTGTTTGAGATCTGGGACATTTGGTTTTTGAGAGCTGGGACACTTGGTGTTTGGAAGCTGGGCACTTGGTGTTGGAGAGCTGGGACACTTGGTGTTTGGAAGCTGGGTTACTTGGTGTTGGAGAGCTGGGACTCTTGTTTCTTGAGAGCTGGGACATGTGGCGTTTGGAAGCTGGAACTCTTGATGTTTGAGAGCTGGGACACCGAGTGGTCGAGAGCTGGGACACTTGATGTTTGGAAGCTGGGAGACTTCGTATGTGAGAGCTGGGTCTCTAGGTGTTTCAGAGCTGGAACACGTGGTGTTTGGAAGGTTGGACACTTGGTGTTGGAGAGCTGGGACAGTTGGTGTTTGGGAGCTGGGACACTTGGTGTTTGGAAGCTGGGACTCTTGGTGTTTGAGAGCTGGGACACCTGGTCTTTGAGAGCTGGGAACTTTGGTGTTTGCGAGCTGGGACATTTGGTGTTTGGAAGCTGGGACACTTGGTGCAAGTGGGCGTGGACAGTTGGTGTTTGGAAGCACGGACATTTGGTGTTCGGAAGCTGGGACACTTGGTGTTTGGAAGCTGGGCCTCTTGGTGTTTGAGAGCTGGGACATTTAGTGTTTGGAAGCAGGTACACTTGGTGTTTGAGATCTGTGACATTTGGTGTTTGGAAGTTGGGAGACTTGCTGTTTGAGAGGTGGGACAATTGGTGTTTGAGAGCTGGGACACTTAGTGTTTGGAAGCCGGGACACTTGGTGTCTGAGAGCTGGGACTCTTGGTATTTGGAAGCAGGGACACTTGGTGTTTGGAACCTTGGCCATTTAGTGTTTGAGAGCTGAGACACTTAGTGTCTGGAAGCAGGGAAACTTGGTGTTTGGCAGCCGGGACATTTGGTGTTTGGAAGCCGGGACACTTGGTGTTTGAGAGCTGGGACACTTGGTGTTTGGAAGCAGGGAGTCATGGTGTTTGGAACCTGGGACATTTAGTGTTTACGAGGTGAGACACTTAGTGTTTGGAATTCGGTACACTTGGTGTTTGAGAGGTGGTACACTTGGTGTTGGAAGCTTGGACTTTTGGTGTTTGAGAGCAGAGACATTTGGTGTTTGGAAGCTGGGACATTTGGTGTTTGGAAGCTGGTTCAATTGCTGTTTGAGAGCGGGGAAATTTGGTGTTTGGAAGCTGGAACATTTGGTGTTTGGAAGCTGGGAAACTTGTTGTTTGAGAGCTGGAACAGTTGGTGCTTGAGATCTGGGCCACTTACTGTTTCAGGGCTGGGACATTTGGTGTTTGGAACCTGGTTTATTTGGTGTTTGAGAGCTGGGACACTTGGTGTTTGAGAGCTGGGACACTTGCTGCTTGCGAGCTGGGACACTTGGTGTTTGGAAGCAGGGCCACTTCGTCTTTAAGAGCTGGGACATTTGGTGTATGAAAGCTGTGAATCTTCGTGTTTGTAAGCAGGGAGGCTTGGTGTTTGAACTCTGGCTCACTTGGTTTTTGAGAGCAGGGACACTTGTTGTTTGGGAGCCGGGACATTTGGTGTTAGAGAGCTGGGGCACTTGGTGTTTGGAAGCAGGGACTCTTGGTGTTTGGAAACTGTGACATTTAGTGTTTGAGAGCTGAGACAATTGGTGTTTGGAAGCTGGCACACTTGGTGTTTGAGAGGTGGCACACTTGGTGTTTGGAAGCTGCGACAATAGCTGTTTGAGAGTGGGGATATTTGGTGTTTGGAAGCTGGAACATTTGGTGTTTGGAAGCTGAGAAACTTGTTGCTTGAGAGCTGGAACAGTTGGTGATTGAGAGCTGGGACACTTGGTGTTTCACGGCTGGGACATTTGCTGTTTGGAACCTGGTTTATTTGGTGTTTGGTAGCTCGGACACTTGGTGTTTGAGAGCTGGGACACTTGGTGCTTGCGAGCTGGGACACTTGGTGTTTGGAAGTTGGGACAATTGGTGTTTGCGAGCTGGAACACTTGGTGTTTGGAAGTTGGGACAATTGGTGTTTGCGAGCTGGGACACTTGGTGTTTGGAAGTTGGGACAATTGGTGTTTGGAAGCTGGGACACTTAGTGTTTGAGAGCTGGAACATTTGGTGTTTGAGTTCTGGGACATTTGGTATTTGAGAGCTGGGACACTTGGTGTTTGGAAGCTGGGACTCTTCGTGTTTTGGAGCCGGGACATTTGGTGTTTTGAAGCCGGGAAAATTGGTGTTTGAGACCTGGGACACTTGGTGTTTGAGACCTGGGTGACTTGATGTTTGGAAACTGGGACACTTGGTGTTTGAGAACTGGAACAGTTGGTGTTTGAGAGCTGGGACAGTTGGTGATAGGAGGCTGGGACACATCGGGGGATACATGTGACAATTGGTGTTTGACAGCTGAGACACTTGGTGTTTGGAAGCTGGGAAATTTGGCGTTTGGAAGCAGGGAAACTTGATGTTTGAGTGCTGGGAATACTGTTGTTTGAGAGCTGGACACGTGGTGTTTGAGAGCTAGGACATTTGGTGTTTGGGAGCCGGGGCAATTAGTGTTTGGAAGCAGGTACACTTGGTGTTTGAGATCTGGGACACTTGGTGCTTCAGAGCCGGGAGACGTGGTGTTTGGAACCTTGGGATACTTGGTGTTTGAGAGCTGCGAGACTAGGTGTTTGGATCCATGCGTACTTCGTGTTTGAGAGCTGGAACAGTTGGTGATTGAGAGCTGGGACACTTGGTGTTTCAGGGCTGGGACATTTGCTGTTTGGAACGTGGTTTATTTGGTGTTTGAGAGCTGGGACACTTGGTGTTTGAGAGCTGGGACACTTGATGTTTGGAAGCTGGGGGTCTTGGTGATTGAGAGGTGGGACTCTTGATGTTTGGAAGCCGGGACACTTGGTGTTTGCGATCTGGGACATTTGGTGTTTGGAAGCTGGGAGACTTGGTGTTTGAGAGGTGGGACACTTGGTGTTTGAGAGCTGGGACACTTACTGTTTGGAAGCCTGGACACTTGGTGTCTGAGAGCTGGGACTCTTGGTGTTTGGAAGCAGGGACTCTTGTTGTTTGAGAGCTGGGACACCGGGTGGTCTAGAGCTGAGACACTTGATGTTTGGAAGCTGGGAGACTTCGTATGTGAGAGCTGGGTCTCGAGGTGTTTCAGAGCTGGAACACGTGGTGTTTGGAAGCTGGGACACTTGTTGTTTGAGAGCTGGGACCCTTGGTGTTAGAGAGCTGGCCCACTTGGATTTGGAATATGGGACACCTGGTGTTTGAGAGCTGGGACATTTGGTGTTTGGAAGCTGGGACATTTGGTGTTTGGAAGCTGGTTCAATTGCTGTTTGAGAGCGGGGACATTTGGTGTTTGGAAGCTGGAACATTTGGTGTTTGGAAGCTGGGAAACTTGTTGTTTGAGAGCTGGAACTGTTGGTGATTGAGAGCTGGGAAACTTGGTGTTTCAGGGCTGGGACATTGGTGTTTGGAACCTGGTTTATTTGGTGTTTGAGAGCTGGGACACTTGGTGCTTGCGAGCTGGGACACTTGTTGTTTGGAAGCTGGGACACTTAGTGTTTGAGAGATGGCACATTTGGTGTTTGGAAGCTGGGACACTTAGTGTTTGAGAGCTGGGACACTTAGTGTTTGAGAGCTGGGACACTTGGTGTTTGGAAGCTGGGACACTTAGTGTTTGAGAGCTGGGACACTTGGTGCTTGCGAGCTGGGACACTTGGTGTTGCAAAGCTGGGACACTTAGTGTTTGAGAGCTGGGACACTTGGTGTTTGAAAGCTGGGAAATTTGGCGTTTGGAAGCAGTGAAACTTGATGTTTGAGTGCTGGGAATACTGGTGTTTGAGAGCTGGACACGTGATGTTTGAGAGCTGGGACATTTGGTGTTTGGGAGCCGGGACTTTTGGTGCTTTGAAGCTTGGGCACTTTGTGTTTGAGCTCTGGGACACTTGGTGCTTTAGAGCCGGGAGACGTGGTGTTTGGAATCTTGGGATACTTGGTGTTTGAGAGCTGCGAGACTTGGTGTTTGGAACCATGCATACTTCGTGTTTGAGACCTGGAACAGTTGGTTTTTGAGAGCTGGGACACTTGGTGTTTGGAAGCTGGGAGACTTGGTGATTGAGAGGTGGGACTCTTGATGTTTGAAGCTGGGACACTTAGTGTTTGGAAGCCGGGACACTTGGTGTTTGCGATCTGGGACATTTGGTGTTTGGAAGCTGGGAGACTTGGTGTTTGAGAGGTGGGACTCTTCGTATTTGGAAGTAGGGACTCTTGGTGTTTGAGAGCTGGGACACCGGGTGGTCGAGAGCTGGGACACTTGATGTTTGGAAGCTGGGAGACTTCGTATGTGAGAGCAGGGTCTCCA
This sequence comes from Isurus oxyrinchus, assembly GCA_026770705.1. Lineage (NCBI taxonomy): Eukaryota > Metazoa > Chordata > Chondrichthyes > Lamniformes > Lamnidae > Isurus > Isurus oxyrinchus. The sequence continues at coordinate 404,127 of JANJGN010000205.1, forward strand.
GGTGTTTCAGAGCTGGAACACGTGGTGTTTGGAAGGTTGGACACCTGGTGTTTGAGAGCTGGGACATTTGGTGTTTGGAAGCTGGGACATTTGGTGTTTGGAAGCTGGTTCAATTGCTGTTTGAGAGCGGGGACATTTGGTGTTTGGAAGCTGGACCATTTGGTGTTTGGAAGCTGGGAAACTTGTTGTTTGAGAGCTGGAACAGTTGGTGATTGAGAGCTGGGAAACTTGGTGTTTCAGGGCTGGGACATTTGCTGTTTGGAACCTGGTTTATTTGGTGTTTGAGAGCTGGGACACTTGGTGTTTGAGAGCTGGGACACTTGGTGTTTGAGAGCTGGGACACTTGGTGCTTGCGAGCTGGGACACTTGGTGTTTGGAAGCTGGGACATTTGGTTTTTGAGAGCTGGGACACTAGGTGCTGGGAAGCTGGGACACTTGGTGTTGGAGATCTGGGACATTTGGTGTTTGGAAGCTGGGAGAATTGGTGTTGGAGAGCTGGGACTCTTGTTTCTTGACAGCTGGGACACGTGGCGTTTGGAAGCTGGGACTCTTGATGTTTGAGAGCTGGGACACCGGGTGATAGAGAGCTGGGACACTTGATATTTGGAAGCTGGGAGACTTGGTGTTTGAGAGCTGAGACACTTGGTGTTTGGAACCTGGGACACTTGGTTTTTGGAAGGTGGGACACTTCGTGTTTGAGAGCTGGAACATTTGGTGTTTGGGATCTGGGACATTTGGTTTTTGAGAGCTGGGACTCTAGGTGTTTGGAAGCTGGGACAATTGGTGCTTGGAAACAGGGAAACTTGGTGTTAGGAAGCTAGGACTCTTCGTGTTTTGGAGCCGGGACATTTGGTGTTTTGAAGCCGGGACAATTGGTTGTTGAGAGCTGGGACACTTGGTGTTTGAGACCTGGGTGACCTGGTGTTTTGAAGCTGTGACACTTGGTTTTTGAGAACTGGAACAGTTCGTGTTTGAGCGCTGGGACAGTTGGTGATAGGAAGCTGGGACACTTCGGGGGATACATGTGACAATTGGTGTTTGACAGCTGGGACACTTGGTGTTTGGAAGCTGAGACATTTGGCGTTTGGAAGCAGGGAAACTTGATGTTTGAGTGCTAGGAATACTGGTGTTTGAGAGCTGGGACATTTGGTGTTTGGGAGCCGGGATTTTTGGTGCTTTGAAGCTTGTACACTTTGTGCTTGAGATATGGGACATTTGGTGTTTGGAAGCTGGGACATTTAGTGTTTCAGAGCTGGGACACTTCGTGTTTGAGAGCTGGGACTTCTGGTGTTTGAGAGCTGGGCATGTGGTGTTTGAGAGCTGGGACATTTGGTGTTTGGGAGCCGGGACTTTTGGTGCTTGGAAGCTGGGACACTTTGTGTTTGAGACATGGGACACTTGGTGTTTGGAAGCTGGGACATTTGGTGTTTGAGAGCTGGGACACTTGGTTTTTGAGAGCTGGGACATTTGGTGTTTGGCAGCCGGGACATTTAGTGTATGAGAGCAGGGACACTTGGTTATTGAGATCTTGGACAGTTGGTGTTTGGAATTTGGGATACTTGGTGTTTTAGAGCTGCGAGACATGGTGTTTGGAACCTTGGATACTTCATGTTTGAGAGCTGGAACAGTTGGTGTTTGACAGCTGGGACACTTCGTGTTTCATGGCTGGAAAATTTGGTGTTTGTAACCTGGGTTATTTGATGTTTGAGAGTTGGGACACTTGGTGTTTGCGAGTGGGGACAGTTGGTGTTTGGAAGCTGGAACACTTGGTGTTTGGAAGCTGGGACACTTGGTTTTTGAAAGCTGGGACATTTGGTGTTTGGGAGCCGGGACATTTAGTGTTTGGAAGCAGGTACACTTGGTGTTTGAGATCTGGGACACTTGGTGCTTCAGAGCCGGGAGACGTGGTGTTTGGAACCTTGGGATACTTGGTGTTTGAGAGCTGGGACATTTGGTGTTTGGAAGCTGGTTCAATTGCTGTTTGAGAGCGGGGACATTTGGTGTTTGGAAGCTGGACCATTTGGTGTTTGGAAGCTGGGAAACTTGTTGTTTGAGAGCTGGAACAGTTGGTTTTTGAGAGCTGGGACACTTGGTGTTTCAGGGCTGGGACATTTGCTGTTTGGAACGTGGTTTATTTGGTGTTTGAGAGCTGGGACACTTGGTGTTTGAGAGCTGGGACACTTGATGTTTGGAAGCTGGGGGTCTTGGTGATTGAGAGGTGGGACTCTTGATGTTTGGAAGCCGGGACACTTGGTGTTTGCGATCTGGGACATTTGGTGTTTGGAAGCTGGGAGACTTGGTGTTTGAGAGGTGGGACACTTGGTGTTTGAGAGCTGGGACACTTACTGTTTGGAGGCCTGGACACTTGGTGTCTGAGAGCTGGGACTCTTGGTGTTTGGAAGCAGGGACTCTTGTTGTTTGAGAGCTGGGACACCGGGTGGTCTAGAGCTGAGACACTTGATGTTTGGAAGCTGGGAGACTTCGTATGTGAGAGCTGGGTCTCGAGGTGTTTCAGAGCTGGAACACGTGGTGTTTGGAAGCTGGGACACTTGTTGTTTGAGAGCTGGGACCCTTGGTGTTAGAGAGCTGGCCCACTTGGATTTGGAATATGGGACACCTGGTGTTTGAGAGCTGGGACATTTGGTGTTTGGAAGCTGGGACTCTTGGTGTTTGAGAGCTGGGACACCTGGTCTTTGAGAGCTGGGAACTTTGGTGTTTGCGAGCTGGGACATTTGGTGTTTGGAAGCTGGGACACTTGGTGCAAGTGGGCGTGGACAGTTGGTGTTTGGAAGCACGGACATTTGGTGTTCGGAAGCTGGGACACTTGGTGTTTGGAAGCTGGGCCTCTTGGTGTTTGAGAGCTGGGACATTTAGTGTTTGGAAGCAGGTACACTTGGTGTTTGAGATCTGTGACATTTGGTGTTTGGAAGTTGGGAGACTTGCTGTTTGAGAGGTGGGACAATTGGTGTTTGAGAGCTGGGACACTTAGTGTTTGGAAGCCGGGACACTTGGTGTCTGAGAGCTGGGACTCTTGGTATTTGGAAGCAGGGACACTTGGTGTTTGGAACCTTGGCCATTTAGTGTTTGAGAGCTGAGACACTTAGTGTCTGGAAGCAGGGAAACTTGGTGTTTGGCAGCCGGGACATTTGGTGTTTGGAAGCCGGGACACTTGGTGTTTGAGAGCTGGGACACTTGGTGTTTGGAAGCAGGGAGTCATGGTGTTTGGAACCTGGGACATTTAGTGTTTACGAGGTGAGACACTTAGTGTTTGGAATTCGGTACACTTGGTGTTTGAGAGGTGGTACACTTGGTGTTGGAAGCTTGGACTTTTGGTGTTTGAGAGCAGAGACATTTGGTGTTTGGAAGCTGGGACATTTGGTGTTTGGAAGCTGGTTCAATTGCTGTTTGAGAGCGGGGAAATTTGGTGTTTGGAAGCTGGAACATTTGGTGTTTGGAAGCTGGGAAACTTGTTGTTTGAGAGCTGGAACAGTTGGTGCTTGAGATCTGGGCCACTTACTGTTTCAGGGCTGGGACATTTGGTGTTTGGAACCTGGTTTATTTGGTGTTTGAGAGCTGGGACACTTGGTGTTTGAGAGCTGGGACACTTGCTGCTTGCGAGCTGGGACACTTGGTGTTTGGAAGCAGGGCCACTTCGTCTTTAAGAGCTGGGACATTTGGTGTATGAAAGCTGTGAATCTTCGTGTTTGTAAGCAGGGAGGCTTGGTGTTTGAACTCTGGCTCACTTGGTTTTTGAGAGCAGGGACACTTGTTGTTTGGGAGCCGGGACATTTGGTGTTAGAGAGCTGGGGCACTTGGTGTTTGGAAGCAGGGACTCTTGGTGTTTGGAAACTGTGACATTTAGTGTTTGAGAGCTGAGACAATTGGTGTTTGGAAGCTGGCACACTTGGTGTTTGAGAGGTGGCACACTTGGTGTTTGGAAGCTGCGACAATAGCTGTTTGAGAGCGGGGAAATTTGGTGTTTGGAAGCTGGAACATTTGGTGTTTGGAAGCTGAGAAACTTGTTGCTTGAGAGCTGGAACTGTTGGTGATTGAGAGCTGGGACACTTGGTGTTTCACGGCTGGGACATTTGCTGTTTGGAACCTGGTTTATTTGGTGTTTGGTAGCTCGGACACTTGGTGTTTGAGAGCTGGGACACTTGGTGCTTGCGAGCTGGGACACTTGGTGTTTGGAAGTTGGGACAATTGGTGTTTGCGAGCTGGAACACTTGGTGTTTGGAAGTTGGGACAATTGGTGTTTGCGAGCTGGGACACTTGGTGTTTGGAAGTTGGGACAATTGGTGTTTGGAAGCTGGGACACTTAGTGTTTGAGAGCTGGAACATTTGGTGTTTGAGTTCTGGGACATTTGGTATTTGAGAGCTGGGACACTTGGTGTTTGGAAGCTGGGACTCTTCGTGTTTTGGAGCCGGGACATTTGGTGTTTTGAAGCCGGGAAAATTGGTGTTTGAGACCTGGGACACTTGGTGTTTGAGACCTGGGTGACTTGATGTTTGGAAACTGGGACACTTGGTGTTTGAGAACTGGAACAGTTGGTGTTTGAGAGCTGGGACAGTTGGTGATAGGAAGCTGGGACACATCGGGGGATACATGTGACAATTGGTGTTTGACAGCTGAGACACTTGGTGTTTGGAAGCTGGGAAATTTGGCGTTTGGAAGCAGGGAAACTTGATGTTTGAGTGCTGGGAATACTGTTGTTTGAGAGCTGGACACGTGGTGTTTGAGAGCTAGGACATTTGGTGTTTGGGAGCCGGGGCAATTAGTGTTTGGAAGCAGGTACACTTGGTGTTTGAGATCTGGGACACTTGGTGCTTCAGAGCCGGGAGACGTGGTGTTTGGAACCTTGGGATACTTGGTGTTTGAGAGCTGCGAGACTAGGTGTTTGGATCCATGCGTACTTCGTGTTTGAGAGCTGGAACAGTTGGTGATTGAGAGCTGGGACACTTGGTGTTTCAGGGCTGGGACATTTGCTGTTTGGAACGTGGTTTATTTGGTGTTTGAGAGCTGGGACACTTGGTGTTTGAGAGCTGGGACACTTGATGTTTGGAAGCTGGGGGTCTTGGTGATTGAGAGGTGGGACTCTTGATGTTTGGAAGCCGGGACACTTGGTGTTTGCGATCTGGGACATTTGGTGTTTGGAAGCTGGGAGACTTGGTGTTTGAGAGGTGGGACACTTGGTGTTTGAGAGCTGGGACACTTACTGTTTGGAAGCCTGGACACTTGGTGTCTGAGAGCTGGGACTCTTGGTGTTTGGAAGCAGGGACTCTTGTTGTTTGAGAGCTGGGACACCGGGTGGTCTAGAGCTGAGACACTTGATGTTTGGAAGCTGGGAGACTTCGTATGTGAGAGCTGGGTCTCGAGGTGTTTCAGAGCTGGAACACGTGGTGTTTGGAAGCTGGGACACTTGTTGTTTGAGAGCTGGGACCCTTGGTGTTAGAGAGCTGGCCCACTTGGATTTGGAATATGGGACACCTGGTGTTTGAGAGCTGGGACATTTGGTGTTTGGAAGCTGGGACATTTGGTGTTTGGAAGCTGGTTCAATTGCTGTTTGAGAGCGGGGACATTTGGTGTTTGGAAGCTGGAACATTTGGTGTTTGGAAGCTGGGAAACTTGTTGTTTGAGAGCTGGAACTGTTGGTGATTGAGAGCTGGGAAACTTGGTGTTTCAGGGCTGGGACATTGGTGTTTGGAACCTGGTTTATTTGGTGTTTGAGAGCTGGGACACTTGGTGCTTGCGAGCTGGGACACTTGTTGTTTGGAAGCTGGGACACTTAGTGTTTGAGAGATGGCACATTTGGTGTTTGGAAGCTGGGACACTTAGTGTTTGAGAGCTGGGACACTTAGTGTTTGAGAGCTGGGACACTTGGTGTTTGGAAGCTGGGACACTTAGTGTTTGAGAGCTGGGACACTTGGTGCTTGCGAGCTGGGACACTTGGTGTTGCAAAGCTGGGACACTTAGTGTTTGAGAGCTGGGACACTTGGTGTTTGAAAGCTGGGAAATTTGGCGTTTGGAAGCAGTGAAACTTGATGTTTGAGTGCTGGGAATACTGGTGTTTGAGAGCTGGACACGTGATGTTTGAGAGCTGGGACATTTGGTGTTTGGGAGCCGGGACTTTTGGTGCTTTGAAGCTTGGGCACTTTGTGTTTGAGCTCTGGGACACTTGGTGCTTTAGAGCCGGGAGACGTGGTGTTTGGAATCTTGGGATACTTGGTGTTTGAGAGCTGCGAGACTTGGTGTTTGGAACCATGCATACTTCGTGTTTGAGACCTGGAACAGTTGGTTTTTGAGAGCTGGGACACTTGGTGTTTGGAAGCTGGGAGACTTGGTGATTGAGAGGTGGGACTCTTGATGTTTGAAGCTGGGACACTTAGTGTTTGGAAGCCGGGACACTTGGTGTTTGCGATCTGGGACATTTGGTGTTTGGAAGCTGGGAGACTTGGTGTTTGAGAGGTGGGACTCTTCGTATTTGGAAGTAGGGACTCTTGGTGTTTGAGAGCTGGGACACCGGGTGGTCGAGAGCTGGGACACTTGATGTTTGGAAGCTGGGAGACTTCGTATGTGAGAGCAGGGTCTCCAGGTGTTTCAGAGCTGGAACACGTGGTGTTTGGAAGGTTGGACACCTGGTGTTTGAGAGCTGGGACATTTGGTGTTTGGAAGCTGGGACATTTGGTGTTTGGAAGCTGGTTCAATTGCTGTTTGAGAGCGGGGACATTTGGTGTTTGGAAGCTGGACCATTTGGTGTTTGGAAGCTGGGAAACTTGTTGTTTGAGAGCTGGAACAGTTGGTGATTGAGAGCTGGGAAACTTGGTGTTTCAGGGCTGGGACATTTGCTGTTTGGAACCTGGTTTATTTGGTGTTTGAGAGCTGGGACACTTGGTGTTTGAGAGCTGGGACACTTGGTGTTTGAGAGCTGGGACACTTGGTGCTTGCGAGCTGGGACACTTGGTGTTTGGAAGCTGGGACATTTGGTTTTTGAGAGCTGGGACACTAGGTGCTGGGAAGCTGGGACACTTGGTGTTGGAGATCTGGGACATTTGGTGTTTGGAAGCTGGGAGAATTGGTGTTGGAGAGCTGGGACTCTTGTTTCTTGACAGCTGGGACACGTGGCGTTTGGAAGCTGGGACTCTTGATGTTTGAGAGCTGGGACACCGGGTGATAGAGAGCTGGGACACTTGATATTTGGAAGCTGGGAGACTTGGTGTTTGAGAGCTGAGACACTTGGTGTTTGGAACCTGGGACACTTGGTTTTTGGAAGGTGGGACACTTCGTGTTTGAGAGCTGGAACATTTGGTGTTTGGGATCTGGGACATTTGGTTTTTGAGAGCTGGGACTCTAGGTGTTTGGAAGCTGGGACAATTGGTGCTTGGAAACAGGGAAACTTGGTGTTAGGAAGCTAGGACTCTTCGTGTTTTGGAGCCGGGACATTTGGTGTTTTGAAGCCGGGACAATTGGTTGTTGAGAGCTGGGACACTTGGTGTTTGAGACCTGGGTGACCTGGTGTTTTGAAGCTGTGACACTTGGTTTTTGAGAACTGGAACAGTTCGTGTTTGAGCGCTGGGACAGTTGGTGATAGGAAGCTGGGACACTTCGGGGGATACATGTGACAATTGGTGTTTGACAGCTGGGACACTTGGTGTTTGGAAGCTGAGACATTTGGCGTTTGGAAGCAGGGAAACTTGATGTTTGAGTGCTAGGAATACTGGTGTTTGAGAGCTGGGACATTTGGTGTTTGGGAGCCGGGATTTTTGGTGCTTTGAAGCTTGTACACTTTGTGCTTGAGATATGGGACATTTGGTGTTTGGAAGCTGGGACATTTAGTGTTTCAGAGCTGGGACACTTCGTGTTTGAGAGCTGGGACTTCTGGTGTTTGAGAGCTGGGCATGTGGTGTTTGAGAGCTGGGACATTTGGTGTTTGGGAGCCGGGACTTTTGGTGCTTGGAAGCTGGGACACTTTGTGTTTGAGACATGGGACACTTGGTGTTTGGAAGCTGGGACATTTGGTGTTTGAGAGCTGGGACACTTGGTTTTTGAGAGCTGGGACATTTGGTGTTTGGCAGCCGGGACATTTAGTGTATGAGAGCAGGGACACTTGGTTATTGAGATCTTGGACAGTTGGTGTTTGGAATTTGGGATACTTGGTGTTTTAGAGCTGCGAGACATGGTGTTTGGAACCTTGGATACTTCATGTTTGAGAGCTGGAACAGTTGGTGTTTGACAGCTGGGACACTTCGTGTTTCATGGCTGGAAAATTTGGTGTTTGTAACCTGGGTTATTTGATGTTTGAGAGTTGGGACACTTGGTGTTTGCGAGTGGGGACAGTTGGTGTTTGGAAGCTGGAACACTTGGTGTTTGGAAGCTGGGACACTTGGTTTTTGAAAGCTGGGACATTTGGTGTTTGGGAGCCGGGACATTTAGTGTTTGGAAGCAGGTACACTTGGTGTTTGAGATCTGGGACACTTGGTGCTTCAGAGCCGGGAGACGTGGTGTTTGGAACCTTGGGATACTTGGTGTTTGAGAGCTGGGACATTTGGTGTTTGGAAGCTGGTTCAATTGCTGTTTGAGAGCGGGGACATTTGGTGTTTGGAAGCTGGACCATTTGGTGTTTGGAAGCTGGGAAACTTGTTGTTTGAGAGCTGGAACAGTTGGTTTTTGAGAGCTGGGACACTTGGTGTTTCAGGGCTGGGACATTTGCTGTTTGGAACGTGGTTTATTTGGTGTTTGAGAGCTGGGACACTTGGTGTTTGAGAGCTGGGACACTTGATGTTTGGAAGCTGGGGGTCTTGGTGATTGAGAGGTGGGACTCTTGATGTTTGGAAGCCGGGACACTTGGTGTTTGCGATCTGGGACATTTGGTGTTTGGAAGCTGGGAGACTTGGTGTTTGAGAGGTGGGACACTTGGTGTTTGAGAGCTGGGACACTAACTGTTTGGAAGCCTGGACACTTGGTGTCTGAGAGCTGGGACTCTTGGTGTTTGGAAGCAGGGACTCTTGTTGTTTGAGAGCTGGGACACCGGGTGGTCTAGAGCTGAGACACTTGATGTTTGGAAGCTGGGAGACTTCGTATGTGAGAGCTGGGTCTCGAGGTGTTTCAGAGCTGGAACACGTGGTGTTTGGAAGCTGGGACACTTGTTGTTTGAGAGCTGGGACCCTTGGTGTTAGAGAGCTGGCCCACTTGGATTTGGAATATGGGACACCTGGTGTTTGAGAGCTGGGACATTTGGTGTTTGGAAGCTGGGACATTTGGTGTTTGGAAGCTGGTTCAATTGCTGTTTGAGAGCGGGGACATTTGGTGTTTGGAAGCTGGAACATTTGGTGTTTGGAAGCTGGGAAACTTGTTGTTTGAGAGCTGGAACTGTTGGTGATTGAGAGCTGGGAAACTTGGTGTTTCAGGGCTGGGACATTGGTGTTTGGAACCTGGTTTATTTGGTGTTTGAGAGCTGGGACACTTGGTGCTTGCGAGCTGGGACACTTGTTGTTTGGAAGCTGGGACACTTAGTGTTTGAGAGATGGCACATTTGGTGTTTGGAAGCTGGGACACTTAGTGTTTGAGAGCTGGGACACTTAGTGTTTGAGAGCTGGGACACTTGGTGTTTGGAAGCTGCGACACTTGGTGTTTGGAAGCTGGGACACTTAGTGTTTGAGAGCTGGGACACTTGGTGCTTGCGAGCTGGGACACTTGGTGTTGCAAAGCTGGGACACTTAGTGTTTGAGAGCTGGGACACTTGGTGTTTGAAAGCTGGGAAATTTGGCGTTTGGAAGCAGTGAAACTTGATGTTTGAGTGCTGGGAATACTGGTGTTTGAGAGCTGGACACGTGATGTTTGAGAGCTGGGACATTTGGTGTTTGGGAGCCGGGACTTTTGGTGCTTTGAAGCTTGGGCACTTTGTGTTTGAGACATGGGACACTTGGTGTTTGAGATCTGGGACACTTGGTGCTTTAGAGCCGGGAGACGTGGTGTTTGGAATCTTGGGATACTTGGTGTTTGAGAGCTGCGAGACTTGGTGTTTGGAACCATGCATACTTCGTGTTTGAGACCTGGAACAGTTGGTTTTTGAGAGCTGGGACACTTGGTGTTTGGAAGCTGGGAGACTTGGTGATTGAGAGGTGGGACTCTTGATGTTTGAAGCTGGGACACTTAGTGTTTGGAAGCCGGGACACTTGGTGTTTGCGATCTGGGACATTTGGTGTTTGGAAGCTGGGAGACTTGGTGTTTGAGAGGTGGGACTCTTCGTATTTGGAAGTAGGGACTCTTGGTGTTTGAGAGCTGGGACACCGGGTGGTCGAGAGCTGGGACACTTGATGTTTGGAAGCTGGGAGACTTCGTATGTGAGAGCAGGGTCTCCAGGTGTTTCAGAGCTGGAACACGTGGTGTTTGGAAGGTTGGACACCTGGTGTTTGAGAGCTGGGACATTTGGTGTTTGGAAGCTGGGACATTTGGTGTTTGGAAGCTGGTTCAATTGCTGTTTGAGAGCGGGGACATTTGGTGTTTGGAAGCTGGACCATTTGGTGTTTGGAAGCTGGGAAACTTGTTGTTTGAGAGCTGGAACAGTTGGTGATTGAGAGCTGGGAAACTTGGTGTTTCAGGGCTGGGACATTTGCTGTTTGGAACCTGGTTTATTTGGTGTTTGAGAGCTGGGACACTTGGTGTTTGAGAGCTGGGACACTTGGTGTTTGAGAGCTGGGACACTTGGTGCTTGCGAGCTGGGACACTTGGTGTTTGGAAGCTGGGACATTTGGTTTTTGAGAGCTGGGACACTAGGTGCTGGGAAGCTGGGACACTTGGTGTTGGAGATCTGGGACATTTGGTGTTTGGAAGCTGGGAGAATTGGTGTTGGAGAGCTGGGACTCTTGTTTCTTGACAGCTGGGACACGTGGCGTTTGGAAGCTGGGACTCTTGATGTTTGAGAGCTGGGACACCGGGTGATAGAGAGCTGGGACACTTGATATTTGGAAGCTGGGAGACTTGGTGTTTGAGAGCTGAGACACTTGGTGTTTGGAACCTGGGACACTTGGTTTTTGGAAGGTGGGACACTTCGTGTTTGAGAGCTGGAACATTTGGTGTTTGGGATCTGGGACATTTGGTTTTTGAGAGCTGGGACTCTAGGTGTTTGGAAGCTGGGACAATTGGTGCTTGGAAACAGGGAAACTTGGTGTTAGGAAGCTAGGACTCTTCGTGTTTTGGAGCCGGGACATTTGGTGTTTTGAAGCCGGGACAATTGGTTGTTGAGAGCTGGGACACTTGGTGTTTGAGACCTGGGTGACCTGGTGTTTTGAAGCTGTGACACTTGGTTTTTGAGAACTGGAACAGTTCGTGTTTGAGCGCTGGGACAGTTGGTGATAGGAAGCTGGGACACTTCGGGGGATACATGTGACAATTGGTGTTTGACAGCTGGGACACTTGGTGTTTGGAAGCTGAGACATTTGGCGTTTGGAAGCAGGGAAACTTGATGTTTGAGTGCTGGGAATACTGGTGTTTGAGAGCTGGGACATTTGGTGTTTGGGAGCCGGGATTTTTGGTGCTTTGAAGCTTGTACACTTTGTGCTTGAGATATGGGACATTTGGTGTTTGGAAGCTGGGACATTTAGTGTTTCAGAGCTGGGACACTTCGTGTTTGAGAGCTGGGACTTCTGGTGTTTGAGAGCTGGGCATGTGGTGTTTGAGAGCTGGGACATTTGGTGTTTGGGAGCCGGGACTTTTGGTGTTTGGAAGCTGGGACACTTTGTGTTTGAGACATGGGACACTTGGTGTTTGGAAGCTGGGACATTTGGTGTTTGAGAGCTGGGACACTTGGTTTTTGAGAGCTGGGACATTTGGTGTTTGGCAGCCGGGACATTTAGTGTATGAGAGCAGGGACACTTGGTTATTGAGATCTTGGACAGTTGGTGTTTGGAATTTGGGATACTTGGTGTTTTAGAGCTGCGAGACATGGTGTTTGGAACCTTGGATACTTCATGTTTGAGAGCTGGAACAGTTGGTGTTTGACAGCTGGGACACTTCGTGTTTCATGGCTGGAAAATTTGGTGTTTGTAACCTGGGTTATTTGATGTTTGAGAGTTGGGACACTTGGTGTTTGCGAGTGGGGACAGTTGGTGTTTGGAAGCTGGAACACTTGGTGTTTGGAAGCTGGGACACTTGGTTTTTGAAAGTTGGGACATTTGGTGTTTGGGAGCCGGGACATTTAGTGTTTGGAAGCAGGTACACTTGGTGTTTGAGATCTGGGACACTTGGTGCTTCAGAGCCGGGAGACGTGGTGTTTGGAACCTTGGGATACTTGGTGTTTGAGAGCTGGGACATTTGGTGTTTGGAAGCTGGTTCAATTGCTGTTTGAGAGCGGGGACATTTGGTGTTTGGAAGCTGGACCATTTGGTGTTTGGAAGCTGGGAAACTTGTTGTTTGAGAGCTGGAACAGTTGGTTTTTGAGAGCTGGGACACTTGGTGTTTCAGGGCTGGGACATTTGCTGTTTGGAACGTGGTTTATTTGGTGTTTGAGAGCTGGGACACTTGGTGTTTGAGAGCTGGGACACTTGATGTTTGGAAGCTGGGGGTCTTGGTGATTGAGAGGTGGGACTCTTGATGTTTGGAAGCCGGGACACTTGGTGTTTGCGATCTGGGACATTTGGTGTTTGGAAGCTGGGAGACTTGGTGTTTGAGAGGTGGGACACTTGGTGTTTGAGAGCTGGGACACTTACTGTTTGGAAGCCTGGACACTTGGTGTCTGAGAGCTGGGACTCTTGGTGTTTGGAAGCAGGGACTCTTGTTGTTTGAGAGCTGGGACACCGGGTGGTCTAGAGCTGAGACACTTGATGTTTGGAAGCTGGGAGACTTCGTATGTGAGAGCTGGGTCTCGAGGTGTTTCAGAGCTGGAACACGTGGTGTTTGGAAGCTGGGACACTTGTTGTTTGAGAGCTGGGACCCTTGGTGTTAGAGAGCTGGCCCACTTGGATTTGGAATATGGGACACCTGGTGTTTGAGAGCTGGGACATTTGGTGTTTGGAAGCTGGGACATTTGGTGTTTGGAAGCTGGTTCAATTGCTGTTTGAGAGCGGGGACATTTGGTGTTTGGAAGCTGGAACATTTGGTGTTTGGAAGCTGGGAAACTTGTTGTTTGAGAGCTGGAACTGTTGGTGATTGAGAGCTGGGAAACTTGGTGTTTCAGGGCTGGGACATTGGTGTTTGGAACCTGGTTTATTTGGTGTTTGAGAGCTGGGACACTTGGTGCTTGCGAGCTGGGACACTTGTTGTTTGGAAGCTGGGACACTTAGTGTTTGAGAGATGGCACATTTGGTGTTTGGAAGCTGGGACACTTAGTGTTTGAGAGCTGGGACACTTAGTGTTTGAGAGCTGGGACACTTGGTGTTTGGAAGCTGGGACACTTAGTGTTTGAGAGCTGGGACACTTGGTGCTTGCGAGCTGGGACACTTGGTGTTGCAAAGCTGGGACACTTAGTGTTTGAGAGCTGGGACACTTGGTGTTTGAAAGCTGGGAAATTTGGCGTTTGGAAGCAGTGAAACTTGATGTTTGAGTGCTGGGAATACTGGTGTTTGAGAGCTGGACACGTGATGTTTGAGAGCTGGGACATTTGGTGTTTGGGAGCCGGGACTTTTGGTGCTTTGAAGCTTGGGCACTTTGTGTTTGAGACATGGGACACTTGGTGCTTTAGAGCCGGGAGACGTGGTGTTTGGAATCTTGGGATACTTGGTGTTTGAGAGCTGCGAGACTTGGTGTTTGGAACCATGCATACTTCGTGTTTGAGACCTGGAACAGTTGGTTTTTGAGAGCTGGGACACTTGGTGTTTGGAAGCTGGGAGACTTGGTGATTGAGAGGTGGGACTCTTGATGTTTGAAGCTGGGACACTTAGTGTTTGGAAGCCGGGACACTTGGTGTTTGCGATCTGGGACATTTGGTGTTTGGAAGCTGGGAGACTTGGTGTTTGAGAGGTGGGACACCGGGTGGTCGAGAGCTGGGACACTTGATGTTTGGAAGCTGGGAGACTTCGTATGTGAGAGCAGGGTCTCCAGGTGTTTCAGAGCTGGAACACGTGGTGTTTGGAAGGTTGGACACCTGGTGTTTGAGAGCTGGGACATTTGGTGTTTGGAAGCTGGGACATTTGGTGTTTGGAAGCTGGTTCAATTGCTGTTTGAGAGCGGGGACATTTGGTGTTTGGAAGCTGGACCATTTGGTGTTTGGAAGCTGGGAAACTTGTTGTTTGAGAGCTGGAACAGTTGGTGATTGAGAGCTGGGAAACTTGGTGTTTCAGGGCTGGGACATTTGGTGTTTGGAAGCTGGGAGAATTGGTGTTGGAGAGCTGGGACTCTTGTTTCTTGACAGCTGGGACACGTGGCGTTTGGAAGCTGGGACTCTTGATGTTTGAGAGCTGGGACACCGGGTGATAGAGAGCTGGGACACTTGATATTTGGAAGCTGGGAGACTTGGTGTTTGAGAGCTGAGACACTTGGTGTTTGGAACCTGGGACACTTGGTTTTTGGAAGGTGGGACACTTCGTGTTTGAGAGCTGGAACATTTGGTGTTTGGGATCTGGGACATTTGGTTTTTGAGAGCTGGGACTCTAGGTGTTTGGAAGCTGGGACAATTGGTGCTTGGAAACAGGGAAACTTGGTGTTAGGAAGCTAGGACTCTTCGTGTTTTGGAGCCGGGACATTTGGTGTTTTGAAGCCGGGACAATTGGTTGTTGAGAGCTGGGACACTTGGTGTTTGAGACCTGGGTGACCTGGTGTTTTGAAGCTGTGACACTTGGTTTTTGAGAACTGGAACAGTTCGTGTTTGAGCGCTGGGACAGTTGGTGATAGGAAGCTGGGACACTTCGGGGGATACATGTGACAATTGGTGTTTGACAGCTGGGACACTTGGTGTTTGGAAGCTGAGACATTTGGCGTTTGGAAGCAGGGAAACTTGATGTTTGAGTGCTAGGAATACTGGTGTTTGAGAGCTGGGACATTTGGTGTTTGGGAGCCGGGATTTTTGGTGCTTTGAAGCTTGTACACTTTGTGCTTGAGATATGGGACATTTGGTGTTTGGAAGCTGGGACATTTAGTGTTTCAGAGCTGGGACACTTCGTGTTTGAGAGCTGGGACTTCTGGTGTTTGAGAGCTGGGCATGTGGTGTTTGAGAGCTGGGACATTTGGTGTTTGGGAGCCGGGACTTTTGGTGCTTGGAAGCTGGGACACTTTGTGTTTGAGACATGGGACACTTGGTGTTTGGAAGCTGGGACATTTGGTGTTTGAGAGCTGGGACACTTGGTTTTTGAGAGCTGGGACATTTGGTGTTTGGCAGCCGGGACATTTAGTGTATGAGAGCAGGGACACTTGGTTATTGAGATCTTGGACAGTTGGTGTTTGGAATTTGGGATACTTGGTGTTTTAGAGCTGCGAGACATGGTGTTTGGAACCTTGGATACTTCATGTTTGAGAGCTGGAACAGTTGGTGTTTGACAGCTGGGACACTTCGTGTTTCATGGCTGGAAAATTTGGTGTTTGTAACCTGGGTTATTTGATGTTTGAGAGTTGGGACACTTGGTGTTTGCGAGTGGGGACAGTTGGTGTTTGGAAGCTGGAACACTTGGTGTTTGGAAGCTGGGACACTTGGTTTTTGAAAGTTGGGACATTTGGTGTTTGGGAGCCGGGACATTTAGTGTTTGGAAGCAGGTACACTTGGTGTTTGAGATCTGGGACACTTGGTGCTTCAGAGCCGGGAGACGTGGTGTTTGGAACCTTGGGATACTTGGTGTTTGAGAGCTGGGACATTTGGTGTTTGGAAGCTGGTTCAATTGCTGTTTGAGAGCGGGGACATTTGGTGTTTGGAAGCTGGACCATTTGGTGTTTGGAAGCTGGGAAACTTGTTGTTTGAGAGCTGGAACAGTTGGTTTTTGAGAGCTGGGACACTTGGTGTTTCAGGGCTGGGACATTTGCTGTTTGGAACGTGGTTTATTTGGTGTTTGAGAGCTGGGACACTTGGTGTTTGAGAGCTGGGACACTTGATGTTTGGAAGCTGGGGGTCTTGGTGATTGAGAGGTGGGACTCTTGATGTTTGGAAGCCGGGACACTTGGTGTTTGCGATCTGGGACATTTGGTGTTTGGAAGCTGGGAGACTTGGTGTTTGAGAGGTGGGACACTTGGTGTTTGAGAGCTGGGACACTTACTGTTTGGAAGCCTGGACACTTGGTGTCTGAGAGCTGGGACTCTTGGTGTTTGGAAGCAGGGACTCTTGTTGTTTGAGAGCTGGGACACCGGGTGGTCTAGAGCTGAGACACTTGATGTTTGGAAGCTGGGAGACTTCGTATGTGAGAGCTGGGTCTCGAGGTGTTTCAGAGCTGGAACACGTGGTGTTTGGAAGCTGGGACACTTGTTGT
Source organism: Isurus oxyrinchus (assembly GCA_026770705.1). NCBI lineage: Eukaryota > Metazoa > Chordata > Chondrichthyes > Lamniformes > Lamnidae > Isurus > Isurus oxyrinchus. The sequence goes on from JANJGN010000205.1 coordinate 420,510, forward strand.
TTGAGAGCTGGGACCCTTGGTGTTAGAGAGCTGGCCCACTTGGATTTGGAATATGGGACACCTGGTGTTTGAGAGCTGGGACATTTGGTGTTTGGAAGCTGGGACATTTGGTGTTTGGAAGCTGGTTCAATTGCTGTTTGAGAGCGGGGACATTTGGTGTTTGGAAGCTGGAACATTTGGTGTTTGGAAGCTGGGAAACTTGTTGTTTGAGAGCTGGAACTGTTGGTGATTGAGAGCTGGGAAACTTGGTGTTTCAGGGCTGGGACATTGGTGTTTGGAACCTGGTTTATTTGGTGTTTGAGAGCTGGGACACTTGGTGCTTGCGAGCTGGGACACTTGTTGTTTGGAAGCTGGGACACTTAGTGTTTGAGAGATGGCACATTTGGTGTTTGGAAGCTGGGACACTTAGTGTTTGAGAGCTGGGACACTTAGTGTTTGAGAGCTGGGACACTTGGTGTTTGGAAGCTGGGACACTTAGTGTTTGAGAGCTGGGACACTTGGTGCTTGCGAGCTGGGACACTTGGTGTTGCAAAGCTGGGACACTTAGTGTTTGAGAGCTGGGACACTTGGTGTTTGAAAGCTGGGAAATTTGGCGTTTGGAAGCAGTGAAACTTGATGTTTGAGTGCTGGGAATACTGGTGTTTGAGAGCTGGACACGTGATGTTTGAGAGCTGGGACATTTGGTGTTTGGGAGCCGGGACTTTTGGTGCTTTGAAGCTTGGGCACTTTGTGTTTGAGCTCTGGGACACTTGGTGCTTTAGAGCCGGGAGACGTGGTGTTTGGAATCTTGGGATACTTGGTGTTTGAGAGCTGCGAGACTTGGTGTTTGGAACCATGCATACTTCGTGTTTGAGACCTGGAACAGTTGGTTTTTGAGAGCTGGGACACTTGGTGTTTGGAAGCTGGGAGACTTGGTGATTGAGAGGTGGGACTCTTGATGTTTGAAGCTGGGACACTTAGTGTTTGGAAGCCGGGACACTTGGTGTTTGCGATCTGGGACATTTGGTGTTTGGAAGCTGGGAGACTTGGTGTTTGAGAGTTGGGACACCGGGTGGTCGAGAGCTGGGACACTTGATGTTTGGAAGCTGGGAGTCTTCGTATGTGAGAGCAGGGTCTCCAGGTGTTTCAGAGCTGGAACACGTGGTGTTTGGAAGGTTGGACACCTGGTGTTTGAGAGCTGGGACATTTGGTGTTTGGAAGCTGGGACATTTGGTGTTTGGAAGCTGGTTCAATTGCTGTTTGAGAGCGGGGACATTTGGTGTTTGGAAGCTGGACCATTTGGTGTTTGGAAGCTGGGAAACTTGTTGTTTGAGAGCTGGAACAGTTGGTGATTGAGAGCTGGGAAACTTGGTGTTTCAGGGCTGGGACATTTGCTGTTTGGAACCTGGTTTATTTGGTGTTTGAGAGCTGGGACACTTGGTGTTTGAGAGCTGGGACACTTGGTGTTTGAGAGCTGGGACACTTGGTGCTTGCGAGCTGGGACACTTGGTGTTTGGAAGCTGGGACATTTGGTTTTTGAGAGCTGGGACACTAGGTGCTGGGAAGCTGGGACACTTGGTGTTGGAGATCTGGGACATTTGGTGTTTGGAAGCTGGGAGAATTGGTGTTGGAGAGCTGGGACTCTTGTTTCTTGACAGCTGGGACACGTGGCGTTTGGAAGCTGGGACTCTTGATGTTTGAGAGCTGGGACACCGGGTGATAGAGAGCTGGGACACTTGATATTTGGAAGCTGGGAGACTTGGTGTTTGAGAGCTGAGACACTTGGTGTTTGGAACCTGGGACACTTGGTTTTTGGAAGGTGGGACACTTCGTGTTTGAGAGCTGGAACATTTGGTGTTTGGGATCTGGGACATTTGGTTTTTGAGAGCTGGGACTCTAGGTGTTTGGAAGCTGGGACAATTGGTGCTTGGAAACAGGGAAACTTGGTGTTAGGAAGCTAGGACTCTTCGTGTTTTGGAGCCGGGACATTTGGTGTTTTGAAGCCGGGACAATTGGTTGTTGAGAGCTGGGACACTTGGTGTTTGAGACCTGGGTGACCTGGTGTTTTGAAGCTGTGACACTTGGTTTTTGAGAACTGGAACAGTTCGTGTTTGAGCGCTGGGACAGTTGGTGATAGGAAGCTGGGACACTTCGGGGGATACATGTGACAATTGGTGTTTGACAGCTGGGACACTTGGTGTTTGGAAGCTGAGACATTTGGCGTTTGGAAGCAGGGAAACTTGATGTTTGAGTGCTAGGAATACTGGTGTTTGAGAGCTGGGACATTTGGTGTTTGGGAGCCGGGATTTTTGGTGCTTTGAAGCTTGTACACTTTGTGCTTGAGATATGGGACATTTGGTGTTTGGAAGCAGGGACATTTACTGTTTCAGAGCTGGGACACTTCGTGTTTGAGAGCTGGGACTTCTGGTGTTTGAGAGCTGGGCATGTGGTGTTTGAGAGCTGGGACATTTGGTGTTTGGGAGCCGGGACTTTTGGTGCTTGGAAGCTGGGACACTTTGTGTTTGAGACATGGGACACTTGGTGTTTGGAAGCTGGGACATTTGGTGTTTGAGAGCTGGGACACTTGGTTTTTGAGAGCTGGGACATTTGGTGTTTGGCAGCCGGGACATTTAGTGTATGAGAGCAGGGACACTTGGTTATTGAGATCTTGGACAGTTGGTGTTTGGAATTTGGGATACTTGGTGTTTTAGAGCTGCGAGACATGGTGTTTGGAACCTTGGATACTTCATGTTTGAGAGCTGGAACAGTTGGTGTTTGACAGCTGGGACACTTCGTGTTTCATGGCTGGAAAATTTGGTGTTTGTAACCTGGGTTATTTGATGTTTGAGAGTTGGGACACTTGGTGTTTGCGAGTGGGGACAGTTGGTGTTTGGAAGCTGGAACACTTGGTGTTTGGAAGCTGGGACACTTGGTTTTTGAAAGCTAGGACATTTGGTGTTTGGGAGCCGGGACATTTAGTGTTTGGAAGCAGGTACACTTGGTGTTTGAGATCTGGGACACTTGGTGCTTCAGAGCCGGGAGACGTGGTGTTTGGAACCTTGGGATACTTGGTGTTTGAGAGCTGGGACATTTGGTGTTTGGAAGCTGGTTCAATTGCTGTTTGAGAGCGGGGACATTTGGTGTTTGGAAGCTGGAACATTTGGTGTTTGGATGCTGAGAAACTTGTTGTTTGAGAGCTGGAACAGTTGGTGATTGAGAGCTGGGAAACTTGGTGTTTCATGGCTGGGACATTTGGTGTTTGGAACCTGGTTTATTTGGTGTTTGAGAGCTGGGACACTTGGTGTTTGGAACCAGGGACTATTGGTGTTTGGAATCCGGGACATTTGGTGTTTGAGAGCTGGGACACTTGGTGTTTGGAAGCTGGGACTCTTGATGTTTGCGAGCTGGGACACCGGGTGATAGAGAGCTGGGACACTTGATATTTGGAAGCTGGGAGACTTGGTGTTTGAGAGAGAGCTGAGACACTTGGTGTTTGGAACCTGGGACACTTGGTTTTTGGAAGGTGGGACACTTCGTGTTTGAGAGCTGGAACATTTGGTGTTTGGGATCTGGGACATTTGGTTTTTGAGAGCTGGGACTCTAGGTGTTTGGAAGCTGGGAGACTTCGTATGTGAGAGCTGGGTCTCGAGGTGTTTCAGAGCTGGAACACGTGGTGTTTGGAAGCTGGGACACTTGGTGTTTGGAACCAGGGACTCTTGGTGTTTGGAATCCGGGACATTTGGTGTTTGAGAGCTGGGACACTTGGTGTTTGTAAGCAGGGAGTCTTGGTGTTTGGAACCTGGGACATTTAGTGTTTGAGAGCTGAGACACTTGGTGTTTGGAAGCAGGGACACTTGGTGTTTGAGAGGTGGCACACTTGGTGTTTGGAAGCTGGTACTTTTGGTGTTTGAGAGCAGGGACATTTGGTGATTGGAAGCTGGGACATTTGGTGTTTGGAAGCTGTTTCAATTGCTGTTTGAGAACGGGGACATTTGGTGTTTGGAAGCTGGAACATGTGGTGTTTGGAAGCTGGGAAACTTGTTGTTTGAGAGCTGGAACAATTGGTGATTGAGAGCTGGGACACTTGGTGTTTGAGGGCTGGGACATTTGGTGTTTGGAACTTGGTTTATTTGGTGTCTGAGAGCTTGGACACTTGGTGTTTGAGAGCTGGGACACTTGGTGCTTGCGAGCTGGGATACTTGGTGTTTTGAATCTGGGACACTTAGTGTTTGAGAGCTGGGACACGTGGTGTTTGAGATCTAGGACATTTGGTTTTTGAGAGCTGGGACACTAGGTGTTTGGAAGCTGGGACACTTGGTGTTGGAGAGCTGGGACAGTTGGTGTTTGGAAGCTGGGAGACTTGGTGTTTGAGAGCTGGAACAAATGTGTTTGAGAACTGGGACACTTGGTTTTTGAGAGCTGGGACACGTGGCGTTTGGATGTTGGGACTCTTGATGTTTGAGAGCTGGGACAGCGGGTGGTCGAGAGCTGGGACACTTGATGTTTGGAAGCTGGGAGACATCATGTGTGAGAGCTGGGTCTCTAGGTGTTTCAGAGCTGGAGCACGTTGTGTTTGGAACGTTGGACACTTGGTGTTTGAGAGCTGGGACATTTGGTGTTTGGGTGCTGGGACACTTGGTGTTTGGAAGATGGGACACTTGGTGTTTGAGAGCTGGGACATTTGGTGTTTGGGTGCTGGGACACTTGGTGTTTGGAAGCAAGGACACTTGCTGTTAGAGAGTTGGGACCCTTGGTGTTAGAGAGCTGGCCCACTTGGATTTGGAAGTTGGGACACTTGGTGTTTGAGAGCTGGGACACCGGGTCTTTGAGAGCTGGGACCTTTGGTGTTTGCGAACCGTGACATTTGGTGTTTGGAAGCTGGGACACTTGGTGCAAGAGGGCTGGGACAGTTGGTGTTTGGAAGCTCGGACATTTGGTGTTTGGAAGCTGGGACACTTGGTGTTTGGACGCTGGGCCTCTTGGTGTTTGACAGCTGGGACATTTGGTTTTTGGAAGCTGGGACACTTCTTTATTGTAGGCTGGGACCCTTGGTGTTTGTAAGCTGGGCCTCTTGGTGTTTGAGAGCTGGGACTCTTGGTGTTTGAGAGCTGGGACACTTGGTGTTTGGAAGCTGGGACACTTGGTGTTTGAGAGCTGGGAAACATGGTGTTTGGAACCTGGGACATTTGGTGTTTGAGAGCTGGACCACTTGGTGTTTGAGAGCTGGGACACTTGGTGTTTGGACGCTGGGACACTAAGTGTTTGAGAGCTGGGTCATTTGTTGTTTGGAAGCTGGGACATTTGGAGTTTTAAGCTGGGACATTTGGTGTTTGGAAGCAAGGCCACGTCGTCTTTAAGAACTGGGACATTTGGTGTATGAAAGCTCTGAATCTTCGTGTTTGTAAACTGGGAAGCTTGGTGTTAGAACTCTGGCTCACTTGGTTTTTGAGAGCAGGGACACTTGTTGTTTGGGAGCCGGGACATCTGGTGTTTGGAAACTGGGAAACTTGGTGTTAGGAAGCGAGGACTCTTCGTGTTTTGGAGCCGGGACATTTGGTGTTTTGAAGCCGGGACAATTGGTGGTTCAGAGCTGGGACACTTGGTGTTTGAGACCTGGGTGACTTGGTGTTTGGAAGCTGGGACACTTGGTGTTTGAGAACTGGAACAGTTGGTGTTTGAGAGCTGGGACAGTTGGTGTTACGAAGCTGGGACACTTTGGGGGAGACGTGACAATTGGTGTTTGACAGCTGGGACACTTTGTGTTTGGAAGCTGGGAAATTTGGCGTTTGGAAGCAGGGAATCTTGATGTTTGAGTGCTGGGAATACTGGTGTTTGAGAGCTGGGCAGGTGGTGTTTGAGAGCTTGGACATTTGGTGTTTGGGAGCCGGAACTTTTGGTGCTTGGAAGCTGAGACACTTTGTGTTTGAGACATGGGACACTTGGTGTTTGGGAGCTGGGGCATTTGGTGTTTGAGAGCTGGGACACTTGGTGTTTGAGATCTGGGACACTTGGTGCTTCAGAGCCGGGAGACGTGGTGTTTGGAACCTTGGGATACTTGGTGTTTGAGAGCTGGGACATTTGGTGTTTGGAAGCTGGTTCAATTGCTGTTTGAGAGCGGGGACATTTGGTGTTTGGAAGCTGGAACATTTGGTGTTTGGAAGCTGAGAAACTTGTTGTTTGAGAGCTGGAACAGTTGGTGATTGAGAGCTGGGACACTTGGTGTTTCACGGCTGGGACATTTGGTGTTTGGAACCTGGTTCATTTGGTGTTTGAGAGCTGGGACACTTGGTGTTTGGAACCAGGGACTCTTGGTGTTTGGGAGCTGGGGCATTTGGTGTTTGAGAGCTGGGACACTTGGTTTTTGAAAGCTTGGACAGTTGGTGTTTGGAATTTGGGATACTTGGTGTTTGAGAGCAGCGAGACTTGTTGTTTGGAAGCTGGTACACTTGGTGTTTGAGAGCAGGGACACTTGGTGATTGAGAGCTTGGACAGTTGGTGTTTGGAATTTGGGATACTTGGTGTTTGAGAGCGGCGAGACTTGGTGTTTGCAACCTTGGATACTTCGTGTTTGAGAGCTGGAACAGATGGTGTTTGAGAGCTGGGACACTTGGTGTTTCATGGCTGGGAAATTTTGATGTTTGGAACCTGGGGTATTTGATGTTTGAGAGCTGGGGCACTTGGTGTTTGCGAGCGGGGACACTTGCTGTTTGAGAACTGGAGCAGTTGGTGTTTGAGATCTGGGACACTTGGCTTTTGAGAGCTGGGACAGTTGGTGTTTGGAAGCTGGGACACTTGGTGTTGGAGAGCAGGGACACTTGGAGTTTGAGACCTGGATCAGTTGCTGTTTGAGATCAGGGACACTTGGTGTTGGAGAGCTGGGACTCTTGTTTCTTGAGAGCTGGGACACGTGGCGTTTGGAAGCTGGGACTCTTGATGTTTGAGAGCTGGGAGACTTCGTGTGTGAGAGCTGGGTCTCTAGGTGTTTCAGAGCTGGAACACGTGGTGTTTGGAGGGTTGGACACTTGGTGTTTCAGAGTTGGGACATTTGTTGTTTGGGAGCTGGGACACTTGGTGATTGGAAGCTGGGACACTAGGTGTTAGAGAGCTGGGACCCTTGGTGTTAGAGAACTGGCCCACTTGGATTTGGAAGATGGGACAGATGGTGTTTGAGAGCTGGGACACCTGGTCTTTGAGTGCTATGAACTTTGGTGCTTGTGAGCTGTCGGATTTGGTGTTTGGAAGCTGGGACACTTGGTGCAAGTGGGCTGGGACAGTTGGTGTTTGGAAGCACGGACATTTGGTGTTTGGAAGCTGGGACACTTGGTGTTTGGAAGCTGGGCCTCTTGGTGTTTGAGAGCTGGGACATTTGGTGTTTGGAAGCTGGGACACTTGGTGTTTGGAAGCTGGTAGACGTAGTGATTGAGAGGTGGGACTCTTGATGTTTGAAAGCTGGGACACTTAGTGTTTGGAAGCCGGGACACTTGGTGTTTGAGATCTGGGACATTTGGTGTTTGGAAGCTGGGAGACTTGGTGTTTGAGAGGTGGGACACTTGGTGTTTGAGAGCTGGGACACTTAGAGTTTGGAAGCCGGGACTCTTGGTGTCTGAGAGCTGGGACTCTTGGTGTTTGGAAGGAGGGACTCTTGGTGTTTGGAACCTTGACCATTTGGTGTTTGATAGCTGAGACACTTAGTGTCTGGAAGCTGGGACACTTGTTGTTTGGCAGCCGGGACATTTGGTGTTTGACAGCTGGGACACTTAGTGTTTGGAAGCAGGGACTCTTGGTGTTTGGAACCTGGGACATTTGGTGTTTGGAAGCTGGGTCACTGCTGTTTGGAGCTGGGCCTCTTTGTGTTTGAGAGCTGGGACATTTGGTGTTTGGACGCTCGGACAATTCGTTATTGTAGGCTGGGACAGTTGGTGTTTGGACGCTGGGCCTCTTGCCGTTTGAGAGCTGGGACACTTGGTGTTTGAGAGCAGGGGCACGTGGTGTCTGGAAGCTGGGGCAATTGTTGTTTGAGAGCTGGGACTCTTGGTGTTTGAGAGCTGGCCCACTTGGATTTGGACGAATGCACAATTGGTGTTTGAGACCTGGGACACCTCGTCTTTGACAGCTGGTACCCTGTTTTTTTGCAAGCCGTGACATTTGGTGTTTGGAAGCTGGGACAATTGGTGCAAGAGGGCTGGGACACTTGATGTTTGGAAGCTGGACATTTGGTGTTTGGAAGCTGGGACACTTGCTGTTTTGAAGCAGGGTCTCTTTGTGTTTGAGAGCTGGGACATTTGCTTTTTGGAAGCTGGGACACTTCGTTATCGTAGGCTGGGACAGTTGGTGTTTGGACGCTGGGCCTCTTGCCTTTTGAGAGCTGGGACATTTGGTGTTTGGGAGATGGGACACTTGCTGTTTGAGCGCTGGGACATTTACTGTTTGGAAGCTGGTACACCTGCTGTTTGGAAGGTGGACCACTTAGTCTTTCAGTGCTGGGAATTTTGGTTTTTGGAAGCTGGGACACTTGGTGTTTGAGAGCTGGGACACTTCGTGTTTGCAATCAGCGTCTCTTGGTGTTTGGAACCTGGGACATTTAGTGTTTGAGAGCTGGGACATTTGGTGTTTGGAAGCTGGGGCACTTAGTCTTTGAGTGCTGGGACAATTGTTTTTTGGCAGCTGGGACTCTATGTGTTTTGAAGGTGAGACACTTGGTTTTTGGGAGCAGGGACATGTGGTGTTTGGAAGCCGGGACATTTGGTGTTTGGAAGCTGCGACTCTTGGCTTTTGATAGCTGGAACAGTTGGCGTTTGAGAACTGGGACATATGGTATTTGAGAGCTGGGTCATTTGTCATTAGGAAGATGGGACACTTGGTTTTTGACATCTGGGACAGTTGGTGTTTGGAAGCTTGGACATTTGGTGTTTGGATGCTGAGACACTTGGTGCTTGGAAGCTGGGACAATTGGTTTTGGAGAGCTGGGACACTTCGTGTTTGCAATCAGAGTCTCTTGCTGTTTGGAACCTGGGACATTTAGTGTTTGAGAGCTGGGACATTTGGTGTTTGGAAGCTGGGGCACTTAGTCTTTGAGTGCTGGGACAATTGGGTTTTGGCAGCTGGGACTCTATGTGTTTTGAAGGTGAGACACTTGGTTTTTGGGAGCAGGGATATTTGGTGTTTGGAAGCCGGGACATTTCGTGTTTGGAAGCTGGGAATCTTGGCTTTTGATAGCTGGAACAGTTTGTGTTTGAGGCCTGGGACATATGGTATTTGAGAGCTGGGTCATTTGTCGTTTGGAAGCTGGGGCACTTAGTCTTTGAGAGCAGGGACAATTGGTATTTGGCAGCTGGGACTCTATGTGTTTTGAAGGTGAGACACCTGGTTTTTGGGAGCTGGGACATTTGGTGTTTGGAAGCCGGGACATTTGGTGTTTGGAAGCTGGGACACTGGGTATTTGATAGCTGGGACAATTGTTGTTTGAGAGCTGGGACTCTTGGTGTTTGAGAGCAGGGACACGTGGTGTCTGGAAGCTGGGACAATTGTTGTTAGAGAGCTTAGACTCTTGTTGTTTGAGAGCTGGCCCACTTGGATTTGGAAAAATGGACAATTGGTTTTTAACACCTGGGACACCACGTCTTTGAGAGCTGGGACCCTTGTTTTTTGCAAGCCGTGAAATTTGGTGTTTGGAAGCTGGGACAATTGGTGCAAGAGGCCTGGGACACTTGATGTTTGGAAGCTGGCACATTTGGTGTTTGGAAGCTGGGACACTTGCTGTTTTGAAGCAGGGTCTCTTTGTGTTTGAAAGCTGGGACATTTGGTTTTTGGAAGCTGGGACACTGGGTATTTGATAGCTGGGACAATTGTTGTTTGAGAGCTGGGACTCTTGGTGTTTGAGAGCAGGGACACGTGGTGTCTGGAAGCTGGGACAATTGTTGTTAGAGAGCTTAGACTCTTGTTGTTTGAGAGCTGGCCCACTTGGATTTGGAAAAATGGACAATTGGTTTTTAACACCTGGGACACCACGTCTTTGAGAGCTGGGACCCTTGTTTTTTGCAAGCCGTGAAATTTGGTGTTTGGAAGCTGGGACAATTGGTGCAAGAGGCCTGGGACACTTGATGTTTGGAAGCTGGCACATTTGGTGTTTGGAAGCTGGGACACTTGCTGTTTTGAAGCAGGGTCTCTTTGTGTTTGAAAGCTGGGACATTTGGTTTTTGGAAGCTGGGACACTTCATTATTGTAGCCTGGGACAGTTGGTGTTTGGACGCTGGGCCTCTTGCCTTTTGAGAGCTGGGACACTTGGTTTTTGACATCTGGGACAGTTGGTGTTTGGAAGCTGGGACACCTGCGGTTTGGAAGGTGGACCACTTAGTCTTTCAATGCTGGGAATTTTGGTTTTTGGAAGCTGTGACACTTGGTGTTTGAGAGCTGGGACACTTCGTGTTTGCAATCAGAGTCTCTTGGTGTTTGGAACCTGGGACATTTAGTGTTTGAGAGCTGGGACAATTGGTGTTTGGAAGCTGGGGCACTTAGTCTTTGAGTGCTGGGACAATTGGTTTTTGGCAGCTGGGACTCCATGTGTTTTGAAGGTGAGACACTTGGTTTTTGGGAGCAGGGACATGTGGTGTTTGGAAGCCGGGACATTTGGTGTTTGGAAGCTGCGACTCTTGGCTTTTGATAGCTGGAACATTTGGCGTTTGAGAACTGGGGCATATGGTATTTGAGAGCTGGGTCATTTGTCATTAGGAAGATGGGACACTTGGTTTTTGACATCTGGGACAGTTGGTGTTTGGAAGCTTGGACATTTGGTGTTTGGATGCTGAGACACTTGGTGCTTGGAAGCTGGGACAATTGGTTTTTGAGAGCTGGGACACTTCGTGTTTGCAATCAGAGTCTCTTGCTGTTTGGAACCTGGGACATTTAGTGTTTGAGAGCTGGGACATTTGGTGTTTGGAAGCTGGGGCACTTAGTCTTTGAGTGCTGGGACAATTGGGTTTTGGCAGCTGGGACTCTATGTGTTTTGAAGGTGAGACACTTGGTTTTTGGGAGCAGGGATATTTGGTGTTTGGAAGCCGGGACATTTCGTGTTTGGAAGCTGGGAATCTTGGCTTTTGATAGCTGGAACAGTTTGTGTTTGAGGCCTGGGACATATGGTATTTGAGAGCTGGGTCATTTGTCGTTTGGAAGCTGGGGCACTTAGTCTTTGAGAGCAGGGACAATTGGTATTTGGCAGCTGGGACTCTATGTGTTTTGAAGGTGAGACACCTGGTTTTTGGGAGCTGGGACATTTGGTGTTTGGAAGCCGGGACATTTGGTGTTTGGAAGCTGGGACACTGGGTATTTGATAGCTGGGACAATTGTTGTTTGAGAGCTGGGACTCTTGGTGTTTGAGAGCAGGGACACGTGGTGTCTGGAAGCTGGGACAATTGTTGTTAGAGAGCTTAGACTCTTGTTGTTTGAGAGCTGGCCCACTTGGATTTGGAAAAATGGACAATTGGTTTTTAACACCTGGGACACCACGTCTTTGAGAGCTGGGACCCTTGTTTTTTGCAAGCCGTGAAATTTGGTGTTTGGAAGCTGGGACAATTGGTGCAAGAGGCCTGGGACACTTGATGTTTGGAAGCTGGCACATTTGGTGTTTGGAAGCTGGGACACTTGCTGTTTTGAAGCAGGGTCTCTTTGTGTTTGAAAGCTGGGACATTTGGTTTTTGGAAGCTGGGACACTGGGTATTTGATAGCTGGGACAATTGTTGTTTGAGAGCTGGGACTCTTGGTGTTTGAGAGCAGGGACACGTGGTGTCTGGAAGCTGGGACAATTGTTGTTAGAGAGCTTAGACTCTTGTTGTTTGAGAGCTGGCCCACTTGGATTTGGAAAAATGGACAATTGGTTTTTAACACCTGGGACACCACGTCTTTGAGAGCTGGGACCCTTGTTTTTTGCAAGCCGTGAAATTTGGTGTTTGGAAGCTGGGACAATTGGTGCAAGAGGCCTGGGACACTTGATGTTTGGAAGCTGGCACATTTGGTGTTTGGAAGCTGGGACACTTGCTGTTTTGAAGCAGGGTCTCTTTGTGTTTGAAAGCTGGGACATTTGGTTTTTGGAAGCTGGGACACTTCATTATTGTAGCCTGGGACAGTTGGTGTTTGGACGCTGGGCCTCTTGCCTTTTGAGAGCTGGGACACTTGGTTTTTGACATCTGGGACAGTTGGTGTTTGGAAGCTGGGACACCTGCGGTTTGGAAGGTGGACCACTTAGTCTTTCAATGCTGGGAATTTTGGTTTTTGGAAGCTGTGACACTTGGTGTTTGAGAGCTGGGACACTTCGTGTTTGCAATCAGAGTCTCTTGGTGTTTGGAACCTGGGACATTTAGTGTTTGAGAGCTGGGACATTTGGTGTTTGGAAGCTGGGGCACTTAGTCTTTGAGTGCTGGGACTATTGGTTTTTGGCAGCTGGGACTCCATGTGTTTTGAAGGTGAGACACTTGGTTTTTGGGAGCAGGGACACTTGGTGTTTGCAAGCCGGGACATTTGGTGTTTGGAAGCTGGGACTCTTGGCTTTTGATAGCTGGAACAGTTGGTGTTTGAGATTTGGGACATATGGTATTTGAGAGCTGGGTCATTTGTCGTTAGGAAGCTGGGACACTTGGTTTTTGAAATCTGGGACAGTTGGTGTTTGGAAGCTGGGACATTTGGTGTTTGGATGCTGGGACACTTGGTGTTTGGAAGCTGGGACACTAGGTTTTTCAGAGCTGGGACACTTGGTGTTTGGGAGCCGGGACAATTAGTGTTTGGAAGCAGGTACACTTGTTGTTTGAAATCTGGGACACTTAATGCTTCAGAGCCGGGAGACGTGGTGTTTGAAACCTTGGGATACTTGGTGTTTGAGAGCTGCGAGACTTGGTGTTTGGAACCTTGGATACTTCGTGTTTGAGAGCTGGGACACTTGGTGTTTCATGGATGGAAAATTTGGTGTTTGGAACCTGGTTTATTTGGTGTTTGAGAGCTGGAACAGTTGGTGTTTGAGAGCTGGGACACTTGGTGTTTCAGGGATGGAAAATTTGGTGTTTGGAACCTCGTTTATTTGGTGTTTGAGAGCTGGGACACTTGGTGTTTGAGAGCTGATACACTTGGTTTTTGGAAGCTGGGACACTTGGTGTTTGGAAGCTGGGACACTTGGTGTTTGAGAGCTGGAACATTTGGTGTTTGAGATCTGGGAAACGTGGTTTTGGAAGAATGGACAATTGGTGTTTGAGACCAGGGACACCTCGTCTTTGAGAGCTGGGAACTTTGTTTTTTGCAAGCCGTGACATTTGGTGTTTGGAAGCTGGGACAATTGGTGCAAGAGGGCTGGGACACTTGATGTTTGGAAGCTGGGACATTTGGTGTTTGGAAGCTGAGACACTTGCTGTTTTGAAGCAGGGTCTCTTTGTGTTTGAGAGCTGGGACATTTGCTTTTTGAAAGCTGGGACACTTCGTTATTGTAGGCTGGGACAGTTGGTGTTTGGACGCTGGGCCTCTTGCCTTTTGAGAGCTGGGACACTTGGTGTTTGAGAGCTGGGACATTTGGTGTTTGGGAGATGGGACACTTGCTGTTTGAGCGCTGGGACATTTACTGTTTGGAAGCTGGGACACCTGCTGTTTGGAAGGTGGACCACTTAGTCTTTCAGTGCTGGGAATTATGGTTTTTGGAAGCTGGGACACTTGGTGTTTGAGAGCTGGGACACTTCGTGTTTGCAATCAGAGTCTCTTGGTGTTTGGAACCTGGGACATTTAGTGTTTGAGAGCTGGGACATTTGGTGTTTGGAAGCTGGGGCACTTAGTCTTTGAGTGCTGGGACAATTGGGTTTTGGCAGCTGGGACTCAATGTGTTTTGAAGGTGAGACACTTGGTTTTTGGGAGCAGGGACATTTGGTGTTTGGAAGCCGGGACATTTGGTGTTTGGAAGCTGGGAATCTTGGATTTTGATAGCTGGAACATTTGGTGTTTGAGGCCTGGGACATATGGTATTTGAGAGCTGGGTCATTTGTCGTTTGGAAGCTGGGGCACTTAGTCTTTGAGAGCTGGGACAATTGGTATTTGGCAGCTGGGACTCTATGTGTTTTGAAGGTGAGACACCTGGTTTTTGGGAGCTGGGACATTTGGTGTTTGGAAGCCGGGACATTTGGTGTTTGGAAGCTGGGACACTGGGTATTTGAAAGCTGGGACAATTGTTGTTTGAGAGCTGTGACTCTTGGTGTTTGAGAGCAGGGACACGTGGTGTCTGGAAGCTGGGACAATTGTTGTTTGAGAGCTTAGACTCTTGTTGTTTGAGAGCTGGCCCACTTGGATTTGGAAAAATGGACAATTGGTGTTTAAGACCTGTGACACCTCGTCTTTGAGAGCTGGGACCCTTGTTTTTTGCAAGCCGTGACATTTGGTGTTTGGAAGCTGGGACAATTGGTGCAAGAGGCCTGGGACACTTGATGTTTGGAAGCTGGGACATTTGGCGTTTGGAAGCTGGGACACTTGCTGTTTTGAAGCAGGGTCTCTTTGTGTTTGAGAGCTGGGACATTTGGTTTTTGGAAGCTGGGACACTTCATTATTGTAGCCTGGGACAGTTGGTGTTTGGACGCTGGGCCTCTTGACTTTTGAGAGCTGGGACACTTGGTTTTTGACATCTGGGACAGTTGGTGTTTGGAAGCTGGGACACTTGGTGTTTGGGAGCCGGGACAATTAGTGTTTGGAAGCAGGTACACTTGGTGTTTGAGATCTGGGACACTTGGTGTTTCAGGGATGGAAAATTTGGTGTTTGGAACCTGGTTATTTGGTGTTTGAGAGCTGGGACAGTTGGTGATTGAGAGCTGATACACTTGGTTTTTGGAAGCTGGGACACTTGGTGTTTGTAAGCTGGGACACTTGGTGTTTGAGAGCTGGAACATTTGGTGTTTGAGATCTGGGAAACGTGGTTTTGGAAGAATGGACAATTGGTGTTTGAGACCTGGGACACCTCGTCTTTGAGAGCTGGGACCCTTGTTTTTTGCAAGCCGTGACATTTGGTGTTTGGAAGCTGGGACACTTGGTGTTGGAGAGCTGGGACTCTGGTTTCTTGAGAGCTGGGACACGTGGAGTTTGGAAGCTGGGACTCTTGGTGTTTGAGAGCTGGGACACCGGTTGGTCGAGAGCTGGGACACTTGGGGCAAGAGAGCTGGGACACTTGGTTTTTGGAAGCTGGGAGAGTTCGTGTTGGAGAGCTGGGCCTCCTGGTGTTTGAGAGCTGGAACACGTGGTGTTTGGAAGCTTGGACACTTGGTGTTTGGAAGCTGGGACACTTGGTGTTTGAGAGCTGGGACACTTGGATTTGGAAGAATGGGCAATTTGTGTTTGACTCCTGGGACACCTGGTCTTTGAGAGCTGGGACCCTTGGTGTTTGAGAGCTGGGACTCTTGGTGTTTGAGAGCTGGTTCACTTGGATTTGTAAGAATGGACAATTTGTGTTTGAGTACTGGGACACCTCGTCTTTGAGAGCTGGGACCCTTGTTTTTTGCAAGCCGTGACATTTGGTGTTTGGAAGCTGGGACAATTGGTGCAAGAGGGCTGGGACACTTGATGTTTGGAAGCTGGGACATTTGGTGTTTGGAAGCTGGGACACTTGCTCTTTTGAAGCAGGGTCTCTTTGTGTTTGAGAGCTGGGACATTTGCTTTTTGGAAGTTGGGACACTTCGTTATTGTAGGCTGGGACATTTGGTGTTTGGACGCTGGGCCTCTTGCCTTTTGAGAGCTGGGACACTTGATGTTTGAGAGCAGGGACATTTGGTGTTTGGGAGATGGGACACTTGCTGTTTGAGCGCTGGGACATTTACTGTTTGGAAGCTGGGACACCTGCGGTTTGGAAGGTGGACCACTTAGTCTTTCAGTGCTGGGAATTTTGGTTTTTGGAAGCTGGCATACTTGGTGTTTGAGAGCTGGGACACTTCGTGATTGCAATCAGAGTCTCTTGGTGTTTGGAACCTGGGACTTTTAGTGTTTGAGAGCTGGGACATTTGGTGTTTGGAAGCTGGGGCACTTAGTTTTTGAGTGCTGGGACAATTGTTTTTTGGCAGCTGGGACTCTATGTGTTTTGAAGGTGAGACACTTGGTTTTTGGGAGCAGGGACATTTGGTGTTTGGAAGCCTGGACATTTGGTGTTTGGAAGCTGGGACTCCTGGCTTTTGATTGCTGGAACAGTTGGTGTTTGAGGCCTGGGACATATGGTATTTGAGAGCTGGGTCATTTGTCGTTTGGAAGCTGGGGCACTTAGTCTTTGAGAGCTGGGACAATTGGTATTTGGCAGCTGGGACTCTATGTGTTTTCAAGGTGAGACACCTGGTTTTTGGGAGATGGGACATTTGGTGTTTGGAAGCCGGGACATTTGGTGTTTGGAAGCTGGGACAGTGGGTATTTGATAGCTGGGACAATTGTTGTTTGAGAGCTGGGACTCTTGGTGTTTGAGAGCAGGGACACGTGGTGTCTGGAAGCTGGGACAATTGTTGTTTGAGAGCTTAGACTCTTGTTGTTTGAGAGCTGGCCCACTTGGATTTGGAAGAATGGACAATTGGTGTTTAAGACCTGGGACACCTCGTCTTTGAGAGCTGGGACCCTTGTTTTTTGCAAGCCGTGACATTTGGTGTTTGGAAGCTGGGACAATTGGTGCAAGAGGCCTGGGACACTTGATGTTTGGAAGCTGGGACATTTGGTGTTTGGAAGCTGGGACACTTGCTGTTTTGAAGCAGGGTCTCTTTGTGTTTGAGAGCTTGGACATTTGCTTTTTGGAAGCTGGGACACTTCGTAATTGTAGGCTGCGACAGTTAGTGTTTGGACGCTGGGCCTCTTGCCTTTTGAGAGCTGGGACTCTTGGTGTTTGAGAGCTGGGACATTTGGTGTTTGGGAGATGGGACACTTGCTGTTTGAGAGTTGGGACATTTACTGTTTGGAAGCTGGGACACCTGCTGTTTGGAAGGTGGACCACCTAGTCTTTCAGTGCTGGGAATTTTGGTTTTTGGAAGCGGGGACACTTGGTGGTTGAGAGCTGGGACACTTCGTGTTTGCAATCAGCGTCTCTTGGTGTTTGTAAACTGGGACATTTAGTGTTTGAGAGCTGGGACATTTGGTTTTTGGAAGCTGGGACTCTATGTGTTTTGAAGGTGAGACCCTTGGTTTTTAGGAGCTGGGACATTTGGTGTTTGGAAGCCGGGACATTTGGTGTTTGGAAGCTGGGACTCTTGGCTGTTGATAGCTGGAACAGTTGGTGTTTGAGATTTGGGACATATGGTATTTGAGAGCTGGGTCATTTGTCGTTAGGAAGCTGGGACACTTGGTTTTTGACATCTGGGACAGTTGGTGTTTGGAAGCTGGGACACCTGCGGTTTGGAAGGTGGACCACTTAGTCTTTCAGTGCTTGGAATTTTGGTTTTTGGAAGCTGCGACACTTGGTGTTTGAGAGCTGAAACACTTCGTGTTTGCAATCAGAGTCTCTTGGTCTTTGGAACCTGGGACATTTAGTGTTTGAGAGCTGGGACATTTGGTTTTTGGAAACTGGGACTCTATGTGTTTTGAAGGTGAGACACTTGGTTTTTAGGAGCAGGGACATTTGGTGTTTGGAAGCCGGGACATTTGGTGTTTGGAAGCTGGGACTCTTGGCTTTTGATAGCTGGAACAGTTGGTGTTTGAGATTTGGGACATATGGTATTTGAGAGCTGGGTCATTTGTCGTTAGGAAGCTGGGACACTTGGTTTTTGAAATCTGGGACAGTTGGTGTTTGGAAGCTGGGACATTTGGTGTTTGGATGCTGGGACACTTGGTGTTTGGAAGCTGGGACACTTGGTGTTTGGATGCTGGGACACTTGGTGTTTGGATGCTGGGACACTTGGTGTTTGGAAGCTGGGACACTTGGTTTTTGAGAGCTGGGACACTTGGTGTTTGGGAGCCGGGACAATTAGTGTTTGGAAGCAGGTACACTTGGTGTTTGAGATCTGGGACACTTGGTGCTTCAGAGCCGGGAGACGTGGTGTTTGAAACCTTGGGATACTTGGTGAATGAGAGCTGCGAGACTTGGTGTTTGGAACCTTGGATACTTCGTGTTTGAGAGCTGGGACACTTGGTGTTTCATGGATGGAAAATTTGGTGTTTGGAACCTGGTTTATTTGGTGTTTGAGAGCTGGAACAGTTGGTGTTTGAGAGCTGGGACACTTGGTGTTTGCGAGCGGGGACACTTGCTGTTTGAGAACTGGAGCAGTTGGTGTTTGAGATCTGGGACACTTGGCTTTTGAGAGCTGGGACAGTTGGTGTTTGGAAGCTGGGACACTTGGTGTTGGAGAGCAGGGACACTTGGAGTTTGAGACCTGGATCAGTTGCTGTTTGAGATCAGGGACACTTGGTGTTGGAGAGCTGGGACTCTTGTTTCTTGAGAGCTGGGACACGTGGCGTTTGGAAGCTGGGACTCTTGATGTTTGAGAGCTGGGAGACTTCGTGTGTGAAAGCTGGGTCTCTAGGTGTTTCAGAGCTGGAACACGTGGTGTTTGGAGGGTTGGACACTTGGTGTTTCAGAGCTGGGACATTTGTTGTTTGGGAGCTGGGACACTTGGTGATTGGAAGCTGGGACACTAGGTGTTAGAGAGCTGGGACCCTTGGTGTTAGAGAACTGGCCCACTTGGATTTGGAAGATGGGACAGATGGTGTTTGAGAGCTGGGACACCTGGTCTTTGAGTGCTATGAACTTTGGTGCTTGTGAGCTGTCGGATTTGGTGTTTGGAAGCTGGGACACTTGGTGCAAGTGGGCTGGGACAGTTGGTGTTTGGAAGCACGGACATTTGGTGTTTGGAAGCTGGGACACTTGGTGTTTGGAAGCTGGGCCTCTTGGTGTTTGAGAGCTGGGACATTTGGTGTTTGGAAGCTGGGACACTTGGTGTTTGGAAGCTGGTAGACGTAGTGATTGAGAGGTGGGACTCTTGATGTTTGAAAGCTGGGACACTTAGTGTTTGGAAGCCGGGACACTTGGTGTTTGAGATCTGGGACATTTGGTGTTTGGAAGCTGGGAGACTTGGTGTTTGAGAGGTGGGACACTTGGTGTTTGAGAGCTGGGACACTTAGAGTTTGGAAGCCGGGACTCTTGGTGTCTGAGAGCTGGGACTCTTGGTGTTTGGAAGGAGGGACTCTTGGTGTTTGGAACCTTGACCATTTGGTGTTTGATAGCTGAGACACTTAGTGTCTGGAAGCTGGGACACTTGTTGTTTGGCAGCCGGGACATTTGGTGTTTGACAGCTGGGACACTTAGTGTTTGGAAGCAGGGACTCTTGGTGTTTGGAACCTGGGACATTTGGTGTTTGGAAGCTGGGACACTGCTGTTTGGAGCTGGGCCTCTTTGTGTTTGAGAGCTGGGACATTTGGTGTTTGGACGCTCGGACAATTCGTTATTGTAGGCTGGGACAGTTGGTGTTTGGACGCTGGGCCTCTTGCCGTTTGAGAGCTGGGACACTTGGTGTTTGAGAGCAGGGGCACGTGGTGTCTGGAAGCTGGGGCAATTGTTGTTTGAGAGCTGGGACTCTTGGTGTTTGAGAGCTGGCCCACTTGGATTTGGACGAATGCACAATTGGTGTTTGAGACCTGGGACACCTCGTCTTTGACAGCTGGTACCCTGTTTTTTTGCAAGCCGTGACATTTGGTGTTTGGAAGCTGGGACAATTGGTGCAAGAGGGCTGGGACACTTGATGTTTGGAAGCTGGACATTTGGTGTTTGGAAGCTGGGACACTTGCTGTTTTGAAGCAGGGTCTCTTTGTGTTTGAGAGCTGGGACATTTGCTTTTTGGAAGCTGGGACACTTCGTTATCGTAGGCTGGGACAGTTGGTGTTTGGACGCTGGGCCTCTTGCCTTTTGAGAGCTGGGACATTTGGTGTTTGGGAGATGGGACACTTGCTGTTTGAGCGCTGGGACATTTACTGTTTGGAAGCTGGTACACCTGCTGTTTGGAAGGTGGACCACTTAGTCTTTCAGTGCTGGGAATTTTGGTTTTTGGAAGCTGGGACACTTGGTGTTTGAGAGCTGGGACACTTCGTGTTTGCAATCAGAGTCTCTTGGTGTTTGGAACCTGGGACATTTAGTGTTTGAGAGCTGGGACATTTGGTGTTTGGAAGCTGGGGCACTTAGTCTTTCCGTGCTGGGACAATTGTTTTTTGGCAGCTGGGACTCTATGTGTTTTGAAGGTGAGACACTTGGTTTTTGGGAGCAGGGACATGTGGTGTTTGGAAGCCGGGACATTTGGTGTTTGGAAGCTGCGACTCTTGGCTTTTGATAGCTGGAACAGTTGGCGTTTGAGAACTGGGACATATGGTATTTGAGAGCTGGGTCATTTGTCATTAGGAAGATGGGACACTTGGTTTTTGACATCTGGGACAGTTGGTGTTTGGAAGCTTGGACATTTGGTGTTTGGATGCTGAGACACTTGGTGCTTGGAAGCTGGGACAATTGGTTTTGGAGAGCTGGGACACTTCGTGTTTGCAATCAGAGTCTCTTGCTGTTTGGAACCTGGGACATTTAGTGTTTGAGAGCTGGGACATTTGGTGTTTGGAAACTGGGGCACTTAGTCTTTGAGTGCTGGGACAATTGGGTTTTGGCAGCTGGGACTCTATGTGTTTTGAAGGTGAGACACTTGGTTTTTGGGAGCAGGGATATTTGGTGTTTGGAAGCCGGGACATTTCGTGTTTGGAAGCTGGGAATCTTGGCTTTTGATAGCTGGAACAGTTTGTGTTTGAGGCCTGGGACATATGGTATTTGAGAGCTGGGTCATTTGTCGTTTGGAAGCTGGGGCACTTAGTCTTTGAGAGCAGGGACAATTGGTATTTGGCAGCTGGGACTCTATGTGTTTTGAAGGTGAGACACCTGGTTTTTGGGAGCTGGGACATTTGGTGTTTGGAAGCCGGGACATTTGGTGTTTGGAAGCTGGGACACTGGGTATTTGATAGCTGGGACAATTGTTGTTTGAGAGCTGGGACTCTTGGTGTTTGAGAGCAGGGACACGTGGTGTCTGGAAGCTGGGACAATTGTTGTTAGAGAGCTTAGACTCTTGTTGTTTGAGAGCTGGCCCACTTGGATTTGGAAAAATGGACAATTGGTTTTTAACACCTGGGACACCACGTCTTTGAGAGCTGGGATCCTTGTTTTTTGCAAGCCGTGAAATTTGGTGTTTGGAAGCTGGGACAATTGGTGCAAGAGGCCTGGGACACTTGATGTTTGGAAGCTGGGACATTTGGTGTTTGGAAGCTGGGACACTTGCTGTTTTGAAGCAGGGTCTCTTTGTGTTTGAAAGCTGGGACATTTGGTTTTTGGAAGCTGGGACACTTCATTATTGTAGCCTGGGACAGTTGGTGTTTGGACGCTGGGCCTCTTGCCTTTTGAGAGCTGGGACACTTGGTTTTTGACATCTGGGACAGTTGGTGTTTGGAAGCTGGGACACCTGCGGTTTGGAAGGTGGACCACTTAGTCTTTCAATGCTGGGAATTTTGGTTTTTGGAAGCTGTGACACTTGGTGTTTGAGAGCTGGGACACTTCGTGTTTGCAATCAGAGTCTCTTGGTGTTTGGAACCTGGGACATTTAGTGTTTGAGAGCTGGGACATTTGGTGTTTGGAAGCTGGGGCACTTAGTCTTTGAGTGCTGGGACTATTGGTTTTTGGCAGCTGGGACTCCATGTGTTTTGAAGGTGAGACACTTGGTTTTTGGGAGCAGGGACATTTGGTGTTTGCAAGCCGGGACATTTGGTGTTTGGAAGCTGGGACTCTTGGCTTTTGATAGCTGGAACAGTTGGTGTTTGAGATTTGGGACATATGGTATTTGAGAGCTGGGTCATTTGTCGTTAGGAAGCTGGGACACTTGGTTTTTGACATCTGGGACAGTTGGTGTTTGGAAGCTGGGACATTTGGTGTTTGGATGCTGGGACACTTGGTGTTTGGAAGCTGGGACACTAGGTTGTTCAGAGCTGGGACACTTGGTGTTTGGGAGCCGGGACAATTAGTGTTTGGAAGCAGGTACACTTGGTGTTTGAAATCTGGGACACTTAATGCTTCAGAGCCGGGAGACGTGGTGTTTGAAACCTTGGGATACTTGGTGTTTGAGAGCTGCGAGACTTGGTGTTTGGAACCTTGGATACTTCGTGTTTGAGAGCTGGGACACTTGGTGTTTCATGGATGGAATATTTGGTGTTTGGAACCTGGTTTATTTGGTGTTTGAGAGCTGGAACAGTTGGTGTATGAGAGCTGGGACACTTGGTGTTTCAGGGATGGAAAATTTGGTGTTTGGAACCTCGTTTATTTGGTGTTTGAGAGCTGGGACACTTGGTGTTTGAGAGCTGATACACTTGGTTTTTGGAAGCTGGGACACTTGGTGTTTGGAAGCTGGGACACTTGGTGTTTGAGAGCTGGAACATTTGGTGTTTGAGATCTGGGAAACGTGGTTTTGGAAGAATGGACAATTGGTGTTTGAGACCAGGGACACCTCGTCTTTGAGAGCTGGGAACTTTGTTTTTTGCAAGCCGTGACATTTGGTGTTTGGAAGCTGGGACAATTGGTGCAAGAGGGCTGGGACACTTGATGTTTGGAAGCTGGGACATTTGGTGTTTGGAAGCTGAGACACTTGCTGTTTTGAAGCAGGGTCTCTTTGTGTTTGAGAGCTGGGACATTTGCTTTTTGAAAGCTGGGACACTTCGTTATTGTAGGCTGGGACAGTTGGTGTTTGGACGCTGGGCCTCTTGCCTTTTGAGAGCTGGGACACTTGGTGTTTGAGAGCTGGGACATTTGGTGTTTGGGAGATGGGACACTTGCTGTTTGAGCGCTGGGACATTTACTGTTTGGAAGCTGGGACACCTGCTGTTTGGAAGGTGGACCACTTAGTCTTTCAGTGCTGGGAATTATGGT
The DNA here is from genome assembly GCA_026770705.1 of Isurus oxyrinchus. Taxonomy (NCBI): domain Eukaryota; kingdom Metazoa; phylum Chordata; class Chondrichthyes; order Lamniformes; family Lamnidae; genus Isurus; species Isurus oxyrinchus. The sequence continues at coordinate 443,389 of JANJGN010000205.1, forward strand.
TTTTGGAAGCTGGGACACTTGGTGTTTGAGAGCTGGGACACTTCGTGTTTGCAATCAGAGTCTCTTGGTGTTTGGAACCTGGGACATTTAGTGTTTGAGAGCTGGGACATTTGGTGTTTGGAAGCTGGGGCACTTAGTCTTTGAGTGCTGGGACAATTGGGTTTTGGCAGCTGGGACTCAATGTGTTTTGAAGGTGAGACACTTGGTTTTTGGGAGCAGGGACATTTGGTGTTTGGAAGCCGGGACATTTGGTGTTTGGAAGCTGGGAATCTTGGATTTTGATAGCTGGAACATTTGGTGTTTGAGGCCTGGGACATATGGTATTTGAGAGCTGGGTCATTTGTCGTTTGGAAGCTGGGGCACTTAGTCTTTGAGAGCTGGGACAATTGGTATTTGGCAGCTGGGACTCTATGTGTTTTGAAGGTGAGACACCTGGTTTTTGGGAGCTGGGACATTTGGTGTTTGGAAGCCGGGACATTTGGTGTTTGGAAGCTGGGACACTGGGTATTTGAAAGCTGGGACAATTGTTGTTTGAGAGCTGTGACTCTTGGTGTTTGAGAGCAGGGACACGTGGTGTCTGGAAGCTGGGACAATTGTTGTTTGAGAGCTTAGACTCTTGTTGTTTGAGAGCTGGCCCACTTGGATTTGGAAAAATGGACAATTGGTGTTTAAGACCTGTGACACCTCGTCTTTGAGAGCTGGGACCCTTGTTTTTTGCAAGCCGTGACATTTGGTGTTTGGAAGCTGGGACAATTGGTGCAAGAGGCCTGGGACACTTGATGTTTGGAAGCTGGGACATTTGGCGTTTGGAAGCTGGGACACTTGCTGTTTTGAAGCAGGGTCTCTTTGTGTTTGAGAGCTGGGACATTTGGTTTTTGGAAGCTGGGACACTTCATTATTGTAGCCTGGGACAGTTGGTGTTTGGACGCTGGGCCTCTTGACTTTTGAGAGCTGGGACACTTGGTTTTTGACATCTGGGACAGTTGGTGTTTGGAAGCTGGGACACTTGGTGTTTGGGAGCCGGGACAATTAGTGTTTGGAAGCAGGTACACTTGGTGTTTGAGATCTGGGACACTTGGTGTTTCAGGGATGGAAAATTTGGTGTTTGGAACCTGGTTATTTGGTGTTTGAGAGCTGGGACAGTTGGTGATTGAGAGCTGATACACTTGGTTTTTGGAAGCTGGGACACTTGGTGTTTGTAAGCTGGGACACTTGGTGTTTGAGAGCTGGAACATTTGGTGTTTGAGATCTGGGAAACGTGGTTTTGGAAGAATGGACAATTGGTGTTTGAGACCTGGGACACCTCGTCTTTGAGAGCTGGGACCCTTGTTTTTTGCAAGCCGTGACATTTGGTGTTTGGAAGCTGGGACACTTGGTGTTGGAGAGCTGGGACTCTGGTTTCTTGAGAGCTGGGACACGTGGAGTTTGGAAGCTGGGACTCTTGGTGTTTGAGAGCTGGGACACCGGTTGGTCGAGAGCTGGGACACTTGGGGCAAGAGAGCTGGGACACTTGGTTTTTGGAAGCTGGGAGAGTTCGTGTTGGAGAGCTGGGCCTCCTGGTGTTTGAGAGCTGGAACACGTGGTGTTTGGAAGCTTGGACACTTGGTGTTTGGAAGCTGGGACACTTGGTGTTTGAGAGCTGGGACACTTGGATTTGGAAGAATGGGCAATTTGTGTTTGACTCCTGGGACACCTGGTCTTTGAGAGCTGGGACCCTTGGTGTTTGAGAGCTGGGACTCTTGGTGTTTGAGAGCTGGTTCACTTGGATTTGTAAGAATGGACAATTTGTGTTTGAGTACTGGGACACCTCGTCTTTGAGAGCTGGGACCCTTGTTTTTTGCAAGCCGTGACATTTGGTGTTTGGAAGCTGGGACAATTGGTGCAAGAGGGCTGGGACACTTGATGTTTGGAAGCTGGGACATTTGGTGTTTGGAAGCTGGGACACTTGCTCTTTTGAAGCAGGGTCTCTTTGTGTTTGAGAGCTGGGACATTTGCTTTTTGGAAGTTGGGACACTTCGTTATTGTAGGCTGGGACATTTGGTGTTTGGACGCTGGGCCTCTTGCCTTTTGAGAGCTGGGACACTTGATGTTTGAGAGCAGGGACATTTGGTGTTTGGGAGATGGGACACTTGCTGTTTCAGCGCTGGGACATTTACTGTTTGGAAGCTGGGACACCTGCGGTTTGGAAGGTGGACCACTTAGTCTTTCAGTGCTGGGAATTTTGGTTTTTGGAAGCTGGCATACTTGGTGTTTGAGAGCTGGGACACTTCGTGATTGCAATCAGAGTCTCTTGGTGTTTGGAACCTGGGACTTTTAGTGTTTGAGAGCTGGGACATTTGGTGTTTGGAAGCTGGGGCACTTAGTTTTTGAGTGCTGGGACAATTGTTTTTTGGCAGCTGGGACTCTATGTGTTTTGAAGGTGAGACACTTGGTTTTTGGGAGCAGGGACATTTGGTGTTTGGAAGCCTGGACATTTGGTGTTTGGAAGCTGGGACTCCTGGCTTTTGATTGCTGGAACAGTTGGTGTTTGAGGCCTGGGACATATGGTATTTGAGAGCTGGGTCATTTGTCGTTTGGAAGCTGGGGCACTTAGTCTTTGAGAGCTGGGACAATTGGTATTTGGCAGCTGGGACTCTATGTGTTTTCAAGGTGAGACACCTGGTTTTTGGGAGATGGGACATTTGGTGTTTGGAAGCCGGGACATTTGGTGTTTGGAAGCTGGGACAGTGGGTATTTGATAGCTGGGACAATTGTTGTTTGAGAGCTGGGACTCTTGGTGTTTGAGAGCAGGGACACGTGGTGTCTGGAAGCTGGGACAATTGTTGTTTGAGAGCTTAGACTCTTGTTGTTTGAGAGCTGGCCCACTTGGATTTGCAAGAATGGACAATTGGTGTTTAAGACCTGGGACACCTCGTCTTTGAGAGCTGGGACCCTTGTTTTTTGCAAGCCGTGACATTTGGTGTTTGGAAGCTGGGACAATTGGTGCAAGAGGCCTGGGACACTTGATGTTTGGAAGCTGGGACATTTGGTGTTTGGAAGCTGGGACACTTGCTGTTTTGAAGCAGGGTCTCTTTGTGTTTGAGAGCTTGGACATTTGCTTTTTGGAAGCTGGGACACTTCGTAATTGTAGGCTGCGACAGTTAGTGTTTGGACGCTGGGCCTCTTGCCTTTTGAGAGCTGGGACTCTTGGTGTTTGAGAGCTGGGACATTTGGTGTTTGGGAGATGGGACACTTGCTGTTTGAGAGTTGGGACATTTACTGTTTGGAAGCTGGGACACCTGCTGTTTGGAAGGTGGACCACCTAGTCTTTCAGTGCTGGGAATTTTGGTTTTTGGAAGCGGGGACACTTGGTGGTTGAGAGCTGGGACACTTCGTGTTTGCAATCAGCGTCTCTTGGTGTTTGTAAACTGGGACATTTAGTGTTTGAGAGCTGGGACATTTGGTTTTTGGAAGCTGGGACTCTATGTGTTTTGAAGGTGAGACCCTTGGTTTTTAGGAGCTGGGACATTTGGTGTTTGGAAGCCGGGACATTTGGTGTTTGGAAGCTGGGACTCTTGGCTGTTGATAGCTGGAACAGTTGGTGTTTGAGATTTGGGACATATGGTATTTGAGAGCTGGGTCATTTGTCGTTAGGAAGCTGGGACACTTGGTTTTTGACATCTGGGACAGTTGGTGTTTGGAAGCTGGGACACCTGCGGTTTGGAAGGTGGACCACTTAGTCTTTCAGTGCTTGGAATTTTGGTTTTTGGAAGCTGCGACACTTGGTGTTTGAGAGCTGAAACACTTCGTGTTTGCAATCAGAGTCTCTTGGTCTTTGGAACCTGGGACATTTAGTGTTTGAGAGCTGGGACATTTGGTTTTTGGAAACTGGGACTCTATGTGTTTTGAAGGTGAGACACTTGGTTTTTAGGAGCAGGGACATTTGGTGTTTGGAAGCCGGGACATTTGGTGTTTGGAAGCTGGGACTCTTGGCTTTTGATAGCTGGAACAGTTGGTGTTTGAGATTTGGGACATATGGTATTTGAGAGCTGGGTCATTTGTCGTTAGGAAGCTGGGACACTTGGTTTTTGAAATCTGGGACAGTTGGTGTTTGGAAGCTGGGACATTTGGTGTTTGGATGCTGGGACACTTGGTGTTTGGAAGCTGGGACACTTGGTGTTTGGATGCTGGGACACTTGGTGTTTGGATGCTGGGACACTTGGTGTTTGGAAGCTGGGACACTTGGTTTTTGAGAGCTGGGACACTTGGTGTTTGGGAGCCGGGACAATTAGTGTTTGGAAGCAGGTACACTTGGTGTTTGAGATCTGGGACACTTGGTGCTTCAGAGCCGGGAGACGTGGTGTTTGAAACCTTGGGATACTTGGTGAATGAGAGCTGCGAGACTTGGTGTTTGGAACCTTGGATACTTCGTGTTTGAGAGCTGGGACACTTGGTGTTTCATGGATGGAAAATTTGGTGTTTGGAACCTGGTTTATTTGGTGTTTGAGAGCTGGAACAGTTGGTGTTTGAGAGCTGGGACACTTGGTGTTTGCGAGCGGGGACACTTGCTGTTTGAGAACTGGAGCAGTTGGTGTTTGAGATCTGGGACACTTGGCTTTTGAGAGCTGGGACAGTTGGTGTTTGGAAGCTGGGACACTTGGTGTTGGAGAGCAGGGACACTTGGAGTTTGAGACCTGGATCAGTTGCTGTTTGAGATCAGGGACACTTGGTGTTGGAGAGCTGGGACTCTTGTTTCTTGAGAGCTGGGACACGTGGCGTTTGGAAGCTGGGACTCTTGATGTTTGAGAGCTGGGAGACTTCGTGTGTGAAAGCTGGGTCTCTAGGTGTTTCAGAGCTGGAACACGTGGTGTTTGGAGGGTTGGACACTTGGTGTTTCAGAGCTGGGACATTTGTTGTTTGGGAGCTGGGACACTTGGTGATTGGAAGCTGGGACACTAGGTGTTAGAGAGCTGGGACCCTTGGTGTTAGAGAACTGGCCCACTTGGATTTGGAAGATGGGACAGATGGTGTTTGAGAGCTGGGACACCTGGTCTTTGAGTGCTATGAACTTTGGTGCTTGTGAGCTGTCGGATTTGGTGTTTGGAAGCTGGGACACTTGGTGCAAGTGGGCTGGGACAGTTGGTGTTTGGAAGCACGGACATTTGGTGTTTGGAAGCTGGGACACTTGGTGTTTGGAAGCTGGGCCTCTTGGTGTTTGAGAGCTGGGACATTTGGTGTTTGGAAGCTGGGACACTTGGTGTTTGGAAGCTGGTAGACGTAGTGATTGAGAGGTGGGACTCTTGATGTTTGAAAGCTGGGACACTTAGTGTTTGGAAGCCGGGACACTTGGTGTTTGAGATCTGGGACATTTGGTGTTTGGAAGCTGGGAGACTTGGTGTTTGAGAGGTGGGACACTTGGTGTTTGAGAGCTGGGACACTTAGAGTTTGGAAGCCGGGACTCTTGGTGTCTGAGAGCTGGGACTCTTGGTGTTTGGAAGGAGGGACTCTTGGTGTTTGGAACCTTGACCATTTGGTGTTTGATAGCTGAGACACTTAGTGTCTGGAAGCTGGGACACTTGTTGTTTGGCAGCCGGGACATTTGGTGTTTGACAGCTGGGACACTTAGTGTTTGGAAGCAGGGACTCTTGGTGTTTGGAACCTGGGACATTTGGTGTTTGGAAGCTGGGACACTGCTGTTTGGAGCTGGGCCTCTTTGTGTTTGAGAGCTGGGACATTTGGTGTTTGGACGCTCGGACAATTCGTTATTGTAGGCTGGGACAGTTGGTGTTTGGACGCTGGGCCTCTTGCCGTTTGAGAGCTGGGACACTTGGTGTTTGAGAGCAGGGGCACGTGGTGTCTGGAAGCTGGGGCAATTGTTGTTTGAGAGCTGGGACTCTTGGTGTTTGAGAGCTGGCCCACTTGGATTTGGACGAATGCACAATTGGTGTTTGAGACCTGGGACACCTCGTCTTTGACAGCTGGTACCCTGTTTTTTTGCAAGCCGTGACATTTGGTGTTTGGAAGCTGGGACAATTGGTGCAAGAGGCCTGGGACACTTGATGTTTGGAAGCTGGACATTTGGTGTTTGGAAGCTGGGACACTTGCTGTTTTGAAGCAGGGTCTCTTTGTGTTTGAGAGCTGGGACATTTGCTTTTTGGAAGCTGGGACACTTCGTTATCGTAGGCTGGGACAGTTGGTGTTTGGACGCTGGGCCTCTTGCCTTTTGAGAGCTGGGACATTTGGTGTTTGGGAGATGGGACACTTGCTGTTTGAGCGCTGGGACATTTACTGTTTGGAAGCTGGTACACCTGCTGTTTGGAAGGTGGACCACTTAGTCTTTCAGTGCTGGGAATTTTGGTTTTTGGAAGCTGGGACACTTGGTGTTTGAGAGCTGGGACACTTCGTGTTTGCAATCAGAGTCTCTTGGTGTTTGGAACCTGGGACATTTAGTGTTTGAGAGCTGGGACATTTGGTGTTTGGAAGCTGGGGCACTTAGTCTTTCCGTGCTGGGACAATTGTTTTTTGGCAGCTGGGACTCTATGTGTTTTGAAGGTGAGACACTTGGTTTTTGGGAGCAGGGACATGTGGTGTTTGGAAGCCGGGACATTTGGTGTTTGGAAGCTGCGACTCTTGGCTTTTGATAGCTGGAACAGTTGGCGTTTGAGAACTGGGACATATGGTATTTGAGAGCTGGGTCATTTGTCATTAGGAAGATGGGACACTTGGTTTTTGACATCTGGGACAGTTGGTGTTTGGAAGCTTGGACATTTGGTGTTTGGATGCTGAGACACTTGGTGCTTGGAAGCTGGGACAATTGGTTTTTGAGAGCTGGGACACTTCGTGTTTGCAATCAGAGTCTCTTGCTGTTTGGAACCTGGGACATTTAGTGTTTGAGAGCTGGGACATTTGGTGTTTGGAAACTGGGGCACTTAGTCTTTGAGTGCTGGGACAATTGGGTTTTGGCAGCTGGGACTCTATGTGTTTTGAAGGTGAGACACTTGGTTTTTGGGAGCAGGGATATTTGGTGTTTGGAAGCCGGGACATTTCGTGTTTGGAAGCTGGGAATCTTGGCTTTTGATAGCTGGAACAGTTTGTGTTTGAGGCCTGGGACATATGGTATTTGAGAGCTGGGTCATTTGTCGTTTGGAAGCTGGGGCACTTAGTCTTTGAGAGCAGGGACAATTGGTATTTGGCAGCTGGGACTCTATGTGTTTTGAAGGTGAGACACCTGGTTTTTGGGAGCTGGGACATTTGGTGTTTGGAAGCCGGGACATTTGGTGTTTGGAAGCTGGGACACTGGGTATTTGATAGCTGGGACAATTGTTGTTTGAGAGCTGGGACTCTTGGTGTTTGAGAGCAGGGACACGTGGTGTCTGGAAGCTGGGACAATTGTTGTTAGAGAGCTTAGACTCTTGTTGTTTGAGAGCTGGCCCACTTGGATTTGGAAAAATGGACAATTGGTTTTTAACACCTGGGACACCACGTCTTTGAGAGCTGGGATCCTTGTTTTTTGCAAGCCGTGAAATTTGGTGTTTGGAAGCTGGGACAATTGGTGCAAGAGGCCTGGGACACTTGATGTTTGGAAGCTGGGACATTTGGTGTTTGGAAGCTGGGACACTTGCTGTTTTGAAGCAGGGTCTCTTTGTGTTTGAAAGCTGGGACATTTGGTTTTTGGAAGCTGGGACACTTCATTATTGTAGCCTGGGACAGTTGGTGTTTGGACGCTGGGCCTCTTGCCTTTTGAGAGCTGGGACACTTGGTTTTTGACATCTGGGACAGTTGGTGTTTGGAAGCTGGGACACCTGCGGTTTGGAAGGTGGACCACTTAGTCTTTCAATGCTGGGAATTTTGGTTTTTGGAAGCTGTGACACTTGGTGTTTGAGAGCTGGGACACTTCGTGTTTGCAATCAGAGTCTCTTGGTGTTTGGAACCTGGGACATTTAGTGTTTGAGAGCTGGGACATTTGGTGTTTGGAAGCTGGGGCACTTAGTCTTTGAGTGCTGGGACTATTGGTTTTTGGCAGCTGGGACTCCATGTGTTTTGAAGGTGAGACACTTGGTTTTTGGGAGCAGGGACATTTGGTGTTTGCAAGCCGGGACATTTGGTGTTTGGAAGCTGGGACTCTTGGCTTTTGATAGCTGGAACAGTTGGTGTTTGAGATTTGGGACATATGGTATTTGAGAGCTGGGTCATTTGTCGTTAGGAAGCTGGGACACTTGGTTTGTGACATCTGGGACAGTTGGTGTTTGGAAGCTGGGACATTTGGTGTTTGGATGCTGGGACACTTGGTGTTTGGAAGCTGGGACACTAGGTTGTTCAGAGCTGGGACACTTGGTGTTTGGGAGCCGGGACAATTAGTGTTTGGAAGCAGGTACACTTGGTGTTTGAAATCTGGGACACTTAATGCTTCAGAGCCGGGAGACGTGGTGTTTGAAACCTTGGGATACTTGGTGTTTGAGAGCTGCGAGACTTGGTGTTTGGAACCTTGGATACTTCGTGTTTGAGAGCTGGGACACTTGGTGTTTCATGGATGGAATATTTGGTGTTTGGAACCTGGTTTATTTGGTGTTTGAGAGCTGGAACAGTTGGTGTATGAGAGCTGGGACACTTGGTGTTTCAGGGATGGAAAATTTGGTGTTTGGAACCTCGTTTATTTGGTGTTTGAGAGCTGGGACACTTGGTGTTTGAGAGCTGATACACTTGGTTTTTGGAAGCTGGGACACTTGGTGTTTGGAAGCTGGGACACTTGGTGTTTGAGAGCTGGAACATTTGGTGTTTGAGATCTGGGAAACGTGGTTTTGGAAGAATGGACATTTGGTGTTTGAGACCTGGGACACCTCGTCTTTGAGAGCTGGGAACCTTGTTTTTTGCAAGCCGTGACATTTGGTGTTTGGAAGCTGGGACAATTGGTGCAAGAGGGCTGGGACACTTGATGTTTGGAAGCTGGGACATTTGGTGTTTGGAAGCTGAGACACTTGCTGTTTTGAAGCAGGGTCTCTTTGTGTTTGAGAGCTGGGACATTTGCTTTTTGAAAGCTGGGACACTTCGTTATTGTAGGCTGGGACAGTTGGTGTTTGGACGCTGGGCCTCTTGCCTTTTGAGAGCTGGGACACTTGGTGTTTGAGAGCTGGGACATTTGGTGTTTGGGAGATGGGACACTTGCTGTTTGAGCGCTGGGACATTTACTGTTTGGAAGCTGGGACACCTGCTGTTTGGAAGGTGGACCACTTAGTCTTTCAGTGCTGGCAATTTTGGTTTTTGGAAGCTGGGACACTTGGTGTTTTAGAGCTGGGACACTTCGTGTTTGCAATCAGCGTCTCTTGGTGTTTGGAACCTGGGACATTTAGTGTTTGAGAGCTGGGACATTTGGTGTTTGGAAGCTGGGGCACTTAGTCTTTGAGTGCTGGGACAATTGTTTTTTGGCAGCTGGAACTCTATGTGTTTTGAAGGTGAGACACTTGGTTTTTGGGAGCAGGGACATTTGGTGTTTGGAAGCCGGGACATTTGGTGTTTGGAAGCTGGGACTCTTGGCTTTTGATAGCTGGAACAGTTGGTGTTTGAGAACTGGGACATACGGTATTTGAGAGCTGGGTCATTTGTCGTTAGGAAGCTGGGACACTTGGTTTTTGACATCTGGGACAGTTGATGTTTGGAAGCTGGGGCATTTGTTGTTTGGATGCTGAGACACTTGGTGCTTGGAAGCTGGGACACTTGGTTTTTGACATCTGGGACAGTTGGTGTTTGGAAGCTGGGACATTTGGTGTTTGGATGCTGGGACACTTGGTGTTTGGAAGCTGGGACACTTGGTTTTTGAGAGCTGGGACACTTGGTGTTTGAGATCTGGGACACTTGGTGCTTCAGAGCCGGGAGACGTGGTGTTTGAAACCTTGGGATACTTGGTGTTTGACAGCTGAGAGACTTGGTGTTTGGAACCTTGGATACTTCCTGTTTGAGAGCTGGGACACTTGGTGTTTGAGAGCTGGGACACTTGGTGTTTGGAAGCTGGGACACTTGGTGTTGGAGAGCTGGGACTCTGGTTTCTTGAGAGCTGGGACATGTGGAGTTTGGAAGCTGGGACTCTTGGTGTTTCAGAGCTGGGACACCGGGTGGTCGAGAGCTGGGACACTTGGGGCAAGAGAGCTGGGACACTTGGTTTTTGGAAGCTGGGAGAGTTCGTGTTGGAGAGCTGGGCCTCCTGGTGTTTGAGAGCTGGAACACGTGGTGTTTGGAAGTTGGGACACTTGGTGTTTGAGTGCTGGGACACTTGGATTTGGAAGAATGGGCAATTTGTGTTTGAGTCCTGGGACACCTGGTCTTTGAGAGCTGGGACACTTCGTGTTTGAGAGTAGGGACACTTGGTGTTTGGAAGCTGGGACACTTGGTGTTTGAGAGCTGGGGCTCTTGGTGTTTGAGAGCTGGGACACTTGGATTTGTAAGAATGGACAATTTGTGTTTGAGTACTGGGACACCTCGTCTTTGAGAGCTGGGACCCTTGTTTTTTGCAAGCCGTGACATTTGGTGTTTGGAAGCTGGGACAATTGGTGCAAGAGGGCTGGGACACTTGATGTTTGGAAGCTGGGACATTTGGTGTTTGGAAGCTGGGACACCTGCTGTTTTGGAGCAGGGTCTCTTTGTGTTTGAGAGCTGGGACATTTGCTTTTTGGAAGCTGGGACACTTCGTTATTGTAGGCTGGGACAGTTGGTGATTGGACGCTGGGCCTCTTGCCTTTTGAGAGCTGGGACACTTGGTGTTTGAGAGCAGGGACACGTGGCGTCTGGAAGCTGGTACAATTGTTGTTTGAGAGCTGGGACTCTTGGTGTTTGAGAGCTGGCCCACTTGGATTTGGAAGAATGGACAATTGGTTTTTGAGACCTGGGACACCTCGTCTTTGAGAGCTGGGACCCTTGTTTTTTGCAAGCCGTGACATTTGGTGTTTGGAAGCTGGAACAATTGGTGCAAGAGGCCTGGGACACTTGATGTTTGGAAGCTGGGACATTTGGTGTTTGGAAGCTGGGACACTGGCTGTTTTGAAGCAGGGTCTCTTTGTGTTTGAGAGCTGGGACATTTGCTTTTGGGAAGCTGGGACACTTCGTCATTGTAGGCTGGGACAGTTGGTGTTTGGCCGCTGGGCCTCTTGCCTTTTGAGAGCTGGGACACTTGGTGTTTGAGAGCTGGGACATTTGGTGTTTGGGAGATGGGACACTTGCTGTTTGAGCGCTGGGAGATTTACTGTTTGGAAGCTGGGACACCTGCTGTTTGGAAGGTGGACCAATTAGTCTTTCAGTGCTGGGAATTTTGGTTTTTGGAAGCGGGGACACTTGGTGGTTGAGAGCTGGGACACTTCGTGTTTGCAATCAGTGTCTCTTGGTGTTTGGAATCAGGGATATTTAGTGTTTGAGAGCTGGGACATTTGGTTTTTGGAAGCTGGGACTCTATGTGTTTTGAAGGTGAGACATTTGGTTTTTAGGAGCTGGGACATTTGGTGTTTGGAAGCCGGGACATTTGGTGTTTGGAAGCTGGGACTCTTGGCTTTTGATAGCTGGAACAGTTGGTGTTTGAGAACTGGGACATATGGTATTTGAGAGCTGGGTCATTTGTCGTTAGGAAGCTGGGACACTTGGTTTTTGACATCTGGGACAGTTGCTGTTTGGAAGCTGGGACACCTGCGGTTTGGAAGGTGGACCACTTAGTCTTTCAGTGCTGGGAATTTTGGTTTTTGGAAGCTGCGACACTTGGTGTTTGGAAGCTGGGACACTTAGTCTTTGATTGCTGGGACAATTGGTTTTTGGCAGCTGGGACTCTATGTGTTTTGAAGGTGAGGCACTTGGTTTTTGGGAGCAGGGACATTTGGTGTTTGGAAGCTGGGACTCTTGGCTTTTGATAGCTGGAACAGTTGGTGTTTGAGAACTGGGACATATGGTATTTGAGAGCTGGGTCATTTGTCGTTAGTAAGCTGGGACACTTGGTTTTTGACATCTGGGACAGTTGGTGTTTGGAAGCTGGGACACCTGCGGTTTGGAAGGTGGACCACTTAGTCTCTCAGTGCTGGGAATTTTGTTTTTTGGAAGCTGCGACACTTGGTGTTTGGAAGCTGGGACACTTAGTCTTTGATTGCTGGGACAATTGGTTTTTGGCAGCTGGGACTCTATGTGTTTTGAAGGTGAGGCACTTGGTTTTTGGGAGCAGGGACATTTGGTGTTTGGAAGCTGGGACTCTTGGCTTTTGATAGCTGGAACAGTTGGTGTTTGAGAACTGGGACATATGGTATTTGAGAGCTGGGTCATTTGTCGTTAGTAAGCTGGGACACTTGGTTTTTGACATCTGGGACAGTTGGTGTTTGGAAGCTGGGACACCTGCGGTTTGGAAGGTGGACCACTTAGTCTTTCAGTGCTGGGAATTTTGGTTTTTGGAAGCTGCGACACTTGGTGTTTGGAAGCTGGGACACTTAGTCTTTGATTGCTGGGACAATTGGTTTTTGGCAGCTGGGACTCTATGTGTTTTGAAGGTGAGGCACTTGGTTTTTGGGAGCAGGGACATTTGGTGTTTGGAAGCTTGGACTCTTGGCTTTTGATAGCTGGAACAGTTGGTGTTTGAGAACTGGGACATATGGTATTTGAGAGCTGGGTCATTTGTCGTTAGGAAGCTGGTACACTTGGTTTTTGACATCTGGGACAGTTGGTGTTTGGAAGCTGGGACACCTGCGGTTTGGAAGGTGGACCAATTAGTCTTTCAGTGCTGGGAATTTTGTTTTTTGGAAGCTGCGACACTTGGTGTTTGGAAGCTGGGACACTTAGTCTTTGATTGCTGGGACAATTGGTTTTTGGCAGCTGGGACTCTATGTGTTTTGAAGGTGAGGCACTTGGTTTTTGGGAGCAGGGACATTTGGTGTTTGGAAGCTGGGACTCTTGGCTTTTGATAGCTGGAACAGTTGGTGTTTGAGAACTGGGACATATGGTATTTGAGAGCTGGGTCATTTGTCGTTAGGAAGCTGGGACACTTGGTTTTTGACATCTGGGACAGTTGGTGTTTGGAAGCTGGGACACCTGCGGTTTGGAAGGTGGACCACTTAGTCTTTCAGTGCTGGGAATTTTGGTTTTTGGAAGCTGCGACACTTGGTGTTTGGAAGCTGGGACACTTAGTCTTTGATTGCTGGGACAATTGGTTTTTGGCAGCTGGGACTCTATGTGTTTTGAAGGTGAGGCACTTGGTTTTTGGGAGCAGGGACATTTGGTGTTTGGAAGCTTGGACTCTTGGCTTTTGATAGCTGGAACAGTTGGTGTTTGAGAACTGGGACATATGGTATTTGAGAGCTGGGTCATTTGTCGTTAGGAAGCTGGGACACTTGGTTTTTGACATCTGGGACATTTCGTGTTTGGAAGCTTGGGCATTTGGTGTTTGGAAGCTGGGACACGTGGTGCTTCTGAGCCGGGAGACGTGGTGTCTGGAACCTTGGGATACTTGGTGTTTGAGAGCTGCGAGACTTGGTGTTCGGAACCTTGGATACTTCGTGTTTGAGAGCTGGAACAGTTGGTGTTTGAGAGCTGGGACACTTGGTGTTTCAGGGATGGAAAATCTGGTGTTTGGAACCTGGTTTATTTGGTGTTTGAGAGCTGATAAACTTGTTTTTTGGAAGCTGGGACACTTGGTGTTTGGAAGCTAGGACTCTTGGTGTTTGAGAGCTGGAACAGTTGGTGTTTGAGATCTGGGACACTTGGTTTTTTAGAGCTGGGACACTTGATGCTTGGAAGCTGGGACATTTGGTGTTTGGAAGCTGGAACACTTGATGTTTGAGAGCAGGGACGCGTGGTGTTTGGAAGCTGGGACAATTGTTGTTTGAGAGCTGGGACTCTTGGTGTTTGAGAGCTGGTACACTTGGATTTGGAAGAATGGACAATTGGTGTTTGAAAACTGGGACACCTGGTCTTTGAGAGCTGGGTCCCTTGGTTTTTGCGAGCCGTGACATTTGGTGTTTGGAAGCTGGACAATTGGTGCAAGAGGGCTGGGACACTTGATGTTTGGATTCTGGGACATTTGGTGTTTGGAAGCTGGGACACTTGCTGTTTGGAAGCTGGGCCTCTTTGTGTTTGAGAGCTGGGACAATTGGTGTTTGGAAGCTGGGACACTTCGTTATTGTAGCCTGGGACAGTTGGTGTTTGGACGCTGGGCCTCTTGCCTTTTGAGAGCTGGGACACTTGGTGTTTGAGAGCTGGGACATTTGGTGTTTGGGAGATGGGACACTTGGTTTTTGTGGGCTGGGACACTTGCTGTTTGAGCGTTGGGACATTTACTGTTTGGAAGCTGGGACACCTGCTGTTTGGAAGGTGGACCACTTCGTCTTTCAGTGCTGGGAATTTTGGTTTTTGGAAGCTGGGATACTTGGTGTTTGAGAGCTGGGACACTTCGTGTTTGGAATCAGCGTCTCTTGGTGTTTGGAACCTGGGACATTTAGTGTTTGAGAGCTGGGACATTTGGTGTTTGGAAGCTGGGGCACTTAGTCGTTGAGAGCTGGGACAATTGGTATTTGGCAGCTGGGACTCTATGTGTTTTGAAAGTGAGACACCTGGTTTTTGGGAGCTGGGACATTTGGTGTTTGGAAACCGGGACATTTGGTGTTTGGAAGCTGGGACACTTGGTATTTGATAGCTGGGACAATTGTTGTTTGAGAGCTGGGACTATTGGTGTTTGAGAGCTGGTTCACTTGGATTTGGAAGAATGGACAATTTGTGTTTGAGTACTGGGACACCTCGTCTTTGAGAGCTGGGACCCTTGTTTTTTGCAAGCCGTGACATTTGGTGTTTGGAAGCCTGGACATTTGGTGTTTGGAAGCTGGGACTCTTGGCTTTTGATTGCTGGAACAGTTGGTGTTTGAGGCCTGGGACATATGGTATTTGAGAGCTGGGTCATTTGTCGTTTGGAAGCTGGGGCACTTAGTCTTTGAGAGCTGGGACAATTGGTATTTGGCAGCTGGGACTCTATGTGTTTTGAAGGTGAGACACCTGGTTTTTGGGAGATGGGACATTTGGTGTTTGGAAGCCGGGACATTTGGTGTTTGGAAGCTGGGACAGTGGGTATTTGATAGCTGGGACAATTGTTGTTTGAGAGCTGGGACTCTTGGTGTTTGAGAGCAGGGACACGTGGTGTCTGGAAGCTGGGACAATTGTTGTTTGAGAGCTTAGACTCTTGTTGTTTGAGAGCTGGCCCACTTGGATTTGGAAGAATGGACAATTGGTGTTTAAGACCTGGGACACCTCGTCTTTGAGAGCTGGGACCCTTGTTTTTTGCAAGCCGTGACATTTGGTGTTTGGAAGCTGGGACAATTGGTGCAAGAGGCCTGGGACACTTGATGTTTGGAAGCTGGGACATTTGGTGTTTGGAAACTGGGACACTTGCTGTTTTGAAGCAGGGTCTCTTTGTGTTTGAGAGCTGGGACATTTGCTTTTTGGAAGCTGGGACACTTCGTTATTGTAGGCTGGGACAGTTAGTGTTTGGACGCTGGGCCTCTTGCCTTTTGAGAGCTGGGACACTTGGTGTTTGAGAGCTGGGACATTTGGTGTTTGGGAGATGGGACACTTGCTGTTTGAGCGTTGGAACATTTACTGTTTGGAAGCTGGGACACCTGCTGTTTGGAAGGTGGACCACCTGGTCTTTCAGTGCTGGGAATTTTGGTTTTTGGAAGCGGGGACACTTGGTGGTTGAGAGCTGGGACACTTCGTGTTTGCAATCAGCGTCTCTTGGTGTTTGGAACCTCGGACATTTAGTGTTTGAGAGCTGGGACATTTGGTGTTTGGAAGCTGGGACTCTATGTGTTTTGAAGGTGAGACACTTGGTTTTTAGGAGCTGGGACATTTGGTGTTTGGAAGCCGGGACATTTGGTGTTTGGAAGCTGGGACTCTTGGCTTTTGATAGCTGGAACAGTTGGTGTTTGAGATTTGGGACATATGGTATTTGGGAGCTGGGTCATTTGTCGTTAGGAAGCTGGGACACTTGGTTTTTGACATCTGGGACAGTTGGTGTTTGGAAGCTGGGACACCTGCGGTTTGGAAGGTGGACCACTTAGTCTTTCAGTGCTTGGAATTTTGGTTTTTGGAAGCTGCGACACTTGGTGTTTGAGAGCTGAAACACTTCGTGTTTGCAATCAGAGTCTCTTGGTCTTTGGAACCTGGGACATTTAGTGTTTGAGAGCTGGGACATTTGGTTTTTGGAAACTGGGACTCTATGTGTTTTGAAGGTGAGACACTTGGTTTTTAGGAGCAGAGACATTTGGTGTTTGGAAGCCGGGACATTTGGTGTTTGGAAGCTGGGACTCTTGGCTTTTGATAGCTGGAACAGTTGGTGTTTGAGATTTGGGACATATGGTATTTGAGAGCTGGGTCATTTGTCGTTAGGAAGCTGGGACACTTGGTTTTTGAAATCTGGGACAGTTGGTGTTTGGAAGCTGGGACATTTGGTGTTTGGATGCTGGGACACTTGGTGTTTGGAAGCTGGGACACTTGGTTTTTGAGAGCTGGGACACTTGGTGTTTGGGAGCCGGGACAATTAGTGTTTGGAAGCAGGTACACTTGGTGTTTGAGATCTGGGACACTTGGTGCTTCAGAGCCGGGAGACGTGGTGTTTGAAACCTTGGGATACTTGTTGAATGAGAGCTGCGAGACTTGGTGTTTGGAACCTTGGATACTTCGTGTTTGAGAGCTGGGACACTTGGTGTTTCATGGATGGAAAATTTGGTGTTTGGAACCTGGTTTATTTGGTGTTTGAGAGCTGGAACAGTTGGTGTTTGAGAGCTGGGACACTTGGTGTTTCAGGGATGGAAAATATGGTGTTTGGAACCTCGTTTATTTGGTATTTGAGAGCTGGGACAGTTGGTGTTTGAGAGTTGATACACTTGGTTTTTGGAAGCTGGGACACTTGGTGTTTGGAAGCTGGGACACTTGGTGTTTGAGAGCTGGAACATTTGGTGTTTGAGATCTGGGACACCTGGTTTTGGAAGAATGGACAATTGGTGTTTGAGATCTGGGACACCTCGTCTTTGAGAGCTGGGACCCTTGTTTTTTGCAAGCCGTGACATTTGGTGTTTGGAAGCTGGGACAATTGGTGCAAGAGGGCTGGGACACTTGATGTTTGGAAGCTGGGACATTTGGTGTTTGGAAGCTGAGACACTTCGTTATTGTAGGCTGGGACAGTTGGTGTTTGGACGCTGGGCCTCTTGCCTTTTGAGAGCTGGGACACTTGGTGTTTGAGAGCTGGGACATTTGGTGTTTGGGAGATGGGACACTTGCTGTTTGAGCGCTGGGACATTTACTGTTTGGAAGCTGGGACACCTGCTGTTTGGAAGGTGGACCACTTAGTCTTTCAGTGCTGGCAATTTTGGTTTTTGGAACTGGGACACTTGGTGTTTGAGAGCTGGGACACTTCGTGTTTGCAATCAGCGTCTCTTGGTGTTTGGAACCTGGGACATTTAGTGTTTGAGAGCTGGGACATTTGGTGTTTGGAAGCTGGGGCACTCAGTCTTTGAGTGCTGGGACAATTGGTTTTTGGCAGCTGGAACTCTATGTGTTTTGAAGGTGAGATACTTGGTTTTTGGGAGCAGGGACATTTGGTGTTTGGAAGCTGGGACTCTTGGATTTTGATAGCTGGAACAGTTCGTGTTTGAGAACTGGGACATATGGTATTTGAGAGCTGGTCATTTGTCGTTAGGAAGCTGGGACACTTGGTTTTTGACATCTGGGACAGTTGATGTTTGGAAGCTTGGGCATTTGTTGTTTGGATGCTGGGACACTTGGTGTTTGGAAGCTGGGACACTTGGTTTTTGAGAGCTGGGACACTTGGTGTTTGGGAGCCGGGACAATTAGTGTTTGGAAGCAGGTACACTTGGTGTTTGAGATCTGGGACACTTGGTGCTTCAGAGCCGGGAGACGTGGTGTTTGAAACCTTAGGATACTTGGTGTTTGACAGCTGAGAGACTTGGTGTTTGGAACCTTGGATACTTCGTGTTTGAGAGCTGGGACACTTGGTGTTTGAGAGCTGGGACACTTGGTGTTTGGAAGCTGGGACACTTGGTGTTTGAGAGCTGGGACATGTGGAGTTTGGAAGCTGGGACTCTTGGTGTTTCAGAGCTGGGACACCGGGTGGTCGAGAGCTGGGACACTTGGGGCAAGAGAGCTGGGACACTTGGTTTTTGGAAGCTGGGAGAGTTCGTGTTGGAGAGCTGGGCCTCCTGGTGTTTGAGAGCTGGAACACGTGGTGTTTGGAAGCTGGGACACTTGGTGTTTGAGTGCTGGGACACTTGGATTTGGAAGAATGGGCAATTTGTGTTTGAGTCCTGGGACACCTGGTCTTTGAGAGCTGGGACACTTCGTGTTTGAGAGTAGGGACACTTGGTGTTTGGAAGCTGGGACACTTGGTGTTTGAGAGCTGGGGCTCTTGGTGTTTGAGAGCTGGGACACTTGGATTTGTAAGAATGGACAATTTGTGTTTGAGTACTGGGACACCTCGTCTTTGAGAGCTGGGACCCTTGTTTTTTGCAAGCCGTGACATTTGGTGTTTGGAAGCTGGGACAATTGGTGCAAGAGGGCTGGGACACTTGATGTTTGGAAGCTGGGACATTTGGTGTTTGGAAGCTGGGACACCTGCTGTTTTGGAGCAGGGTCTCTTTGTGTTTGAGAGCTGGGACATTTGCTTTTTGGAAGCTGGGACACTTCGTTATTGTAGGCTGGGACAGTTGGTGATTGGACGCTGGGCCTCTTGCCGTTTGAGAGCTGGGACACATGGTGTTTGAGAGCAGGGCCACGTGGCGTCTGGAAGCTGGTACAATTGTTGTTTGAGAGCTGGGACTCTTGGTGTTTGAGAGCTGGCCCACTTGGATTTGGAAGAATGGACAATTGGTGTTTGAGACCTGGGACACCTCGTCTTTGAGAGCTGGGACCCTTGTTTTTTGCAAGCCGTGACATTTGGTGTTTGGAAGCTGGAACAATTGGTGCAAGAGGCCTGGGACACTTGATGTTTGGAAGCTGGGACATTTGGTGTTTGGAAGCTGGGACACTGGCTGTTTTGAAGCAGGGTCTCTTTGTGTTTGAGAGCTGGGACATTTGCTTTTGGGAAGCTGGGACACTTCGTTATTGTAGGCTGGGACAGTTGGTGTTTGGCCGCTGGGCCTCTTGCCTTTTGAGAGCTGGGACACTTGGTGTTTGAGAGCTGGGACATTTGGTGTTTGGGAGATGGGACACTTGCTGTTTGAGCGCTGGGAGATTTACTGTTTGGAAGCTGGGACACCTGCTGTTTGGAAGGTGGACCAATTAGTCTTTCAGTGCTGGGAATTTTGGTTTTTGGAAGCGGGGACACTTGGTGGTTGAGAGCTGGGACACTTCGTGTTTGCAATCAGCGTCTCTTGGTGTTTGGAACCAAGGACATTTAGTGTTTGAGAGCGGGGACATTTGGTTTTTGGAAGCTGGGGCTCTATGTGTTTTGAAGGTGAGACACTTGGTTTTTAGGAGCTGGGACATTTGGTGTTTGGAAGCCGGGACATTTGGTGTTTGGAAGCTGGGACTCTTGGCTTTTGATAGCTGTAACAGTTGGTGTTTGAGAACTGGGACATATGGTATTTGAGAGCTGGGTCATTTATCGTTAGGAAGCTGGGACACTTGGTTTTTGACATCTGGGACAGTTGGTGTTTGGAAGCTGGGACACCTGCGGTTTGGAAGGTGGAAAACTTAGTCTTTCAGTGCTGGGAATTTTGGTTTTTGGAAGCTGCCACACTTGGTGTTTGGAAGCTGGGACACTTAGTCTTTGATTGCTGGGACAATTGGTTTTTGGCAGCTGGGACTCTATGTGTTTTGAAGGTGAGGCACTTGGTTTTTGGGAGCAGGGACATTTGGTGTTTGGAAGCTGGGACACTTGGTTTTTGACATCTGGGACAGTTGGTGTTTGGAAGCTGGGACATTTGGTGTTTGGATGCTGGGACACTTGTTGTGTGGAAGCTGGGACACTTGGTTTTTGAGAGCTGGGACACTTGGTGTCTGGGAGCCGGGACAGTTAGTGTTTGGAAGCAGGTACACTTGGTGTTTGAGATCTGGGACACTTGGTGCTTCAGAGCCGGGAGACGTGGTGTTTGAAACCTTGGGATACTTGGTGTTTGACAGCTGAGAGACTTGGTGTTTGGAACCTTGGATACTTCGTGTTTGAGAGCTGGGACACTTGGTGTTTGAGAGCTGGGACATTTGGTGTTTGGAAGCTGGGACACTTGGTGTTGGAGAGCTGGGACTCTGGTTTCTTGAGAGCTGGGACATGTGGAGTTTGGAAGCTGGGACTCTTGGTGTTTCAGAGCTGGGACACCGGGTGGTCGAGAGCTGGGACACTTGGGGCAAGAGAGCTGGGACAGTTGGTTTTTGGAAGCTGGGAGAGTTCGTGTTGGAGAGCTGGGCCTCCTGGTGTTTGAGAGCTGGAACACGTGGTGTTTGGAAGTTGGGACACTTGGTGTTTGAGTGCTGGGACACTTGGATTTGGAAGAATGGGCAATTTGTGTTTGAGTCCTGGGACACCTGGTCTTTGAGAGCTGGGACACTTCGTGTTTGAGAGTAGGGACACTTGGTGTTTGGAAGCTGGGACACTTGGTGTTTGAGAGCTGGGGCTCTTGGTGTTTGAGAGCTGGGACACTTGGATTTGTAAGAATGGACAATTTGTGTTTGAGTACTGGGACACCTCGTCTTTGAGAGCTGGGACCCTTGTTTTTTGCAAGCCGTGACATTTGGTGTTTGGAAGCTGGGACAATTGGTGCAAGAGGGCTGGGACACTTGATGTTTGGAAGCTGGGACATTTGGTGTTTGGAAGCTGGGACACCTGCTGTTTTGGAGCAGGGTCTCTTTGTGTTTGAGAGCTGGGACATTTGCTTTTTGGAAGCTGGGACACTTCGTTATTGTAGGCTGGGACAGTTGGTGATTGGACGCTGGGCCTCTTGCCTTTTGAGAGCTGGGACACTTGGTGTTTGAGAGCAGGGACACGTGGCGTCTGGAAGCTGGTACAATTGTTGTTTGAGAGCTGGGACTCTTGGTGTTTGAGAGCTGGCCCACTTGGATTTGGAAGAATGGACAATTGGTGTTTGAGACCTGGGACACCTCGTCTTTGAGAGCTGGGACCCTTGTTTTTTGCAAGCCGTGACATTTGGTGTTTGGAAGCTGGAACAATTGGTGCAAGAGGCCTGGGACACTTGATGTTTGGAAGCTGGGACATTTGGTGTTTGGAAGCTGGGACTCTTGGCTTTTGATAGCTGGAACAGTTGGTGTTTGAGAACTGGGACATATGGTATTTGAGAGCTGGGTCATTTGTCGTTAGGAAGCTGGGACACTTGGTTTTTGACATCTGGGACAGTTGCTGTTTGGAAGCTGGGACACCTGCGGTTTGGAAGGTGGACCACTTAGTCTTTCAGTGCTGGGAATTTTGGTTTTTGGAAGCTGCGACACTTGGTGTTTGGAAGCTGGGACACTTAGTCTTTGATTGCTGGGACAATTGGTTTTTGGCAGCTGGGACTCTATGTGTTTTGAAGGTGAGGCACTTGGTTTTTGGGAGCAGGGACATTTGGTGTTTGGAAGCTGGGACTCTTGGCTTTTGATAGCTGGAACAGTTGGTGTTTGAGAACTGGGACATATGGTATTTGAGAGCTGGGTCATTTGTCGTTAGTAAGCTGGGACACTTGGTTTTTGACATCTGGGACAGTTGGTGTTTGGAAGCTGGGACACCTGCGGTTTGGAAGGTGGACCACTTAGTCTTTCAGTGCTGGGAATTTTGTTTTTTGGAAGCTGCGACACTTGGTGTTTGGAAGCTGGGACACTTAGTCTTTGATTGCTGGGACAATTGGTTTTTGGCAGCTGGGACTCTATGTGTTTTGAAGGTGAGGCACTTGGTTTTTGGGAGCAGGGACATTTGGTGTTTGGAAGCTGGGACTCTTGGCTTTTGATAGCTGGAACAGTTGGTGTTTGAGAACTGGGACATATGGTATTTGAGAGCTGGGTCATTTGTCGTTAGTAAGCTGGGACACTTGGTTTTTGACATCTGGGACAGTTGGTGTTTGGAAGCTGGGACACCTGCGGTTTGGAAGGTGGACCACTTAGTCTTTCAGTGCTGGGAATTTTGGTTTTTGGAAGCTGCGACACTTGGTGTTTGGAAGCTGGGACACTTAGTCTTTGATTGCTGGGACAATTGGTTTTTGGCAGCTGGCACTCTATGTGTTTTGAAGGTGAGGCACTTGGTTTTTGGGAGCAGGGACATTTGGTGTTTGGAAGCTTGGACTCTTGGCTTTTGATAGCTGGAACAGTTGGTGTTTGAGAACTGGGACATATGGTATTTGAGAGCTGGGTCATTTGTCGTTAGGAAGCTGGTACACTTGGTTTTTGACATCTGGGACAGTTGGTGTTTGGAAGCTGGGACACCTGCGGTTTGGAAGGTGGACCACTTAGTCTTTCAGTGCTGGGAATTTTGTTTTTTGGAAGCTGCGACACTTGGTGTTTGGAAGCTGGGACACTTAGTCTTTGATTGCTGGGACAATTGGTTTTTGGCAGCTGGGACTCTATGTGTTTTGAAGGTGAGGCACTTGGTTTTTGGGAGCAGGGACATTTGGTGTTTGGAAGCTGGGACTCTTGGCTTTTGATAGCTGGAACAGTTGGTGTTTGAGAACTGGGACATATGGTATTTGAGAGCTGGGTCATTTGTCGTTAGGAAGCTGGGACACTTGGTTTTTGACATCTGGGACAGTTGGTGTTTGGAAGCTGGGACACCTGCGGTTTGGAAGGTGGACCACTTAGTCTTTCAGTGCTGGGAATTTTGGTTTTTGGAAGCTGCGACACTTGGTGTTTGGAAGCTGGGACACTTAGTCTTTGATTGCTGGGACAATTGGTTTTTGGCAGCTGGGACTCTATGTGTTTTGAAGGTGAGGCACTTGGTTTTTGGGAGCAGGGACATTTGGTGTTTGGAAGCTTGGACTCTTGGCTTTTGATAGCTGGAACAGTTGGTGTTTGAGAACTGGGACATATGGTATTTGAGAGCTGGGTCATTTGTCGTTAGGAAGCTGGGACACTTGGTTTTTGACATCTGGGACATTTCGTGTTTGGAAGCTTGGGCATTTGGTGTTTGGAAGCTGGGACACGTGGTGCTTCTGAGCCGGGAGACGTGGTGTCTGGAACCTTGGGATACTTGGTGTTTGAGAGCTGCGAGACTTGGTGTTCGGAACCTTGGATACTTCGTGTTTGAGAGCTGGAACAGTTGGTGTTTGAGAGCTGGGACACTTGGTGTTTCAGGGATGGAAAATCTGGTGTTTGGAACCTGGTTTATTTGGTGTTTGAGAGCTGATAAACTTGTTTTTTGGAAGCTGGGACACTTGGTGTTTGGAAGCTAGGACTCTTGGTGTTTGAGAGCTGGAACAGTTGGTGTTTGAGATCTGGGACACTTGGTTTTTTAGAGCTGGGACACTTGATGCTTGGAAGCTGGGACATTTGGTGTTTGGAAGCTGGAACACTTGATGTTTGAGAGCAGGGACGCGTGGTGTTTGGAAGCTGGGACAATTGTTGTTTGAGAGCTGGGACTCTTGGTGTTTGAGAGCTGGTACACTTGGATTTGGAAGAATGGACAATTGGTGTTTGAAAACTGGGACACCTGGTCTTTGAGAGCTGGGTCCCTTGGTTTTTGCGAGCCGTGACATTTGGTGTTTGGAAGCTGGACAATTGGTGCAAGAGGGCTGGGACACTTGATGTTTGGATTCTGGGACATTTGGTGTTTGGAAGCTGGGACACTTGCTGTTTGGAAGCTGGGCCTCTTTGTGTTTGAGAGCTGGGACATTTGGTGTTTGGAAGCTGGGACACTTCGTTATTGTAGCCTGGGACAGTTGGTGTTTGGACGCTGGGCCTCTTGCCTTTTGAGAGCTGGGACACTTGGTGTTTGAGAGCTGGGACATTTGGTGTTTGGGAGATGGGACACTTGGTTTTTGTGGGCTGGGACACTTGCTGTTTGAGCGTTGGGACATTTACTGTTTGGAAGCTGGGACACCTGCTGTTTGGAAGGTGGACCACTTCGTCTTTCAGTGCTGGGAATTTTGGTTTTTGGAAGCTGGGATACTTGGTGTTTGAGAGCTGGGACACTTCGTGTTTGGAATCAGCGTCTCTTGGTGTTTGGAACCTGGGACATTTAGTGTTTGAGAGCTGGGACATTTGGTGTTTGGAAGCTGGGGCACTTAGTCGTTGAGAGCTGGGACAATTGGTATTTGGCAGCTGGGACTCTATGTGTTTTGAAAGTGAGACACCTGGTTTTTGGGAGCTGGGACATTTGGTGTTTGGAAACCGGGACATTTGGTGTTTGGAAGCTGGGACACTTGGTATTTGATAGCTGGGACAATTGTTGTTTGAGAGCTGGGACTATTGGTGTTTGAGAGCTGGTTCACTTGGATTTGGAAGAATGGACAATTTGTGTTTGAGTACTGGGACACCTCGTCTTTGAGAGCTGGGACCCTTGTTTTTTGCAAGCCGTGACATTTGGTGTTTGGAAGCCTGGACATTTGGTGTTTGGAAGCTGGGACTCTTGGCTTTTGATTGCTGGAACAGTTGGTGTTTGAGGCCTGGGACATATGGTATTTGAGAGCTGGGTCATTTGTCGTTTGGAAGCTGGGGCACTTAGTCTTTGAGAGCTGGGACAATTGGTATTTGGCAGCTGGGACTCTATGTGTTTTGAAGGTGAGACACCTGGTTTTTGGGAGATGGGACATTTGGTGTTTGGAAGCCGGGACATTTGGTGTTTGGAAGCTGGGACAGTGGGTATTTGATAGCTGGGACAATTGTTGTTTGAGAGCTGGGACTCTTGGTGTTTGAGAGCAGGGACACGTGGTGTCTGGAAGCTGGGACAATTGTTGTTTGAGAGCTTAGACTCTTGTTGTTTGAGAGCTGGCCCACTTGGATTTGGAAGAATGGACAATTGGTGTTTAAGACCTGGGACACCTCGTCTTTGAGAGCTGGGACCCTTGTTTTTTGCAAGCCGTGACATTTGGTGTTTGGAAGCTGGGACAATTGGTGCAAGAGGCCTGGGACACTTGATGTTTGGAAGCTGGGACATTTGGTGTTTGGAAACTGGGACACTTGCTGTTTTGAAGCAGGGTCTCTTTGTGTTTGAGAGCTGGGACATTTGCTTTTTGGAAGCTGGGACACTTCGTTATTGTAGGCTGGGACAGTTAGTGTTTGGACGCTGGGCCTCTTGCCTTTTGAGAGCTGGGACACTTGGTGTTTGAGAGCTGGGACATTTGGTGTTTGGGAGATGGGACACTTGCTGTTTGAGCGTTGGAACATTTACTGTTTGGAAGCTGGGACACCTGCTGTTTGGAAGGTGGACCACCTGGTCTTTCAGTGCTGGGAATTTTGGTTTTTGGAAGCGGGGACACTTGGTGGTTGAGAGCTGGGACACTTCGTGTTTGCAATCAGCGTCTCTTGGTGTTTGGAACCTCGGACATTTAGTGTTTGAGAGCTGGGACATTTGGTGTTTGGAAGCTGGGACTCTATGTGTTTTGAAGGTGAGACACTTGGTTTTTAGGAGCTGGGACATTTGGTGTTTGGAAGCCGGGACATTTGGTGTTTGGAAGCTGGGACTCTTGGCTTTTGATAGCTGGAACAGTTGGTGTTTGAGATTTGGGACATATGGTATTTGGGAGCTGGGTCATTTGTCGTTAGGAAGCTGGGACACTTGGTTTTTGACATCTGGGACAGTTGGTGTTTGGAAGCTGGGACACCTGCGGTTTGGAAGGTGGACCACTTAGTCTTTCAGTGCTTGGAATTTTGGTTTTTGGAAGCTGCGACACTTGGTGTTTGAGAGCTGAAACACTTCGTGTTTGCAATCAGAGTCTCTTGGTCTTTGGAACCTGGGACATTTAGTGTTTGAGAGCTGGGACATTTGGTTTTTGGAAACTGGGACTCTATGTGTTTTGAAGGTGAGACACTTGGTTTTTAGGAGCAGAGACATTTGGTGTTTGGAAGCCGGGACATTTGGTGTTTGGAAGCTGGGACTCTTGGCTTTTGATAGCTGGAACAGTTGGTGTTTGAGATTTGGGACATATGGTATTTGAGAGCTGGGTCATTTGTCGTTAGGAAGCTGGGACACTTGGTTTTTGAAATCTGGGACAGTTGGTGTTTGGAAGCTGGGACATTTGGTGTTTGGATGCTGGGACACTTGGTGTTTGGAAGCTGGGACACTTGGTTTTTGAGAGCTGGGACACTTGGTGTTTGGGAGCCGGGACAATTAGTGTTTGGAAGCAGGTACACTTGGTGTTTGAGATCTGGGACACTTGGTGCTTCAGAGCCGGGAGACGTGGTGTTTGAAACCTTCGGATACTTGGTGAATGAGAGCTGCGAGACTTGGTGTTTGGAACCTTGGATACTTCGTGTTTGAGAGCTGGGACACTTGGTGTTTCATGGATGGAAAATTTGGTGTTTGGAACCTGGTTTATTTGGTGTTTGAGAGCTGGAACAGTTGGTGTTTGAGAGCTGGGACACTTGGTGTTTCAGGGATGGAAATTATGGTGTTTGGAACCTCGTTTATTTGGTATTTGAGAGCTGGGACAGTTGGTGTTTGAGAGTTGATACACTTGGTTTTTGGAAGCTGGGACACTTGGTGTTTGGAAGCTGGGACACTTGGTGTTTGGAAGCTGGGACACTTGGTGTTTGAGAGCTGGGACACCTGGTTTTGGAAGAATGGACAATTGGTGTTTGAGATCTGGGACACCTCGTCTTTGAGAGCTGGGACCCTTGTTTTTTGCAAGCCGTGACATTTGGTGTTTGGAAGCTGGGACAATTGGTGCAAGAGGGCTGGGACACTTGATGTTTGGAAGCTGGGACATTTGGTGTTTGGAAGCTGAGACACTTCGTTATTGTAGGCTGGGACAGTTGGTGTTTGGACGCTGGGCCTCTTGCCTTTTGAGAGCTGGGACACTTGGTGTTTGAGAGCTGGGACATTTGGTGTTTGGGAGATGGGACACTTGCTGTTTGAGCGCTGGGACATTTACTGTTTGGAAGCTGGGACACCTGCTGTTTGGAAGGTGGACCACTTAGTCTTTCAGTGCTGGCAATTTTGGTTTTTGGAACTGGGACACTTGGTGTTTGAGAGCTGGGACACTTCGTGTTTGCAATCAGCGTCTCTTGGTGTTTGGAACCTGGGCATTTAGTGTTTGAGAGCTGGGACATTTGGTGTTTGGAAGCCGGGGCACTCAGTCTTTGAGTGCTGGGACAATTGGTTTTTGGCAGCTGGAACTCTATGTGTTTTGAAGGTGAGATACTTGGTTTTTGGGAGCAGGGACATTTGGTGTTTGGAAGCTGGGACTCTTGGATTTTGATAGCTGGAACAGTTCGTGTTTGAGAACTGGGACATATGGTATTTGAGAGCTGGTCATTTGTCGTTAGGAAGCTGGGACACTTGGTTTTTGACATCTGGGACAGTTGATGTTTGGAAGCTTGGGCATTTGTTGTTTGGATGCTGGGACACTTGGTGTTTGGAAGCTGGGACACTTGGTTTTTGAGAGCTGGGACACTTGGTGTTTGGGAGCCGGGACAATTAGTGTTTGGAAGCAGGTACACTTGGTGTTTGAGATCTGGGACACTTGGTGCTTCAGAGCCGGGAGACGTGGTGTTTGAAACCTTAGGATACTTGGTGTTTGACAGCTGAGAGACTTGGTGTTTGGAACCTTGGATACTTCGTGTTTGAGAGCTGGGACACTTGGTGTTTGAGAGCTGGGACACTTGGTGTTTGGAAGCTGGGACACTTGGTGTTTGAGAGCTGGGACATGTGGAGTTTGGAAGCTGGGACTCTTGGTGTTTCAGAGCTGGGACACCGGGTGGTCGAGAGCTGGGACACTTGGGGCAAGAGAGCTGGGACACTTGGTTTTTGGAAGCTGGGAGAGTTCGTGTTGGAGAGCTGGGCCTCCTGGTGTTTGAGAGCTGGAACACGTGGTGTTTGGAAGCTGGGACACTTGGTGTTTGAGTGCTGGGACACTTGGATTTGGAAGAATGGGCAATTTGTGTTTGAGTCCTGGGACACCTGGTCTTTGAGAGCTGGGACACTTCGTGTTTGAGAGTAGGGACACTTGGTGTTTGGAAGCTGGGACACTTGGTGTTTGAGAGCTGGGGCTCTTGGTGTTTGAGAGCTGGGACACTTGGATTTGTAAGAATGGACAATTTGTGTTTGAGTACTGGGACACCTCGTCTTTGAGAGCTGGGACCCTTGTTTTTTGCAAGCCGTGACATTTGGTGTTTGGAAGCTGGGACAATTGGTGCAAGAGGGCTGGGACACTTGATGTTTGGAAGCTGGGACATTTGGTGTTTGGAAGCTGGGACACCTGCTGTTTTGGAGCAGGGTCTCTTTGTGTTTGAGAGCTGGGACATTTGCTTTTTGGAAGCTGGGACACTTCGTTATTGTAGGCTGGGACAGTTGGTGATTGGACGCTGGGCCTCTTGCCGTTTGAGAGCTGGGACACATGGTGTTTGAGAGCAGGGACACGTGGCGTCTGGAAGCTGGTACAATTGTTGTTTGAGAGCTGGGACTCTTGGTGTTTGAGAGCTGGCCCACTTGGATTTGGAAGAATGGACAATTGGTGTTTGAGACCTGGGACACCTCGTCTTTGAGAGCTGGGACCCTTGTTTTTTGCAAGCCGTGACATTTGGTGTTTGGAAGCTGGAACAATTGGTGCAAGAGGCCTGGGACACTTGATGTTTGGAAGCTGGGACATTTGGTGTTTGGAAGCTGGGACACTGGCTGTTTTGAAGCAGGGTCTCTTTGTGTTTGAGAGCTGGGACATTTGCTTTTGGGAAGCTGGGACACTTCGTTATTGTAGGCTGGGACAGTTGGTGTTTGGCCGCTGGGCCTCTTGCCTTTTGAGAGCTGGGACACTTGGTGTTTGAGAGCTGGGACATTTGGTGTTTGGGAGATGGGACACTTGCTGTTTGAGCGCTGGGAGATTTACTGTTTGGAAGCTGGGACACCTGCTGTTTGGAAGGTGGACCAATTAGTCTTTCAGTGCTGGGAATTTTGGTTTTTGGAAGCGGGGACACTTGGTGGTTGAGAGCTGGGACACTTCGTGTTTGCAATCAGCGTCTCTTGGTGTTTGGAACCAAGGACATTTAGTGTTTGAGAGCGGGGACATTTGGTTTTTGGAAGCTGGGGCTCTATGTGTTTTGAAGGTGAGACACTTGGTTTTTAGGAGCTGGGACATTTGGTGTTTGGAAGCCGGGACATTTGGTGTTTGGAAGCTGGGACTCTTGGCTTTTGATAGCTGTAACAGTTGGTGTTTGAGAACTGGGACATATGGTATTTGAGAGCTGGGTCATTTATCGTTAGGAAGCTGGGACACTTGGTTTTTGACATCTGGGACAGTTGGTGTTTGGAAGCTGGGACACCTGCGGTTTGGAAGGTGGAAAACTTAGTCTTTCAGTGCTGGGAATTTTGGTTTTTGGAAGCTGCCACACTTGGTGTTTGGAAGCTGGGACACTTAGTCTTTGATTGCTGGGACAATTGGTTTTTGGCAGCTGGGACTCTATGTGTTTTGAAGGTGAGGCACTTGGTTTTTGGGAGCAGGGACATTTGGTGTTTGGAAGCTGGGACACTTGGTTTTTGACATCTGGGACAGTTGGTGTTTGGAAGCTGGGACATTTGGTGTTTGGATGCTGGGACACTTGTTGTGTGGAAGCTGGGACACTTGGTTTTTGAGAGCTGGGACACTTGGTGTCTGGGAGCCGGGACAGTTAGTGTTTGGAAGCAGGTACACTTGGTGTTTGAGATCTGGGACACTTGGTGCTTCAGAGCCGGGAGACGTGGTGTTTGAAACCTTGGGATACTTGGTGTTTGACAGCTGAGAGACTTGGTGTTTGGAACCTTGGATACTTCGTGTTTGAGAGCTGGGACACTTGGTGTTTGAGAGCTGGGACATTTGGTGTTTGGAAGCTGGGACACTTGGTGTTGGAGAGCTGGGACTCTGGTTTCTTGAGAGCTGGGACATGTGGAGTTTGGAAGCTGGGACTCTTGGTGTTTCAGAGCTGGGACACCGGGTGGTCGAGAGCTGGGACACTTGGGGCAAGAGAGCTGGGACACTTGGTTTTTGGAAGCTGGGAGAGTTCGTGTTGGAGAGCTGGGCCTCCTGGTGTTTGAGAGCTGGAACACGTGGTGTTTGGAAGTTGGGACACTTGGTGTTTGAGTGCTGGGACACTTGGATTTGGAAGAATGGGCAATTTGTGTTTGAGTCCTGGGACACCTGGTCTTTGAGAGCTGGGACACTTCGTGTTTGAGAGTAGGGACACTTGGTGTTTGGAAGCTGGGACACTTGGTGTTTGAGAGCTGGGGCTCTTGGTGTTTGAGAGCTGGGACACTTGGATTTGTAAGAATGGACAATTTGTGTTTGAGTACTGGGACACCTCGTCTTTGAGAGCTGGGACCCTTGTTTTTTGCAAGCCGTGACATTTGGTGTTTGGAAGCTGGGACAATTGGTGCAAGAGGGCTGGGACACTTGATGTTTGGAAGCTGGGACATTTGGTGTTTGGAAGCTGGGACACCTGCTGTTTTGGAGCAGGGTCTCTTTGTGTTTGAGAGCTGGGACATTTGCTTTTTGGAAGCTGGGACACTTCGTTATTGTAGGCTGGGACAGTTGGTGATTGGACGCTGGGCCTCTTGCCTTTTGAGAGCTGGGACACTTGGTGTTTGAGAGCAGGGACACGTGGCGTCTGGAAGCTGGTACAATTGTTGTTTGAGAGCTGGGACTCTTGGTGTTTGAGAGCTGGCCCACTTGGATTTGGAAGAATGGACAATTGGTGTTTGAGACCTGGGACACCTCGTCTTTGAGAGCTGGGACCCTTGTTTTTTGCAAGCCGTGACATTTGGTGTTTGGAAGCTGGAACAATTGGTGCAAGAGGCCTGGGACACTTGATGTTTGGAAGCTGGGACATTTGGTGTTTGGAAGCTGGGACACTGGCTGTTTTGAAGCAGGGTCTCTTTGTGTTTGAGAGCTGGGACATTTGCTTTTGGGAAGCTGGGACACTTCGTTATTGTAGGCTGGGACAGTTGGTGTTTGGCCGCTGGGCCTCTTGCCTTTTGAGAGCTGGGACACTTGGTGTTTGAGAGCTGGGACATTTGGTGTTTGGGAGATGGGACACTTGCTGTTTGAGCGCTGGGAGATTTACTGTTTGGAAGCTGGGACACCTGCTGTTTGGAAGGTGGACCAATTAGTCTTTCAGTGCTGGGAATTTTGGTTTTTGGAAGCGGGGACACTTGGTGGTTGAGAGCTGGGACACTTCGTGTTTGCAATCAGCGTCTCTTGGTGTTTGGAATCAGGGACATTTAGTGTTTGAGAGCTGGGACATTTGGTTTTTGGAAGCTGGGACTCTATGTGTTTTGAAGGTGAGACATTTGGTTTTTAGGAGCTGGGACATTTGGTGTTTGGAAGCCGGGACATTTGGTGTTTGGAAGCTGGGACTCTTGGCTTTTGATAGCTGGAACAGTTGGTGTTTGAGAACTGGGACATATGGTATTTGAGAGCTGGGTCATTTGTCGTTAGGAAGCTGGGACACTTGGTTTTTGACATCTGGGACAGTTGCTGTTTGGAAGCTGGGACACCTGCGGTTTGGAAGGTGGACCACTTAGTCTTTCAGTGCTGGGAATTTTGGTTTTTGGAAGCTGCGACACTTGGTGTTTGGAAGCTGGGACACTTAGTCTTTGATTGCTGGGACAATTGGTTTTTGGCAGCTGGCACTCTATGTGTTTTGAAGGTGAGGCACTTGGTTTTTGGGAGCAGGGACATTTGGTGTTTGGAAGCTGGGACTCTTGGCTTTTGATAGCTGGAACAGTTGGTGTTTGAGAACTGGGACATATGGTATTTGAGAGCTGGGTCATTTGTCGTTAGGAAGCTGGGACACTTGGTTTTTGACATCTGGGACAGTTGGTGTTTGGAAGCTGGGACACCTGCGGTTTGGAAGGTGGACCACTTAGTCTTTCAGTGCTGGGAATTTTGGTTTTTGGAAGCTGCGACACTTGGTGTTTGGAAGCTGGGACACTTAGTCTTTGATTGCTGGGACAATTGGTTTTTGGCAGCTGGGACTCTATGTGTTTTGAAGGTGAGGCACTTGGTTTTTGGGAGCAGGGACATTTGGTGTTTGGAAGCTGGGACTCTTGGCTTTTGATAGCTGGAACAGTTGGTGTTTGAGAACTGGGACATATGGTATTTGAGAGCTGGGTCATTTGTCGTTAGGAAGCTGGGACACTTGGTTTTTGACATCTGGGACATTTCGTGTTTGGAAGCTTGGGCATTTGGTGTTTGGATGCTGACACACTTGGTGTTTGGAAGCTGGGACACTTGGTGCTTGGAAGCTGGGACACTTGGTTTTTGAGAGCTGGGACACTTGGTGTTTGGGAGCCGGGACAATTAGTGTTTGGAAGCAGGTACACTTGGTGTTTGAAATCTGGGACACGTGGTGCTTCTGAGCCGGGAGACGTGGTGTCTGGAACCTTGGGATCATTGGTGTTTGAGAGCTGCGAGACTTGGTGTTCGGAACCTTGGATACTTCGTGTTTGAACGCTGGAACAGTTGGCGTTTGAGAGCTGGGACACTTGGTGTTTCAGGGATGGAAAATCTGGTGTTTGGAACCTGGTTTATTTGGTGTTTGAGAGCTGATAAACTTGTTTTTTGGAAGCTGGGACACTTGGTGTTTGGAAGCTAGGACTCTTGGTGTTTGAGAGCTGGAACAGTTGGTTTTTGAGATCTGGGACACTTGGTTTTTTAGAGCTGGGACACTTGATGCTTGGAAGCTGGGACATTTGGTGTTTGGAAGCTGGAACACTTGATGTTTGAGAGCAGGGACGCGTGGTGTTTGGAAGCTGGGACAATTGTTGTTTGAGAGCTGGGACTCTTGTTGTTTGAGAGCTGGTACACTTGGATTTGGAAGAATGGACAATTGGTGTTTGAAAACTGGGACACCTGGTCTTTGAGAGCTGGGTCCCTTGGTTTTTGCGAGCCGTGACATTTGGTGTTTGGAAGCTGGACAATTGGTGCAAGAGGGCTGGGACACTTGATGTTTGGATTCTGGGACATTTGGTGTTTGGAAGCTGGGACACTTGCTGTTTGGAAGCTGGGCCTCTTTGTGTTTGAGAGCTGGGACATTTGGTGTTTGGAAGCTGGGACACTTCGTTATTGTAGCCTGGGACAGTTGGTGTTTGGACGATGGGCCTCTTGCCTTTTGAGAGCTGGGACACTTGGTGTTTGAGAGCTGGGACATTTGGTGTTTGGGAGATGGGACACTTGGTTTTGTGGGCTGGGACACTTGCTGTTTGAGCGTTGGGACATTTACTGTTTGGAAGCTGGGACACCTGCTGTTTGGAAGGTGGACCACTTCGTCTTTCAGTGCTGGGAATTTTGGTTTTTGGAAGCTGGGATACTTGGTGTTTGAGAGCTGGGACACTTCGTGTTTGGAATCAGCGTCTCTTGGTGTTTGGAACCTGGGACATTTAGTGTTTGAGAGCTGGGACAATTGGTATTTGGCAGCTGGGACTCTATGTGTTTTGAAAGTGAGACACCTGGTTTTTGGGAGCTGGGACATTTGGTGTTTGGAAGCCGGGACATTTGGTGTTTGGAAGCTGGGACACTTGGTATTTGATAGCTGGGACAATTGTTGTTTGAGAGCTGGGACTATTGGTGTTTGAGAGCTGGTTCACTTGGATTTGGAAGAATGGACAATTTGTGTTTGAGTACTGGGACACCTCGTCTTTGAGAGCTGGGACCCTTGTTTTTTGCAAGCCGTGACATTTGGTGTTTGGAAGCCTGGACATTTGGTGTTTGGAAGCTGGGACGCTTGGCTTTTGATTGCTGGAACAGTTGGTGTTTGAGGCCTGGGACATATGGTATTTGAGAGCTGGGTCATTTGTCGTTTGGAAGCTGGGGCACTTAGTCTTTGAGAGCTGGGACAATTGGTATTTGGCAGCTGGGACTCTATGTGTTTTGAAGGTGAGACACCTGGTTTTTGGGAGATGGGACATTTGGTGTTTGGAAGCCGGGACATTTGGTGTTTGGAAGCTGGGACAGTGGGTATTTGATAGCTGGGACAATTGTTGTTTGAGAGCTGGGACTCTTGGTGTTTGAGAGCAGGGACACGTGGTGTCTGGAAGCTGGGACAATTGTTGTTTGAGAGCTTAGACTCTTGTTGTTTGAGAGCTGGCCCACTTGGATTTGGAAGAATGGACAATTGGTGTTTAAGACCTGGGACACCTCGTCTTTGAGAGCTGGGACCCTTGTTTTTTGCAAGCCGTGACATTTGGTGTTTGGAAGCTGGGACAATTGGTGCAAGAGGCCTGGGACACTTGATGTTTGGAAGCTGGGACATTTGGTGTTTGGAAGCTGGGACACTTGCTGTTTTGAAGCAGGGTCTCTTTGTGTTTGAGAGCTGGGACATTTGCTTTTTGGAAGCTGGGACACTTCGTTATTGTAGGCTGGGACAGTTAGTGTTTGGACGCTGGGCCTCTTGCCTTTTGAGAGCTGGGACACTTGGTGTTTGAGAGCTGGGACATTTGGTGTTTGGAAGCTGGGACACTTGCTGTTTGAGCGTTGGAACATTTACTGTTTGGAAGCTGGGACACCTGCTGTTTGGAAGGTGGACCACCTGGTCTTTCAGTGCTGGGAATTTTGGTTTTTGGAAGCGGGGACACTTGGTGGTTGAGAGCTGGGACACTTCGTGTTTGCAATCAGAGTCTCTTGGTGTTTGGAACCTCGGACATTTAGTGTTTGAGAGCTGGGATATTTGGTTGTTGGAAGCTGGGACTCTATGTGTTTTGAAGGTGAGACACTTGGTTTTTAGCAGCTGGGACATTTGGTGTTTGGAAGCCGGGACATTTGGTGTTTGGAAGCTGGGACTCTTGGCTTTTGATAGCTGGAACAGTTGGTGTTTGAGATTTGGGACATATGGTATTTGGGAGCTGGGTCATTTGTCGTTAGGAAGCTGGGACACTTGGTTTTTGACATCTGGGACAGTTGGTGTTTGGAAGCTGGGACACCTGCGGTTTGGAAGGTGGACCACTTAGTCTTTCAGTGCTTGGAATTTTGGTTTTTGGAAGCTGCGACACTTGGTGTTTGAGAGCTGAAACACTTCGTGTTTGCAATCAGAGTCTCTTGGTCTTTGGAACCTGGGACATTTAGTGTTTGAGAGCTGGGACATTTGGTTTTTGGAAACTGGGACTCTATGTGTTTTGAAGGTGAGACACCTGGTTTTTGGGAGATGGGACATTTGGTGTTTGGAAGCCGGGACATTTGGTGTTTGGAAGCTGGGACAGTGGGTATTTGATAGCTGGGACAATTGTTGTTTGAGAGCTGGGACTCTTGGTGTTTGAGAGCAGGGACACGTGGTGTCTGGAAGCTGGGACAATTGTTGTTTGAGAGCTTAGACTCTTGTTGTTTGAGAGCTGGCCCACTTGGATTTGGAAGAATGGACAATTGGTGTTTAAGACCTGGGACACCTCGTCTTTGAGAGCTGGGACCCTTGTTTTTTGCAAGCCGTGACATTTGGTGTTTGGAAGCTGGGACAATTGGTGCAAGAGGCCTGGGACACTTGATGTTTGGAAGCTGGGACATTTGGTGTTTGGAAGCTGGGACACTTGCTGTTTTGAAGCAGGGTCTCTTTGTGTTTGAGAGCTGGGACATTTGCTTTTTGGAAGCTGGGACACTTCGTTATTGTAGGCTGGGACAGTTAGTGTTTGGACGCTGGGCCTCTTGCCTTTTGAGAGCTGGGACACTTGGTGTTTGAGAGCTGGGACATTTGGTGTTTGGAAGCTGGGACACTTGCTGTTTGAGCGTTGGAACATTTACTGTTTGGAAGCTGGGACACCTGCTGTTTGGAAGGTGGACCACCTGGTCTTTCAGTGCTGGGAATTTTGGTTTTTGGAAGCGGGGACACTTGGTGGTTGAGAGCTGGGACACTTCGTGTTTGCAATCAGAGTCTCTTGGTGTTTGGAACCTCGGACATTTAGTGTTTGAGAGCTGGGATATTTGGTTGTTGGAAGCTGGGACTCTATGTGTTTTGAAGGTGAGACACTTGGTTTTTAGCAGCTGGGACATTTGGTGTTTGGAAGCCGGGACATTTGGTGTTTGGAAGCTGGGACTCTTGGCTTTTGATAGCTGGAACAGTTGGTGTTTGAGATTTGGGACATATGGTATTTGGGAGCTGGGTCATTTGTCGTTAGGAAGCTGGGACACTTGGTTTTTGACATCTGGGACAGTTGGTGTTTGGAAGCTGGGACACCTGCGGTTTGGAAGGTGGACCACTTAGTCTTTCAGTGCTTGGAATTTTGGTTTTTGGAAGCTGCGACACTTGGTGTTTGAGAGCTGAAACACTTCGTGTTTGCAATCAGAGTCTCTTGGTCTTTGGAACCTGGGACATTTAGTGTTTGAGAGCTGGGACATTTGGTTTTTGGAAACTGGGACTCTATGTGTTTTGAAGGTGAGACACTTGGTTTTTAGGAGCAGAGACATTTGGTGTTTGGAAGCCGGGACATTTGGTGTTTGGAAGCTGGGACTCTTGGCTTTTGATAGCTGGAACAGTTGGTGTTTGAGATTTGGGACATATGGTATTTGAGAGCTGGGTCATTTGTCGTTAGGAAGCTGGGACACTTGGTTTTTGAAATCTGGGACAGTTGGTGTTTGGAAGCTGGGACATTTGGTGTTTGGATGCTGGGACACTTGGTGTTTGGAAGCTGGGACACTTGGTTTTTGAGAGCTGGGACACTTGGTGTTTGGGAGCCGGGACAATTAGTGTTTGGAAGCAGGTACACTTGGTGTTTGAGATCTGGGACACTTGGTGCTTCAGAGCCGGGAGACGTGGTGTTTGAAACCTTGGGATACTTGGTGAATGAGAGCTGCGAGACTTGGTGTTTGGAACCTTGGATACTTCGTGTTTGAGAGCTGGGACACTTGGTGTTTCATGGATGGAAAATTTGGTGTTTGGAACCTGGTTTATTTGGTGTTTGAGAGCTGGAACAGTTGGTGTTTGAGAGCTGGGACACTTGGTGTTTCAGGGATGGAAAATATGGTGTTTGGAACCTCGTTTATTTGGTGTTTGAGAGCTGGGACAGTTGGTGTTTGAGAGTTGATACACTTGGTTTTTGGAAGCTGGGACACTTGGTGTTTGGAAGCTGGGACACTTGGTGTTTGAGAGCTGGAACATTTGGTGTTTGAGATCTGGGACACCTGGTTTTGGAAGAATGGACAATTGGTGTTTGAGATATGGGACACCTCGTCTTTGAGAGCTGGGACCCTTGTTTTTTGCAAGCCGTGACATTTGGTGTTTGGAAGCTGGGACAATTGGTGCAAGAGGGCTGGGACACTTGATGTTTGGAAGCTGGGACATTTGGTGTTTGGAAGCTGAGACACTTCGTTATTGTAGGCTGGGACAGTTGGTGTTTGGACGCTGGGCCTCTTGCCTTTTGAGAGCTGGGACACTTGGTGTTTGAGAGCTGGGACATTTGGTGTTTGGGAGATGGGACACTTGCTGTTTGAGCGCTGGGACATTTACTGTTTGGAAGCTGGGACACCTGCTGTTTGGAAGGTGGACCACTTAGTCTTTCAGTGCTGGCAATTTTGGTTTTTGGAAGCTGGGACACTTGGTGTTTGAGAGCTGGGACACTTCGTGTTTGCAATCAGCGTCTCTTGGTGTTTGGAACCTGGGACATTTAGTGTTTGAGAGCTGGGACATTTGGTGTTTGGAAGCTGGGGCACTTAGTCTTTGAGTGCTGGGACAATTGGTTTTTGGCAGCTGGAACTCTATGTGTTTTGAAGGTGAGACACTTGGTTTTTGGGAGCAGGGACATTTGGTGTTTGGAAGCTGGGACTCTTGGATTTTGATAGCTGGAACAGTTGGTGTTTGAGAACTGGGACATATGGTATTTGAGAGCTGGTCATTTGTCGTTAGGAAGCTGGGACACTTGGTTTTTGACATCTGGGACAGTTGATGTTTGGAAGCTTGGGCATTTGTTGTTTGGATGCTGGGACACTTGGTGCTTGGAAGCTGGGACACATGGTTTTTGACATCTGGGACAGTTGGTGTTTGGAAGCTGGGACATTTGGTGTTTGGATGCTGGGACACTTGGTGTTTGGAAGGTGGGACACTTGGTTTTTGAGAGCTGGGACACTTGGTGTTTGGGAGCCGGGACAATTAGTGTTTGGAAGCAGGTACACTTGGTGTTTGAGATCTGGGACACTTGGTTCTTCAGAGCCGGGAGACGTGGTGTTTGGAACCTTAGGATACTTGGTGTTTGACAGCTGAGAGACTTGGTGTTTGGAACCTTGGATACTTCGTGTTTGAGAGCTGTGACACTTGGTGTTTGAGAGCTGGGACACTTGGTGTTTGGAAGCTGGGACACTTGGTGTTTGAGAGCTGGGACTCTGGTTTCTTGAGAGCTGGGACATGTGGAGTTTGGAAGCTGGGACTCTTGGTGTTTCAGAGCTGGGACACCGGGTGGTCGAGAGCTGGGACACTTGGGGCAAGAGAGCTGGGACACTTGGTTTTTGGAAGCTGCGAGAGTTCGTGTTGGAGAGTGGGCCTCCTGGTGTTTGAGAGCTGGAACACGTGGTGTTTGGAAGCTGGGACACTTGGTGTTTGAGTGCTGGGACACTTGGATTTGGAAGAATGGGCAATTTGTGTTTGAGTCCTGGGACACCTGGTCTTTGAGAGCTGGGACACTTCGTGTTTGAGAGTAGGGACACTTGGTGTTTGGAAGCTGGGACACTTGGTGTTTGAGAGCTGGGGCTCTTGGTGTTTGAGAGCTGGGACACTTGGATTTGTAAGAATGGACAATTTGTGTTTGAGTACTGGGACACCTCGTCTTTGAGAGCTGGGACCCTTGTTTTTTGCAAGCCGTGACATTTGGTGTTTGGAAGCTGGGACAATTGGTGCAAGAGGGCTGGGACACTTGATGTTTGGAAGCTGGGACATTTGGTGTTTGGAAGCTGGGACACCTGCTGTTTTGGAGCAGGGTCTCTTTGTGTTTGAGAGCTGGGACATTTGCTTTTTGGAAGCTGGGACACTTCGTTATTGTAGGCTGGGACAGTTGGTGATTGGACGCTGGGCCTCTTGCCGTTTGAGAGCTGGGACACATGGTGTTTGAGAGCAGGGACACGTGGCGTCTGGAAGCTGGTACAATTGTTGTTTGAGAGCTGGGACTCTTGGTGTTTGAGAGCTGGCCCACTTGGATTTGTAAGAATGGACATTTTGTGTTTGAGTACTGGGACACCTCGTCTTTGAGAGCTGGGACCCTTGTTTTTTGCAAGCCGTGACATTTGGTGTTTGGAAGCTGGGACAATTGGTGCAAGAGGGCTGGGACACTTGATGTTTGGAAGCTGGGACATTTGGTGTTTGGAAGCTGGGACACCTGCTGTTTTGGAGCAGGGTCTCTTTGTGTTTGAGAGCTGGGACATTTGCTTTTTGGAAGCTGGGACACTTCGTTATTGTAGGCTGGGACAGTTGGTGATTGGACGCTGGGCCTCTTGCCGTTTGAGAGCTGGGACACATGGTGTTTGAGAGCAGGGACACGTGGCGTCTGGAAGCTGGTACAATTGTTGTTTGAGAGCTGGGACTCTTGGTGTTTGAGAGCTGGCCCACTTGGATTTGGAAGAATGGACAATTGGTGTTTGAGACCTGGGACACCTCGTCTTTGAGAGCTGGGACCCTTGTTTTTTGCAAGCCGTGACATTTGGTGTTTGGAAGCTGGAACAATTGGTGCAAGAGGCCTGGGACACTTGATGTTTGGAAGCTGGGACATTTGGTGTTTGGAAGCTGGGACACTGGCTGTTTTGAAGCAGGGTCTCTTTGTGTTTGAGAGCTGGGACATTTGCTTTTGGGAAGCTGGGACACTTCGTTATTGTAGGCTGGGACAGTTGGTGTTTGGCCGCTGGGCCTCTTGCCTTTTGAGAGCTGGGACACTTGGTGTTTGAGAGCTGGGACATTTGGTGTTTGGGAGATGGGACACTTGCTGTTTGAGCGCTGGGAGATTTACTGTTTGGAAGCTGGGACACCTGCTGTTTGGAAGGTGGACCAATTAGTCTTTCAGTGCTGGGAATTTTGGTTTTTGGAAGCGGGGACACTTGGTGGTTGAGAGCTGGGACACTTCGTGTTTGCAATCAGCGTCTCTTGGTGTTTGGAACCAGGGACATTTAGTGTTTGAGAGCGGGGACATTTGGTTTTTGGAAGCTGGGACTCTATGTGTTTTGAAGGTGAGACACTTGGTTTTTAGGAGCTGGGACATTTGGTGTTTGGAAGCCGGGACATTTGGTGTTTGGAAGCTGGGACTCTTGGCTTTTGATAGCTGGAACAGTTGGTGTTTGAGAACTGGGACATATGGTATTTGAGAGCTGGGTCATTTATCGTTAGGAAGCTGGGACACTTGGTTTTTGACATCTGGGACAGTTGGTGTTTGGAAGCTGGGACACCTGCGGTTTGGAAGGTGGAAAACTTAGTCTTTCAGTGCTGGGAATTTTGGTTTTTGGAAGCTGCCACACTTGGTGTTTGGAAGCTGGGACACTTAGTCTTTGATTGCTGGGACAATTGGTTTTTGGCAGCTGGGACTCTATGTGTTTTGAAGGTGAGGCACTTGGTTTTTGGGAGCAGGGACATTTGGTGTTTGGAAGCTGGGACACTTGGTTTTTGACATCTGGGACAGTTGGTGTTTGGAAGCTGGGACATTTGGTGTTTGGATGCTGGGACACTTGGTGTGTGGAAGCTGGGACACTTGGTTTTTGAGAGCTGGGACACTTGGTGTCTGGGAGCCGGGACAATTAGTGTTTGGAAGCAGGTACACTTGGTGTTTGAGATCTGGGACACTTGGTGCTTCAGAGCCGGGAGACGTGGTGTTTGAAACCTTGGGATACTTGGTGTTTGACAGCTGAGAGACTTGGTGTTTGGAACCTTGGATACTTCCTGTTTGAGAGCTGGGACACTTGGTGTTTGAGAGCTGGGACACTTGGTGTTTGGAAGCTGGGACACTTGGTGTTGGAGAGCTGGGACTCTGGTTTCTTGAGAGCTGGGACATGTGGAGTTTGGAAGCTGGGACTCTTGGTGTTTCAGAGCTGGGACACCGGGTGGTCGAGAGCTGGGACACTTGGGGCAAGAGAGCTGGGACACTTGGTTTTTGGAAGCTGGGAGAGTTCGTGTTGGAGAGCTGGGCCTCCTGGTGTTTGAGAGCTGGAACACGTGGTGTTTGGAAGTTGGGACACTTGGTGTTTGAGTGCTGGGACACTTGGATTTGGAAGAATGGGCAATTTGTGTTTGAGTCCTGGGACACCTGGTCTTTGAGAGCTGGGACACTTCGTGTTTGAGAGTAGGGACACTTGGTGTTTGGAAGCTGGGACACTTGGTGTTTGAGAGCTGGGGCTCTTGGTGTTTGAGAGCTGGGACACTTGGATTTGTAAGAATGGACAATTTGTGTTTGAGTACTGGGACACCTCGTCTTTGAGAGCTGGGACCCTTGTTTTTTGCAAGCCGTGACATTTGGTGTTTGGAAGCTGGGACAATTGGTGCAAGAGGGCTGGGACACTTGATGTTTGGAAGCTGGGACATTTGGTGTTTGGAAGCTGGGACACCTGCTGTTTTGGAGCAGGGTCTCTTTGTGTTTGAGAGCTGGGACATTTGCTTTTTGGAAGCTGGGACACTTCGTTATTGTAGGCTGGGACAGTTGGTGATTGGACGCTGGGCCTCTTGCCGTTTGAGAGCTGGGACACATGGTGTTTGAGAGCAGGGCCACGTGGCGTCTGGAAGCTGGTACAATTGTTGTTTGAGAGCTGGGACTCTTGGTGTTTGAGAGCTGGCCCACTTGGATTTGGAAGAATGGACAATTGGTGTTTGAGACCTGGGACACCTCGTCTTTGAGAGCTGGGACCCTTGTTTTTTGCAAGCCGTGACATTTGGTGTTTGGAAGCTGGAACAATTGGTGCAAGAGGCCTGGGACACTTGATGTTTGGAAGCTGGGACATTTGGTGTTTGGAAGCTGGGACACTGGCTGTTTTGAAGCAGGGTCTCTTTGGTTTTGAGAGCTGGGACATTTGCTTTTGGGAAGCTGGGACACTTCGTTATTGTAGGCTGGGACAGTTGGTGTTTGGCCGCTGGGCCTCTTGCCTTTTGAGAGCTGGGACACTTGGTGTTTGAGAGCTGGGACATTTGGTGTTTGGGAGATGGGACACTTGCTGTTTGAGCGCTGGGAGATTTACTGTTTGGAAGCTGGGACACCTGCTGTTTGGAAGGTGGACCAATTAGTCTTTCAGTGCTGGGAATTTTGGTTTTTTGAAGCGGGGACACTTGGTGGTTGAGAGCTGGGACACTTCGTGTTTGCAATCAGGGTCTCTTCGTCTTTGGAACCTGGGACATTTAGTGTTTGAGAGCGGGGACATTTGGTTTTTGGAAGCTGGGACTCTATGTGTTTTGAAGGTGAGACACTTGGTTTTTAGGAACAGGGACATTTGGTTTTTGGAAGCTGCGACACTTGGTGTTTGGAAGCTGGGACACTTAGTCTTTGATTGCTGGGACAATTGGTTTTTGGAAGCTGGGACTCTATGTGTTTTGAAGGTGAGGCACTTGGTTTTTGGGAGCAGGGACATTTGGTGTTTGGAAGCTGGGACTCTTGGCTTTTGAAAGCTGGAACAGTTGGTGTTTGAGAACTGGGACATATGGTATTTGAGAGCTGGGTCATTTGTCGTTAGGAAGCTGGGACACTTGGTTTTTGACATCTGGGACAGTTGGTGTTTGGAAGCTGGGACACCTGCGGTTTGGAAGGTGGACCACTTAGTCTTTCAGTGCTGGGAATTTTGGTTTTTGGAAGCTGCGACACTTGGTGTTTGGAAGCTGGGACACTTAGTCTTTGATTGCTGGGACAATTGGTTTTTGGCAGCTGGGACTCTATGTGTTTTGAAGGTGAGGCACTTGGTTTTTGGGAGCAGGGACATTTGGTGTTTGGAAGCTTGGACTCTTGGCTTTTGATAGCTGGAACAGTTGGTGTTTGAGATTTGGGACATATGGTATTTGAGAGCTGGGTCATTTGTCGTTAGGAAGCTGGGACACTTGGTTTTTGACATCTGGGACAGTTGGTGTTTGGAAGCTGGGACATTTGGTGTTTGGATGCTGACACACTTGGTGCTTGGAAGCTGGGACACTTGGTTTTTGAGAGCTGGGACACTTGGTGTTTGGGAGCCGGGACAATTAGTGTTTGGAAGCAGGTACACTTGGTGTTTGAAATCTGGGACACGTGGTGCTTCTGAGCCGGGAGACGTGGTGTCTGGAACCTTGGGATACTTGGTGTTTGAGAGCTGCGAGACTTGGTGTTCGGAACCTTGGATACTTCGTGTTTGAGAGCTGGAACAGTTGGTGTTTGAGAGCTGGGACACTTGGTGTTTCAGGGATGGAAAATCTGGTGTTTGGAACCTGGTTTATTTGGTGTTTGAGAGCTGATAAACTTGTTTTTTGGAAGCTGGGACACTTGGTGTTTGGAAGCTAGGACTCTTGGTGTTTGAGAGCTGGAACAGTTGGTGTTTGAGATCTGGGACACTTGGTTTTTGAGAGCTGGGACACTTGATGTTTGGAAGCTGGGACATTTGGTGTTTGGAAGCTGGAACACTTGGTGTTTGAGAGCAGGGACGCGTGGTGTTTGGAAGCTGGGACAATTGTTGTTTGAGAGCTGGGACTCTTGGTGTTTGAGAGCTGGTACACTTGGATTTGGAAGAATGGACAATTGGTGTTTGAAAACTGGGACACCTGGTCTTTGAGAGCTGGGTCCCTTGGTTTTTGCGAGCCGTGACATTTGGTGTTTGGAAGCGGACAATTGGTGCAAGAGGGCTGGGATACCTGATGTTTGGATTCTGGGACATTTGGTGTTTGGAAGCTGGGACACTTGCTGTTTGGAAGATGGGCCTCTTTGTGTTTGAGAGCTGGAACATTTGGTGTTTGGAAGCAGGGACACTTCGTTATTGTAGGCTGGGACAGTTGGTGTTTGGACGCTGGGCCTCTTGCCTTTTGAGAGCTGGGACACTTGGTGTTTGAGAGCTGGGACATTTGGTTTTTGGGAGATGAGACACTTGGTTTTTGTGGGCTGGGACACTTGCTGTTTGAGCGCTGGGACATTTACTGTTTGGAAGCTGGGACACCTGCTGTTTGGAAGGTGGACCACTTCGTCTTTCAGTGCTGGGAATTTTGGTTTTTGGAAGCTGGGATACTTGGTGTTTGAGAGCTGGGACACTTCGTGTTTGGAATCAGCGTCTCTTGGTGTTTGGAACCTGGGACATTTAGTGTTTGAGAGCTGGGACATTTGGTGTTTGGAAGCTGGGGCACTTAGTCGTTGAGAGCTGGGACAATTGGTATTTGGCAGCTGGGACTCTATGTGTTTTGAAAGTGAGACACCTGGTTTTTGGGAGCTGGGACATTTGGTGTTTGGAAGCCGGGACATTTGGTGTTTGGAAGCTGGGACACTTGGTATTTGATAGCTGGG
Source organism: Isurus oxyrinchus (assembly GCA_026770705.1). Taxonomy (NCBI): domain Eukaryota; kingdom Metazoa; phylum Chordata; class Chondrichthyes; order Lamniformes; family Lamnidae; genus Isurus; species Isurus oxyrinchus. The sequence continues at coordinate 487,862 of JANJGN010000205.1, forward strand.
ACAATTGTTGTTTGAGAGCTGGGACATTTGGTGTTTGGGAGATGGGACACTTGCTGTTTGAGCGCTGGGACATTTACTGTTTGGAAGCTGGGACACCTGCTGTTTGGAAGGTGGACCAATTAACCTTTCAGTGCTGGCAATTTTGGTTTTTGGATGCTGGGACACTTGGTGTTTGAGAGCTGGGACACTTCGTGTTTGCAATCAGCGTCTCTTGGTGTTTGGAACCTGGGACATTTAGTGTTTGAGAGCTGGGACATTTGGTTTTTGGAAGCTGGGACACTTGGTGTTTGGACGCTGGGACACTTGGTTTTTGACATCTGGGACAGTTGGTGTTTGGAAGCTGGGACATTTGGTGTTTGGATGCTGACACACTTGGTGCTTGGAAGCTGGGACACTTGGTTTTTGAGAGCTGGGACACTTGGTGTTTGGGAGCCGGGACGATTAGTGTTTGGAAGCAGGTACACTTGGTGTTTGAAATCTGGGACACGTGGTGCTTCTGAGCCGGGAGACGTGGTGTCTGGAACCTTGGGATACTTGGTGTTTGAGAGCTGCGAGACTTGGTGTTCGGAACCTTGGATACTTCGTGTTTGAGAGCTGGAACAGTTGGTGTTTGAGAGCTGGGACACTTGGTGTTTCAGGGATGGAAAATCTGGTGTTTGGAACCTGGTTTATTTGGTGTTTGAGAGCTGATAAACTTGTTTTTTGGAAGCTGGGACACTTGGTGTTTGGAAGCTAGGACTCTTGGTGTTTGAGAGCTGGAACAGTTGGTGTTTGAGATCTGGGACACTTGGTTTTTGAGAGCTGGGACACTTGATGTTTGGAAGCTGGGACATTTGGTGTTTGGAAGCTGGAACACTTGGTGTTTGAGAGCAGGGACGCGTGGTGTTTGGAAGCTGGGACAATTGTTGTTTGAGAGCTGGGACTCTTGGTGTTTGAGAGCTGGTACACTTGGATTTGGAAGAATGGACAATTGGTGTTTGAAAACTGGGACACCTGGTCTTTGAGAGCTGGGTCCCTTGGTTTTTGCGAGCCGTGACATTTGGTGTTTGGAAGCGGACAATTGGTGCAAGAGGGCTGGGATACCTGATGTTTGGATTCTGGGACATTTGGTGTTTGGAAGCTGGGACACTTGCTGTTTGGAAGATGGGCCTCTTTGTGTTTGAGAGCTGGAACATTTGGTGTTTGGAAGCAGGGACACTTCGTTATTGTAGGCTGGGACAGTTGGTGTTTGGACGCTGGGCCTCTTGCCTTTTGAGAGCTGGGACACTTGGTGTTTGAGAGCTGGGACATTTGGTTTTTGGGAGATGAGACACTTGGTTTTTGTGGGCTGGGACACTTGCTGTTTGAGCGCTGGGACATTTACTGTTTGGAAGCTGGGACACCTGCTGTTTGGAAGGTGGACCACTTCGTCTTTCAGTGCTGGGAATTTTGGTTTTTGGAAGCTGGGATACTTGGTGTTTGAGAGCTGGGACACTTCGTGTTTGGAATCAGCGTCTCTTGGTGTTTGGAACCTGGGACATTTAGTGTTTGAGAGCTGGGACATTTGGTGTTTGGAAGCTGGGGCACTTAGTCGTTGAGAGCTGGGACAATTGGTATTTGGCAGCTGGGACTCTATGTGTTTTGAAAGTGAGACACCTGGTTTTTGGGAGCTGGGACATTTGGTGTTTGGAAGCCGGGACATTTGGTGTTTGGAAGCTGGGACACTTGGTATTTGATAGCTGGGACAATTGTTGTTTGAGAGCTGGGACATTTGGTGTTTGGGAGATGGGACACTTGCTGTTTGAGCGCTGGGACATTTACTGTTTGGAAGCTGGGACACCTGCTGTTTGGAAGGTGGACCAATTAACCTTTCAGTGCTGGCAATTTTGGTTTTTGGATGCTGGGACACTTGGTGTTTGAGAGCTGGGACACTTCGTGTTTGCAATCAGCGTCTCTTGGTGTTTGGAACCTGGGACATTTAGTGTTTGAGAGCTGGGACATTTGGTTTTTGGAAGCTGGGACACTTGGTGTTTGGACGCTGGGACACTTGGTTTTTGACATCTGGGACAGTTGGTGTTTGGAAGCTGGGACATTTGGTGTTTGGATGCTGACACACTTGGTGCTTGGAAGCTGGGACACTTGGTTTTTGAGAGCTGGGACACTTGGTGTTTGGGAGCCGGGACAATTAGTGTTTGGAAGCAGGTACACTTGGTGTTTGAAATCTGGGACACGTGGTGCTTCTGAGCCGGGAGACGTGGTGTCTGGAACCTTGGGATACTTGGTGTTTGAGAGCTGCGAGACTTGGTGTTCGGAACCTTGGATACTTCGTGTTTGAGAGCTGGAACAGTTGGTGTTTGAGAGCTGGGACACTTGGTGTTTCAGGGATGGAAAATCTGGTGTTTGGAACCTGGTTTATTTGGTGTTTGAGAGCTGATAAACTTGTTTTTTGGAAGCTGGGACACTTGGTGTTTGGAAGCTAGGACTCTTGGTGTTTGAGAGCTGGAACAGTTGGTGTTTGAGATCTGGGACACTTGGTTTTTGAGAGCTGGGACACTTGATGTTTGGAAGCTGGGACATTTGGTGTTTGGAAGCTGGAACACTTGGTGTTTGAGAGCAGGGACGCGTGGTGTTTGGAAGCTGGGACAATTGTTGTTTGAGAGCTGGGACTCTTGGTGTTTGAGAGCTGGTACACTTGGATTTGGAAGAATGGACAATTGGTGTTTGAAAACTGGGACACCTGGTCTTTGAGAGCTGGGTCCCTTGGTTTTTGCGAGCCGTGACATTTGGTGTTTGGAAGCGGACAATTGGTGCAAGAGGGCTGGGATACCTGATGTTTGGATTCTGGGACATTTGGTGTTTGGAAGCTGGGACACTTGCTGTTTGGAAGATGGGCCTCTTTGTGTTTGAGAGCTGGAACATTTGGTGTTTGGAAGCAGGGACACTTCGTTATTGTAGGCTGGGACAGTTGGTGTTTGGACGCTGGGCCTCTTGCCTTTTGAGAGCTGGGACACTTGGTGTTTGAGAGCTGGGACATTTGGTTTTTGGGAGATGAGACACTTGGTTTTTGTGGGCTGGGACACTTGCTGTTTGAGCGCTGGGACATTTACTGTTTGGAAGCTGGGACACCTGCTGTTTGGAAGGTGGACCACTTCGTCTTTCAGTGCTGGGAATTTTGGTTTTTGGAAGCTGGGATACTTGGTGTTTGAGAGCTGGGACACTTCGTGTTTGGAATCAGCGTCTCTTGGTGTTTGGAACCTGGGACATTTAGTGTTTGAGAGCTGGGACATTTGGTGTTTGGAAGCTGGGGCACTTAGTCGTTGAGAGCTGGGACAATTGGTATTTGGCAGCTGGGACTCTATGTGTTTTGAAAGTGAGACACCTGGTTTTTGGGAGCTGGGACATTTGGTGTTTGGAAGCCGGGACATTTGGTGTTTGGAAGCTGGGACACTTGGTATTTGATAGCTGGGACAATTGTTGTTTGAGAGCTGGGACATTTGGTGTTTGGGAGATGGGACACTTGCTGTTTGAGCGCTGGGACATTTACTGTTTGGAAGCTGGGACACCTGCTGTTTGGAAGGTGGACCAATTAACCTTTCAGTGCTGGCAATTTTGGTTTTTGGATGCTGGGACACTTGGTGTTTGAGAGCTGGGACACTTCGTGTTTGCAATCAGCGTCTCTTGGTGTTTGGAACCTGGGACATTTAGTGTTTGAGAGCTGGGACATTTGGTTTTTGGAAGCTGGGACTCTATGTGTTTTGAAGTTGAGACACTTGGTTTTTAGGAGCTGGGACATTTGGTTTTTGGGAGCAGGGACATTTGGTGTTTGGAAGCCGGGACATTTGGTGTTTGGAAGCTGGGACTCTTGGCTTTTGATAGCTGGAACAGTTGGTGTTTGAGAACTGGGACATATGGTATTTGAGAGCTGGGTCATTTGTCGTTAGGAAGCTGGGACACTTGGTTTTTGACATCTGGGTCAGTTGGTGTTTGGAAGTTGGGCATTTGTTGTTTGGGTGCTGACACACTTGGTGCTTGGAAGCTGGGACACTTGGTTTTTGAGAGCTGGGACACTTGGTGTTTGGGAGCCGGGACAATTAGCGTTTGGAAGCAGGTACACTTGGTGTTTGAGATCTGGGACACTTGGTGCTTCAGAGCCGGGAGACGTGGTGTTTGAAACCTTGGGATACTTGGTGTTTGAGAGCTGAGAGTCTTGGTGTTTGGAACCTTGGATACTTCGTGTTTGAGAGCTGGGACACTTGGTGTTTCAGGGATGGAAAATTTGGTGTTTGGAACCTGGTTTATTTGGTGTTTGAGAGCTGGGACAGTTGGTGTTTGAGAACTGATACACTTGGTTTTTGGAAGCTGGGACACTTGGTGTTTGAGACCTGGGACACTTGGTGTTTGAGAGCTGGAACATTTGGTGTTTGAGATCTGGGACACGTGGTTTTGGAAGAATGGACAATTGGTGTTTGAGACCTGGGACACCTCGTCTTTGAGAGCAGGGACCCTTGTTTTTTGCAAGCCGTGACATTTGGTGTTTGGAAGCTGGGACAATTGGTGCAAGAGGGCTGGGACACTTGATGTTTGGAAGCTGGGACATTTGGTATTTGGAAGCTGGGACACTTGCTGTTTTGAAGCAGGGTCTCTTTGTGTTTGAGAGCTGGGACATTTGCTTTTTGGAAGCTGGGACACTTCGTTATTGTAGGCTGGGACACTTGGTGTTTGGACGCTGGGCCTATTGCCTTTTGAGAGCTGGGACACTTGGTGTTTGAGAGCTGGGACATTTGGTGTTTGGGAGATGGGACACTTGGTTTTTGTGGGCTGGGGCACTTGCTGTTTGAGCGCTGGGACATTTACTGTTTGGAAGCTGGGACACCTGCTGTTTGGAAGGTGGACCACTTAGTCTTTCAGTGCTGGGAATTTTGGTTTTTGGAAGCTGGGACACTAGGTTTTTGAGAGCTGGGACACTTCGTGTTTGCAATCAGCGTCTCTTGGTGTTTGGAACCTGGGACATTTAGTGTTTGAGAGCTGGGACATTTGGTGTTTGGAAGCTGGGGCACTTAGCCTTTGAGTGCTGGGACAATTGGTTTTTGGCAGTTGGGACTCTATGTGTTTTGAAGGTGAGACACTTGTTTTTTGGGAGCAGGGACAGTTCATGTTTGGAAGCTTGGGCATTTGGTGTTTGGATGCTGGGACACTTGGTGCTTGGAAGCTGGGACACTTGGTTTTTGAGAGCTGGGACACTTTGTGTTTGGGAGCCGGGACAATTAGTGTTTGGAAGCAGGTACACTTGGTGTTTGAGATCTGGGACACTTGGTGCTTCTGAGCCGGGAGACGTGTTGTTTGGAACCTTGGGATACTTGGTGTTTGAGAGCTGCGAGACTTGGTGTTCGGAACCTTAGATACTTCGTGTTTGAGAGCTGGAACAGATGGTGTTTGAGAGCTGGGACACTTGGTGTTTCAGGGATGGAGAATTTGGTGTTTGGAACCTTGTTTACTTGGTGTTTGAGAGCTGATAAACTTGGTTTTTGGAAGCTGGGACACTTGGTGTTTGGAAGCTGGGACTCTTGGTGTTTGAGAGCTGGAAAAGTTGGTGTTTGAGATCTGGGACACTTGGTTTTTGAGAGCTGGGACACTTGATGTTTGGAAGCTGGGACATTTGGTGTTTAGAAGCTGGAACACTTGGTGTTTGAGAGCAGGGACGCGTGGTGTTAGGAAGCTGGGACAATTGTTGTTTGAGAGCTGGGGCTCTTGGTGTTTGAGAGCTGGCACACTTGGATTTGGAAGAATGGACAATTAGTGTTTGAGACCTGGGACACCTCGGCTATGATTGGTTTTTGCGAGCCGTGACATTTGGTGTTTGGAAGCTGGACAATTGGTGCAAGAGGGCTGGGACACTTGATGTTTGGAAGCTGGGACATTTGGTATTTGGAAGCTGGGATACTTGCTGTTTGGAAGTTGGGCCTCTTTGTGTTTGAGAGCTGGGACATTTGGTGTTTGGAACTGGGACACTTCGATATTGTAGGCTGGGACAGTTGGAGTTTGGATGCTGGGGCTCTTGCCTTTTGAGAGCTGGGACACTTGGTGTTTGAGAGCTGGGACATTTGGTGTTTGGGAGATGGGACACTTGGTTTTTGTGGGCTGGGACACTTGCTGTTTGAGCGCTGGGACATTTACTGTTTGGAAGCTGGGAAACCTGCTGTTTGAAAGGTGGACCACTTCGTCTTTCAGTGCTGGGAATTTTGGTTTTTGGAAGCTGGGATACTTGGTGTTTGAGAGCTGGGACACTTCGTGTTTGGAATCAGCGTCTCTTGGTGTTTGGAACCTGGGACATTTAGTGTTTGAGAGCTGGGACATTTGGTGTTTGGAAGCTGGGGCACTTAGTCGTTGAGAGCTGGGACAATTGGTATTTGGCAGCTGGGACTCTATGTGTTTTGAAAGTGAGACACCTGGTTTTTGGGAGCAGGGACATTTGGTGTTTGGAAGCCGGGACATTTGGTGTTTGGAAGCTGGGACACTTGGTATTTGATAGCTGGGACAATTGTTGCTTGAGGGCTGGGACTCTTGGTGTTTGAGAGCTGGCCCACTTGGATTTGGAAGAATGGACAATTGGTGTTTGAGACCTGGGACACCTCGTCTTTGAGAGCTGGGACCCTTGGTTTTTGCGAGCCGTGACATTTGGTGTTTGGAAGCTGGGACAATTGGTGCAAGAGGGCTGGGACACTTGATGTTTGGAAGCTGGGACATTTGGTGTTAGGAAGCTGGGACACTTGCTGTTTGGAGCTGGGCCTCTTTGTGTTTGTGAGCTGGGACATTTGGTGTTTGGAAGCTGGGACAATTCGTTATTGTAAGCTGGGACAGTTGGTGTTTGAGTGCTGATACACAGGGTTTTTGGAGGCTGGGACACTTGGCGTTTGGAAGCTGGGACACTTGGAGTTTGAGAGCTGGAACAGTTGGTGTTTGAGAGCTGGCCCACTTGGATTTGGAAGAATGGACAATTGGTGTTTGAGACCTGGGACACCTCGTCTTTGAGAGCCGGACCCTTGGTTATTGCGAGCCGTGACATTTGGTGTTAGGAAGCTGGGACAATTGGTGCAAGAGGGCTGGGACACTTGATGTTTGGAAGCTGGGACAATTCGTTATTGTAGGCTGGGACAGTTGGTGTTTTTACGCTGGGCCTCTTGCCGTTTGAGAGCTGGGACACTTGGTGTTTGAGAGTAGGGACACGTGGCGTCTGGAAGCTGGTACAATTGTTCTTTGAGAGCTGGGACACTTGGTGTATGAGAGCTGGGACATTTGGTGTTTGGGAGATGGGACACTTGCTGTTTGAGCACTGGGACATTTACTGTTTGGAAGCTGGGACACCTGCTGTTTGGAAGGTGGACCACTAAGCCTTTCAGTGCTCGGAATTTTGGTTTTTGGAAGCTGGGACACTTGGTGTATGAGAGCTGGGACACTTGGCGCTTCAGAGCCGGGAGACGTGGTGTCTGGAACCTTGGGATACTTGGTGTTTGAGAGCTGCGAGACGTGGTCTTTGGAACCTTGGATACTTCGTGTTTGAACGCTGGAACAGTTGGCGTTTGAGAGCTGGGACACTTGGTGTTTCAGGGATTGAAAATTTGGTGTTTGGAACCTGGTTTATTTGGTGTTTGAGAGCTGGGACAGTTGGTGTTTGAAAGCTGACACACTTGGTTTTTGGAGGCTGGGACACTTGGTGTTTGGAAGCTGGGACACTTGGTGTTTGAGAGCTGGAACAGTTGGTGTTTGAGAGCTGGCCCACTTGGATTTGGAAGAATGGACAATTGGTGTTTGAGACCTGGGACACCTCGTCTTTGAGAGCCGGACCCTTGGTTATTGCGAGCCGTGACATTTGGTGTTAGGAAGCTGGGACAATTGGTGCAAGAGGGCTGGGACACTTGATGTTTGGAAGCTGGGACAATTCGTTATTGTAGGCTGGGACAGTTGGTGTTTTTACGCTGGGCCTCTTGCCGTTTGAGAGCTGGGACACTTGGTGTTTGAGAGTAGGGACACGTGGCGTCTGGAAGCTGGTACAATTGTTGTTTGAGAGCTGGGACTCTTGGTGTTTGAGAGCTGGCCCACTTGGATTTGGAAGAATGGATAATTGGTGTTTGAGACCTGGGACACCTCGTCTTTGAGAGCTGGGACCCTTGTTTTTTGCAAGCCGTGACATTTGGTGTTTGGAAGCTGGGACAATTGGTGCAAGAGGGCTGGGACACTTGATGTTTGGAAGCTGGGACATTTGGTGTTTGGAGGCTGGGACACTTGCTGTTTTGAAGCAGGGTCTCTTTGTGTTTGAGAGCTGGGACATTTGCTTTTTGGAAGCTGGGACACTTCGTTATTGTAGGCTGGGACAGTTGGTGTTTGGACGCTGGGCCTCTTGCCTTTTGAGAGCTGGGACACTTGCTGTTTGAGAGCTCGGACATTTGGTGTTTGGGAGATGGGACACTTGCTGTTTGGAAGGTGGACCACTTAGTCTTTCAGTGCTGGGAATTTTGGTTTTTGGAAGCTGGGACACTTGGTGTATGAGAGCTGGGACACTTGGCGCTTCAGAGCCGGGAGACGTGGTGTCTGGAAACTTGGGATACTTGGTGTTTGAGAGCTGCGAGACTTGGTGTTTGGAACCTTGGATACTTTGTGTTTGAACGCTGGAACAGTTGGCGTTTGAGAGCTGGGACACTTGGTGTTTCAGGGATTGAAAATTTGGTGTTTCAGGGATTGAAAATTTGGTGTTTGGAACCTGGTTTATTTGGTGTTTGAGTGCTGGGACAGTTGGCTTTTGAGAGCTGGTACACTTGGTTTTTGGAGGCTGGGACACTTGGTGTTTGGAAGCTGGGACACTTGGTGTTTGAGAGCTGGAACAGTTGGTGTTTGAGAGCTGGGACACTTGGTGTTTGGAAGCTGGGACACTTGGTGTTGGAGAGCTGGGACACTTGGTGTTTGGAAGCTGGGACACTTGGTGTTGGAGAGCGGGGACACTTGGTGTTTGGAAGCTGGGACCCTTGGATTTTGAGAGCTGGAACACTTGGTTTTTGAGATCTGGGACACTTGGTGTTGGAGAGCTGGGACTGTGGTTTATTGAGAGCTGGGACACGTGTAGTTTCGAAGCTGGGACTCTTGGTTTTAGAGAGCTGGGACACCGTGTGGTCGAGAGCTGGGACACTTGGGGCAAGAGAGCTGGGACACTTGGTATTTGGAAGCTGGGAGAGTTCGTGTTGGAGAGCTGGGCCTCTTGGTGTTTGGGAGCTGGGACACTTGGATTTGGAAGAATGGACAATTTGTGTTTGAGTCCTGGGACACCTGGTCTTTGAAAGCTGGGACCCTTGGTGTTTACGAGCCGATACATTTGGTGTTTGGAAGCTGTGACAATTGGTGTTTGGAAGCTGGGACACTAGCTGTTTGGAAGCTGGGCCTCTTTGTGTTTGAGAGCTGGGACATTTGGTGTTTGGAAGCTGGGACACTTCGTTATTGTAGCCTGGGAGAGTTGCTGTTTGGACGCTGGGCCTCTTGCCTTTTGAGAACTGGGACACTTGGTGTTTGAGAGCTGTGACATTTGGTGTTTGGAAGCTGGCACACTTCGTTATTATAGGCTGAGACCCTTGGTGTTTGGACGTTGGGCCTCTTTCTGTTTGAGAGCTGGGACTTTTGGTGTTTGGAAGCAGGGACTCTTGGTGTTTGGAACCTGGGTTATTTTTTGTTGGAGAGCTGAGACACTTGGTGTTTGGAAGCTGGGACGCTTGGTGTTTGAGAGATGGGCCACTTGGCGTTTGATAGCTGGGACACTTGGTGTTTGGGAGGTGGGACTTTTGGTGTTTGAGAGATGGGACCCTTGGTGTTTGGAAGCTGGGACACTTGGTGTTTGAGAGCTGGGACATTTGGTGTTTGGAAGCAAGGCAACTTCGTCTTTCAGAGCTAGGACATTTGGTTTATGAAAGCTGTGAATCTTCGTGTTTGTAAGCTGGGAAGCTTGGTGTTTGGACTCTGGGACACTTGGTTTTTGAGAGCAGGGACACTTGTTGTTTGGGAGTCGTGAAATTTGGTATTTGGATACTGGGAAACCTGGTGTTAGGAAGCTGGGACTCTTGGTGTTTTGGAGACGGGACATTTGGTGTTTGGAAGCTGGGACACTTGGTGTTTGAGAACTGGAACAGTTGGTGTTTGAGAGCTGGGACAGTTGGTGTTAGGAAGCTGGGACACTTCGGGAGAGACATGGGACAATTGGTGTTGGACAGCGTGGACACTTGGTGTTTGGAAGCTGGGAAATTTGATGTTTGAGAGTTGGGACTCCTGGTGTTTGAGAGCTGTGCACGTGGTGTTTGAGAGCTGGGACATTTGGTGCTTGGGAGCCGGGACTTTTGTTGTTTGGAAGCTGGGACACCTGCTGTTTGGAAGGTGGACCACTTAGTCTTTCAGTGCTCGGAATTTTGGTTTTCGGAAGCTGGGAAACTTGGTGTATGAGAGCTGGGACACTTGGCGCTTCAGAGCCGGGAGACGTGGTGTCTGGAACCTTGGGATACTTGGTGTTTGAGAGCTGCGAGACTTGGTGTTTGGAACCTTGGATACTTCGTGTTTGAACGCTGGAACAGTTGGCGTTTGAGAGCTGGGACACTTGGTGTATAAGGGATTGAAAATTTGGTGTTTGGAACCTGGTTTATTTGGTGTTTGAGAGCTGGGACAGTTGGTGTTTGAGAGCTGATACACTTGGTTTTTGGAGGCTGGGACACTTGGTGTTTGGAAGCTGGGACACTTGGTGTTTGAGAGCTGGAACAGTTGGTGTTTGAGAGCTGGCCCACTTGGATTTGGAAGAATGGACAATTGGTGTTTGAGACCTGGGACACCTCGTCTTTGAGAGCTGGGACCTTTGTTTTTACGAGCCGTGACATTTGATGTTAGGAAGCTGGGACAATTGGTGCAAGAGGGCTGGGACACTTGATGTTTGGAAGCTGGGACATTTGGTGTTTGGAAGCTGGGACACTTGCTGTTTGGAGCTGGGCCTCTTTGTGTTTGAGAGCTGGGACATTTGTTGTTTGGAAGCTGGGACAATTCGTTATTGTAGGCTGGGACAGTTGGTGTTTGGGCGCTGGGCCACTTGCCGTTTGAGAGCTGGGACACTTGGTGATTGAGAGCGTGGCGTCTGGAAGCTGGTACAATTGTTGTTTGAGAGTTGGGACTCTTGGTGTTTGGAAGCTGGGACATTTGGTGTTTGGAAGCTGGGACACTTGCTGTTTTGAAGCAGGGTCTCTTTGTGTTTGAGAGCTGGGACATTTGCTTTTTGGAAGCTGGGACACTTCGTTATTGTAGCCTGGGACAGTTGGTGTTTGGACGCTGGGCCTCTTGCCTTTTGAGAGCTGGGACACTTGGTGTATGAGAGCTGGGACATTTGGTGTTTGGGAGATGGGACACTTGCTGTTTGAGCATGGGACATTTACTGTTTGGAAGCTGGGATACCTGCTGTTTGGAAGGTGGACCACTAAGCCTTTCAGTGCTCGGAATTTTGGTTTTTGGAAGCTGGGACACTGGGTGTATGAGAGCTGGGACACTTGGCGCTTCAGAGCCGGGAGACGTGGTGTCTGGAACCTTGGGATACTTGGTGTTTGAGAGCTGCGAGACTTGGTCTTTGGAACCTTGGATACTTCGTGTTTGAACGCTGGAACAGTTGGCGTTTGAGAGCTGGGACACTTGGTGTTTCAGGGATTGAAAATTTGGTGTTTGGAACCTGGTTTATTTGGTGTTTGAGAGCTGGGACATTTGGTGTTTGAAAGCTGACACACTTGGTTTTTGGAGGCTGGGACACTTGGTGTTTGGAAGCTGGGACACTTGGTGTTTGAGAGCTGGAACAGTTGGTGTTTGAGAGCTGGCCCACTTGGATTTGGAAGAATGGACAATTGGTGTTTGAGACCTGGGACACCTCGTCTTTGAGAGCTGGGACCTTTGGTTATTGCGAGCCGTGACATTTGGTGTTAGGAAGCTGGGACAATTGGTGCAAGAGGGCTGGGACACTTGATGTTTGGAAGCTGGGACAATTCGTTATTGTAGGCTGGGACTGTTGGTGTTTTTACGCTGGGCCTCTTGCCGTTTGAGAGCTGGGAGACTTGGTGTTTGAGAGTAGGGACACGTGGCGTCTGGAAGCTGGTACAATTGTTGTTTGAGAGCTGGGACTCTTGGTGTTTGAGAGCTGGCCCACTTGGATTTGGAAGAATGGATAATTGGTGTTTGAGACCTGGGACACCTCGTCTTTGAGAGCTGGGACCCTTGTTTTTTGCAAGCCGTGACATTTGGTGTTTGGAAGCTGGGACAATTGGTGCAAGAGGGCTGGGACACTTGATATTTGGAAGCTGGGACATTTGGTGTTTGGAGGCTGGGACACTTGCTGTTTTGAAGCAGGGTCTCTTTGTGTTTGAGAGCTGGGACATTTGCTTTTTGGAAGCTGGGACACTTCGTTATTGTAGGCTGGGACAGTTGGTGTTTGGACGCTGGGCCTCTTGCCTTTTGAGAGCTGGGACACTTGCTGTTTGAGAGCTCGGACATTTGGTGTTTGGGAGATGGGACACTTGCTGTTTGGAAGGTGGACCACTTAGTCTTTCAGTGCTGGGAATTTTGGTTTTTGGAAGCTGGGACACTTGGTGTATGAGAGCTGGGACACTTGGCGCTTCAGAGCCGGGAGACGTGGTGTCTGGAAACTTGGGATACTTGGTGTTTGAGAGCTGCGAGACTTGGTGTTTGGAACCTTGGATACTTCGTGTTTGAACGCTGGAACAGTTGGCGTTTGAGAGCTGGGACACTTGGTGTTTCAGGGATTGAAAATTTGGTGTTTCAGGGATTGAAAATTTGGTGTTTGGAACCTGGTTTATTTGGTGTTTGAGTGCTGGGACAGTTGGCTTTTGAGAGCTGGTACACTTGGTTTTTGGAGGCTGGGACACTTGGTGTTTGGAAGCTGGGACACTTGGTGTTTGAGAGCTGGAACAGTTGGTGTTTGAGAGCTGGGACACTTGGTGTTTGGAAGCTGGGACACTTGGTGTTGGAGAGCTGGGACACTTGGTGTTTGGAAGCTGGGACACTTGGTGTTGGAGAGCGGGGACACTTGGTGTTTGGAAGCTGGGACCCTTGGATTTTGAGAGCTGGAACACTTGGTTTTTGAGATCTGGGACACTTGGTGTTGGAGAGCTGGGACTGTGGTTTATTGAGAGCTGGGACACGTGTAGTTTCGAAGCTGGGACTCTTGGTTTTAGAGAGCTGGGACACCGTGTGGTCGAGAGCTGGGACACTTGGGGCAAGAGAGCTGGGACACTTGGTATTTGGAAGCTGGGAGAGTTCGTGTTGGAGAGCTGGGCCTCTTGGTGTTTGGGAGCTGGGACACTTGGATTTGGAAGAATGGACAATTTGTGTTTGAGTCCTGGGACACCTGGTCTTTGAAAGCTGGGACCCTTGGTGTTTACGAGCCGATACATTTGGTGTTTGGAAGCTGTGACAATTGGTGTTTGGAAGCTGGGACACTAGCTGTTTGGAAGCTGGGCCTCTTTGTGTTTGAGAGCTGGGACATTTGGTGTTTGGAAGCTGGGACACTTCGTTATTGTAGCCTGGGAGAGTTGCTGTTTGGACGCTGGGCCTCTTGCCTTTTGAGAACTGGGACACTTGGTGTTTGAGAGCTGTGACATTTGGTGTTTGGAAGCTGGCACACTTCGTTATTATAGGCTGAGACCCTTGGTGTTTGGACGTTGGGCCTCTTTCTGTTTGAGAGCTGGGACTTTTGGTGTTTGGAAGCAGGGACTCTTGGTGTTTGGAACCTGGGTTATTTTTTGTTGGAGAGCTGAGACACTTGGTGTTTGGAAGCTGGGACGCTTGGTGTTTGAGAGATGGGCCACTTGGCGTTTGATAGCTGGGACACTTGGTGTTTGGGAGGTGGGACTTTTGGTGTTTGAGAGATGGGACCCTTGGTGTTTGGAAGCTGGGACACTTGGTGTTTGAGAGCTGGGACATTTGGTGTTTGGAAGCAAGGCAACTTCGTCTTTCAGAGCTAGGACATTTGGTTTATGAAAGCTGTGAATCTTCGTGTTTGTAAGCTGGGAAGCTTGGTGTTTGGACTCTGGGACACTTGGTTTTTGAGAGCAGGGACACTTGTTGTTTGGGAGTCGTGAAATTTGGTATTTGGATACCTGGAAACCTGATGTTAGGAAGCTGGGACTCTTGATGTTTTGGAGACGGGACATTTGGTGTTTGGAAGCTGGGACACTTGGTGTTTGAAAACTGGAACAGTTGGTGTTTGAGAGCTGGGACAGTTGGTGTTAGGAAGCTGGGACACTTTGGGAGAGACATGGGACAATTGGTGTTGGACAGCTTGGACACTTGGTGTTTGGAAGCTGGGAAATTTGATGTTTGAGAGTTGGGACTCCTGGTGTTTGAGAGCTGTGCACGTGGTGTTTGAGAGCTGGGACATTTGGTGCTTGGGAGCCGGGACTTTTGTTGTTTGGAAGCTGGGACACCTGCTGTTTGGAAGGTGGACCACTTAGTCTTTCAGTGCTCGGAATTTTGGTTTTCGGAAGCTGGGAAACTTGGTGTATGAGAGCTGGGACACTTGGCGCTTCAGAGCCGGGAGACGTGGTGTCTGGAACCTTGGGATACTTGGTGTTTGAGAGCTGCGAGACTTGGTGTTTGGAACCTTGGATACTTCGTGTTTGAACGCTGGAACAGTTGGCGTTTGAGAGCTGGGACACTTGGTGTATAAGGGATTGAAATTTTGGTGTTTGGAACCTGGTTTATTTGGTGTTTGAGGGCTGGGACAGTTGGTGTTTGAGAGCTGATACACTTGGTTTTTGGAGGCTGGGACACTTGGTGTTTGGAAGCTGGGACACTTGGTGTTTGAGAGCTGGAACAGTTGGTGTTTGAGAGCTGGCCCACTTGGATTTGGAAGAATGGACAATTGGTGTTTGAGACCTGGGACACCTCGTCTTTGAGAGCTGGGACCTTTGTTTTTTGCGAGCCGTGACATTTGATGTTAGGAAGCTGGGACAATTGGTGCAAGAGGGCTGGGACACTTGATGTTTGGAAGCTGGGTCATTTGGTATTTGGAAGCTGGGACACTTGCTGTTTGGAGCTGGGCCTCTTGGTGTTTGAGAGCTGGGACATTTGTTGTTTGGAAGCTGGGACACTTCGTTATTGTAGGCTGGGACATTTGGTGTTTGGACGCTGGGCCTCTTGCCGTTTGAGAGCTGGGACACTTGGTGTTTGAGAGCAGGGACACGTGGTGTCTGGAAGGTGGGACAATTGTTGTTTGAGAGCTGGGACTCTTGGTGTTTGAGAGCTGGCCGACTTGGATTTGGAAGAATTGACAATTGGTGTTTGGGACCTGGGAAACCTCGTCATTGAGAGCTGGGACCCTTGTTTTTTGCAAGCCGTGACATTTGGTGTTTGGAAGCTGGGACAATTGGTGCAAGAGGGCTGGGACACTTGATGTTTGGAAGCTGGGACATTTGGTGTTTGGAAGCTGGGACACTTGCTGTTTTGAAGCAGGGTCTCTTTGTGTTTGAGAGCAGGGACATTTGCTTTTTGGAAGCTGGGACACTTCGTTATTGTAGGCTGGGACAGTTGGTGTTTGGACGCTGGGCCACTTGCCTTTTGAGAGCTAGGACACTTGGTGTTTGGGAGATGGGACACTTGGTGTTTGGGAGATGGGACACTTGCTGTTTGAGCGCAGGGACATTTACTGTTTGGAAGCTGGGACACCTGCTGTTTGGAAGGTGGACCACTTAGTCTTTCAGTGCTGGGAATTTTGGTTTTTGGAAGCTGGGACACTTGGTGTATGAGAGCTGGGACACTTGGTGCTTCAGAGCCGGGAGACGTGATGTCTTGAACCTTGGGATACTTGGTGTTTGAGAGCTGCGAGACTTGGTGTTTGGAACCTTGGATACTTCATGTTTGAGCGCTAGAATAGTTGGTGTTTGAGAGCTGTGACACTTGGTGTTTCAGGGATGGAAAATTTGGTGTTTGGAACCTGGTTTATTTGGTGTTTGAGAGCTGGAACAGTTGGTGTTTGAAAGCTGATACACTTGGTTTTTGGAGGCTGGGACACTTGGTGTTTGGAAGCTGGGACACTTGGTGTTTGGAAGCTGGGGCACTTGGTGTTTGAGAGCTGGAACAGTTGGTGTTTGAGAGCTGGGACACTTGGTGTTTGGAAGCTGGGACGCTTGGTGTTGGAGAGCTGGGACACTTGGAGCTTGAGAGCTGGAACAGTTGGTGTTTGAGTTCTGGGACAGATGGTTTTTGAGAGCTGGGACACTTGGTGTTTGGAAGCTGGGACACTTGGTGTTAGAGAGCGGGGACACTTGGTGTTTCAGAGCTGGGACACTTGGATTTTGAGAGCTGGAACAGTTGGTGTTTGAGATCTGGGACACTTGGTTTTTGAGAGCTGGGACACTTGGTGTTTGGAAGCTGGGACATTTGCTGTTGGAGAGCTGGGACTGTGGTTTCTTGAGAGCTGGGACACGTGGAGTTTCGAAGCTGGGACTCTTGGTTTTAGAGAGTTGGGACACCGGGTGGTCGAGAGCTGGGACACTTGGGGCAAGAGAGCTGGGACACTTGGTGTTTGGAAGCTGGGAGAGTTCGTGTTGGAGAGCTGGGCCTCTTGGTGTTTGAGAGCTGGAACACGTGGTGTTTGGAAGCTGGGACACTTGGTGTTTGAGAGCTGGGGCATTTGGTGTTTGGGAGCTGGGACACTTGGATTTGGAAGAATGGACAATTTGTGTTTGAGTCCTGGGACACCTGGTCTTTGAGAGCTGGGACCCTTGGTGTTTGCGAGCCGATACATTTGGTGTTTGGAAGCTGTGACAATTGGTGTTTGGAAGCTGGGACACTTGCTGTTTGGAAGCTGGGCCTCTTTGTGTTTGAGAGCTGGGACATTTGGTGTTTGGAAGCTGGGACACTTCGTTATTGTAGCCTGGGAGAGTTGCTGTTTGGACGCTGGGCCTCTTGCCTTTTGAGAACTGGGACACTTGGTGTTTGAGAGCTGTGACATTTGGTGTTTGGAAGCTGGCACACTTCGTTATTATAGGCTGAGACCCTTGGTGTTTGGACGTTGGGCCTCTTTCTGTTTGAGAGCTGGGACTTTTGGTGTTTGGAAGCAAGGACTCTTGGTGTTTGGAACCTGGGATATTTTTTGTTGGAGAGCTGAGACACTTGGTGTTTGGAAACTGGGACGCTTGGTGTTTGAGAGATGGGCCACTTGGCGTTTGATAGCTGGGACACTTGGTGTTTGGGAGGTGGGACTTTTGGTGTTTGAGAGATGGGACCCTTGGTGTTTGGAAGCTGGGACACTTGGTGTTTGAGAGCTGGGACATTTGGTGTTTGGAAGCAAGGCAACTTCGTCTTTCAGAGCTAGGACATTTGGTTTATGAAAGCTGTGAATCTTCGTGTTTTTAAGCTGGGAAGCTTGGTGTTTGGACTCTGGGACACTTGGTTTTTGAGAGCATTGACACTTGTTGTTTGGGAGTCGTGACATTAGGTATTTGGATACTGGGAAAACTGGTGTTAGGAAGCTGGGACTCTTGGTGTTTTGGAGACGGGACATTTGGTGTTTGAAAGCTGGGACACTTGGTGTTTGAGAACTGGAACAGTTGGTGTTTGAGAGCTGGGACAGCTGGTGTTAGGAAGCTGGGACACTTCGGGAGAGACATGGGACAATTGGTGTTGGACAGCTTGGACACTTGCTGTTTGGAAGCTGGGAAATTTGGTGTTTGGAAGCTGGGAAATTTGATGTTTGAGAGTTGGGACTCCTGGTGTTTGAGAGCTGTGCACGTGGTGTTTGAGATCTGGGACATTTGGTGCTTGGCAGCCGGGACTTTTGTTGTTTGGAAGCTGGGACTCTTGCTGTTTGAGAGCTGGAAAACAAGGTGTTTGGAAGCTGGGACATTTGGTGTTTGGGAGCTGGGCCTCTTGCCTTTTGAGAGCTGGGACACTTGGTGTTTGAGAGCTGGGACATTTGGTGTTTGGGAGATGGGACACTTTGTTTTTTGGGCTGGGACACTTGCTGTTTGAGCGTTGGGACATTTACTGATTGGAAGCTGCGACACCTGCTGTTTGGAAGGTGGACCACTTCGTCTTTCAGTGCTGGGAATTTTGGTTTTTGGAAGCTGGGATACTTGGTGTTTGAGAGCTGGGACACTTCGTGTTTGGAATCAGCGTCTCTTAATGTTTGGAACCAGGGACATTTAGTGTTTGAGAGCTGGGACATTTGGTGTTTGGAAGCTGGGGCACTTAGTCTTTGAGAGCTGGGACAATTGGTATTTGGCAGCAGGGACTCTATGTGTTTTGAAGGTGAGACACCTGGTTTTTGGGAGCTGGGACATTTGGTGTTTGGAAGCCGGGACATTTGGTGTTTGGAAGCTGGGACACTTGGTATTTGATAGCTGGGACAATTGGTGCAAGAGGGCTGGGACACTTGATGTTTGGAAGCTGGGACATTTGGTGTTTGGAAGCTGGGACACTTGCTGTTTGGAGCTGGGCCTCTTTGTGTTTGAGAGCTGGGACATTTGGTGTTTGGAAACTGGGACAATTCGTTATTGTAGGCTGGGACAGTTGGTGTTTGGACGCTGGGCCTCTTGCCGTTTGAGAGCTGGGACACTTCGTGTTTGAGAGCAGGGACACGTGGCGTCTGGAAGCTGGTACAATTGTTGTTTGAGAGCTGGGACACTTGGTGTTTGAGAGCTGGCCCACTTGGATTTGGAAGAATGGATAATTGGTGTTTGAGACCTGGGACACCTCGTCTTTGAGAGCTGGGACCCTTGTTTTTTGCAAGCCGTGACATTTGGTGTTTGGAAGCTGGGACAATTGGTTCAAGAGGGCTGGGACACTTGATGTTTGGAAGCTGGGACATTTGGTGTTTGGAGGCTGGGACACTGGCTGTTTTGAAGCAGGGTCTCTTTGTGTTTGAGAGCTGGGACATTTGCTTTTTGGAAGCTGGGACACTTCGTTATTGTAGGCTTGGACAGTTGGTGTTTGGACGCTGGGCCTCTTGCATTTTGAGAGCTGGGACACTTGGTGTTTGAGAGCTGGGACATTTGGTGTTTGGGAGATGGGACACTTGCTGTTTGAGCGCTGGGACATTTACTGTTTGGAAGCTGGGACACCTGCTGTTTGGAAGGTGGACCACTTAGTCTTTCAGTGCTGGGAATTTTGGTTTTTGGAAGCAGGACACTTGGTGTATGAGAGCTGGGACACTTGGCGCTTCAGAGCCGGGGGACGTCGTGTCTGGAACCTTGGGATACTTGGTGTTTGAGAGCTGCGAGACTTGGTGTTCGGAACCTTGGATACTTCGTGTTTGAACGCTGGAACAGTTGGCGTTTGAGAGCTGGGACACTTGGTGTTTCAGGGATTGAAAATTTGGTGTTTCAGGGATTGAAAATTTGGTGTTTGGAACCTGGTTTATTTGGTGTTTGAGTGCTGGGACAATTGGCGTTTGAGAGCTGATACACTTGGTTTTTGGAGGCTGGGACACTTGGTGTTTGGAAGCTGGGACACTTGGTGTTTGAGAGCTGGAACAGTTGGTGTTTGAGAGCTGGGACACTTGGTGTTTGGAAGCTGGGACACTTGGTGTTGGAGAGCTGGGACACTTGGTGTTTGGAAGCTGGGACACTTGGTGTTGGAGAGCGGGGACACTTGGTGTTTGGAAGCTGGGACCCTTGGATTTTGAGAGCTGGAACACTTGGTTTTTGAGATCTGGGACACTTGGTGTTGGAGAGCTGGGACTGTGGTTTATTGAGAGCTGGGACACGTGTAGTTTCGAAGCTGGGACTCTTGGTTTTAGAGAGCTGGGACACCGTGTGGTCGAGAGCTGGGACACTTGGGGCAAGAGAGCTGGGACACTTGGTATTTGGAAGCTGGGAGAGTTCGTGTTGGAGAGCTGGGCCTCTTGGTGTTTGGGAGCTGGGACACTTGGATTTGGAAGAATGGACAATTTGTGTTTGAGTCCTGGGACACCTGGTCTTTGAAAGCTGGGACCCTTGGTGTTTACGAGCCGATACATTTGGTGTTTGGAAGCTGTGACAATTGGTGTTTGGAAGCTGGGACACTAGCTGTTTGGAAGCTGGGCCTCTTTGTGTTTGAGAGCTGGGACATTTGGTGTTTGGAAGCTGGGACACTTCGTTATTGTAGCCTGGGAGAGTTGCTGTTTGGACGCTGGGCCTCTTGCCTTTTGAGAACTGGGACACTTGGTGTTTGAGAGCTGTGACATTTGGTGTTTGGAAGCTGGCACACTTCGTTATTATAGGCTGAGACCCTTGGTGTTTGGACGTTGGGCCTCTTTCTGTTTGAGAGCTGGGACTTTTGGTGTTTGGAAGCAGGGACTCTTGGTGTTTGGAACCTGGGTTATTTTTTGTTGGAGAGCTGAGACACTTGGTGTTTGGAAGCTGGGACGCTTGGTGTTTGAGAGATGGGCCACTTGGCGTTTGATAGCTGGGACACTTGGTGTTTGGGAGGTGGGACTTTTGGTGTTTGAGAGATGGGACCCTTGGTGTTTGGAAGCTGGGACACTTGGTGTTTGAGAGCTGGGACATTTGGTGTTTGGAAGCAAGGCAACTTCGTCTTTCAGAGCTAGGACATTTGGTTTATGAAAGCTGTGAATCTTCGTGTTTGTAAGCTGGGAAGCTTGGTGTTTGGACTCTGGGACACTTGGTTTTTGAGAGCAGGGACACTTGTTGTTTGGGAGTCGTGAAATTTGGTATTTGGATACTGGGAAACCTGGTGTTAGGAAGCTGGGACTCTTGGTGTTTTGGAGACGGGACATTTGGTGTTTGGAAGCTGGGACACTTGGTGTTTGAGAACTGGAACAGTTGGTGTTTGAGAGCTGGGACAGTTGGTGTTAGGAAGCTGGGACACTTCGGGAGAGACATGGGACAATTGGTGTTGGACAGCGTGGACACTTGGTGTTTGGAAGCTGGGAAATTTGATGTTTGAGAGTTGGGACTCCTGGTGTTTGAGAGCTGTGCACGTGGTGTTTGAGAGCTGGGACATTTGGTGCTTGGGAGCCGGGACTTTTGTTGTTTGGAAGCTGGGACTCTTGCTGTTTGAGAGCTGGGAAACAAGGTGCTTGGAAGCTGGGACATTTGGTGTTTGGGAGCTGGGACACTTGTTGTTTGGAAGCAGGGACACTTGGTGTTTTTGATCTGGGACACTTGGTGTTTGGAAGCTGGGACAATTGGTGTTTGACAGCTGGGACTTTTGGTGTTTGGAAGTTGGAACATTTGGTGTTTGGAAGCTGGGACATTTGATGTTTGGAAGCAAAGCCACTTCGTCTTTCAGATCTGGGACATTTGGTGTATGAAAGCTGTGAATCTTCGTTTTTGTAAGCTTTTGACGCTGGGACAGTTGGTGTTTGAGAGATGGGACACTAGGTGTTTGGAAGCTGGGACACTTGGTGTTTGGAAGCAGGCCCTCTTGGTGTTTGAGAGCTGGGACAGTTGGTGTTTGAGAGCTGGGACACTTGGTGTTTGGACGCTGGGCCTCTTGCCTTTGGAGAGCTGGGACACTTGGTGTTTGAGAACTGGGACATTTGGCGTTTGGGAGATCGGACACTTGTTTTTTGTGGGCTGGGACACTTGCTGTTTGAGCGCTGGGACTTTTACTGTTTGGAAGCTGGGACACCTGCTGTTTGGAAGGTGGGCCACTTACTCTTTCAGTGCTGGGAATTTTGGTTTTTGGAAGCTGGGACACTTGGTGTTTGAGAGCTGGGACACTTCGTGTTTGGAATCAGCGTCTCTTGGTGTTTGAAACCTGGGACATTTAGCATTTGAGAGCTGGGACATTTGGTGTTTGGAAGCTGGGGCACTTAGTCTTTGAGAGCTGGGACAATTGGTATTTGAGAGCTGGGACTCTAGGTGTTTTGAAGGTGAGACACTTGGTTTTTGGGAGCCGGGACATTTGGTGTTTGGAAGCTGGGACATTGATGTTTGGAACCTTGGACTGTTGTTGTTTGAGAGCTGGGACACTTGGTATTTGAGAGCTGGGACACTCAGTGTTTGCGAGCTGGGCCATTTGGTGTTTGAGAGCTGGGACAGTTTGTATTTGAGAGCTGTGACACTTGGTGTTTGGGACCAGGAGCACTTGGTGTTTTTGTGTTGGTGGACTTGGTTGCAGGCTGATGGTACATTTGGTGCCTTGGCCTTGTACACCTGAAGTTTGGGAGCATGTACACTTGGCATTTGCGAGTACGTAAGCTTGGAGTTTGAGAGCTTGTATACTTGGTGATTGCGAGTTTGTAGACTTGGTATTTGTCACTGAGACCACTTGAGTTTTAGGATTTGGTCCACTTGGTTTTTGAACGCTGGTGCGTATGGTGGTTGGGAACTGCTACAATTAGTGTCTGTAAGCTGGAACACTTGATGTTTCTGACCTGGACATTAGGTGCTGGGCACGATTGTTCTCGGTGTTTGGGAGCTGGTACACTGGGTGTTTGGGAGCTGGTACACTGGGTGTTTGGGAACTGGTACACTGAGTGTTTTTAAGCTGGTACATTGGTTTTGGAGCTGATATACTTGGTGTTTGGGAGTTGGTACACTTGATGTTTCTGACCTGGACATTAGGTGCTGGGCACTGTTGTACTTGGTGTTTGGAAGCTGGTAAACTGGGTGTTTGGTAGCTGGTACACTGGGTGTTTGGGAGCTGGTACACTGGGTGTTTGGGAGCTGGTACGCTGGGTGTTTGTAAACTGGTACACTGGTTTGGGAGGTGATACACTTGGTGTTTTGGAGCTGGTTCACTGGGTGTTTGAGAGCTGGTACACTTTGTTTTGGGGGAGCTGGTACACTGGGTGTTTGTGAGCTGATACACTTTGTGTTTGGAGGCTGGTACCCTGGCTGTTTGGGAGCTGGTACACTTTGTGTTTGTCAGCTGGTACTCTGGGTGTTTGTGAGCTGGTGCGCTTTGTATTTGGGAGCTGGTACACTGGGTGTTTGTTAGCTGGTACACTGGGTGTTTGTAAGCTGGTACACTGGGTGTTTGGGAACTGGTACACTGGGTGTTTGTAAGCTGGTACACTTTGTGTTTGGGTCTTCATACATTTTCTGTTCCAGAGCTAGTACACTTATTGATTGGGATCTGGTACACTTGGTGTTTGAGACCTAATGCAGTTCCTCTTTCAGAGCTGGTAGGCTTGGTGTTTAAGAGCTGGTACTCTTGGTGTATAGGATCCGAAAAACTTCCTGTTTGGGAGCTGGTACATTTCCTTTCTGGGAGCTGGTACATTTGCTTTCTGCGAGTTGGTGCACTTGGTGATGGAGGCTGGTACACTGGGTGTTGGGATCTGTTACACTTGGTGTTTGAGATCTGGGACATTGGGTGATTTGGGATCTGGTACTCTTGATGTTTGAGACCTGGTATTCATGGTCTTTGTCAGCTGGTATCATGGTGTTTTCGAATTGGTAAATTTGTTCTTTGGGACCTGGTGCACTTAGTGTTTGGAAGCTCGGTTGCTTGATCTTTCAGGCTCTGACACTTGGTGTTAGGGAGTTGGTACACTTGGTGTTTTGCAGCTGGCACAGTTGCTTTTTGGGAACTTGTATACTTGCTGTTTGAGAGCTGGGACACCTGGTGTTTGAGAGCTGGGACACATGTTGTTTGGGACCAGGAGCACTTGGTGTTTTTGGGTTGGTGTACTTGGTTGCAGGCTGCTGGTACATTTGGTGCCTTGACCACGTACACCTGGTGTTTGGGAGCATGTACACTTGGTGTTTGGGCGTTCGTAAGCTTGCAGTTTGAGAGCTTGTACACTTGGTGATTGTGAGTTTGTACACTTGGTATTTGGCACAGGGACCACTTGATCTTTAGGAGTTGGACCGCTTGGTTTTTGAACGCTAATGCTTTTGGTAGTTGGGAACTGCTACACTTACTGTTTGTGAGCTGGAACACGATGTTTCTGACCTGGACATTAGGTGCTGGGCACTGTTGTACTTGGTGTTTGGGAGCTGGTAAACTGGGTGTTTGTAAACTGGTACACTGGGTGTTTGGGAGCTGGTACACTGGGAGTTTGGAAGCATGTACACTGGGTGTTTGGGAGCTGGTACACTTTGTGTTTGGTAGCTGGTACACTGGGTGTTTGTGAGCTGGTACACTGGGTGTTTGGGAACTGGTACACTGCGTGTTTAGGAGCTGGTACACTTTGTGTTTGGGAAGTGGTACACTGGGTGTTTGTGAGCTGGTACACTTTGTGTTTGGGTCTTGATACATTTTCTGCTCAAGAGCTGGTACACTTATTGAATGGATCTGCTACACTTGGTGTTTGAGACCTCATGCACTCGGTGTTTGAGAGCTGGTAGTTTTGGTGTTTGGGACCTGGTACACTTAGTGTTTGTGAGCTGGTGGACGTGGTGCTTGGGGGTGGTACTCTTGGTGTTTGATACCAGGAGCACTTGGTGATTGTGAGTTGGTACACGTGGTTTTTATCTGCTGGTACATTTGGTGCCTGGACGTTGTGTATCTGGTATTTGGCAGCTTGTACTCTGGGTGTTTGGGACCCATTTATTTGTGTTTGGGAGCTGTTACACTTGGAGTTTGAGATCATGTGCAATTGGTGTTTGAGACGTGGCACTCTTAGTGTTTAGGATCTGGTAAACCTGTTTAGGAGCTGGTACATTAGGTGTTTGGGAGCTGGTACATGTTACATTTGGAGCTGGTACACTAGGTGTTTGGGAGCTGGTACACTTTGTGTTTGGGACCTCGTACACTGGGTGTTTGTGAGCTGGTACACTTTGTGTTTGTCAGCTGTTACTCTGGGTGTTTGTGAGCTGGTACACTGGGTGTTTAGGCACTGGTACACTGGGTGTTTGTGAGCTGGTACACTGGGTGTTTGTAACCTGGTACACTGGGTGTTTGGGAAGCAGTACACTGGGTTTTTGTGAGCTGGTACACTTTGTGTTTGGGTCTTCATAAATTTTCTGTTCAAGAGCTGGTACACTTATTGAATGGATCTGCTACACTTGGTGTTTGAGACCTCATGCACTTGGTGTTTGAGACCTCATGCACTTGGTGTTTGAGAGCTGGTAGTTTTGGTGTTTGGGACCTGGTGCACTTAGTGTGTGTGAGCTGGTGGATGTG
Source organism: Isurus oxyrinchus (assembly GCA_026770705.1). Classification (NCBI taxonomy): domain Eukaryota; kingdom Metazoa; phylum Chordata; class Chondrichthyes; order Lamniformes; family Lamnidae; genus Isurus; species Isurus oxyrinchus. Next base: position 512,933 of record JANJGN010000205.1, read on the forward strand.
GTGCTTGGTGGTGGTACTCTTCGTGTTTGGTACCAGGAGCACTTGGTGATTGTGAGTTGGTACACTTGGTTTTAAGCTGCTGGTACATTTGGTGCCTGGACGTTGTGCACCTGGTATTTGGCAGCTTGTACTCTGGGTGTTTGGGACCCGTTTTATTTGTGTTTGAGAGCTGTTACATTTGGAGTTTGAGATCATGTGCACTTGGTGTTTGAGACGTGGCACTCTTAGTGTTTAGGATCTGGTAAACCTGCTGTTTAGGAGCTGGTACATTAGGTGTTTGGGAGCTGGTACATTTTACATTTGGAGCTGGTACACTTGGTGTTTGGGACCTGCTACACTTGGAGTTTGGGAGCTGGTACATTTAGTGTTTGAGAAATCATATGCTTGGTCTTTGAGAGCTGGTACACATGGTCTTTGAGAGCTTGTGCACTGGGCATTTGAAAGCTGCTAGACTTGGTGCTTGGGAGCTGATATACTTCGTGTTTGGGAGTTGGTACACTTGATGTTTCTGACCTGGACATTAGGTGCTGGGCACTGTTGTACTTGGTGTTTGGAAGCTGGTAAACTGGGTGTTTGGGAGCTGGTGCACTGGGCGTTTGGGAGCTGGTACACTGGGTGTTTGGGAGCTGGTACGCTGGGTGTTTGTGAGCTGGTACACTGGTTTGGGAGCTGAAACACTTGGTGTTTTGGAGCTGCTACACTGGCTGTTTGGGAGCTGGTACACTTTGTTTTTGGGAGTTGGTATACTGGGTGTTTGTGAGCTGGTACACTTTGTGTTTGGGAGCTGGTACACTGGTTGTTTGGAAGCTAGTACACTTTGTGTTTGTCAGCTGGCACTCTGGGTGTTTGTGAGCTGGTGCACTTTGTATTTGGGAGCTGGTACACTGGGTATTTATGAGCTGGTACACTTTGTGTTTGGGAGCTGGTACACTGGTTGTTTGGAAGCTAGTACACTTTGTGTTTGTCAGCTGGCACTCTGGGTGTTTGTGAGCTGGTGCACTTTGTATTTGGGAGCTGGTACACTGGGTATTAGTGAGCTGGTACACTGGGTGTTTGTAAGCTGTTACACTGGCTGTTTTGGAACTGGTACACTGAGTGTCTGTAAGCTGGTACACAATGTGTTTGGGTCTTCATACATTTTCTGTTCTTGAGCTGGTACACTTATTGATTGGGATCTGGTACACTTGGTGTTCGAGACCTCATGCTGTTGCTGTTTCAGAGCTGGTAGGCTTGGTGTTTAAGACCTGGTACTCTTGGTGTTTAGGACCTGAAAAACTTCCTGTTTGGGAGCTGGTACATTTGCTTTCTGGGAGCTGGTACATTTGCTTTCTGGGAGCTGGTAATCTTGATTTTTGAGACCTGGTATTCATGGTCTTTGTGAGCAGGTATCATGGTGTTTGCGAATTGGTAAATTTATTGTTTGGGACCTGGTGCACTTAGTGTTTGGAAGCTCGGATGCTTGATCTTTAAGGCTGGGACATTTGGTGTTTGAGAGCTGGGACACTTGGTGTTTGAGAGCTGGGACACTTGGTGTTTGGGATCAGGAGCACTTGGTGTTTTTGGGTTGGTGGACTTGGTTGCAGGCTGCTGGTACATTTGGTGCCTTGACCTTGTACACCTGGTGTTTGGGAGCATGTACTCTTGGTGTTTGGGAGTTCGTAAGCTTGGAGTTTGAAAGCTTGTACACTTGGTGATTGCGAATTGGTACACTTGGTACTTGGCACTGGGACCACTTGATCTTTAGGGGTTGGTCTGCTTGGTTTTTGAACGCTGGTGCGTTTGGTAGTTGGGAACTGCTACACTTAGTGTTTGTGAGCTAGAACACTTGATGTTTCTGACCTGGACATTAGGTCAGAATGTTGTACTTGGTGTTTGGGACCTGGTAAACTGGGTGTTTGTAAGCTGGTACAGTGGGTGTTTGGGAGCTAGTACACTGGCTGTTTGCGAGCATGTACACTGGCTGTTTGGGAGCTGGTACACTGGGTGTCTGTGAGCTGGGACACTGGGTGTTTGCAACTTGGTACACTTTGTGTTTGGGAACTGGTACACTGGGTGTTTGTGAGCTGGTACACTTTGTGTTTGGGAAGTGGTACACTGGGTGTTTGTGAGCTGGTACACTGGGTGTTTGTAACCTGGTACACTGGGTGTTTGGGAAGTGGTAAACTGGGTGTTTGGGAGCTGGTACACTTTGTGTTTGGGAAGCAGTGCACTGGGTGTTTGTGAGCTGGTACACTTTTTGTTTGGGTCTTCATACATTTTCTGTTCAGGAGATGGTACACTTATTGATTGGGATCTGGTACACTTGGTGTTTGAGACCTCATGCACCTGGTGTTTGAGATCTGGTCGGTTTGGTTTTTAGGACCTGATAAACTTCCTTTTTGGGAGCTGGTACATTTGCTTTCTGGGAGCTGGTACATTTGGTGTTTGGGAGGTGGTACACTGGGTGATGGGGGCTGGTACACTGGGTGTTGGGACCTGGTACATTTGGTGTTTGAGAACTGGTACATTGGGTGATTGGGAGCTGGTGCTCTTGATGTTTGAGACCTGGTATTCATGGTCTTTGTGAGCTGGTATCATGGTGTTTGCGAATTGGTAAATTTGTTGTTTGGGACCTGGTGCACTTAGTGTTTGGAAGCTCGGACACTTGATTTTTAAGGCTTGGACACTTGGTGTTAGGGAATTGGTACACTTGGTGTTTTGTAGTTGGCACAGTTTCTTTTTGGGAACTTGTATACTTGGTGTTTGGGAGATGCCACATTTGGTGGATGTGGTGCTTGGGGGTGGTACGCTTGATGTTTGGGAGCACTTGGTGATTGTGAGTTGGTATACTTGATTTTAGGCTGCTAGTACATTTGGTGCCTGGACCTGGTACACCTAGTATTTGGGAGCTGATACACTTGGTGTTTGGGAGTTTGTAATCTTGCTGTATGAGAGCTGGCACACTTGGTGTTTGGGAGTTGTTACATTTGGTGTTTGGGAGTTGGTACATTTGGCGTTTGGGAGTTGGTACACTTGGTGTTTGGGAGCTCCTCTACTTGATGTTTGAGATCTGGTACACTTGTTGTTTCAGAGCTAGTAAACCTGTTGTTTGGGAGCTGGTACACTTAGTCCTTCTGAGCTGGTACATTTGGTACTAGGAGCTGGTACACTGGGTGTTTTAGCACTGGTATACTTGGTGCTTGGGAGCTGATACACTTGGTGTTGGAGAACTGGTACACTTTCTGTTTCAGAGTGGTGCACTTGGTGTTTAGGAGCTGGCACATTTGGTGAATTAGAACTGGTGCACTTGGTGTTTGGGAGCTGGTGCATGTTGCGTTTGGGAGGTGGTACTCTGTGTTTGAGAAATCGTACACTTGGTGCTTCTGAGCTGGTACATTTGGTGGTTGGGAGCTGATACACATGGTCTTTGGGAGCTGGGTGCACTGGGTGTTTAGCGCTGGTATACTTAGTGCTTGGGAGCTGATACACTTGGTGTTGGAGAAGTGGTACACTTTCCGTTTCGGAGCTGGTGCACTGGGTGTTTGGGAGTTGGCACTCTTTGTGTTTGGGTCCTCATACACTTGGAGTTCCAGAGCTGATACATTTGGTGTTTGAGAGCTGGTGCACTTGGTTTTTGGGTACAATGCCAGATTTTCTTTGGTGTTTCTGCCACATATTCCTGACGTTTCCCTATTTCTGTGCGGAAGCCAGGGTCACAATGGGACTGAGAGATGCCCCGGGAGGCACGGCCGTTCCCCAGAGACGTCCACTGGCTCCCGGGGCCAAGCCAACAGCCGAGGCTGCGAGAGTCGGATACACCTTTAAAATCGGTTCTCCTTCCTCCTGCAGTTTGCGAGTACAGACTGTAATGGGCAGAAGGAGAGTTTTGTCTAAATGAGAGTTAGTGAGATTTCTGAAAGATGGTTAAAAGCTCGAAATTGCTTGGGAAATTTCTCGCATTTCATCGATTTTATCAGTAATGGATAGCGGTCACCTGCTCTGGGCCCTCCGAATCCAGCACTCACCGCGGAGAGGTGACCTCCTTGCTAAGAGCTTCTGGCGCAAGCTCCTTTCTTGGGCTGTTTGGAATTGTTTTCAGACAGGATGTGGTTTCACTGCAGGTTGAGGAGCAGGTACGTGACCCGCTAGTGCGGTGCTCAGCCACTACGCTTCCTGGCAAATCTGCCGAAAATAGCTGAACAAAGACACCGAGGACCCCCAGAGATGGACCCCCCATCTCAAGCTCATCACAAACTTCTCACTGAAACTGTTCTAAACAAACAGAGATGATATAGTGTCCAGCGTGCAACACAAAATCCCTTGTGATTCTAGAGCAGACACAGGGGTCTGACGAATAACATTTAGCGATTTGGATCCTGTAAGACGGACAAGATAGTCACATATAATTCTCAACAAATAACTTGTTCAAAGATCTGACTGATCCACTTAAACTCTAACATCCTTTAACAGAATCTGTATAAGGTCAACCATAAGCTGAAATTGGCCTGCGGAGTGTCAGTTTATTGGAGGTGAAATAAAATATGAAATGACTCTGTTACAGGGCGAATATAAAATATCAGACACGGAGCCCTACGCTCGGATCCAACACAAAATGGAAAGCTGCCATTGGCGGCGCGGGGGTGGTGGGGTTACATTTTATGCCAGTTGGAATCACAAGCACCGGGTTTTTAAAAAAAAATCATCGGCCCTTCTTGCACACAAATCAAGACAAAATGTCAAAGGAGCAGGAGAGAAATGGGGGAGAGCGGAGCAGGAGAGGGAGAGATAGTGGGGGAGGAGGGAGGAGGGAATTGCGGGAAAGGGAGAGAGGGTCGGTAAAGTGGGGGGAGGGAGGGGGGAAAGGAGTGGGAGAGAGGAAAAGAGGGGCATTGAGCGAGGAGAGGGGAAGAGGGCCGAGGAGCTGCGGGGCTGTTGGGATATTTCAGAGGCAGGGAGCTGATGAATGACTCCACCTCCCTCCTCGCTTTAAGCTTTGCAGCTGCTTCGCAACCCGACTTGTTCATCCCCATTCAACGGCGAGTGGGAACAAAAATGGCCATTTATTAGAATACTTGTTTTTCTGTATTGTTCTCTGCTACACAAAAGGCTTTTCAATATGTAAGCAGGGCCCCTTTGCAAAGAGAAACAATAACTCGAAATTGCCTTTTAAAATCTTTCTATCAATAATAAATTGAATTTGATTTTTTTCCCCATTCAATGTGTATTGAGCGAGTGTTACCGGATCTATCTTCTGCGCCGCCGCTACATACATTTCTACTCTGAGCTTTTTGCAGCTCTCATAAGTTCGTAAACACGAAAAGGTTCTATTGTGGCACCGAGGCCGATTTAGGTTTTAAACCATATTTCTCGATGCAGATTTCGGGGACAATGTGTCAGCCCAGTCTGCGCGGTTCTGCTAAATGGGACACAGAGATCTGGCACTCAATGTAAGTCCAACTTCACACGGGTCGAACCCGTCTATAATTCTTTCTAAAATATTGATATTTAAAGTAACACTTCTGTACGGTTTGGCTCTGCCGATGGTCACCAGTTTAACACTAAGAATAAGACTCCAATGCTGGAATCAATGAAATTGCAGCTGGTGATGAACTAACTGTAACAAATATTGTTTAATTCTGGGATGTTGTGTTATGCTAACATGATGCTCGGTTACTGAATGAGACTCACGGTTATATCACCAAGGTCATTAAAGCGTGTTTTGCAGCTGAACTTTTTAGTGATTTGACGAACATCTTTGTTTTCACTGGGGTAGTGTGGAATCAATGCAACTCAAGCGGGTCCTTGTTGCCCAGAGAATATACATTCCATATATGTTGGTGGCGTGGGGCACAGTTAAAATCTAAATTTAAAATGCTTTTCTTTGGAAAACCGCCACCGATTTCAATTCTTGATATAATCAGTGTTAAGGAAGTTGAAATGATTTTAAAGTTTTTTTTATTATTTTCCATTTAAACTGCAAGGGAGCAGAGTAAACTATCGCTCAGATCGTGTCCACACCATACATTGCCGAGGAATGAATGGTGACACTGGTCAATGTGAGAGTTATTTCAAGTTAAACTGAACATTTAATGTCTCTACATCGAGGGGCAAAATCTCCGTCAGGTCTTCAAACCAGGCCGCCCGTTCACTGCTGCCTTTTATCAGTCACTCGCATAAATTGGAGCGAAATATTGACACTTTGCCATGAATCAGTTATCATCAGACAATATTGCAAAATTAATACTCAATCACCGGTGGCGAAGAGAACAGGAATATCATGCGCCCTCTTTATCCTCTCTGAGGGTTTTAACCGTCCTCCCCCCGCCCCCCAACACACACACACACACAGAAACGGTTACAGAAATGCACTCTCAGTTTATGATGAGGAGGGAGACGGACGGGGGTGGGGTGGGGGGGGGGCGGGGGGGGGGGGGTATTGATAAGACGTTATTACGTTTGGCTGATTTCCTTATCAGAACAGGTGTTTTAACACGATAGCAGGTTCCAGTCAATTAACCCATTAAAACTCCGTTTTATTGTATCGATTCCTTTATGGGTCAGATTTTACACAGTGACGGGCTGCGCACTGATTCGCTATCGGGCTGTTTGTGTACATCAGGCTACCTTCCTCACACCACAAACCCAGCAGCAAACTACGGTCAGACAGGTTTCATTTCCAACAACTTCCGAGAATTTGGAACCCAAAACAAGATAATAACCGCTCCTGCACAACCAAAACTGTCCATCAATGTGGGCTGGTGATTGGCTGATACATCTGCAGTTTGACCAAAATCTGATCACTTTGTTCCAAATAATATTTTTTAAAAGCAGTATCTTCGCAAGTCTCATCTATTTAGTTCAACAATCGGCAAGTTTAAAGAAAAAGCGACAGGGGAGTGAGTTTAGTTTCACAAGGCTCCGTTCACACTGGACAACAAACAGGCAGTGCCTGTCCTCAAACATACACAGCCAAAAATTCCAGCTGGCCCAGCCAATTGCTTTTCTAACAATTATTTCACTTAATTCCCCTGCTGGGAGAATATTATTTGACACCGATTCTCTTTCAGGCGAACAATAATTTAGTGAGATTGATTTATTATTTTATTCCGCCATCACCTCCATTTGTAAACTGACCCACTCTGTTGACTGGGATAGGAAATATTTGATATTTTTCAGAAAGAAGCGACACTCGACAGGTCACAAATGCCTTGAATAGTCGACAACCCAACTGCGGACACGTTCATTCAGAATCTCAGCAAATAGGCCATGGACTTGTCCTCAATGCCTTGTTATAGGGAACAGTTCTGTGGGCAACACTGAATCATCGATATTTCATCTTCAGCAGGAGAGAGATTTGACATTGTTACCAGAGTTTAGCAAACAAGAGTTATGAACAGACACAATCCGCATGTACAGATTCACATACACCTACAGAGCAACTCAGCCATCTACATAAACACAGCACACTCCGCAAACCACACACACACCACCATACCCTCCAAACCACACACACACCTACACCACACATACACACCCCTACACACTCCAAATCACACACCACTGCACCACACACACACCACATACCTACACCATACACACACCCCTACACCACACACACACACACACACACCTACACCACACACACACCTACACCACACACACACACACCTCTACACCACACACACACACACACCCCTACACTACACACACACACCCCTACATCACACACATACACCCCTATACTACACACACACCACTGTACCCTCCAAACGACACACACACACCTACACCACGCATACACAGCCCTACACACTCCAAATCACACATCACTGCACCACACACACACACACCACATACCTACATCATACACACACACCTCCCTACACCACACACACACACACTCCTACATCACACATACCTACACCACAGACACATAAACACACACACACCCCTACACCACACACACACCTACGCCACACACACACCTCTACACCACACACACACAGACACCCCTACAGCACACACACACACCCCTACATTACACACACACCCCTATACTACACACACACCACTATACCCTCCAAACCACACACACACACCTACACCACACATACACACCCCTACACACTCCAAACCACACATCACTGCACCACACACACACACTACATACCTACACCATACACACACACACCCCTACACCACACACACACACACACACACCCCTACATCACAGACACATACACACACACACCTCTACACCACACACACACACACACACACACAAACCCCTACATCACAGACACATACACACACACATACCCCTGCACCACACACACACCTACACCACAGACACATAAACACACACACACCCCTACACCACACACACATACACCCCTATACACACACACCACTATACCCTCCAAACCACACACACACCTACACCACCCACACACCTACACCACACACACACCACTATACCCTCCAAACCACACACACACCTACACTGCACATACACACCTCTACACACTCCAAACCACACACCACTGCTCCACACATACAAACACTGCATACCTACACCGCATGCACATCTGCACCCCCCAAACCACACACCGCTACACCACACACACATATGCCCACATCACACACCCACAGCACATGCACTCACACCACACACCTACACCACACACACACCCACTCACACAGCCACGCACACACCTACAACACGCACACACCTGCATCACACCCACACACACATACACTTCTCTGCCCAATGCACACACCACAAACACACCCCTAGAAAATACACATCTTTAATCACGCACTCACAAACACCTGCATCACACACACCTACACGCAATCCCCTATTCACTGCATGCACATCTACAAACTCAAACCTCGCACAAACACAAACACAGACTCACATTCACACACACACACACACATACACATCTACACCAATACGCAATAGACACGCCCAACACACACCGATACACATAACACAAGCTCACGCAAATTCAGAATTAAATACGCTTTGTGTACATGTTCATACACGCCTGCGAGATTTGCAAGTTTTGATTAACACTAGAGATTTCATTATATTTTGAATATTTAGGGTATCTTCTGTCCCAATGCTTACGACCGATTGTTTGAGTGTTTGTTTTGACTCCGTACGGCCTCATGGAGCCAAGAAAGGAACACACTTGAGGAATACAGCCCATTTTTGCAAGGATTCATTAAATGTATCCACCGTGTATTTACATTTTTACTTCGAGAAATGTTGCGAATAAAAACTTCCTGTTGCCCCACGAGCAAAAAATGTTTCATCCCAAAGCAAAGGATTTTGGCAAAGAGCGAGCTCGGTGAGTGACTGTGATAGTTCAGAATGTGCTTCGGCAGATCCTAACTATCATTTACACCGTAAAAGTGAATTGTAATTGGAAGATACACTGGGATCACATTCGGACCAAAGTACTTTCAGAGGGGATGGGGCTAGGACAGAGTTGGGGTGGAGGGGCTGTGCGAAATTCGCCCCACACTGTATCGAAATTGCCGGAGTTAATGGGCTAAAACTTCGGGTCTGATGAAAAGTGATTGCAAAATGACCCAGATCAAACCTTTTGTCTGGTCAAAAAAATGATCAAAGAATGTGGTGTGATTGTTCAGCTAATCTTGTAACATTATTGCCATGTGTGTGGCGGTATTGGACACATGGGGATCGGCTGTGTGTGTGTAAAATGGTGTTTTATGTGATATACTTAGGGAGGGTACTAATTGCGAACCTGTAAATAGATACAGACTGGGTCAAGTGTATCCTACATGCGTCCAATCTATCTATTTCGGAGAATAATTGATTGCTCCTGCAGCCGAATTTGCCCCTCACCCCCAGGTCGGACGGTTTCCCTGTACCTTGCTGTCTTTATCCGTGATGACTTCACTTTTGTAGAACTTTGGAACTGTGTGTTCCGCCTTATCATTTACAATCGCCCTCCCTGTGTTAAACAACTCGGTGCACTTCAAGTCCCTGTACGCGCGGGTTCACGGGTGGTGTGTAACTTTTTCTAACTCATAGAATCAAGAACCGGACTAGACTCTCCCTAACTTAGTTAACAACTAGCAGATGAAGGAAGGCGCTCCGTGCTTCATTCGGCCTCGAATGTAGCTTCGTAAACAAACAGAAAATGCTGGAAAACTCCAGCAGGTCTGGCAGCATCCATTCCCTCTGTACCTCTCCACAGAAACTGCCAGATTTGATGAGTTTTTCCAGCATTTTCGGTTTTCATTTCTGATTTCCAGCATCCACAGAATTTGACTTTGGTTATAGTTTTTTTTCTTTATTGTACCCGGTTAGTACTGTTCACATCCGGTGCAACTGGTTCCCAGTGTCACACACAAACTCACCATCACCCGTTTTTTTTTCAATTCCTTATCTCATTAAGAACAATTACATGTCACGTTGCCGATTTCACATATTTATACCGATTGACCATTATCAGAAAACAGATTAAAGCTAGTAAAATGCGGTTTTATTAACCTAGATTTCTACAATCTTTTTACCAAAGAAAATCGACCCGTGCCCAGAATCAAAGCGACAAGCGGTTACTACAAGGACTTCTGGCCTCGAAAGGGACTTTGCTTTCAAACTTCCTCCAATTTATAGGGTCCAGCTGGTGTGGCCCAAACATATCTAAGCCAATAAGATCTGAAGGTCATACTTCGCCTGAACAGTACTTCGCACTCGCACTGGGACAGACACTGGCCCTGTCACCAGCACTGGGGTGGACACTGGCCCTGGCACTAGCACTGGGACAGACACTGGCCTGGCACTAGTACTGGGATTGACTCTGGTCCTGGCATTAGCACTGGAACAGACACTGCCCCTTACACTAGCATTGAGATATACACTGGCCCAGGCACTAGCATTAGAGTGGACACTGGCCCTGACACTAGCACTGGATGGTCACTAACCCTAGCACTAAGAATGGGACAGACACTGTCCTGGCTTAGCACGGGGACAGGCACAGGCCTTGGCATTAGAACTGGGACAGACACTGGCCCTGGCACCATGACTGTGACAGGCACAGGCCCTGGCACTATCACTGGAGTGGACACTGGCCCTGGCACTAGCACTGGGAAGACACTGGTCCTGGAACTAGCAATAGGATGGACACTGGCCCTGGCACTAGGAATGGGATGGACACTAGCCTTGACACTAGCACTGGGATAGACACTGGCCCTGGAACTAGGACTGACAGACACAGGCCCTGGCACTAGCACTGGGGTGGACACTGGCCCTGACACTAGGAATGGGACGGACACTGGCCCTGGCACTAGCACTGAGATGGACACTGGCCCTGGATCTAATACTGGGACAGGCATTGGCCCTGGCACAAGCAATGTGATGGACACTGGCCCTGGCACTAGGAATGGAATGGATGCTGGCCCTGGCACCAGCAATGGGATGGAAACTGGCCCTGGCACTAGAAATGGGACAGACACTGGCCCTGGCACTCGCAATGAGATGGACACTGGCCCTGGTACTAGCACTGGGATGGACACTGTCCCTGGAAATAGCACTGGGATGGACACTGGTCCTGGCACTAGCACTGGGGTGGACACTGGCCCTGGAACTAGCACTGGGTTAGACACTGGCCCTGGCATTAGCACGAGTGCAGACACTGGCACTGGGATACACACTGGCCCTAGAAGGTCATTTTCTAAAAAGTGATACCAAGCGACGCCTTCGCCTCGCGACTAGATTTGTGTTTCCATAATTTTAAAGTTTGACATAAAATAACCAGATACTGCGTCTGCTCTCCGACCTCTTGCCGGTTTCTCTATTACTGACATAACTTCACATCAGCAAGACAGAATCCTCACTGATCGTTGTGCTACATTGTGCTACGTACAGAAGTGACGACCAACTGTCACCCTAATCCAGGAATAAGTGAAAGTTTGATCCGCACTGCGAGATATGAGGCAAAAACTCCCGCTCGGCCGCATGTTTATAAAATAATCTCAATTGCCCAGCAGCTTTTTTATTTTCATTCTAACGAAGATAACCAATTGTTGGAACCATTTATTTGCATGAGTTTGCTGCAAGATTTTTTTTTAAATGCCGCGTTCTCGAGTACCCTAAAAAAACATCGTTCATTACAATAATTCTCAAAGCTTGAATGTGATTTCATGGTTTACTCGCTAATGTCTCTGATTTATTACAAAACAGATGTTCAGTTTGTAACCGATTTAGAGGCTATATTGTAATCACGCGGTAATAGATTAAGGGCCATATCATGAGACGATCGTATTGTTTGAGGGGCCTCAGTTTAACTGTTGACTTATTTTACACTATTGCGATCTATTAAAACCAATGCGAAATCGAACCAAAATAATAATTCTCGGCCCTTCATAATATGTATTTCATTATTTATAAGATCGAGAATTATGGAATTTGAAATGCTTTAAAATGCTACTTAACATTATTTTCAAATATTCGGAATCATTAACACTACCCAGTCAATTAAGATACATCTGTAGATTCCAATGAAACGGGGGCGGCAATTTGACCGAAGAATTGAAAATAATTACAATTTATTCACTTAAACGCCTCATATATCCGGGCATTGAGAAATGATTTCTTACTAAGCCGCATTGAGACAGTATTTTAAATAAGTGAGGTTCCAGGACTCAGATCCCTGTCACAATGATGTCCTATTTAGTGCTAACCAGTTAGCCGGTTTCCCACGCCAGGTTTTCCGTCATTGCTAGTTTTAACACTTGGTCTTGTAATGTTCCCGTTTATTGGAACAAATAGATGAAATCATTGGAACTTTACTTGGAAAACTGGAGTTGTATGATACCATTCCGGAGAGTTGATTGGGATGTCCAATCTCAGCTGACATATTCATGTCAGTTTTGACGTCAAATTGCTTTTAATCACTGTAAATCCCAAGTGCAGTTATTTAAAAGTTGTGTTTTATCTCTCAGTCACTGTGATCCCGTAAAGGGAGCTGTCAGTTCCCAGGCACCTGGGTCTGAATGATGTCTTTGTGTCTTTTACCCTCAGGAACACATCAGGCCCTCTCATTATGCTGTAGCGTTCTTTAATCTCGCTCTATACTTACAAAACCATTCACATTTTCATCTGCATTTTAAATTAATTAAGCATAGGTATTGTTTGGAACTGAGAGCCAAATTCCACTGGATTCTTTTGAAGGATTGTTGATCGATTGAAAGACAGTAGCACGTAATTCTACTGTAAAATTGTGGAACCTTTGAAATGTAAAGATACGGTTATAGACTGGCACACCGGCTCTTCCAATGGCTCAGCGATAGCCAACAATATTTAATAGTGTGCGTTAAGGATGTCACCAAGATTTCATTGCCCATTACTAGTTATTCGTTTTACCTTTAAATTAAAAGTGGGTTTCGGCACAGTGGCCGTCGGTATGGCCGGAAAATTCCCCTGTCGCCTTATCTGTGTGAAATGAGTTATCAGGTTTCTGCATTTGCATTTCCGAACCAAACTCGGTACAGGCTGAAATCAAGTAATATTGACCACATATTGACTTTAAAAAATTACTGGCGTCTGGGTCGACTGCATTGCCAAGTATGATTCGGCAAGCTGTGTATATTACTGCATATACCCGTGTACGGTTTGTGTGTTTAGTTTTCCCCTTCCTTTTGTGCAGTGTAAGTAACCTTTTCCTTTTAGTGAATCTAGTGCTTACGCAGCTTGAATATTGACGTGTTCCCACTGCTCGGTTGTTAACCCAATTATATAATTCATCAAGAACTGTATTGAATTATCTTTTCCCATACAGTATCAGCATTAGCCTAATTAAAAGCTATAATGTATCATATAATGATTAAATCGTTAGTCCTAGTGTAGGAAGCAATATTTTGTTTCCCCTCAATTAGAAGCTGATTGAGGTTTTCAGGGTAGGTCATCTGTGAAATTTGAATGATATGCGTGAGTATGCTTACGGCGCCATCTCTTCTTTCTGAGGCTGGCTCTAGCTAGGAATCCGAATTAATTGATGTAGTATTCAGGATACCTAAATTTCCTATTACCAGGGCTATTTAATTTGTACAACCTTTATTTAACAGTAATCAAAAGTTGTAGGTGTTTTATAGGCTATTGTTGTACCATAGAAGAAACAATTATTTAAACAATTTAAAATGATTTGTTACTCTGTGTGAAGCCTGTTTTCAAAATTAATGTCACGGTTCGCCTCAGTTTTGCTCTTTCCTGAAGTGTTTTTAATAACAACCCTGTCCATTGTGGCTTGTATTTCTGATGTGGTTTATAACGGTGTTTCAGGAGAATACTGCGTGGCACGAATTGGTTTCTGTTTAAATGCTTGGACCGTCCATTGTCGCCGAGATTGGCAGTGGGATAGAGAGAGAATGATGCCGCGTTCCGGGGTTAGACTGGGCAAAGTATAAAGGGAGCTCATTAGAATCGATCTCCGTTTATTGGAGCTTTCTCTCAGCCAGCTCCATCCGGTGTCTACCGCCAGCAGACGGCGGTGGACATCTGCTCTCCAACGCAGGATTTCACAAAAGACACTTGCATTCGAATCCTCCTTATCAAATTATTTATCTTCTCTTTAATAATCAGCCTCTTGGAGCAAAGAATTGCTGCCGCTAGATATGATGCTGCTAACTATTTCTCCTAAAAACTGGCAGTTCATTTTAACCAGTTTCGATGGAGCGGATGTATTGTGCAGTAAACAAATGAATGTCGCTGCTTCAACTGTAATTCTTCACAGACTCCCAAAGTTGAAAAACTTCTGCAAACGTCTTAATTTGTTTAAAGACCATTACTGGACGCTAAAGGACCCAATTACCTACACAACACCACACTTCAGGGGCTCCTGCTCCCGCGCTTTCCCTCTACCGTTCACAATATCTTCTGTGCAAACTGTCAACCATGAGGATGTTGAAAATATTCCCTTTTTTAGATACCTTTCTAAGTTTACCCAGATGTTTTGCAGCTTTCCCTTCTATCTATTGTTTGTTACTGTGAAACTGAGCAAGTTTCACACAGATACCCCCCACATACAGATACCCCCCACACACAGATACCCCCCACACACAGATACCCCCCACACACAGATACCCCCCACACACAGATAACCCCCCTCCACACACACACACACACACACACACACACACACACACAGATACCCCACACACTGAGTCCTCGCTACATGATTAGTGCAACTTCTGGCCTCTATCCACAAGCTGCCACAATAAAGTCCTGCTCTTTGGCTTATGCTCACCAGTTTCTGGTCTAACAACAGCATCAATCATTCACTGGAGATGGTTACTGCCGTGAGCAAACCAGTTTTACCAATGTCCCTTTTATTAATGCCAAATAAAACTCATGATAGAGCAAAGATGATATTAAGACAATGTTAACGGGAAATCGGTTTGATTTTTCAGTTAGAATTTCAAACCCTGAAATGTCGAAGTCTGGCTGACTAGTTGCTACCGAACGCTGGCTGTTTACTGTAGAAACGCACAGGCAACAATTCTAAGAATTAGTTACTGCATCATCAATACTATTTTCATCTTGTTTCTCTCTCTGTCTCTCTCTCTCTCTCTGTTCACGGTGACATATTACATTTCATCTAATCATTTCGTTAATTTGTCGCATTAATAAACTGGGTTCACTGGGGCGAGAAGACCAGTCTGAATGGGGAGTCTGTGGACACACAGCCACTTGCTGCCGGTTCTTTTGGCTCGCTTCTCCGGGGCTGGTTTCAGAGTCTGGGAGCAGATGGACGGGTTCATGTCACGCAGCCTCCCTTCCTCCCGGTGATTGACAGGAACCTGGACCCGGGAGACCGCTTCCGTGAACCACAACTCCCAGCTGTCAGTCAAACCGCCGCCAGACAACAGCACCTGTTGAAGGCGAGCGGACACCTCGGGGAGCGGGGGAGGGGGGCAGGCGGGGAGGGGGAGGGGTGAAGGTGGCATTCAGGGTCCCTGGGACCCCTCACTGACTTCAGCAAAGTGGCACCATCCAGATTTAATACTGGTCTTGCTGCAATAACACCAGCCACTGGGTAAAGGGATCGCTAACTTGGGAAACATTGTGTATAATTCCTGAAGGAGAGAATTGTCACAGCGCTTTGAGCTTGGCTTCTGACTCTGAAATTCAACATTATTATTAACCAAATGACATGAAAAAGCGCGTGTGAGGCGCTGGAGGGAGATCACCCGGACCAGTCCCGCTGCTCCCGGGAGCCTGTCCACCCTGCCGGGAGCAGCGAGCTGGGGCTGGCACCTCTCCCAAAGCTCACCCTGTGGGTGAGCAAGCTCTCAGACTGGGGGGGGGGGGGGGTGGGCACGGAGAGCCCACACTGCACCCCGCACCCCCCAACCCAACCCCCTCACCCCCCCCCCCCACCACCAATACCTTCGGCAGAGCTCTGGGCCACGCCCCCTCATTTACCTAATTAATGCAGTTCTCTTCCCCGCCTACGTCACAACTATTCAAGTAAACCTCACCCAGAGCTCCAGCCCATTGGCTCCCGTGAACTGATTTAATGCTTGTCAATCTCCATCCCCGAGGCCCTTTCTCTTTCCGACCTTCTCCCCACATGGAGCACAAATAACTCCAAACCGAGCAACTCTCCACCCGGTCCAAACCGAGCAACTCTCCACCCGGTACTAACCGAGCAACTCTCCACCCGGTACTAACCGAGCAACTCTCCACCCGGTCCAAACCGAGCAACTCTCCACCCGGTCCAAACCGAGCAACTCTGCACCGGATCCAAACCGAGCAACTCTCCACCCGGTACTAACCGAGCAACTCTGCACCGGATCCAAACCGAGCAACTCTCCACCCGGTACTAACCGAGCAACTCTCCACCCGGTCCAAACCGAGCAACTCTCCACCCGGTACTAACCGAGCAACTCTCTACCCGGTCCAAACCGAGCAACTCTGCACCGGATCCAAACCGAGCAACTCTGCACCCGGTCCAAACCGAGCAACTCTCCACCCGGTACTAACCGAGCAACTCTCCACCCGGTCCAAACCGAGCAACTCTGCACCGGATCCAAACCGAGCAACTCTGCACCCAGTCCAAACCGAGCAACTCTCCACCCGGTCCAAACCGAGCAACTCTCCACCCGGTACTAACCGAGCAACTCTGCACCGGATCCAAACCAAGCAACTCTCCACACGGTACTAACCGAGCAACTCTCCACCCGGTCCAAACCGAGCAACTCTGCACCCGGTACGAACCGAGCAACTCTCCACCCGGTCCAAACCGAGCAACTCTCCACCCGGTACTAACCGAGCAACTCTCCACCCGGTCCAAACCGAGCAACTCTCCACCCGGTACTAACCGAGCAACTCTACACCCGGTCCAAACCGAGCAACTCTCCACCTGGTACTAACCGAGCAACTCTCCACCCGGTTCTAACCGAGCAACTCTCCACCCGGTCCAAACCGAGCAACTCTACACCCGGTCCAAACCGAGCAACTCTCCACCTGGTACTAACCGAGCAACTCTCCACCCGGTTCTAACCGAGCAACTCTCCACCCGGTACTAACCGAGCTCTTCCCAACTGGTTTCAAACCGAAGCTGTTGTGTAACCGCCTCTGTCTAACTCTGTACACGTTCCGGTCTGAGAAACTCTGCCCCCGGCTCCGGGCCGCTAACTTTGCCGCTGTCCGGTGGGGTTGGAGTCGGTTTTGGACCAGGGCGGGGACCGGACCCGGAGAGACCCGGCAGCACCGCTTCTGGCTTCTTCCCCCTCACCATCCTCCCCAACCCCTCCCCCACCCCCCCCCCAACCCCAGCTCTGCCGCCGGAGCCGGGCACCGCTTGAATGTACAGCATGATGATGGAGAGCGAGTTACAGTCCCCGGGACACCAGATCAATGCCCCGGCGGCCGGGACCCCCGTGCCCACCCCGGGCGCCAACGGGAAGCTGAGCGGCGAGCGGGTCAAGCGGCCCATGAACGCCTTCATGGTGTGGTCCCGGGGGCAGCGCCGCAAGATGGCCCAAGAGAACCCCAAGATGCACAACTCGGAGATCAGCAAGCGGCTGGGGGCCGAGTGGAAACTCATGTCCGAGGCTGAGAAGCGACCGTTCATCGATGAAGCCAAGAGACTGCGGGCTCTGCACATGAAGGAGCATCCGGATTATAAATACCGGCCCCGCCGCAAGACCAAAACCCTGCTCAAGAAGGACAAATACTCGCTCCCCGCCGCTTTGCTGCCCCCGGGACCCGGAGCGCTCAGCTCCCCGGCCGGATTAAACCAGAGGCTGGACGGGGCCGGCGCCTATACTCACATGAACGGCTGGGCGAACGGCGCTTACCCGGGCTCGGCGGCGGCGGCGGCGGCAGCGGCGGCGGTGATGATGCAGGATCAGCTGGCGTACAGCCAGCACCCGGCGCTGGCGGCGGCGGGTGGAGCGGCGGGCGGAGGAGGGAACGGCGCCGGCGGCGGGGGAGCCGGCGGCGGGGCGAGCGGCCATCACCACCATCAGCACCCACAGCCGCTCCACCGCTACGACATGTCCCTGCAGTACAGCCCCATCCCCGGAACGCAAGGCTACATGAGCGGCTCCCCCTCCTACAGCAGCCTTTCCGCCGGCTACAGCCACCAAGGCCCCAGCGGCCTCTCGCTCGGCTCAATGGTTAAATCGGAACCGTCCCCCAGTCCGCCGGTCAGCTCGCACTCCCGGGGCCCCTGCTCCGGGGACCTGAGAGAGATGATCAGCATGTATTTACCGGCAGGAGGAGAAGCAGGGGACCCGTCCCAGAACAGACTGCTGCCTCTCGCACAACATTACCAAAGTCCCAGCACAGCGGTGAACGGAACAATCCCATTAACTCACATGTGAACTTCCACTCTCGGCAATTTGGACTCAAAATGCTTTTTTTTTTGATGTTCTTGTTTTTAAAAAAAAGAGGTAAAGTCGTTCGTTGTGGGAGCTCTGGGAAGTTACTGGTTCTGAAACTAGTGCACATATGTTTTAAAAATAATTAAATGTTTTATTACCAAGGTTTTTGTACAGTATTTATCATATATCAATTGAGAAGATTAATGACTGTATTAAATGTCAACTGTTAGAATTTGCCCAGACTGCGCACTCGCGCTGTTTACACACGCTCCGCTATTCCTCCCCAAGGAATAATATGAAATCTGCCCTCACGCACACAGCACGGCAAATCTTGGCGGTTTTGAATAGTCGAGGCACAGTCTTTCAACTCACTTTCTAAGGCGTTTGAATTGCCTTTAGTTGCAGGTTTGTGACCCATGTGAGTTTCTGTATTTGAAACAATTTTCCCTTCTTTGATCCCAAGATTTTCTGTAAATCATGGAGGTAATTAGATCATTTTTATTCTAAAATTTACCCGCGGATTCTGGAGGCCGATGTAAATAGTTTACTAATACTTTCTCTGCACAGACCCCGCAGTTTGCGTTGCTCAGAACAAGTTCGTTAAAATAATAAATTTTACAAAAAAAAACGCTGTATATAATTTGTATTACTACTTTTTCTGATTTATTTCACAAATGTGCTTCTGAACAAGATTCTTTACTGATAAAAGCAGCACTTGGAAGCCGGTTGTCTTGTATGTTGATTTAATTCCCCCGACAATAGCAAACAAAACCTGCTCCTCGGGGCTGGGAAAGTTTGCACTGAGCCCCCTAATCCCGTGAATGATTAGAATCGAAATGACATGACTGATCTAGAAATAGTTTGAATCACTAAAGGGCTTGTATAAATGCGAACAGTCACGCTTGGATAGCACATCACTTACATCTACGGAACTTAACAGAGCCAGGCTTTACTGTGTATCAAACACACGGCAGAGATTTCTCTCCCACATCAGCCTCTTGGGTGTACTTTATTACTAACAAGAACCACTTGGTTGTTCATGTTTTTTTTTTAACTTGAAGTGATCACAATTTAAACATGTAGCTCTTAGTTCAGTGTTGTAACTCTTCGAGCTCGTTCTCTTTCGGAATTAAATGTTCTCCCCCTGGATGCCCCTCAAACACACGAAATCAAAGCGTTATTTGGACCCTATGAGCACAGAAAATGTTTCAAATTAACCACCGGCTGTTATGTTGAGGTGTTTTGATTTGCCTGCCGGGAAAGGGGAGCGGGTTATAAATCCATAAATGTTTCATTCGCCACGTCAGTAAATTTCTCGATCTCTGCAAAGGGAAAGATCACAAAGATGTCTCGGGAGAATGCGGTCTGGACAAGTGACCAGCTTCTCCATCCCCCCCCGAGAGACAGACGCGGCTTGTTCCCAATTCCCCAAAGGAACATGATGCCGTATTCCCAATTCTGGCTCATCCCAACTAAGGCCAAATACACGTGGTTTGAATATAATGTCGCGTTCACGAATCTTGTCATGAACATATACATTCAAATATTGTTCAAAACTAATGAAACCAGGTAACAGACGGTTACATTAGAGTATAATATTTGAATTAAATTATTCAAAGTTTGAGATAGATTTCTCAGTTCTTTGATGCAATCCTCCAGATAAATGTTGCTCTCAGTAAGTTATTGATGTGATTCTGGCAGAATTAAGTCGCGCCGTAGAAATAAATGTTTCTCCAGCGTCAATAGCGAACCACAAACCCCTTAAACATATTTTACAAACTGTACACCAACAGACATTGAAAGGATTGTGTTAACTTGACAGCCAGTGCGGTCTGTTTTCCGGTTTTGCCTCTGCCCACACACCTCTTTCTGTATCTGGCTGCGGTTGACTGTAATTCTGTGCAATTTTCGTTTAACCAGCAAATTTACAACAAAAACAGCGACACTTGCAGCTAACCCCCGCGGCTTGTTGTAACAACTTGAATCTGCAACAATTGAGCCCGGGTCGTTTGCCATTCGGATTTTTAAGCTTCAGATTTTTCGAATGACTAATAATCGTGAAACAAGTGTGTAAATAAAGCGTGTTTGGACGCTCATTGTTAAACATGTATTCTTTAAAGAGAAACACTGAGCACGGAGCCTGCAAACGACGTTAGATTAGGGCCATAGATTCGGGTTGCTGGGTGCGTGTCATTCAGTCTCTGAATTATACGTGGCTGACAGAAACCTGTTTGATTTCAAATGGCATTTCCTTCACATATTAAATGCTTTGAACAAGTTAACTAAACATAGGATTCGCATTAAATATACGTTTAGTACACCGAGTGCCTCTTGCCCGCTCACATGTGCAGAGATTCTCAGCTATATGACCCTTTCTCTAAATTATTAGTTCTGGTCGAAGATAATTTCTGTGGTTTCTCTTTCCTCGCACGGTATTTAGTCGAATTTATGGGCCTTTAAAATATATAAAAGTATATTGTTTACCTTTTCAATTTATTATATAACAAGAGTTTTAATGAATATTTTCAAATATTGCGAACAATATTTGTTTCCCTCCAGATATAATCCGAAGGGTTTTGTGAGGGATTTTGTATCTGGGATTGTTGGAGAGTGTGGGATGCGAACAGAAACCGTTTCAGTAAAATTCGATTATTGGCTTTTTGTGACGCCATTGTTTTATTAAGGGTGGCTCTCCAACGATTTATTTACAGCCCACTGTTCTCCTGGGCTGTAATATTAATGCGAGGTATGGTGGGTGGAAAATGCAAGCTACGATTAAACTTTAAAGACGATTTGGATAGTTATAGAAACTCTAATTTTTTTGTCTGTTGACAGCGAGGCAAAATTGTGAGTTAACACGTTACAGCCCTAAATCCCAGAGGGACATGAATAGAAAGTGATGACCGTCCAGAATAGCGAGACTTTTGTCCCGAAACTACAAGCGTGGAGTTTCTAAGAAGGAGATTGTTTCCAGTGCGATAACCTGTCACCCAGTGGGAGGATATTTTAATGCCCACACAATGACCGGTGTTGGCAGACAGTTAAAATTCGGTGTAAAAAGATTTTATGAGTAAAAAAAGGATTGTGATGCGGCTGGAAATTGTTTGGAGACCAGGATCAGAGGTCACGCTCCTCCGCCTCCATCTCCAAACATTGCATTTTGAAACTCAAAGAAATGCTTTACCCTCCGGCGTTGCAGAAAATCAGAGCATTCATTAGGGGCAAATCTGCTTCCTTTCGCCGCCGAAAAGCGGCAGCTTGAGCTCCGACAATCCCAACCGCTCAGCGCCTGCACTTCCCCAAACACAGCGGCCGAATTAAAGTTGTCCTCTGAGCGCTGGCGTTTCTCTCCCGCGGTGTTCGAAGGAACTGGGGCTGTGGGCATTGCTCTCATTTGATAATCCCATTTAAACGCTGCTATCCGTTATAGAGAACAGTTTCGGTAACAAGGTGACGGTAATTTACATCATGCTGGGTCCAATGCCGAGTTTCTTATCCATGTAACATATAGCAACCTACACTTAACCCGTTAGTTTCCGGGTAAAATATTGTGGGTCTATAATATATAGGATAATGTTATGAACGGAGATGGTATTAAATCTAATGCTATCCCGCCTCCCGCTAGAACTGCCCCCTTGGTAAAGTTAGCTGAGGCTCGGTTTAGTTACTCTGAAACATCACATTTGATTATTTCTACAGATGGCCCATTGTGGGAGTCAGTGTGTGTGTGAGAGAAAGAGAGATGGGCTGTTACTCGGGTTGACGAGGCCTGTAATAGCTAAGACGGAATATTCTACGAGAAGAACATCGATCGCGTTCAATCATAATTAAATTGCTCCAATTTAATGATTACAAGGATTAAAACTAAAAGCAGACACTCCAAACGTGAGAACGAGTGAGAAAGGGCTTGCAAAATGCCAGCAGTTCAACTTGAGGCAATAGATTTTAGCTGAAGAATATATAACATTTATGCAAAGGTTAAACCAACTTGCCGTTCAGGTCAAAGAAGACATTTGCAGTTATATTTGAGATTTGGAATGTGCAATGGATTCTCCCGATAGGAATGTGACTTGTGAGTTTTTCTAGGACAAGTTCTGCTCTAAATTCACCTCTTCCAATTGCATTTGTAAACTCTGCCTAGGAATGCCTGTCGGCTTAGGTTTGAGCCCGAGGTAATTGTGGAAATTGCCAATTCTCCCGCCAGCGGGGCATAAATGAAACAAACTTTCTAGCTCATCATGTCAAAGTGGCGGTTACTTTCCAAACTGCACAAGTGGCAGCGGGGACGCGCGCTCGGCGGCGCGTTCATTATCCCCACATTTCCACAGACCGCGGATTCTCCTCATCTGTGCTCAGTCTAACCCTAACCAACACCTGATTCATTATACGATTCAGATCGATGCAAACATTAACTGCAAATGTTTTGGATCTTTGTTTATCTTTTCTCTGCAAAATCATACTGAAAATATAACTGTCAGGTCTAGTGAAGCTAGTCACCATTCCTAAAAAGCTTATTGCAGCCTTTCAATCTGGCTTGGAACAGAAAAATACAGAGTCCCACAACAAACAGCGTGAGGGTAAATTGGCACCAAAGTATTAGGTGACTTGCTTCCCGTGAACCGGGCGGGACACCTCGTTCCAGAGTTTATGCTGCAGATACTGCTATCGGTAACAATGATTGGCACAAAGGCAATGTGTCGGGCAATGGCCAATCACAGGGAATATCCTGTAATAGGGTGTGTCCAGAGAGTAGTAGCAGCTGGGCAGTGTCCTGTAATGTGGGGCAGTGCTCAGATGGATTCCTGAGCTATGGGCCGTGGCCTGTACCAAGAGCAATGTCAGTCCGGACAGTGTCCTCGAGTGCGTGACCTGTTTGGGCATTGTCTTGTACTATGGGCAGTGCCCAGGCTGTATTGTGTTGTGTGGGCAGTGTCCAGTCTGTATTGTGTCATGTGGGCAGTATTGAGGCTGTATTGTGTCGTGTGGGCAGTGTCCAGGCTGTATTGTGTTGTGTGGGCAGTGTCCAGGCTGTATTGTGTAGTGTGGGCAGTGTCCGGGTTGTATTGTGTCATGTGGGCAGTGTCCGGGCTGTATTGTGTTCTGTGGGCAGTTTCCAGTCTGTATTGTGTCGTGCGGGCAGTGTCCAGGCTGTATTGTGTCGTGTGGGCAGTGTCCAGTCTGTATTGTGTCGTGTGGGCAGTGACCAGGCTGTATTGTGTCATGTGGGCAGTGTCCAGTCTGTATTGTGTCATGTGGGCAGTATTGAGGCTGTATTGTGTCGTGTGGGCAGTGTCCAGTCTGTATTGTGTCATGTGGGCAGTATTGAGGCTGTATTGTGTCGTGTGGGCAGTGTCCAGGCTGTATTGTGTCGTGTGGGCAGTGTCCAGGCTGTATTGTGTCATGTGGGCAGTGTCCAGTCTGTATTGTGTCATGTGGGCAGTGTCCAGGCTGTATTGTGTAGTGAGGGCAGTGTCCGGGCTGTATTGTGTCATGTGGGCAGTGTCCAGGCTGTATTGTGTTCTGTGGGCAGTTTCCAGTCTGTATTGTGTCGTGTGGGCAGTGTCCAGGCTGTATTGTGTCTTGTGGGCAGTGTCCAGGCTGTATTGAGTCATGTGGGCAGTGTCCAGGCTGTATTGTGTTGTGTGGGCAGTGTCCAGGCTGTATTGTGTTCTGTGAGAAGTGTCCAGGCTGTATTGTGTAGTGTGGGCAGTGTCCAGGCTGTATTGTGTCGTGTGGGCGGTGTCCAGGCTGTATTGTGCCGTGTGGGTGGTATCCAGGCTGTATTGTGTCGTGTGGGCGGTGTCCAGGCTGTATTGTGTCAGGTGGGCAGTGTCCAGACTGTATTGTGTCGGGTGGGCAGTGTCCAGTCTGTATTGTATCGTGTGGGCAGTGTCCAGTCTGTATTGTATCGTGTGGGCAGTGTCCAGGCTGTATTGTGCTGTGTAAGCAGTGTCCAGGCTGTATTGTGTCATGTGGGCAGTGTCAAGTCTGTTTTGTGTCATGTGGGCAGTGTCCAGTCTGTTTTGTGCTGTGTAGGCAGTTTCCAGTCCGTATTGTGCTGTGTGGGCAGTGTCCAGGCTGTATTGTGTCATGTGGGCAGTGTCCAGTCTGTATTGTGTCGTGTGGGCAGTGTCCAGTCTGTATTATGTCATGTGGGCAGTGTCCTGTCTGTATTGTGTCGTGTGGGCAGTGTCCAGTCTGTATTGTGCCATGTGGGCAGTGTCCAGTCTTTATTGTGTAGTGTGGGCAGTGTCCAGTCTTTATTGTATTGTGTGGGCAGTGTCCAGGCTGTATTGTGTTGGGTGGGTAGTGACCAGGCTGTATTGTGTAGTGTGGGCAGTGTCCAATCTGTATTGTGTAGTCTGGGCAGTGTCCAGGCTGTATTGTGTTGTGTGGGTGGTGTCCAGGCTGTGTTGTGTCGTGTGGGCAGTGTCCAGCCTGTATTGTGTCGTGTGGGCGGTGTCCAGGCTGTATTGTGTCGGGTGGGCAGTGTCCAGGCTGTATTGTGTCGGGTGGGCAGTGTCCAGGCTGTATTGTGTCAGGTGGGCAGTGTCCAGGCTGTATTGTGCTGTGTAGGCAGTGTCCAGCCTGTATTCTGCTGTGTAGGCAGTGTCCAGTCTGTATTGTGTCATGTGGGCAGTGTCCAGTCTGTATTGTGTCGTGTGGGCAGTGTCCAGTCTGTATTGTGTAGTGTGGGCAGTGTCCAGTCTGTATTGTCTAATGTGAGCAGTGTCCAGTCTGTATTGTGTCGGGTGGGCAGTGTCCAGG
This sequence comes from Isurus oxyrinchus, assembly GCA_026770705.1. NCBI lineage: Eukaryota > Metazoa > Chordata > Chondrichthyes > Lamniformes > Lamnidae > Isurus > Isurus oxyrinchus. The sequence goes on from JANJGN010000205.1 coordinate 538,550, forward strand.
CTGTATTGTGTAGTGTGGGCAGTGTCCAGAGTGTATTGTGTAGTGTGGGCGGTTTCCAGGCTGTATTGTGTCATGTGGGCAGTGGTCAGGCTGTATTGTGTAGTGTGGGCAGTGTCCAGGCTGTATTGTGTAGTGTGGGCAGTGTCCAGGCTGTATTGTGCAATGTGGGCAGTGTCCAGTCTGTATTGTTTAATGTGGGCAGTTTCCAGGCTCTATTGTGTTGTCTGGGCAGTGTCCAAACTGTATTGCATCATATGGGCAGTGTCCAGACTGTTTTGAGTCATATGGGCAGTGCCCAGTCTGTATCGTGCTGTGTGGGCAGTGTCCTGGCTGTATTGACTCATATGGGCAGTGCCCAGGCTGTGTTGACTCATATGGGCAGTGCCAAAGGCTGTATTGTGTAGTGTGGGCAGTGTCCAATCTATATTGTGTCGTGTGGGCAGTGTCCAGGCTGTATTGGGTCATATGGGTAGTGCCCAGGCTGTATTGAGTCATATGGGCAGTGTCCAGGCTGTATTGAGTCATATGGGCAGCGCCCAGGCTGTATTGTGTTGTGTGGGCAGTGTCCAGGCTGTATTGTGTAGTGTGGGCAGTGTCCAGGCTGTATTGTTTCGGGTGGGCGGTGTCCAGGCTGTATCGTGTTGGGTGGGCAGTGTCCAGGCTGTATTGTGTCGGGTGGGCAGTGTCCAGGCTGTATTGTGTCGGGTGGGCAGTGTCCAGGCTGTATTGTGTAGTGTGGGCATTGTCCAGTCTGTATTGTGTCGTGTGGGCAGTGTCCAGGCTGTATTGTGTCATGTGGGCAGTGTCCAGTCTGTTTTGTGCTGTGTAGGCAGTGTCCAGTCTGTATTGTGCTGTGAGGGCAGTGTCCAGTCTGTATTGTGTCATGTGGGCCGTGTCCAGTCTGTATTGTGTTGTGTGGGTAGTTTCCAGTCTGAATTGTGTCATGTGGGCAGTGTCCAGTCTGTATTGTGTAGTGTGAGCAATGTCCAGTCTGTATTGTGTCATGTGGGCAGTGTCCAGTCTGTATTGTGTAGTGTGAGCAGTGTCCAGTCATTATTGTGTTATGTGGGCAGTGTTCAGTCTGTATTGTGTCATGTGGGCAGTGTCCAGTCTGTATTGTGTAGTGTGGGCAGTGTCCAGGCTGTATTGTGTCATGTGGGCAGTGTCCAGGCTGTATTGTGTAGTGTGAGCAGTGTCCAGGCTGTATTGTGTAGTGTGGGCAGTGTCCAGTCTGTATTGTGTCGTGTGGGCAGTGTCCAGTCTGTATTGTGTCGTGTGGGCAGTGTCCAGTCTGTATTGTGTCGTGTGGGCAGTGTCCAGTCTGTATTGTATCGGGTGGGCAGTGTCTAGTCTGTATTGTGTAGTGTGGGCAGTGTCCAGGCTGTGTTGTGTCATGTGGGCAGTGTCCAGGCTGTATTGTGTTGTGTGGGCAGTGTCCAGTCTGTATTGTGTAGTGTGGGCAGTGTCCAGGCTGTATTGTGTCATGTGGGCAGTGTCCAGGCTGTATTGTGTAGTGAGGGCAGTGTCCAGTCTGTATTGTGTAGTATGGGCAGTCTCCAGTCTGTATTGTGTTGTGTGGGCAGTGTCCCGTCTGTATTGTGTCGTGTGGGCAGTGTCCAGTCTGTATTGTTTAATGTGGGCAGTGTCCAGTCTGTATTGTGTCGTATGGGCAGTAGTCAGGCTGTATTGTGTTGTGTGGGCAGTGTCCAGTCTGTATTGTGTAGTGTGGGCGGTGTCCGGGCTGTATTGTTTCGGGTGGGCGGTGTCCAGGCTGTATTGTGATGGGTGGGCAGTGTCCAGGCTGTATTGTGTCGGGTGGGCAGTGTCCAGGCTGTATTGTGTTGTGTGGGCAGTGTCCAGGCTGTATTGTGTTGTGTGGGCAGTGTCCAGGCTGTATTGTGTAATGTGGGCATTGTCCAGTCTGTATTGTGTCGTGTGGGCAGTGTCCAGTCTGTATTGTGTCGTGTGGGCAGTGTCCAGGCTGTGTTGTGTCATGTGGGCAGTGACCAGTCTGTTTTGTGCTGTATAGGCAGTGTCCAGTCTGTATTGTGCTGTGTGGGCAGTTTCCAGTCTGTATTGTTTCATGTGGGCAGTGTCCAGTCTTTATTGTGTTGTGTGGGCCGTGTCCAGGCTGTATTGTGTCATGTGGGCAGTCTCTAGTCTGTATTGTGTAGTGTGGGCAGTGTCCAGTCTGTATTGAGCCATGTGGGCAGTGTCCAGTCTGTATTGTGTCATGTGGGCAGTGTCCAGTCTGTATTGTGTAGTGTGGGCGGTGTCCAGTCTGTATTGTGTCATGTGGGCAGTGTCCAGTCTGTATTGTATATTGTGGGCGGTGTCCAGGCTGTATTGTGTCATGTGAGCAGTGTCCAGTCTGTATGGTGTCATGTGGGCAGTGTCCAGTCTGTATTGTGTAGTGTGGGCAGTGTCCAGTCTGTATTGTGTAGTGTGGGCAGTGTCCAGTCTGTATTGTGTCATGTGGGCAGTGTCCAGTCTGTATTGTGTCGTGTGGGCAGTGGCCAGTCTGTATTGTGTAGTGTGGGCAGTGTCCAGTCTGTATTGTGTAGTGTGGGCAGTGTCCAGGCTGTATTGTGTAGTGTGGGCAGTGTCCAGTCTGTATTGAGTCATGTGGGCAGTGTCCAGTCTGTACTGTGTTGTGTGGGCAGTGTCCAGTCTGTATTGTGTCATGTGGGCAGTGTCCAGTATCTATTGTATCGGGTGGGCAGCGTCCAGTCTGTATTGTGTAGTGTGGGCAGTGTCCAGTCTGCATTGTGTCATGTGGGCAGTGTCCAGTCTGTATTGTTTAATGTGGGCAGTGACCAGGCTGTATTGTGTTGTGTGGGCAGTGTCCAGGCTGTATTGTGTCGTGTGGGCAGTGTCCAGGCTGTATTGTGTAGTGAGGACAGTGCCCAGTCTGTATTGTGTAGTGTGGGCAGTGTCCGGGCTGTATTGTGTCATGTGGGCAATGTCCAGGCTGTATTGTATTGTGTGGGCAGTTTCCAGGCTGTATTGTGTTGTGTGGGCAGTGTCCAGGCTGTATTGTGCTGTGTGGGCAGTGTCCAGGCTGAATTGTGTCATGTGGGCAGTGTCCAGGCTGTATTGTGTTGTGTGGGCGGTGTCCAGGCTGTATTGTGTCAGGTGGGCAGTGTCCAGACTGTATTGTGTCGGGTGGGCAGTGTCCAGTCTGTATTGTATCGTGTGGGCAGTGTCCAGTCTGTATTGTATCGTGTGGGCAGTGTCCAGGCTGTATTGTGCTGTGTAAGCAGTGTCCAGGCTGTATTGTGTCATGTGGGCAGTGTCAAGTCTGTTTTGTGTCATGTGGGCAGTGTCCAGTCTGTTTTGTGCTGTGTAGGCAGTTTCCAGTCCGTATTGTGCTGTGTGGGCAGTGTCCAGTCTGTATTGTGTCATGTGGGCAGTGTCCAGGCTGTATTGTGTTGTGTGGGCAGTGTCCAGGCTGTATTGTGTCATGTGGGCAGTGTCCAGGCTGTATTGTGTTGTGTGGGCAGTGTCCAGGCTGTATTGTGTCATGTGGGCAGTGTCCAGTCTGTATTGTGTAGTGTGGGCAGTGTCCAGTCTGTATTGTGTAGTGTGGGCAGTGTACAGACTGTATTGTGTCATGTGGGCAGTGCCCAGGCTGTATTGAGTCATATGGGCAGTGCCCAGGCTGCATTGACTCGTATGGGCAGTGCCAAAGGCTGTGTTGTGTAGTGTGGGCAGTGTCCAGACTGTATTGTGTAGTGTTGGCAGTGTCCAGTCTGTATTGTGTAGTGTGGGCAGTGTCCAATCTGTATTGTGTAGTGTGGGCAGTGTCCAGTCTGTATTGTGTAGTGTGGGCAGTGTCCAGTCTGTATTGTGTAGTGAGGGCAGTGTCCTGTCTGTATTGTTTAGTGTGGGCAGTGTCCAATCTTTATTGTGTAGTGTGGGCAGTGTCCAGGCTATATTGTGTAGTGTGGGCAGTGCCCAGGCTGTATTGTGTAGTGTGGGCAGTGTCCAGTCTGTATTGTGTAGTGTGGGCAGTGTCCAATCTGTATTGTGTAGTGTGGGCATTGTCCAGTCTGTATTGTGTAGTGTGGGCAGTGTCCAGTCTGTATTGTGTAGTGAGGGCAATGTCCAGTCTGTATTGTGTAGTGTGGGCAGTGTCCAGTCTGTATTATGTAGTGTGGGCAGTGTCCAATCTTTATTGTGTAGTGTGGGCAGTGTCCAGGCTTTATTGTGTAGTGTGGGCAGTGCCCAGGCTGTATTGTGTAGTGTGGGCAGTGTCCACGCTGTATTGTGTAGTGTGGGCAGTGTCTAGGCTGTATTGTGTAGTGTGGGCAGTGTCCAGGCTTTATTGTGTACTGTGGGCAGTGTCCAGGCTGTATTGTGTCATATGGGCAGTGCCCAGTCTGTATTGTGTAGTGTGGGCGGTGTCCATTCTGTATTGTGCAGTGTTCGGCAGTGTCCAGTCTGTATTGTGTCGTGTGGGCAGTTTCCAGTCTGTATTGTGTCGTGTGGGCAGTTTCCAGTCTGTATTGTGTCGTGTGGGCAGTGTCCAGGCTGTATTGTGTTGGGTGGGCAGTTTCCAGTCTGTATTGTGTTGGGTGGGCAGTTTCCAGTCTGTATTGTGTCGTGTGGGCAGTGTCCAGGCTGTATTGTGTTGTGTGGGCGGTGTCCAGTCTGTATTGTGTCGTGTGGGCAGTGTCCAATCTGTATTGTGTCATGTGGGCAGTGTCCAGGCTGTATTGTGTTGTGTGGGCGGTGTCCAGTCTGTATTGTGTCGTGTGGGCAGTGTCCAGTCTGTATTGTGTCGTGTGGGCAGTGTCCAGTCTGTATTGTGTCGTGTGGGCAGTGTCCAGGTCACAATCCCTTTCTGTAACTGTTGCTTTCCAGTCAAGTGAGAGGTCTGCTTTGGTATAGTTGTAATGTCTCGTTGTAATGTGTAGTTTTAACGTTTCATTTTAATGTGTAGTTGTAATATGTAGCTCCACTGTCTCAGATGTTACCGTTAAAAATGAAAGATATTATCAACATTGTGAGCATCTTCCAGTAGGTTTAATGATCGATAGTAAGGCTCTGGGGTCTTCAGCTTAAAAGAGGGACTTGTGTTTATATAGCATCTCTCACAATGTCCCAAAGCATTTTACAGTTAATCAAGCACTTTTTGAAGTTTAGTCACTGTTGTTGTGTAGAAAATACAGAGCCAATTGTACATACCAAACTCCCAGATATAGCAATATGATAATGGCCAGATAATCTTTTTTGGATGTTAATTTTGGGATAAATGTTGGCCATGAGACTGGGGAAGATCCCCCTGCTGCTCTTCAAAATCTCTCTTTGAGATCTTATATGTCACCTGAGAGGACAGGCATGCCTCTGTTTAAAGTCTCATATGAAAGACAGCACTCACTCAGCACTGCATTAGAGAGTCCACCTTATTTTTGTTTTTAAGTCCTGAAGTGGAGCTGCTAACTTAGAAGCAAGAGTAGTACTAATTGAGAAATGGCTGACATTTCTATTGCCCATACAAAGGATGTCCAGCCCAGCTATTCTAAATGGAAACATAATTTAAAAAAAAGAAAGATTTCATTAGAAATAGGAACAGAAGTAGGCCATTCAGCCCCTTGAGTCTGACCCGCCATTCATTAAGGTAACAACTGATCTGATTGTGGCCTTGACTATCTGCACCCCCCCCAGCACCCCCCCCCCCACCCATAACCCTTGATTCCCTTGTCAATCTAAATCTGTTTAACTCAGCCTTGAATCTTTTCAATGACCCAGCCTCTACTGCTGTCTGGGCAAGAAAATTCCAAACACTGAAAAATTTCTGAGAGAAAAAAATCCTTCTCATCTCTGTCTTATATGGGAGATCATTTATCTTTAAACTGTGCCCTTTAGTTCCAGTTTCCCCCAAGACAGCCTCAGAATCTTATATGTTTCAATAAGACTATGTTTTATCCTCCTAAACTCCAACGAGTATAAAACCAACCTGCTCAACCTTTCCTCATAAAAGAACCCCTTCATCCCAGGAATTAGCTGAGTGAACCTTCTCTGAACTGCTCCCAATGCAAGTATACCCTTCTTTAAGTATGGAGACCAACACTGTACCCAGTGTTCCAAGTGTGTTCTCATCAATGTCTTGTACAGTTGTAGCTATACTTCCCTATTTTTATACTCCATCCCCTTTCAATAAAGGCCAAAATTCCACCTGCTTTCCAAAGTAATGCTGTACCTGCATGTTGACATTTTGTGATTCATGTACAAGGACACCCAGATCCCTCTGTGCTGCAGCATTCTGCAGTCTCTCCATTTAAATAATATTCTGCTTTTCTATTCTTCCTGCCAAAGTGGACGACCTCATATTTTCTTACATTATATTCCATCTGCCAGTTTTTGCCCACTCACTTAACCTGTCTATACCATTCTGCAGACCCTTTATATCCTCCTCACAACTTGCTTTCCTACCTATCTTTGTGTCTTCAGCAAATTTGGCTACAATACAGTCAGTCCCTTCATCCAAGACATTGATATAGATTGTAACTAGCTGAGGCCCAAGCATGATTCCTGTGACACTCCACTAGTTACAGTTTCCCAACCTGAAAATGACCCATTTACCCTGACTCTCTTTTTCCTGAGAGTTAGCCAGTCCTCTGTCTATGCTAATATTTCACCCCCAACACCATGAGCTCTTATCTTCTGCAGTAACCTTTTATGTATCAAATGCCTTTTGGAAATCCAAATACACTACATCTACACGATTTCTCTTACACAAAACCATGTTGACTCTGCCTGATAATATTATGATTTTCCAAATGCCCCACTTAATAATGGGTTCTAGCATTTTCCCAGTAACAGATATTAGACTAACTGGCCTATAGTTTCCTGGTTTCCATCTCCCTCCTTTCTTGAATAGTGTTACATTTGCGGCTTTCCAATCCGCTGGGACGATTGCAGAATCGAGCGAATTTTGGAATATTACAACCAATCAATCCACTATCTCTGCAGCCACTTCCTTTAGGATGCAGGCCATCAAGTCCAGGGGTCCTGTCAACCTTTAGTCCCATTAGTTTTCCCAGTACATTTTCCATAGTGATTGCAATTGTTTTAAGTTCCTCCCTCCTTTTTACTTCTTGATTTTCTACTATCTTGTGAATGCTTTTTATATCTTCGACTGTGAAGACAGATACAAAATTTTTGTTAAAAATCTCTGTCATTTCCTTGTTTCCTGTTATTAATTCTCCAGCCTCACCCTCTGAGGGACCCACACCACTATCTCTATCACTATAGTATCACTGTCAGTATCACTATCACTTTCACTACCACTATGACTATCACTATAGTATCACTGTCAGTATCACTATCACTATCAATATCACTATCAGTATCAGTATCACTAGCAAATTACTATCAAATCACTATCAGTATCACTGTCACTACCAACATTACTACCACTACCACTATCACTATCACTATCACTACCACTATCACTACTCTTTTCCTTTTGATGTACTTGTACAAGCTTTTACTGCCTGTTTTTACATTTTTTCTTGTTTTCCCTCTTACTCCAATTTCTCCGTCTTTATTTTGTTTTCATCATCCTTTGCTGGTTTCTAAGATTTTCCCAATCATCCGGCCTAGCCTTAAGCTTTACAACATTGTATATCTGTTCTTTTGGTTTGATACCATCCTTAACTTCCTGAGTTAGCCACAGATGGTGCCTCCTTCTTGCAGAGTCTTTCTTTCTCAATGGAATATATTTCTGTTCAGAGTTATGAAATATCTCCTTAAATGTCTTCCACTACATCTCTACTATCTTACCTCTTAACCTATTTCCCAGTCCATTTTAGCCAACTCTGCCTTCATACAGTTACAGGCAGGAGAGAGACAGGCAAACTGTACCTATATCCTCTTACCACCTGCCTATAAACTGAAGGTGTTTCTGATTTTTAAAAAAATTTGCAGTGTTGTTTTTTCCCAATCCCTCAGTTATTGGCATCCAATTTATTAATAACCTGAAGCAAACTCGAGTTAGGATTAACTCAGAAGGTTAAATTTATTTCACATTCGCAACCCAAGAAAGGGGTGTTAGCAACTTCCCACACCAAACGCACCCACACCCACACACACCCGCACACACATGCACACACACACACCCATGTGCATGCGCACACACACACACACACACACACACACACACACACACACTTACACCCACACACACAACTACACGCTCACACACACACGCCCACACATGCACACACACAGCTACACATACCCACACACAACCACAAGCACACACCCACACACGCACACACCCACACACGCACACACGCACACACCCACACATGCACACACGCACACACCCACACACCCACACACGCACACACACCCACACACACACCCACACACACCCACATACACACACACACCCACACACACAAACACACCTACACACACCCACAAACGCACACACACGCACCCATAGGCACACACACACCCACACACACAAACACACCCACAAACAACCGCACACACACCCACACACACCCACACACACCCACATACACACACACACGCACACACACCCGCACACACAAACACACCCACATACACACACACATGCACCCACACACACACACAAACACACCCACAAACAACCGCACACACACACACACAAACACACCCACACACACCCGCACACACACACACACACACAAACACACCCACACATACCCGCACACACACACACCCACATGCACGCATAGACACACACACACTTACACCCACACACACACACCCACACACACACAACTACACAGCCACACACACATGCCCACACATACCCACACATAATCACAAGCACACACCTACACACGCACACACGCACACACACAAACACACCCACACACACCCACACACGCACACACGCACACACCCACACATGCACACACGCGCACACACAAACACACCCACACACACCCACACACAACTACGCACGCACACACACACACACACACACGCACACACGCACACACCCATACACACACAACTACACACCCACACACATGCCCACACATACCCACACACAATCACAAGCACACACCCACACATGCACACACGCACACACACAAACACACCCACACACACCCACACACGCACACACGCACACACCCACACATGCACACACGTGCACACACAAACACACCCACATACACCCACACACAACTACACACGCACACAGACACACACACACACACACACACACACGCACACATGCACACACCCACACACAATTACACACCCACACACACACACACACACACACACACACACACACAGTACAGGTGGGGCTTTAAAAAAAGAGTTTTACAGTACAAGAACCACAGAATTGAATATTAGTGCACATGATTTCCAGAGTCCCAATTCAAAGTACAATGAGGAATTCTTTCATGTAGGAGTTCGAGTTCAGCTGGCTGAAGATGGGGCTTGTGGTATTCACTTTCAGTTGGTGCTGACTGCAGGATGAAATAGGTACACAGAGACTGGATCAGTTCTGCAGGTGATGGAATGGAATCTTTCAGCAGAGACAGTTTTTGAGGTACAAGCTGTTGTTCTGCCTGGAGGTGTCTGGTTCTTGATGGTTCCCCACTACAATTTACTGCAGCCTGACCATTTCCTAGTTCTCAAAGCATAAAGAGATGTCAAAAAGGTTACTTGAGCCAAGTGCTCTTCCTTCTCCATCTTTACTTCAAAAGGGATGTCTATTCAGTGCCTGGAATTGGTCCCAGTCATTAATTGAAAGAGTTTCCTCCATATTGAGGGTCTGGTGTTGGGAAGCTATTGTCTAGGCACTGGCACTGCTGTCAGGTGAGATAATCAGGTGGAAATGATGGCCCTTTGGTTCCCCTTTGAAATGGGCCTGGACAGTGCCAGGTGTGATATGAGTCTGTTAGCAGCTTTCTAGGCATAATGAGTTTTGATGTGCAAGCCTTCTGGTTTTGTGATTGCAAGTGGTCTGTGCAATGTGGTTTGCAATTCCACTGCTGAGAAAAGAATTATTTTGTTCTTGTAACTCCTGGGGGTAGCTCCCAGACAAAGAGCCAACCCTGTGGTCATGTGACTTGTAGCAGCCATCTTTTTGGTTCAACAGGAAATCCATTTTCAAAAATAACAATGAGGATAAAATTTTGAACATAAAGTGCTGGGATTCTTCTCATGTTGTAAGAGCCCTTGTAAATGCCTTTATTTAAGTTTGAAACACTAGTTTCAGACCCACATTTCTTACCCTCAAACTGAGTGTGAAGTTCTCGCATGTTACGATCACTGTTAGCTAGAGGATTCTTTACTATGAGGTAATATATTAATCCTGTCTCATCCCACATTTCCAGGTCTAAAATAGCCTCTTCCCTGGTTGGTGCCAGAATGTATTGTCCTGAAGAATTGTTCCAAATACACTCTATGAACTCATCCTTTAGGCTAAATTTGCCAATCTTATTCATTCAATCTATATTAATATTAAAATTTCCCACAATTATTGCATTACCTTCCTTACAGGCCACTATTATTTCTTGATTTATACTCTGCCCTAGAGTGTAGCTACTGTGGGGCCCATGAATCACTCCCACCAGTCACTTCTTTCCTTTGCTATTTATCACCACCTAACTGATTCTACATTTTGATCCTCCAATTCATTTCTCACTACAGTACTAATCTCATCCTTTATTACCAGAGCTCCCCCACTTACTTTTTCATTCTAAAAACAGAAAATGGTGGAAAACCTCAGCAGGTCTGGCAGCATCTGTGGAGAGAGAAACAGAGTTAACGTTTCCAGTCTGTATGACTGTTCTTCAGCTCGCATTCTTGGCTGCAGAGAACAGTGTCCATCTCCCTAAATTATACTGTCCCCTACTACAACCATATTCCTTTTGGCATGTCCCCACCTCCCCCCACCTCCCCTCCTCCACCCCACCACCAACACCACCCCCCCACCCCCCACCCCCCCCACCCCCCAACCTGGATGGTCCCCTGCATAATTTAGGCACAGAACAGGGCCATTTGGACCATCTTGTCCATGCCACCAAAAAGAGCTATCCAGTCTAATTCCACCTTTCAGCTCTTGGTCCAAAACCAACCAGGTACACCTCTTTGTGCATATCCGAGTTTCTTTTAATATGATGAGGGCTTCTGCCCCTATCACCCTTTCAATCCGTGAGTTCCAGGACCCCATCAAATTCGGCATGAAAATATTTCTCCTTAACTCACCTCTAATCCTTCCACCAATTTTAGCCCCAAGTTATTGACTTTTCTGTTAAGGGGTACAGGTCTTTCTTATGCATTCAACTAAGCTGTTCATAATTTTTCACACCTCAATCAAATCCCCCTTTGACCTAATCTGTTCCATAGAAAACAAACCCAACCTATTGAACTTTCTTCATAGCTAAAATTCTCCATTGCTAGGAACATCCTCATAAACCTCTTCTCTTGACTCTCTAGTTTGATCATATTCTTCCTTTAATATAGTGACTAGACCTGTAAGCAGTACTCTAGCCATGGCCTAACTTGTATTTGCTGCAGTTCCAGCATTACCTCCCTGCTCTTATACACCACATTCCAGTCAATAAAAGGAAGTGTCCCATTTGCCTTTTTGATTCCCTTTTCTAGCTGCCATGTTACCTCCAGGGATCAGTGGGCATGTACTTCACTTCCCTCTGCTCCTCTACACCTCTCAGGCCCCTACCATTTGTTGTTTATTCCCTCGTCATTTTTTAAATTCTTTCATGGGATGTGAGCTTTGCTGACAGGGCCAGCAAGACAAGGCCACAAGATGCACTGCAGGAACTCACCAAGGCTCCTTCGACAGCACCTTCCAGACCCACGACCACTACCATCTAGAAGGACAAGGGCAGCAGACACATGGGAACACCACCACCTGGAAGTTCCCCTCCAAGTCACTCACCATCCTGACTTGGAAATATATCACCGTTCCTTCACTGTCGCTGGGTCAAAATCCTGGAACTCCCTCCCTAACAGCGCTGTGGGTGTACCTACACCACATGGACTGCAGCGGTTCAAGAAGGCAGCTCACCACCACTTTCTCAAAGGTAATTAGGGATGGGCAATAAATGCTGGGCCCAGCCAGTGACACCCACATCCCATGAATGAATTAAAAAGAAAATTGTTGCCTATCCTGGCCATTTCAGAGGGCAGTTAAGAGTCAACCACATTTCTGCAGTTTTATGCCACACGTAGGCGAGACCAGGTAAGGATGTTAGATTTCCTTCTGTAAAGGACATTAGTGACCCAGGTGAGTTTTTAATGACAACTATGGTAGTTTCATTGTTACCATTACTAGGACTAGTTTTTAACTTCAGATCTGTTAACTGAATTCAAATTCCACCAACTGTCATGGATGGGATTTGAACCCATGGTGGTAAAGCATACATGTAGGCCTTCGGATTGTTAGTCTAGTAACATTACCACTATGCTATAGCTTCCCCCTATTGCCTTTGTCCTTCCTAAATGTATTACTTCACACATCTTCAGACTGAACTCTATTTTCCACTTTCCAACCATCTGACCAGTCTATTATTATACTCCTGAGTTCCCAGCTTTCTTCTCCAACTGCACAAACAATTTTCATATCATCTGCAAACTTCTTAATCATGCCTCCTATATTTGAGTCTAAATCATTGACATGTACCACAAACAGCAAGGCATCCAGTACCCCATTGCTAAAGCCTTCCAGTCACAAAAAAAATCCATCTATTATTATTCTTTTCTTCCTGCCTCTGAGTCACTTTTGGATCCAACTTGTCACTTTGCCTTGGATCCCATGGGCTGTTCTTTTCTTGCCCAATCTGTCTTGTGGACCTTATGAAAAGCCGTAGTAAAATCCACATATATCTATGGAATTTCTGGATAGTTATAGGCCAACTCTGGATTGACCACCCCTCCCCAATTGTCACCTGACTCTGGATTAACCACCACACCAGCCACTCCTGCTGCCTGCCCCTGCCCCTCGCCCACCTCCTGCCTCCCCCACAACCCCACCACTCTCAATGTCACAGTTGTGGTCCCACTCTGGATATATTGCTCATTTGTAATTGTACCTTCGCTAGGAATCGGAATTGACTTTGCTAAACATGCAGTATGAGGGATAACTTCTCACATGGATCATGACACTAGGTCCAGTCACGAACTCCTGTGCACGTTGCAAATTTCTCAATGTTTTTATGAGTAGAAAATGTACTCAGAGCGAACTCTAGGAGTGGGGCATTCAGGAAGGGAAACTCGCAGCAATCGTCTCATCCCTGGTGTGTGGGCTTGTGACTGATTTTGTCACAATTCAGCTCATGGCTGGAACTTTTCCTTTGTTGACAGTAAAATCAGCCAGTTCACATTATCCAAGCTCCAGACAGCCATCCTCTCAGTCATGGGGACTTCACATATCATGGGGCATTTGGAATCAGCTGATTTATCTGTTACAGAGGTCAAAGGGGCTGCCAGGCAATGGGTGCAGGCATTGTGCCCATCTGACTTCAGGCCCAGGCAACCAGGGTAGCCTCACTGATAGAATGCCACTGGTATACAGTTACTTCTGATTTTACAGCAGCCAATCTCTTATGACATCCCACACAGGGAGTCAAGATCAGAAGTAGTCTTGAGGAAAAAGTTGTAGATAATGGGACCAGGACATAAAGGTGCAATATACAGAACCAATTGTAAATCCTGCTTCTGTTTTATTTTCATTTGAAGTTTTGGCTGGAATTTTCCAGGCCCACTGCAGTGGAACCCACTGTGGGAGAATCAGCAGCCCAGCCAAAAGCCCAGTGCCTTTCGGCAGGATCAGATGGTCCCAGTGCCAGACAGGGCTGGAAAATCCCTCCCTTTGATTTTATATTTAGTTAAAATGCAAAATATGCAGCAATTTGGGAAGCAGAATTTGTTGGAGCAAAGGGGGATCTTTGACCTGCGTAATGAAAAACTGAGGTATGGAACACCACCATTGGCTGAAGGATATAATTGCAATGTGACAAGTTTACATAGGAAGTTTCCATTTTAAATCAGACATAAATCTTTACATTGAGAAAGGTTGACCTAAAACTGGGACACAGTTTGAAAACAGGAAGTAAGATTTTGTAGACAGGAAATGCATACAGAGATAACACTTTTAATATGTCACAAAATTAAATGGTTCTGGTAAATGCTGGAGATTCATATGTTGATGGATAAATCAAGTCACAGGAGAATCTGTAGTGATTTCCATGGTTCATGGACAGTGGAGGCTGCAGAGTATTGCTGTAACAGAAAGCTGGATTCACTAAATTTGGTTTAAGAAAACTTTTCCTAATTTAAAAATATTTGTATTTATAAACAGGGAATAACTGACTGAGAAGAGGAACTAATTTATCTTCTGCCTTGTGACCATAAACTGTACCTTCAGGCTGCTGTGGTGAGTAAATGCTCAGGATCTGTGTAACTGGACAGGGAAGAGCCAAAAACAATGGATCAGACAGGGAGAGTCAAGGAGAACACTTGGAATTGGGAGGACAGAGACAGACACAGCTAACTCTCTGTTTTTATCATAATCAGCACATTGGCTTGCTGTGATGAGCTATTCTTGGTAACATCCTTGCTGATCTGAAACAATATCTTTTGTATAACTGAGACTAACTCCACATAGGCAAACTTGAACCATTGGTAATTCACCCCATGGCCATATAACATTCCCCCACTCCACAAGTAGTACTTGACTTACTCCATAAGCATATAACAGTCCCTCACCAGGAGCATATAACTTGCCCCACACCCCACTAAATTAATGTTAAAAAGTTCACTTCCCTTTACCTGTTGGCTTTTTCATGACAGTAAGTCAGCTTTGTGGTCATTCTTACAGATAGCAACAATTGATTTTTTTTGGAGACTTCATTGTTGAAACTGAATTGAAACTTTTGGATGGTGGGATAATGAAAGCCCATTCTCTGCATTGCTGGAGCAGTGACATAAACACCACCCGACAGGCTCAACTTAATCAACTCCAAGGGCTGAATTTTTAGCTCGGTGGGTGGATGCGATTGGCAGGTCTGGGATTGGCAGGTCTGGGATTGGCAGGACTGGGATTGGCAGGTCTGGGATTGGCAGGTCTGGGATTGGCAGGTCTGGGATTGGCAGATCTGGGATTGGCAGAACTGGGATTGGCAGGACTGGGACCGCCAACTGCGATCAGCCCCTGACTGCGATTTCACTGTAATGGCCTGTGTGTAGCTCATGCTGAAAGGCTCAGCACTGCCGGGATGGGGCTGGGAAGAGGCTGGGCGATGCGGGTGCAGGTGAGCACTGAGAGAAAGCTCCCTGAAGACGGACAGCTGTCTCAGGGAGCTGCAGACCCGAAAACCATCAAATAAAGTTTCAAAAAGCTGGAAAAACATGTCCGAGCATCAGAATCAGGAACCTGAAAATATAGATGGTAAAAATGCTGCCCACAGGTTTTCATTTTTGTTTATTTCATAACAGAAACGGCAACCCACCCTTGGGTGAAGTTTCATGAAAAACGTAAAGGCCGCTTTGCCCAATTAACCCATCTGCTAACCGCAAGTTCGGACGGGCCACAAAAATTTGGATTCAGTCGTTCCATTAATGGGCAGAGTTGCTGTCTTAATTATCACCGGGCACACTTCCGACTTTTCTGTGTGCCCACTGACCGAAATATCACATAAGCGCGGGATGACATCGGGATGCTCGCTCAATGTCATCTCACACAATTTCACGTCTGATCGGGTCAGGTCTTGGGCCTGACCAACCAACCTCAAAATTCTGCCCCAAGCATTTTTAAGTGCTTGGAACTCCAAAAGAACTCAATTCTAGAGCAATGTATTGAGAATAGCAACTAGGGGTAGAGATTTATTATTCTGTACTGAGATAAGTTAATGATGAATCTTATAGTGAAGGATCCTCTGAGGAGCAGTGATCATAATATGATGGAATTTATTATTACGTTTCCATGTGATGAGGTTAAGTGCAAAACTATGGTCTTAAATTAAAGCCCATTATGGAGGTATGGGAAAAAGTTGACTAAAGTAGACTGGGAATTAAATTTAAAAGTAATGATGGTAGACAAGTAATGGTGATCATTTAAAGAAATAGTTCACAACTCTCAATGTATATCCATTCCCTAGAGGAATGAAAACTTCACAGGATCAGGAGTGCAACCCTGGCTGACTGGAGAAGTCCTGGGTAACATTAGAATAAAGGAAGGGGTGTATAATGTTGTCAAAACATGTAATAAACCCAAGGATTGGGAAGGATTTAGAAATCAGCAATGAATGACTGAGAAATTGATAAAGAGGGAGAAAACAGAATATGAGATATAAATTGGCAAGAAATATAAAAGCAGATTGTAAGAGTGTCTACAAGTATGTAAAAGGGAAGAGATTAGTGAAAATAAGCGTAGGGGCAAAGATAGAATGTATAATGGGGAAGAAGGAATTGGCAGAGATATTAAACAAATATTTTTTGTCTACTTCATATTAGGAGACAAAGCACCTATCAGGAATTTTGAGGGAGCAAAGTTCTAATGAGAGCAGGAAAAATATAAAGTAATTAAAATTAACAAAGAAAAAAATTACTGGAGAAGTAAATGGGACTAAGAGCTGACAAATCACTTGTAAATGATGGCCTATATCCTAGGGTTTTATAAGAGGTGCTGCAGATATAATGAGATACATTGATTTTGATCTTCTGGAATTCCCTAGATTTGAGAACAGTCCCATGGGTTGGGATGTAGTAAACATAATCCCACTGTTAAGAAGGAGGGATTGAGAAAATGAGGAACAGTTAAGCCTTCCCTTATAATGATCTTCCCTCCATCATAAGGTCAGGAGTGGGGATGTTCGCTGATGATTGCACAATGTTCAGCACCATCCGCAACTCCTCAGATACTGAAGCTGTCCATGTCCAAATGCACAAGACCCAGACAACTTCCAGACTTGGGCTGATAAATGGCAAGTTACTTGCACACCACACCAATGCCAGGCAATGACCATCTCCAACAAGAGAGAATCCAACCATCTCCCCTTAACATCCAATGGCATTACCATAACTGAATCCCCCAATATCGACACCCTGGTGATTACCATTGGCCAGAAACTGAACTGGACCAGACTTTTAAATACTGTGACTACAAGAGTAGGTCAGAGGTTTGGAATTCTGCAGCAGGTAACTCACTTAACAACATTCAAGAAATTCAGCACCATCAAGGACAAAGCAGACCGCTTGATTGGCACCCCATCCATGACCTTAAACATTCACTCCCTCCACCACCGACGCACAGTAGCAGTAGTGTGTACCATCTACAAGATGCACTGTAGGAATTCACCAAGGCTCCTTCAACAGCATCTTCCAAACCCATGACCACTACCATCTAGAAGGACAAGGGTAGCAGATAGATGGGAACACCACCACCTGGAAGTTCCCCTCCAAGTCACTCACCATCCTTACTTGGAAATATATCACCGTTCCTTCACTGTCACTGGGTCAAAATCCTGGAACTCCCTCCCTAACAGCACTGTAGGTGTACCTACACCACATGGACTGCAGCGGCTCAAGAAGACAGCTCACCACCACCTTCTCAAGGGCAATTAGGGATGGGCAATAAATGCTGACCTGGCCAGCGACACCCACATCCCATGAATGAATCAAAAAAGGTTAGCTTGATATAAATAGTCAAGAAAATGCCAGAATTAATTATGAAGATGCTGGTGATGGGTGTTTGGAAAATCATACATTATTAGGCAGAGTGAACACAGTTTTCTGAAAGGAAAGTAATGTTTACCAAACCCATTACAGTTTATTGAGGGTTTAATTAGCAGTGTGGGTAAAGGTGGTTGGGTGGGGTGGAAAACAATAGGTTTAATGCATCTGAATATTCAGAAGGCATTGAATAAATGCCACACAATAGATACATACATAACAATAGGGCTCTGGGGATTAGGAGTAATATCTTAACATGGGTTGAGAATTGGTTAATTCTCAATTGAAAATTGGAATTGGAAAAAGGTAGAAATAAACAAATCATTTTCAGGATAGCAGGATGTAACTAGTGGAGTTCCACAAGTATCAGCACTTGGACCTCAGCCATTTATAATCTCTATCAATGACTTAGGTAAGGTGACTGAGCGGAATATATCCACGTTTGCTGAAGATATAAAGCTGGCTGGGTAAATAAGCTGCAAGGGGTGTAAAGAGGTTATAGAAGGATGTAGATAGGTTAAGAGATTGGATAAGAAGATGACAGATGGAGTGTGGTACAATGTGGCCAAGTGAGAAATTAGCCACTTTAAGAGGAAGAATAGAAAAACAGAACATTTTTCAGAAGTAGAGAGACAAGTAAATGTTGGTATTCAGAGGGATTTGAACGTTCTTGTACACAAAGCACAGGAAGTTAGCATGCAGGTACAGCAAGCTATTGGAAAGGTATATTAGTCTTTATTGCAGATAAAAGCAAAAAACTGTGGATGCTGGAAATCCAAAACAGAAACAAAAATACCTGGAAAAACTCAGCAGGTCTGGCAGCCTCTGCGGAGAGGATACAGTTAACATTTCGAGTACGAATGATTCTCTTTTATTGCAAGTGGGTTGATTGGAATATCAGAGAAAGAAAATCTTACTACAATTATATAGGGCTTTTGGTGAGATCACACTTAAGGTATTGTTTACCATTGGATCACCTTATCTAAACAGGGATATACTTGTCTTAAGGGGGCACAACAAAGATTCATTTAGATTGAATCCTGGAATGGGAATGTTGTCCTATGAGGATTATCTAGAATAAGGGTGATCTCATTGAAACATATAGGCCTGAATTTTTTGTTAGTGAGGTGCGTGTGATCAGCGGGCCCGGAAGTGGACAGGAAATGGGCCCCTGGACACAATTTCACACTGACTGGCCAATTCACGGCCAGCCCATGTGAAACACATGCTGAGCAATGTTCAGTGCTGCCAGAGTGGGGGCAGGTGCTGACCTAACTGAGTGTGGGCGAGAGCTTCTAGTGAGCTCCCTGAAGGCAGATAGCTGCCCCAGGAGCTGCAGACCTCCACAGAATAAAGGGAACGACAAAAATGCTGCAAAATATGTCCGAGCAGCGCAATCAAGCACCTGAAAGCCTACCTCAAAAAAAACCAGTTCAGATATCTCTTTATTTTACTGCCCCCCATGGAGATTTCATCTCGTTTTGGGTTGAGGTTTCAGCATAAATGTGAATGCCACTTGGTAGAATGGCCCGTCTGCCACTTTAAAAATTGCTGTTAATTGCATCGTTAATGGACTTAATTGCCCATTTAATTGTTGGCGGGCACTCTTCCCGCTGCCGCTTGTGCCCGTTGAGTGAAATATCACTGGGACACTCGCCTGATGTCATCTCATGCTATTTTATGTCCGTTTGGGTCAGGTACCCACCCCCACTCCGCCCACGGGATGTAAAATTCCGGCCACAGAGTTGTAAGAGAGCTTGACAGGGTAAATGCTGAGAGGTTGCTTCTCCTGGGGTAATAATCTTAGAATAGGACATCAACCATTTAAGAATGAGACAAGGAGAATTTTTTCATTCAGAGAGATGTGATCTTTGGGATACTGTACCCCACAGGGCTGGATGCTCCATCATGAGTAAAGGTAAGTACACTAAAGGAATCAAGGATATAGGCTTAGGGCAGGGAAATGGAGTAGATATAGAAATTCAGACAGAATCTTAGTGAATGGCAAAGCAGGCACAAGGGGCTGAATGGATGACTCTTGTTTCTATTTCTTATATTCATACAAAGACTTCAGAAGTCAGGTTTATCAGGATACTGAGTCAAATCCAAGGACTATGAACTGTCTCCTGTGGCCCCTCTCACCCCTTTTCCATTGAGCCAGGACTGGACATTGTTGACAAAAACAAAAATAGCCGGAAAAACTCAGCAGGTCTCACGGCATCTGCAGAGAGGAACACAGTTAACGTTTTGAGTCCATGTGACTCTTCATCAGAACTAAGGAAAAACAGAAATGAGGTGAAATATAAGCTGGTAGAGGTGGGTGGGACAGGTAGAGCTGGATAGAGGGCCAGTGATAGGTGGAGGCAAAGAAGAGACTGGCAAAGATGTCACAGACAAAAGGACAAAGGGGTGTTGATGGTGGTGATATTAGTTATAGAACGTGCTCATGGTGACATTAAGGGTAGAAAGCAGGACAAGCTAGTGGCAGTTGGCCCTAGTGGGGGTGGGGTGAAGGTACAGATAGCCCTAGTGGGGGTGGGGTGGAGGGAAGGTACAGATAGCCCTAGTGGGGGTGGGGTGGGGGGAAGGTACAGATAGCCCTAGTGGGGGTGGGGTGGGGGTGAAGGTACAGATAGCCCTAGTGGGGGTGGGGTGGGGTGAAGGTACAGATAGCCCTAGTGGGAGTGGGGTGGGGGGAAAGTACAGATAGCCCTAGTGGGGGTGGGGTGGGGGAAGGTACAGATAGCCCTAGTGGGGGTGGGGTGGGGGGAAGGGATCGAAAAAGGCTAAAAGGTGGAGATAAAACAATGGATGGAAACACATTTAAAGATAATAGAAATAGATGGGAAAAGAGAAATATATATAAAATATATATATAAAAAATATAAATTACTGGAAAAAGGGGGATTGGAAAGGGGGTGAGGATACAGGAGAGAGTTCATAATCTGATGTTGTTGAACTCAATATTCAGACCGGAAGGCTGTAAGGTGCCTAGTCGGAAGATGAGGTGCTGTTCCTCCAGTTTGCATTGGGCTTCACTGGAACAATGCAGCAGGCCAAGGACAGACATGTGGATATGAGAGCAGGGTGGAGTGTTGAAATGGCAAGTGACAGGGAGGTCTGGGTCATGCTTGAGGACAGACCGAAGGTGTTCTGCAAAGCCGTCTCCCAGTCTGCGTTTGGTCTCTCCAATGTAGAGGAGACCACATTGGGAGCAACAAATGCAGTAGACTAAATTGAGGGAAGTGCAAGTGAAATGCTGCTTCACTTGAAAGGAGCGTTTGGGCCCTTGGACGGTGAGGAGAGGGGAAGTAAAGGGGCAGGTGTTACACCTTCTGCAGTTGCATGGGAAGGTGCTGTGGGAGGGGTTTGAGGTGTAGAAGGTGATGGAAGAGTGGACCAGGGTGTCCCGGAGGGAACGATCCCTACGGAATGCCACCAGGGGGGTGAAGGGAAGACATGTTTGGTGGTGGCATCATGCTGGAGTTGGCAGAAATGGCAGAGGATGACCCTTTGAATGCGGAGGCTGGTGGGGTGATAAGTGAGGACAATGGGGACCCTATGATGGTTCTGGGAGGGAGGAGAAGGCGTGAGGGCAGATGCACAGGAGATGGGCCGGACATAGTTGAGGGCCCTGTCAATCACCGTGGGTGGAAAACCTCGGTTAAGGAAGAAGGAAGATATGTCAGAGGAACTGTTTTGGAAAGAGGCATCATTATAACAGGTGAGATGGAGGCAAAGGAACTGGGAGAATGGGATGGAGTCCTTACAGGAAGTGGGGTGTGAGGAGCTGTAGTTGAGGTAGCTGTGGGAGTCGGTGGGCTTGTAATGAATACACTGAGTTTTTCTGTGACTGCTGCAAGTGGAAACTCTTTCTCAGTAAGGGTAAAGTTGCCCAATAATTCAACCCAGCAAAATAAGACTGATTAAGATGAAACAGGGGTGGCCAGGGAGAGTTCTGGAGAAAGATCATGACCCATAAATGTTTCTCTCTTCACAGATGCTGCCAGAGGTGCTGAGTATTTCTGGACTTTTCTGTTTTTATTTCATATTTCTAGCATCCACAGTATTTTGCTTTTGGGAAGGAGGATAGTTACATAGAGGCCTGGGGCTCACTATAACATGGGGTCCATTTACACACCATGCTGCAGTTCTCAGCAAACATGTGAGTTAGGTGCCTCCTGTTTGGATGCGCACCCTGTGCTACATTCATTTGGTGAAGCCCCAGGTGTTCTGCCTACACTGGATAAGTGGCCAGAGTTTTTACGGTGCCAGGGGTTCCCTTCCCACCATCAAAGAGTTGGCAGTGAACGCTTCCCCACCCCACCCCTCCCAGTACCAGCTGCCCTGCAGCCATTTCATCCTCCAACCATTGGTCATTGGCTAGAGGTGGGACTTCCACCTCAGGGACCTGTCAGCGGCCGAAGCTGCAGGAGTGTGGGAGTGTCAGGGCAGGGAGCGGAGGTGAAGCCTGGGGGGGGGGGGGGGGCGGGGTTGGGCAAAGGGGCTTGGGGGTGTTGGTGGAGAGGCTGCATGTGGTGGGGGGGTGGGGGGGATCACCAACAGGGGCCACACCTTATGTTGGGGGAGGGGCGTGGGGTGGGGGGCACCCCGGGGGTTACCCCCCACTCTTCCAGATTGAGCAACGTCATTTTCCCAGCTTCCCCCAGCCTGGGCTTTGAGGCCGAGCGGGAAAAGGCCCTAAAGGGGTCAGTCATTGGCCAGTCAAGGGCCTCAACTGGAGCAAGGGCGGGGCCTGGGGCGGGGGCGGGGCCGGGGAGCCGGGTGGGAAGGACACGGGAGAAACGTAACCTCCTCCCCCGCAAGCCCGCCGGGGAGGGGGAGGGAGGGGGGGTTTAACATTCTGCCCACTGACGGCTCTTTGTGCGCATATTAGACAGGGAGAGAGAGTGACGGCTAATCATGGCCCTTCATGCACTTCCCGCGAGTTTATTAGCACAGCGGGCTGACAGGACAGGCAACATCTCAGTAACACTGTTAACCAGGATTCCTCACGCAGGAAGGCAGCTGGACCAATGTCTCTTCACCCCACGCAACAGATGAGAATGTCATTGGGAAAAGGCGCTGCCTCCCTCGGCTCCAGTCTGCTTGCGCTGCTGAATTTGCAGTTCCGCTGCCGCGTGTGTTTTGGACATTTCCAGGACTGCCTCAGTCAGACAGAAAGTCACCTCTGGTTCTAACAGCAAGTTCACAAAAGTAAAGTAACGTGACACCGCCCCCTCCCCCCTCCCCTCCCCGAAACGGTTTTGTTTTATTAAATGTTGCAGAACGTCAACACATGGCAGGTGCAACTGAACAGAAAATGGATCCTGTGCTAAAAGTGCTTGTTAGATTTTTGTACTGAGTATATGGACGTTTTGTAAAAGTTTAACATAGATTAAAATTCCAGCGGTACTGGATGTGCACAAAGAGAACAGGATTGTTTTCTACAAACAGGAACACACTGGTCACAATTCAGGAAAGATTCCCAGACCAGGCACCGCCGGCTCCTCATGTGAAGTTACTGCCCTCGCCTCCCATTTGCTTCTCTTCCCTAGAGTTGATTACATGTTGGATTTATAATTCAAATCCTATTTTATTATAGTTTTAAGCTCTTTCAGGATATTACAAATGCCCCTTCACAAGCATTTGTCTAAACGGCGAATTTCCTTATTTCGGTTATCAGACCCTGGACTGAACGTGTCCAAAGACGATGGTCCCGTGTCCGGCCTCGGGGGACAAAGCTGGCCCGTTACACTGAGCCGGAATAGGGAGGAGTGTCAGTGCGATGGAGAACTGGTGGGATGGAGCAAAGCGACCCTGTGACCAGCCTCTATTCTTCCACATGATGCTCTTTATCTCCGCTCCTCCAATACATTGCCCACTAAAACATGTCTCCACTGTTGTTTTCATATTTAAAGGCGGTCGGTATCTAACACTCTCCTAAATACGGGTAATGAGCAGCACTTTATCGGGTGTTTGCATATTTCTGTTCTCTCGCAATGACTGCCTGCTATTGGCTGTGATTCTGACACAAGAGATTATGGAGACAGATTGCACGGAACGAATGTGCTGAACGAGATTAGAAAGAAATAGAAATAGCACTGGGCCAATAAATTCCTCGTGAGAGCCTTATCATACAAGTACACACTGACATGTTTCATATTGTCCCAGCCTTTTAATCCAGCGCTTCGTGACGACATCTCCTGCAAAGTCCCACATCCACCATATGTTCCCCAATAATACTGCATTTAATCCAACTGTGCAGCTTGAAGAAACACAGTCGCATTTAGTAGCGCCACAGTTGGGACCTGCCATCGCTTGGCTGAGCTATTATTCCCACAACATGTCACAGTCACCCTCCAGTGTACCGTACACTCAACCTCACCAATAGTTTCACAGTGTGCCTTTTAATGATTCGAATAGTACCAGCAAAGCAGCTGGTCCCCCTTTTGTTTAAAATCACTTGGTATTTTTTGAGAAAACTGAGCTGCTGCTATTTAGTTTAAATTCCACTGAAGCGATTCTTTATAACAAGCAGAGAGTAACGATTGCCTCTCGATTTGACCGCAGAGACCTGACCTGACATTACCTCAGCAATCGGCCCCCTCAACCCCCCCCCCCCCTCCCCCCTCCCCTGCTCAATCCACCAGGTACTGGAACTAAACTCAATTGTCCTGATCGTTCTCCTACATACCTGTTACACAAACACACTCACTTTGTGTACAACGGCCCCGCAACAAAGTGGTGTTTATTATTTTAATTTATCTGAAAAAACTAATTTTTTTTAAAAAACTGTGGAAAGAGCGCTGTGGGCGTAGCCTGGTGACTGAGTCCTACTTTCAACATCAACAAACATAGGTGGGATAAAGGGCACCAGGACACTCAGGTCACAGTCTACAGTGCCAAGCAAGGGATCCGGAGCAATAATGAAAAAATACTTGTATTTATATAGCACCTTTCACCATCTCAGGATGTTCCAACGTCCTTTACAGCCAATAAGTTATTTAGTAAGTATTGTCAATATTGTGATGTAAGAAAGCCAGCAGCCAATTTTCACACAGCAAGATCCCATGTACAACAATGTGAGAATGACCGGGTAATATTTCGTGATGTTGGCTGGTGGATAAATTTTGGCCTCAGGATCCTGGGGAGAACTTCCCTGTTCTTCATTGGAAGAGTTCACTGAGATCATTTATCTCCTCCTGAGCCACCACTGGGGTCACTAGAAACTGGGGCAGATCTGGGCTGTAGGATTATACACCACAAATGTACTTGTCCCTGGCCATGTGAGGCGATTGTTTTACACCCGAAATAACTTCGCGTACGAAAGGGGCAAACTGCCAGGTGCAAGTTATAGATTTTGAAACCGGAAACCGCTGACCTGCAGGGTTTAGTTTGATCAAATGCGCAGAGCTTGAGTCGTCTTCAGACTGAAGGAATCTCGGAGTATTTCAGAAAAAAAAATGTACTCGAGCCTCGTTAGGAAGTTAGAAGCGGAATCAGACTGATTGGGAATGGGAAGCGGAGAGGTTGGAGGAGAAATCAATGCGATTGGGAGATGGGAGGGGAATGGGATGGGGGAGGGGGAATGGGATGGGGAGGAGGAGAGAGGGAATGAGATGGGGGAGGGAGAGAGAGGGAATGAGATGGGGGAGGGGGAATGGGATGGCGAACGAGGGAGAATGGAGTGGGGAGGGGGAGAGGGGGAATGGGATTAGGGTGGGAGGGGGAATGGGATGGGGCAGAGTTAAAATCGATGTATTGAATTAGGATAAGGGGCCAGGGTCCCACCTTCACAGTTTCGGAAATCCGCTGCTATCGGACATCTAAATCATTTAAACATAATCCTAGGTTCACAATTTGAAAGCAATATTTAAAAAGATAGGTAAAGTTTGAAGAAAACCTGACATTTCCCCGAGCAACAGATGATTAAATGAAAGCAGGTAGTTGCAGTGTTTGTTGTTAGCGATGTGTTCTGGCCTGGCCAGAGGTTGCCTTGGGCGGTGACCTCGCTGTCAGTTCACGGGTGCGAGTGTAAACAAGCGCAAGTGCTGGAATTTGGCTGCGCTGAGGTGCGGGGCACGGACTCTTCCCCCACCCCCGCTCCTTTTCACAATGCCAGCTCTTGTGGGGCTCGAATTCTCACTCGGCCTTGCCAATGAATAGCTTCATAAAGCCGATTACAGGCTTCAGCGAATTGCTGAAGGATCCAAAAGCGGCGCAGGTGCAACAGAGGCGAGAGGGCCCCTGATCCGAGTGTCAGAACAGAGGAAGCTGGCAATGGTCTGGACCACACAAAACCACAGCTCCAGCCTAAAGCAGAGCGCCTCTCTCACTCCCTGTAACCCTGACTCGCTCAATCTCAGTCCTTGTAACACACTCATCCTCACCCCCGGACCCCTAACCCTCAATCCCAGTCCCTGTAACCCAGGATCTCACTGGCTCTAACTCAGAAACCCAAACCCACTCCCTGTAAGGCAGGCCCTCACTCTCACTCTCTGCAACTCCCCGTAACCTACACCCTCATCCACCTCCTGGACCAATGAGCCTCTGATGCGTTTTAACTCAGCTACCCAGCAGTGCGCTCAACTCTCAATCAACCCAGAGCCAGGAGATTCTATCCACAATTCACTGAACCCCTTGAACAGGAAGCCATCTGGTTATGATCTCTGGTCTGTTACTATCTGTGACATGCTTCATATTGAAATCTGAAGTATATTTGACATTTTATTTCTTAAAACTTATTTTTCTGTCCCATCCATGTGTGATCCATCAAACCCACATTAATATCCAGGAGAAGCTGGGTGGGTCTGACTGATGAAAGGAAAGGGCTGGGCCAACTCTTGATTCCGAAGTGAATTTACAGAGCCCCTGGCGATGCAGCCCCCGACACCTCTTGTGGCCGAGACTCCTTTATCTCTCAGGGACTCACTCCTGCTCCTGCATCTCCCGGGGTCTCCCTGGTCCTGTCTCTCTCAGTGCCCTCCATTCCTGTAACTCTCAAGGTCTCCTGTTCCTGTATCTCTCTTGGACTTCTATTCCTGTATCTCTCATGGTTTCATGTTGCTGTATCTCTCAGTGTTCCCTGTTCCTGTATCTTTCAGTGTTTCCTGTTCCTGTATCTCTCAGTGTTCCCTGTTCCTGTATCTCTCAGTGTCTTCTGTTCCTGTGTCTATCGGAGTCTCCTGTTCTTGTATCTTTCAGTGTCTCCTGTCCCTGTATCTCTCGGAGTCCCTTGTTCCTGTATCTCTTGGTGCCTCCTATTCCTGTATCTCCCAGAGTTTCCTGCCTCTGTATCTCTGGGGGTCCCCTGTTCCTGTATCTCTCAGGGTCTCCTTTTCCGGTATCTCTCAGGGTCTTCCTATTCCTGTATCTCACAGGGTTTCCTGTTCCTGTATCTCTCAGTGTTCCCTGTTCCTGTATCTCTCAGGGTCTCCTTTTCCTGTATCTCTCAGGGTCTTCCTGTTCCTGTATCTCACAGGGTTTCCTGTTACTGTATCTCTCAGTGTTCCCTGTTCCTGTATCTCTCAGGGTCTCCTATTCCTGTATCTCTCAGTGTCTCCTGTTTCTGTGTCTCTCAGGGTCTCCCTGTTCCTGTATCTCTCAGGGTCTCCTTGTTCCTGTATCTCCCAGGGTTTCCTGTTCCTGTATCTTTCGGGGTCTCCCTGTCCCTAATTCTCTTGGGCCCTGATACAAATGTGACACAAACAACACAGCTCAATCCTCTTCATTCATAGAAAAAAACCCCAAGATCTGCAATTCTAAATACATTTCCATTTTAAATAGAATTTCTAGTTGGGAATTAACGAGAAGAAAAAAGAAAACATCCGGGTTATGGAGAAAAGTGGAGGAATTGAACGAGGTGAGTTGTTCTTACAAAGGGCCAGCATGGGCATGATAGGCTGAATGGACTCCTGTGCTGTAATCATTCTACAATTCTCTGATTCTAGGTCTTTGATCAAAGAACAGGATGGCATGATCTGAGAGTTATGTGAGGCATATAAAAGTTTAATCTTGGAATGTATCATTTAATGCTTACATCAAATTAGATCAAGTCTGCGGCACCGAAACAGATCAGTCAGCTCAGTTGGTCCATACACGAGCTTCCTCCTACTCAACTTCATCTCAATATATCAACAAATCCTTCCATTCCTTCCTTACGCTTATATAGCACCCTTTAAATGCATCTATGCTATATACTTTAACTATCCCTTAGGGGAGGGATTTCCACATTCTTATTACTCTTTGGGTAAAGAAGTTTCCATTAAATTCCCCATTGGATTTATTAGTGACTGTCTTATATTTGTGACACTAGAGTGCAGCTCCTGCACAAGTGGAAACATTTTCAAGACATCTGCCCTATCAAACCTTGCATTATCTGAAAGATCACTATCCCTTCTCATCACTAAGGAAGAGTATACACTTTCAGTTCTGATATCACCTTGTGAATCGTTTTTGCACATTCTCCAAAGCCTCTATATCCTTTTTATACTATAGATACCAGGAAGATGCACAGTGTTCTGAGTGTGGCCAAGGGTTTATACAAGTTTAACATAACTTTTCTGTGTTTTACTTCAATCACTCTAGAAATAAATCCAATTGGTTGGTTCACTTTTATGGCTTTAGTATTTTTATGCACTTCTAGTGCCTTTTATACTTGTGTCCCTAGAGCCCTTTCCTGCTCTACCCCATTCAGACTCTCATCTGCTTTATCTTTGTGGCCTCTTTACACTTCCTACTAAGATGCACCATCCCACACATCTATGCTGACATTTATTTGCCAATTTCACGTCTGTTCTGCATGTTTATTAACGTCCTCTTGTAATTTGTCACATTCTTCCTTTGTGTTAATCGTGCCCTTCAATTTAGTATCGTCTACAAATTTTGAAATTCTGCTTCCAGTTCCGGAGCCAAATCATTAATATCAATGATAAACCACAGCACACACCCTGGAGAAATACTGTTTCTCATCCGTAAACCACCTGAGTAGCTATTCTTACCCGTCCTCTCAGTTTTCAGTTTTGTAGCTAGTTTGCTAACCGTTCTGCTACCTGTCCCGCGACTCCACATGTTCTGACCTTAGTCATGAGTGAATCCACTATTCTACACCTTGTCGGGTTTTTTAAATCCAAATATATTACGTCTCCTACATTACCCTTATCTACTCTTTCTGTTACCTCTTCAACCAATTCAATCAGACGGTTCAAGCATGATCTTTCCTCTTTGAAATCCGGGCTGACCTTTCCTATTGTATTTCCAGTTCCTAGATATATATTTTATTAATAATCAATATAGGTAACATTATCTTTCCTGGCAATGATTCTAAGCTACCTGATTAATAGTTGCTTGGAATTGTTTTATCTCTTGTAAAAACTATAAGAAACGCATTGGCTATTCGCCAATCCTCTAGTATTCTTCCCTTTCCGAATAATGTTCCTACATGTGGAAGGGCAGCTACTTCCCGGCGATCATTCCCTGCAATCTGCACTCGGGATCTAGTTAACGGGTGGAACCGCTTTTCAGGAGCCCGCCCATTCGCACAGGGAGACATCAGCTCCCAATGGAACCACTACCAAACCCACCAACTCGGAAGCAGTTTCCCCTCAGATATTTCTACAGAATCGCAATTTGGGCTGTTTCTCTAATGAAAATACAACAGACTCCGAGTCTCCAACCCTACAGAATGCCTGGCCGGAATCCACCGGATTATTCACAAAACACTGGGTTGGCTGTATGGGGAAACACTTTATCCGTTTACATTACCCAGTATTTTACAGCGAAGAAGCTTGGAAAGAGGCGTCTGTTTCCGTTGAAGCGAGTTTGTTCGATATTTACAATCAATGTATAAGGTGGCAAAAATAAAAAGAAGACGGAACATGGGGATGTTCTCATATTGGAGAGTGCAGGGTACTGACCACAGTGAAGGAGTGATACTGTTATACACCAGAATGGCACTGAGTCATCGCCTAAATACAGAGACTATCGATCAGGCATTGAAAGACTGTGACACAATCTATCAATCCAGGGAAATATAAACCAGATATTTAAACTCTTGAGAACAATTCCTTAAATACAGAAAATATGGAGTGCAAACCGAAACACTGGACATTTGTTCAAACACAAGGAATATATAAACCAAACATTGAAACAGTGCGACACACACACACCACGAATAAAAAAGAAGCATTGAAACACCATGAGTCATTTCTTAAATGAGAAGAATATTAGTTAGGCCTAGCTGGAGTTTGTGTTCAGTTCCGGCTAACAGTTTAGTGAAAAGGTCTTAGAGACGGGGCAGGAGAGAGTTACCAGAAGGGCACCAGGGATGAGGAACTTCAGTTATATGGAGAGATTAGAGAAACTGTGTGGTCAGGGAATGAGGGCTCCTCGGCACTGTTCCTGCTTAAACAGCAATCAGAACTGTCTAATTGTATCCTGTGCTGCTCCTAACAGCAGCAGTGAAACTGCGTCCCAGTCCCCTTCTGCCCCAATGACATTTCCAGTCAGTAGCTGAGATATTCTGACTAGAGAGGCCTCCGCTTCCACTCTGACTGCATCAGCTGGCCTCAGTTGGGATGGTAAAAGTGCTTCAAAGTTGGACAGGAAACACCAGCCATTTACTCCCATTCAATATTCAGCAGCACTTCTAAATATGTCACTTGTCTGTGCATGTGCCCCATCTATCAGTTTGAAGATGGAACATAAGAACCCGGAGCAGGTGGAGGACACATGGCTTCTTGAATCAGCTTCACCTTTCAATAAGATCATGGCTGGTCCTCAGTCACAATCCCATTTTCCTACCCAATTCTTGTATCCCCTGTTTCCCTTAGATTTCAAGAATCTATCGGTTTCAGTCTTGAATATATTTCACAACTGGGTATACCACTCCTGGGGTAGAGAGTTCCAAAGATTCACAAGCTTTTGAGTGAAGTAATTTCTCCTTATCTCAATATTAAATAGCTGTCCTCTTTATAAACAGGATAGAGCCTTTTAGCATTTACTTTGTCCTTAGAATCTTATATGTTTCAATAAGACCACCTCTCATTCTTCTAAACCTGAGGATATCACCCATTCTGTACAATCTCTCCTCATAACACTACTCTTACTCTAGAACCAATCTAGTGAGCCTTTGTTGCACTGCCTCTGAACCATGTATACCCCTTCTTAAGTATGCAGGCTATAACTATACGCTATTCTTGTGGTCTCACTAAAGCCCTGTGCAATTTTAGCAAGACTTCCCCACTCTTGTATACCAACCCCTTTGCTAAAGGCTAACTCAGCATTTGACTCTTAATCAGAACTCTTCTGCTGTATTTCAACCTTTCATGTGGCACCTTATCCTAGTTGCTTGTTGTTTTGGTATGTCCATTTTCTGTGTTTCATGTACAAAGAATACCCAAATTACTCTGAACACCAACATTTAATAATTTCTCAGCATTTAAAACAAAATCACCTTTCTATGTTTCCTACCAAAGTGGATAATTTCACATTTTCCCATATTATACTTCCTCTGTAGACCTGCTTGCCCACTCCTCTAACCTATCTATACCCCTTTGCATTCTCACAGCTTTACTTTCACAACTAGCTTTGTATCATCAGCAAATTTGGATACATTTCAGTTGATCCTTTCATCTAAGTTATTAGTATAGATTGTAAATAGCTGTCACCGCAGCACTGCACTGGCCACAGTGCACTGTGGCTGCTTTATCCCTGTTCTCTGTTTTCTGTCCTTTGACCAACCCTCTGTCATTTCTTTCCTCTACTGCCAAACACATGAGCTCTTCTGAAACAAAAACAAAAATAGCTGGAGAAACTCAGCAGGTCTGGCAGCATCTGCGGAGAGGAACCCAGTTAATGTTTCGAGTCCGTATGACTTCAACAGAACTCTTCTGCTGTATTTCAACCTTTCATGTGGCACCTTATCGAATGCCTTTTGAAAATGTAAATATACTGCATCCACTCACATGTTCTCCTTTACCTACACTGCTAGCTACATCCTCAAACAACACTAATAGGTTGGTCAAACTAGATTTCCTTTTCCTAAAATCATGTTGACTCTTCCTAATCATATTGTGATTTTCTAAATGTCCTGTCACTACTTCCATACAAATTGATTCCAGCAATTTCTCAGCCACTGATTTCAGGCTAACTGGCCTGTCGTTCCCTATTTTCTCTCTCTCTCTTCTTTCCTGAATAATGATGTTACATTTGCTACCTACCAATTCACTGGAAACATCTAGAACCTAGGGAATTCCAGAAGATCACAACAAATGCATCCAAGCCCTCTGCAGTGAACTCTTTAAGAACTCAAGGATGTATGCTACCAGCTCCAGGAGATTTTAGTTTATGCATGTCACACCTGCCAGTCTGTTCATGTGGTGCTGCTGGTTAATGTGTCTGGGAGGAACTTTCCCAGATTTGCACTAAGTGCGGTAGTGGGTGGGTAAAATGTTTACCCACTGGCCGTGATGGTGGGTTTTCACACCGTATCATCCCTAACCTGCCTCGTTACTTATGCATTCCCAAGAAACACGCTGTTTTCATGGCAGACAGGCTCCTATTCATCCTGCCGCTGAATCATGCAGGGCCCCATGTTTAAAGTCCAGCTGCAAACAGACATCTCAGTGATTCCAGACCACCACTGCTATGCGGTGGATAAGGCCCTGAAACAGAAGAAGCAAGGTTTTTGACAGTCTCTTGGGAGTGACTGCTGGATGCCATGGAGGCCTGTACCCCTGTTCTAGCCGCAGGATGGGCAGTAATGTGACCAATCCAGCCTGGGAGGCAGTGGTAGCGGTGGTCAGCACCTACGCCCTTCAGAAGTCGACGGCCTCCAGTGCCAAAAGAGGATGAATGATCTCCTCCATTCCACCAGGGTAAGTCACTCTTCTCATCACTCTCAACTCACACACACATCACACACCCACAGGGCCCTCACTCACTGCCAGTACAAGGGACATCACCATTCACTCTCTCACACTCACCGTCATTGTCCTCATCCTGTCCATGCGACCACTCACCACCCACACATGCCACGCATACTTATCATCTGGCCCGTCAGGCATCCTGATACACTCTCTCCATCTCTATTCATGCAGGATAAGCTGGTACACAACAAAAGGGAGAGGTCTCAGACTGGTGTAGGAATGCCTGAAATCAAGGTCCTCACTGTCTTTGAAAACAGAGTCACCCAGCTGGCCGGCGATGACCGGGACTAGTCCTATACTGACGGTGAGGTTGGCGCTGCTCTACCAAGCGAGGATCCAGCAGTGCAACATCCATCGATAACCATGATGTGCCCTCTTTCACAGGCCACTGCCAGGCACTAATTATCCACCCTTGCATTTGCCGCCACATCTGCCAAACAGCCAACAGAGTCCATGAACCAGGACCTCGAAGAAACCTCTGAAGAGGAATCTGGAGGTACCCTCCCTGAAGTCCCATCACAGCGTCACCCACACCCTCCATCAGCACAGAGACACACACCTCGGTGGGACCGAGCTTTAGAGTAGCCTCAGGATTACAATCTGGTGAGCACATCGCACTGTCTGATCCACAGCAGGTGGAGGCAGGGCCTTCCCAGGTCCCCGGCACTCGGAGGAGCTGCTGGAGGCCAGAACGTTGCTGAGTCCGAGTCAGACGAGGAAGCCTCTGGACCCGGTCATGTCACAGTTGCTGGAGCTGCAAAGACAAGCTCGGGAACATCAAGAAGGGATGTCTGCTGCACTCCTCAGATTGCAAGGCACGATGGAGGAGTCTGTCCCTCTTCAGGTTGAGGTGATAGCACCGGCATTGCAATGCACCGAGGTCAACACTGGCAGGATGGTGGCTGCCATGGAGACCTTGGTCCAGGACTTTGCTCCTGCTCTGCTGCATGGGCTTAACTCCATCACTGATGCCATAGTTGGCCTCCTACAGTGTGTACGCAAGAGGGGTGCCGGGCAGCTCGATCTCATTCCAGCCACCCCTGCACCTCAAGGAGTCAGCCTGGGGCCCCTGGGCTCCCATAGGGAGGAGGATCAGCAGCTGCACACTCCGGGGCCATCCACCCAGGTGACTCCAGGAGTGTCCGGCCCATCCAACTCTTCCTGTGACCTCAGCAGCTCCAGCTCCACAGGCTGAGAAGGGAAACACTGCCTCACAGCAGGACCCCGAAAGCAGGCCAGGACCCTCCAAGTCTCAGCCCTCCAGAGGACACCCACCAAGTTCAGCAGTCAGCAGGCTGTCCCCACCTCCACTGTGGATGTCCGGGGAGCACCAAGACTTAGCGGCAGTGTTAGGAAAGTTAGGGAGAATTAGTTGTACAGCCTGGGCATGGGTGTTAATTGCTTATACATAATGTTCACTATTGTCAATAAACTCCCAAGAATGTCTCCCTGCCTGTCGCTCCTTGTTCTGATGAGCAGTGTTGTTGTCACTCAAATGTGAAACTTTTCTGCACAAGATATAGGCAGGTGTCTCAGCCCAGGGCCTCTTTCCTGTGTCTGTGCAGCCTTCAGACCACAGTGATGGTCCAGCCTCACACTCCCTGGAAACATTACTGATACCTGCACCTCGGTGGTGCTGGTCATTGCTGCCAGAATGTAGTGGGCAGGTGTCACAGAGTTCCCTCATTCTCTCTGTGTGTTCTCAGCAGCTTTAAGGTGGGGCTGGTCTCCATCACATCAGCATCTGTGACCAGTGATGCTGTGCACCAGCTCCTGAAGGGCTCAGGTGCTGAAGGAGGACAAAGCATTAGAACTTTTAAAGATTCAGGGCTGTGTCTCTATGATATGACCCTGATCACAGACTGTAAGCGAGCTGCCCTCAGCCAGACAGGAATCAGACATTCTCAGAGGCTGTGTGAAGATCTGTGGAGTGTCCTCACTGCATGTTTTCATCTTTCTCCTGCAATCGAGTGACTATTAGGGCCTCCACTGCATCTCCATGATAGGAGCATTCTCATAGATGGTATGTGCGCTGCCATTAACCAGGCTGGAGTTCACAAATGAGATGTGAGGATCTATGGGGTCATCTCACTGCATGTCTTCATCATCCTCCACAAATCTAGCAGCTATGAGGGCCTCCTGAGTATGCCTGCCTCACCCAGCCTCATCCCCGTCATTGTCGTCTCCGAGGTCCTCCTCAGCCAGCTCCTCCCCCTGTTACAGCACCAGGTTGTAAAGGGCACAACAGATGATGATGATGTGTGACACCCTCTGCGGACTGTATTGCAGGGCTCCACCAGACTGATCCAGGCACCAGAACTGCATCTTCAGCATCCCGATGGTCTGCTCCACCAAGTTGTGAGCTGCAGCAGGAGCCTCATTATAGCGTCGCTCTGCTGCAGTCTGAGGCTGCCACACGGGTGTCATCAGCCACGGCCTCTGTGGGCAGCCCTTGTCCCCGAGGAGCTAACCTGCAGCCTCTGTGGACCCTGGAAGACTGCGGGGATCTGTCAGTGACTCAGAATGTAGGTGTCGTGCACACTCCCTGGAAACTGCGCGCACACCTGCAGGATGTGTTCCTGTTGCATACCAGCCACATGTTCAGCGAACGGAAGCCCTTGCAGATGATGTAGTTCACTGAGGGTAGCAACAGAGACCTGAGCACCACATGAGTGGAGTCAATCACACCCTACACCTGAGGGAACCTGAGATCTGGGCGAATCCAATCGCTCTTGCATCCTGGCTGTTCCGGTCCTGGGTGAAGTGCTACAAGGAGAACGGCATCCATAACCTCATGGATGCATTTGTGGGTGGAGGCTTGAGAGACCCCACAGAGGTCACCTGTGGAGCCCTGAAAGAAGCCACTGGCATAGAAATTCTGCACTGTGGTCACTTTCACAGCCACTGGCAGTGGATGCCCTGCATATCCCTGTGGTGCCAAATCCTGCAATGAGTGGCTGCTGTGAGTCACTAGTCCCCTAGACATTCACAGTGTTTGGCAACACTTGTTCTGGGTCATCTGCAGGAATGAAAGGCAGTGTCTATAGACCCCGGGTGTTGCTAGGCCCCGGGCTACGACACCTCACTCTGACTCTTGTTGATGTGTGTGGGAGACCCAGTCACCCCTTCCTCCTGAGGTTGCTGCTTCTACCTCTGCACAGCCAGGAGCCCCAGTCACTGCCTCCTGCGCTCTCTTCACGCTCTGTAGACCATCAGGCACACAGCTAGTTCACCAGGCTCCATGACCCTGATGTATTCCTCTGGCAGGATGTAAGGGAATGACATGTGGTTAACATGGGTGTACTAAGAGCCGGTCCTGGTTAAGTGTGAAGGCCCCATAATGGTTCCTGGAGAGTGCTGACCACCAGATGGATGGCCAGGGATCAGTGCGCTGCATGACTGACCTGTTAGGTTGAACCATGGGGAGACTGGGCCAAACCGGGATGCTGAGATTGCAATGGGCTGTGAGCACCTCCAGCAGTGACTGCTCCATGGCCAGATTTCATAAGGAGATTGTACAATGTGTGCAGTCCAACTGCTCTGCAGCCACTAAAGTGCTTCTGAATGTGTAGGCGCGGGGGAGGTTTGGGAGGGGGGGGGGGGGGTGTTGGGGGGGGGGGGGGGGTGGTGGATGGGGTGGGGGGGGGTGGGGGTGGAGGGGGATTGTTGGGGGAGGTGGCAGGAGCTCTGAAGAACCTGGTGGCACTTTGATGCCTCTGCGTTACTTGAGTGGGTTGATAAACAAGGAGCCCGACCCCAACCATATCAATGTGGCTGTGCCTGAACGGTCTCCTTTCAGAGGAATGGTCACTTTCTACAGATTTCCCGAATGCGTGGGTACTTCCCTCACCCTCCTACCCTCCCCTGAATGTTTGTACACTATATTCAACAGCAGGGTTGCCCTTGTGGCCCCCCCCCCCCCCACACCCACCCACCACCAGTCACCTCAGAGACAGGGCTACCCCATCACCAATCGCCTTAACAGCAGGGCTGCACCTGCCCCCCACTCCCCCTCACCCTCAAAAATCATCTCCAAGGCAGCGCTGCACTTAACCCTCCCCCATTCCACTGCCCCTGAAGCCTGCAAAACATCAGGTGACCCAGGCCAGTTCAGCAGGACATCACTGTTCCCTCACCTCCAGTTCACTTGTTGCTGTTGTGAAAGATGTCAGCATGCTTTCCCGCCAGTGGGGCAGTAAGAGGCTGGTGGAATGGCCTGATAATGATATGTTGGTGTATTACAATCAGGTTCCCGATGACTGATGGTGGGAAACAAGGCTCACTGTCGGCGGGCTAGCTGGACAATCACCACCTGCCTCCCTGCAGTTGTGAAACCAATTGTGTCATGTTGTCCACTCACACCCATCACACGTGCCACCAGCAGGCACAGCCTCACCTCTCTGACTGCACACGTGGACATTGAGTGAGGACATTACTGAGCTCAGCTGCAATTTGAATGCTTTGCTGGCATTTACACTTGAATGGTGATGATTTATCTAAGGTATTTAATGGGATGGCAAAACTACACCCCTGGGGAAAAAGTGGTGGGTGTAGGGAGTACAAGAAAAGAGGGATAAAATGAGCAAGGGGGAGGTTATATGTTTGATTTGGATTATCATGAACACTAATTGTTTTTGTCAGTTGATTAACCTTTCTTTATATTATGAAAATCAGCCTTATTGTCATTAAAGCATTTTCATGACATCACCAAGTTAAAGTATGTTCTGGTAGCCATTAGAACAGGTCTCTTTATTAGTCCACTAAAAACTCTGTCATTACATTTTCTCACATCATTTAACTTACATGAATTATTTCTCTATAATTAAGGCAAATCACAATCTATTGCATAAATCCAAAACCAATTCACTATTAGAATGTTTCACATGTGATAAGAGCAATGATACACAATGATAATTCTACTCACAATATCCTCTCTGAATTCTCCCTGTAATTAATTGCACAGCCCACTTTCCCTGTGCTATTTTCATTTGTTCAATTATACCTTGATGATTCTGCATTGAAGGTGGAATATGGTTCACTGATCTCTCTAATCCAGTGACATCACTTTTTGCACAAAAAAATGGAGAAAGTGACTGTAAAGTACAGAAACATTTAAGGTACAATCGACCAATAATAGCAATATTAAATGTACATTCTTCCAGCACAGTATAGGTGGAAGATTAAACTCCAGACTTATCTTTCAGTAGTGTCTAGTTTAGCTTCATTTTATCAGGTTAATGCTCACACAAATCAGCTATTAAATAAAATAGAGCTGGGGGAAGGGGGGATTTGTTTCCATGTTGCCCTTTTTAATTTGAACTCATTTGTTCAACAACTTAGTGATCAATAGATAATAGTGTCTATTCTTCGTACTTACTGGGTGAAAACGGCAGGGTTCATGTGTGTTGGGGAACGATCCATGTGCTAACTGAGATGTGGCTACATCTACTTACAAGTTATTGGAAGCCTGCATTTGAACACTGAGACTTAAGTAATTAGCAGAATTAATGGATAAGGATATAACATTACTATTTCCTCTTCACACATCTGCTGCCTTAACACTGGTTGTGCCAAGATTTTCAAAACACTCCCTCCCATTTATACAAAGATTTTACTTCCATATAGCTGATACATTTGATGAGTTGACAAAGTCACTTTCAGTCACATAACCAGCTGAGGTGCTTCTGCTGCTACTTTTAAAGCAATGATGATTCCGGCAGCACTTGCTGTGAAACAGACACTTTACAGTGTTATTCCAGTGAAACTCTTTGTCAATTGTCTAGAATCAGTAGTTTAAAATTTAAATACTTATTCAGTAATTAGTATAATCTAACATGGTTAGCAATCCATTTTTGTCCAATGCATTCCACCAGCCCAAAATATTACCTTAACTGCTTCACCAATAACACCTGCTTTGCCCATTTCCAACAGCATTCCATGATGCTGTGGTACTTACCTTTCACCTCAGTAAAGCTCCCAAGAGAAGCTTTCTAACAGGTTTTAATAGATGGTCTCCAATCTTACTTTGCATAGCACCCTTGCAACACAGAACAAGATCAGCTTTGCCATTGCTTGGGAGTTACAAACAATAATACAATAGAACTGTATGAGATCAAAGTTACATGAAAATGTTTCACATGCATGCAAATTAAGATGGATTGAGCTGTCTGCAAGAAGGAATCTGGAAAACTATGATACAAGAATGGAATATAAACCTTTGATGATCAAGACAGAATAAGGAGATGTGGCTCCAGGATGGAATAAGGAAGCAATCATGATCATCTTAATTGAGGGGTGAGTTCTGCAGCCTTTTTATTCCTAACTTTGTTTTTCAGACTGCCATAGAAGCCTTGATATCTGTCTCAAGAATCAGCTGCTGTTGCCCATTGAAACTGAGTGCTGGGTAGCAGGTCACTATTCACTCTCATTCAGCATATCTTTGCTCAGGGCTCACTGTTTTTTGGAACTACCCAATCATTCATTGCTCTGCTTTCACATCTTGAGATAAGAAGGGACATCTCTTCACCTAAAATGTATTTTACTGGGATGTTCACGAGCTTGTATATGTTGTGTGTGATAGGTAGGATAATGGCAGATTGCAGATGTTGAATTTGAGCTTTTAACAGTTTCAAATCCATTATTATTCCATATAACATAAAAGTGCAATGTTTGAAAAGCCACCAATATCTGTCATTATAACCTCATTGCTGCTTAGGTAGAGTGCTGTGAAGAGAACAGTAAAAGGACATTCAAATGCCATTTCCTCTGTTCAAAAACACTTCAGCTCAAGTCATGTAAAGTAGGTAAATACACAATTGTGACATCCACAGAACAGGATGTTAACATCACCTGATTGGCAAGAGGGGATAATAAGGCAATTTTGTTACACCCCTTCTGCAGCGTTGTACTTTGAATGCAATTTATCTATTGGGATTTAAGAGCACCATATTGGTTATATTTATGTTGAAAATTAGATTTAACCAGTGCAGCATATTTTTTGCAGTTTTTACTCAACATCTTGCATAGTTCTAGAATGTTGTTGCTGCTCCCTCTCAATTCTGGAGAGCTGCTATAGAATTCATTACTTCCTCCTGGCCTGTTAGCTCCTCTAGTTGACAAAAGCTGTTTCAGTTGAATTTCCCTTCATTCTCTCACCATCATCGATAGCTTGCTCATTACAAATGAAACCCTCACTTCCTAGAACTCTGGCTTATCTATGGCACCCTGTATAACATTGTATGGTTCTTGGATAATGAATTCTCATCTGTTGTCTGATAACAAACAGAATGTGTACACTCCATAATGCAATTTTAGAGTTGCTCCAATATCCAGTAGTTCCCTTTGTGCCAGTCAAGGGATTCAAACATTCTACTTTGTGGATGTCTCAACTGAATAATGGGAAGACAAAACCCATTTTTTTTTGATCCCCATCATAATTTCTGTTCCACAGACACTGAGTCCATCCTTCTTCCTGGCAACTGTCTTGGGGCTGAACCTTGGTGTCATAATTGACACTGAGATGAGCTCCTGATCACATATCCACTCCATCAAAAGACTGCGCTCTTCTATCTCCATAACTCCATCCCTTCCTCAGCTCATCACAATCCTTTGTCATCTTTAGATTTGACTATTCCAATGGTCCAATATAGGGGCAAAATTTACAGATGCTGGAAATCTGAAATAAAACAGGAAATGCTCTACAGGTCAGGCATCATCTGTGGAGAGAAACAACCTCGATGTTTCAGGTCAATGACATTTCATCAGAACTGAAGAAAGATAGAAGTATAATAGGTTCTTAGGAGGAAGGGAGCAGGAAGAGCAAAAGGGAAGGTGTGATAGGGTGGATGGCAGAATAGATTAAATGACGGAAGGTTTTGGGTACAAAAACCAACTGCAGTGAGAATGTGTAAAGTAAAGAAACAAAAGCTATATCAAAATGAGGTGTGATTGGCTGGAGAGCAGCTGTCCGAATATAAAGTAACAGAACAAAGAAAGAAACAAGAAAGACTGAACCAGCAAAATAAACACAGACACTCCTTAAAAGCTACCACTTTGACCAGGCTTTGGCTCATCGGCCCTATTGTCACCTGACATGACTGATTGTCAACTGTTGTTTAATAACCGTTCTATGAACTGTCTTGGGGTGTCTTACTGTGTTACATGTAAATGTAAATTGTTGTTATTGTTGCAGGGCTAAGAACAAGGGGCCATAGTCATGAGATTAAGTGAAAGTGATTGAGAACAGATGGCAGCAAAATGTTTGTGTGCAGAAAATTATGAGGCTTTGGAACTCACTTCCACAGTTTGTGGTTGAGGCAGAAACTATAGCCCCGATTTTAACCCATGATAACTGGGCCTGGGGATTGGGTAAGTGAGTTAAGATCACAGATTAGTTCCTCAACTGAATGCTTCTGAGATCCTTGTTATTTGGAAACATGTTTCTCATATACATTTCCTAATGTCAGTCATCAGCCACCGACTGCTGCATTGTTTAATGATTGAGGCAGTTCTACTCCCTGATAAAAATACAATTGGTGGTGTAAAGAATCACATTTATACTCCAGCCAGTGTCTATTGTACCTTAGGGTCTCCTCACCATAAAGCAATGAAGATTTGCTTATAATACATTGCACTATTGTCTTTGGACTTAATGCCAAGGCAAGGGATTTGGTGGGTGAATT
The DNA here is from genome assembly GCA_026770705.1 of Isurus oxyrinchus. Taxonomy (NCBI): domain Eukaryota; kingdom Metazoa; phylum Chordata; class Chondrichthyes; order Lamniformes; family Lamnidae; genus Isurus; species Isurus oxyrinchus. The sequence goes on from JANJGN010000205.1 coordinate 579,882, forward strand.
TCCACCAAAGTTCTATGTTTTTATGATACTCAATTATAAGAACATAAGAAATAGGAGCAGGAGCAGACCACATAGCCCATCGAGCCTGCTCCACCATTTGATATGACCATGGCTGATCTCGGACTTCAACTCCATTTTCCCGCCCACTCCACATATCACTTAATTACCCAAGAGACCGAAAATCTGTCTCTCCCTGAGAATTCCAAAGATTCACTGCCCATTGATTGAAGAAATTTCTCCTCATCCCAGTCCTAAATGATCAGCCCACTGAGGTTGTGCCTCTGTGTTCCAGATTTCCCAGCAAGGGTAGACAAACTCTCAGTGTCTACCCTGTCAAGCCCCTTCAGAATCTTGTATCCTTCAATGAGATCACCTCTCATTCTGCTAAACTCGAGATAATATAGACCCAATTTACTCTGCCTCTCATCATAGGACAGCCTTCAGTGACAACAGTCAGTGTGAAAACATCCAATAAAGCAGTACTCTTTGATGGCTAGGGAATAGGCTTCAGGTGATAACGTGTACAGTCTTACAGACAAGGATGTATACAATCCTGCTCTATCCAATTACTAAGCCATTAGAAAAGCTATTATAAGGCATGGAATTCAATCTGGGTGGGGAACTGTAGAAAGAAAGTTGCAATTTCCAGACATTAATATATCATCTTAACAGATCTAAAGACTGTGTGGACTATTGTTCACACATTTACTTCAAATAAAGTTGCTGTAACTTGAAAAAAATCCTTTGATATGAAATCGTAGCTCTGGCTGCAAACTTGCAATTCTGCTGTAAAAGCAACAAACCTTTTGTACGAATTTTCCAACTTCCCCTTGAAGGACTATGAAAAAGAGCAACCATCTTATTCTTATTAAATAATCTGTTCATGTCAGAAACAGCAAGAAACACCTTTTATAGAGCTTATTTATGCCTCATGCAGTTGTTCTAGTTCTACTGAGTTGAGGCGTTGTGCTAGATTTGCCTTTTCTTATTGCCTCTGTATTATTTTACTTGTAAATAAGTCTGACCCTGTAGTTTAGTCTTTACGCATTGGACTCATAATGTTTGTGACTACAAAAATGAGATTAGTTGGTGGGCATCCCACATATTCCCCAGTAGATCTAATTAGGGATCCATTGTACCCCTGGGATACTCCAACTCATACACTTTGCTCAAAAAAGTTTGCTTATGAAAACTATGGTATTGTTCTGAACATCAGTGTGTGTTGGAGGATAAAACCTGAACTGCAGTAGTCACCAATACGTATTGAATCAATCAAGGTATGGTGGCACTACCCACTACCTTCCATCAATTTGCTGGTATATCACCCTCCCTATATCATCTTTGGAATGCACTAAAATGATGCTTTATAAAGTATCAGATAAAATGCTGCTGATCATGTTCATTATAAATATAAGAAAGGGGAGATGTGAATACCTCTTTGGGGAAATAAAGATAGCACCTTTCATGACCTCAGGACATTCCAATGTGCTGTACAAGCAATGGAGCACTTTTGAAGTATAGTTGCTCTGAATAGGAGAAGGGCAGCCAATTTACACATAACAAGGTCCCACAAACAGCCATGTGATAAATGACCATGTAGCCTGTTTTCAGGTATTAGGGATAAATATTGCTCAGGACATCTGGAAGAATATCTCAACTCTTCTTTGAGTAATGAGCGAGAACTTTTTGCATCCACAGGAGGGCAAATGAAGTCTGAGTTAAACATCTCATCTGAGAAACAGCAGCTCTGACAGTTCAACACTCCCTTAATACTGCACTGGAGTCTCAGCCTAGATTCTGTGCTCAAGTCTCTGGAGTAGGGATTGAACCCCTGACTTTCTGCTGAGATGTTCCTTAAAATAGAATAATTTCTTCAACAGTCCAACACCAACTGCATTGTTTTGAAGTGGAAAGGTTTGATTGTGGAGAATGAAATCCATGGGATCCCAGAAAGAAAGATAACCAACATGTTGGTGACAGTTTTAAAGTTGAACACCCTTCAGCCAGCTGGAAGGTGATAACAAATTGTCTGACATCCAAGCCCCAATGTTTCCTGTACTAACTGTGCAATTGCCTGAAGAAAAATTTGACTGGGACCCACACTCGCTGGTTTTATGGTAACAAGGCCCAAACACCAATTTTGGGTGTTCTTGTGCCAACCTCTTCCACTGCATTCACACCCCCCATTTTGTGCCAGCTGTTGGCACCAGTCAGCTCATACCACAATGAGCCCCAGCCCCATTTCTTGTTCCCCTGCACCTGAATATTGGGCTATATTTATCAGTGAATCTGGGCTTTATTGTGTGGAGTGAATTTTACTGAAGCTCAAGTCAGCAATTTTATTCTCAGAGTCAATTCTCATCTCTATCCCTCGTTGGTTTAAATGACAATTTGACATAAACCTCAAGCAACTGGTCCACTCCAGCTGATCAGAACAAGTCGGGAGTTACACAGAATCTCATTGGTATTATATTGATATTGTTTTTGGGAGGTGGACACTGAGCAATGCTGCATTTATTGCCCATCGCCAGTTTCCTGGAGGAGGTGGTGGTTGAGCTGCTGTAACCTTTGTGGTGATGTTGCTTCCTCATATCTTCAGAGAATCATAAAGGTCACCTTTCTGCAGGGTTCTCCTGAGTCCACCATAGCTTTGGTGATGTAACAGTGCAATGTGAGCCCGGGTATTTGCATTTTCAGAAGTATTCACTAGGCCCCATTCACAAACCTAACTTGCAGACATTTAATATATCATTCTACTTCCTCCTCAAAATTAGGGATGGTCATAAAACTCTTAACTGAATTATATTACATTTAAATTTAAAATGTACTTTTCTCCTTTAATTCTCCCTTTAAACATTAAATACTTGTGACAAACTAAGTTACTGCTTATTCTGGGAGCCATTTTTACATTGTGAATGCCCCAGTGTCTGCAGACAGCCTTTACATTTCAATTTTTATTGATCAGGTATTCTTGTGTTGTCATCTCAGATTCCAAATGCCCTGATGCCTCCTGTCTATCAAGCTAACAGTACATTAAACTGTTATTGAAGAGAGAGGTCCAAAACATACCGAGTGCATCAGTGAACTGGAATAGAACCAATCCAAAAGTGTTCTGGAGAGATAGAGATTCAAAGGTAAAGATGTGCAACTAAAGGTTGAAGTATTTATTCCACTTCTATCGTATTCTGTTCAATTATTTCCTTTGGTACATATTGGCTGATGCCTTTCTGTCATTTTTCATGTGAATTTGTTCAATCACAATCAGACAAGATTATTGATTAGCTGTCATTAACGTGCTGTTCAATTCAGAATCATTTATTGTCTTTACCATCTATCAATGTTACTTTGGTATTGACAAGGATTAGAGGGGACTTGCAACAGATCAAAATTTCATGTCATTCTACCTCTATCTTATGAACTGGAGAGAGCTCAACTGAATCTAATAAAAGTATGAGAGAGAATTGAAGGTGAGTTCTCTTGTCTGTTGATTTCGAATGGACTGACACAAATCTTACCAGGTTGGTAAAGTATTTACTTACTCAATATTTTTGGCTCAAATAAATTCCATAAATAATCACAAGTTCAGGAAGGATGATCCATAGGATGGGAAACAGCATGTGGGTAAAATTTAAAGGGATCTAAACAACTAAAGAGAAGTGGAAACATGGGAGAGAAAAATTCTTGTAACCTTTTAGATATTTCTTTTTGAATCAGTGAACCTTTTACATACACCTGAAAGGGCAGACAGGTTATTGGTTTAACATTTCATTCGAAAGGTGATATCTCCAACAGCACAGTTCTCCTTCAGTACTGACCCTCCAACAGTACAGCACTCCCTCAGTACTGACCCTCCGACAGTGCAGCACTCCCTCAGTACTGACCCTCCGACAGTGCAGCACTCCCTCAGTACTGACCCTCTGACAGTGCAGCACTCCCTCAGTACTGATCTTCTGACAGTGCAGCACTCCCTCAGTACTGACCCTCCGACAGTGCAGCACTCCCTCAGTACTGACCCTCTGACAGTGCAGCACTCCCTCAGCACTGACCCTCTGACAGTGCAGCACTCCCTCAGTACTGACCCTCTGACAGTGCAGCACTCCTTCAGTACTGACCCTCTAACAGTGCAGTACTCCCTCAGTACTGACCCTCTGACAGTGCAGCACTCCCTCAGTACTGACCCTCTGACAGTGCAGCACTCCCTCAGTACTGACCCTCTGACAGTGCAGCACTCCCTCAGTACTGACCCTCTGACAGTGCAGCACTCCCTCAGTACTGACCCTCTGACAGTGCAGCACTCCCTCAGTACTGACCCTCTGACAGTGCAGCACTCCCTCAGTACTGACCCTCTGACAGTGCAGCACTCCCTCAGTATTGACCCTCTGACCGTGCGGTACTCCCTCAGTATTGACCTTCTGACAGTGCGGTACTCCCTCAGTACTGACCCTCTGACAGTGCGGTACTCCCTCAGTACTGACCCTCTGACAGTGCAGCACTCCCTCAGTACTGTCCCTCTGACAGTGCAGCACTCCCTCAGTACTGAAGCTCTGACAGTGCAGCACTCCCTCAGTACTGACCCTCTGACAGTGCATTACTCCCTCAGTACTGACCCTCTGACAGTGCGGCACTCCCTCAGTACTGTCCCTCTGACAGTGCAGCACTCCCTCAGTACTGAAGCTCTGACAGTGCAGCACTCCCTCAGTACTGACCCTCTGACAGTGCAGCACTCCCTCAGTACTGACCCTCTGACAGTGCGGCACTCCCTCAGTACTGACCCTCTGACAGTGCGGCACTCCCTCAGTACTGACCCTCTGACAGTGCAGCACTCCCTCAGTATTGACCCTCTGACAGTGCAGCACTCCCTCAGTATTGACCCTCTGACAGTGCAGCACTCCCTCAGTACTGACCCTCTGACAGTGCAGCACTCCCTCAGTACTGACCCTCTGACAGTGCAGCCCTCCCTCAGTACTGACCCTCTGACAGTGCAGCACTCCCTCAGTATTGACCCTCTGACAGTGCAGCCCTCCCTCAGTACTGACCCTCTGACAGTGCAGCACTCCCTCAGTACTGACCCTCCAACAGTGCAGCATCCCTCGGTACTGACCCTCTGACAGAGCGGCAC